>JAODLC010000021.1:17345823-17378577 GCA_026781145.1 Hippopotamyrus pictus
ACTCCAGTGCGGCACATCGGGGGATACTCCAGTGCGGCACATCGGGGGATACTCCAGTGCGGCACATCGGGGGATACTCCAGTGCGGCACATCGGGGGATACGCCAGTGCGGCACGCCGCGCCGTGTTCTGTCTGTGCGGAGCCATCGCTGTCCAACGGCAGCCGGCCCTGTCAACCGGCATTCGTTTATTGTAAAGACGTAAGTGGAGTGTCCACAGACTGCGGCCCAGAGCCCAGGGTAAGGATGTCGCTAAGCATGAATGGGCCAGGTCAAGCAGCCGGCCAGCTTGCATTCAACCTCTGGGCAACTGCCACAAATTAGGAGGGGTGGACAGGCCCCTTAAAGCGGGGGGTATTGTGAAGCCCCAGACCCCTCATCCTGTAGATTAAAGGGCCTATCTGGCGAAGGTGAAGATTAATAGCCTTTTTGATGCCCCCCCCCCACTCCACTCCACTGCCCTCAATAATAAATCTACCTCGGAGCCAGTCAGCTGAAGCGACAGCTTTGCTCCCGCCCCCCCAAGNNNCCCAAGCTCCTTAGCCAGTCACCATGCGTGACGCTTGGCGCGGCTGCCGTCCCCGGAGCTGCAGGGCCGCCCAGCAGGCCCCCACATTCAGATGTGCCACCGCCAGGCTACATCTGTTTTACTATTGGTTTCAAATTCGGAGCCACCCGTTTTACACAAGGGAGAATAAAAAGTGCCCGAGATCTGGGGGTGGCCATTGAATTTAAAACAAAACAGTTTTAGAGCCGTACGCCAAAGCTAACCGGTAATACTACACAAGTAGCTGAGCCCACTCCTCACGTTTACTGTCACATATAGTTTTTCAATTAAATATACATTTAATTGCACATAATCTTGACCACGATGAGAGTTTGAAAGATGGAAGGATGCATTTGTTTCCTTGAATTTTATATCCATAGCAACTGATACTTGTTACCTATCCCCCACACCTTGATCGTGGATACAGAAGTCAATATCCTGACTCACTGAAATGCCCATTAACTACGTGAGAAACTGGAGTGTGGTAGACAGGGACATGAGAGTTGCATTTACTCTTGGTATTGGCTGGGACAACAGTAGAAGGTCTCAGGTACAGAGGAGGAAGACTGGGGAGTGAAGAGACTCAGCTGAAGACGGCTGCCCTTTGTCAGCTGCTTAAAGGATGGACAGCGTTGATGTTTCCTGGGCCCGCCCCCGCAGAGCCAATCTGCCGGCCAAATGCCATTGCTCATCCGAGCTGGTGCACCCTAAAAGGTGCAACCAGCCTTAAAGCAGCCTCACAGGGCCAGATGATGAAGAGGGACAAGAAGGCGACTCCAGATAAAAGAGGAGAGGAGAGCTGAGAGATGGATAGAGGAACGGCAGAGACAGCGGAATGCCGGCTTCAACAGAAGGCTGAAGGGGATTCCCTCACAAAAAGATGAGGAAAAAGGGGGTTATTATGGTCCTGGTGCAGTCGTCAAACACAAGGAAACACCGTTCTTCCCTGAGGATGAAAGTAAAATTTCACTCACACCCAAATAGCCAAAAAAATAATAAATCATCACACGTGTCTGACGAAATGTAAATGATGCGTACACTGAGGTCACACTTTGCCATGACATCATTTATCAAGATGCAGTAAAAAAGGATTTGTGACTCAGTTGTTAAGGAGGAACGCGGCGGGACATCTTTGTTTGTACCGATTTTACCATTTTCAGCCGCGTCCAGCCGTGCAAGCGGAAGTGTTAGCTGTGGGGCTGGTCGTCGTGACGACACTTCAGACCGAGGCTTTTAAACCTGAGGTCTGTGAGCGAGACATCTGATAAATTATCAAAATGTTGGAAGTAACACCCCATTTACGCATCACAGAAAAAAATTAAAGGGGGACCACCCACCCCCCACGCAGTCAGAGTGAAAAACTTTCAAAGGGAAAGCCCCCCCCCGGAGAAACAAATATTAAAGCCTCCCAGCCCACAGTTCTTAGTTACTTCTGTGATCACGTATTAGTGGTTGGGGGTCCCTTACTCTGCTCTGTTTTCATTTTGGTTCAAAAAAAGGTTGAAAACCCCCGCTTCAGACAAATTGCACTGCTGTCTTCCTTTTTGATCTAGACAAGCAGATTTTTAAAAATAGACATACAAGTGGGTGCTGTTAGAGTGTCTCTCTCCCTCTTATTACAGCTTGCTTATTTAACCTCTTTAAGCATACATCAGTAACCTTGTTCAAAGTCTTTATTTCTGCATGCCCAAGCAGTGCAAATAGCTCAAGGAAATCAGACGTAAAGCCCTTTTCATTTCTGCCACGCCGCCGTGTTTCCTGTACATTTCCTGTCCGTTTCCTGTGTACCGATGACCTTTTCACTCAGCGGAGACAGCCGCTCTCCCTTCTGTCTCGGACCCTCAGCAGGCACAGATGAGCTAATATCCCAGTTGTCTTTATTTAATTCACTACATCATTTTGTGAACAGCAGTGTGCAAGAGCCAGACTTCTTTCTTGATAGAGTTTCCCCTGTCGCTCCCCTTTTCATAAAGGAGAGGGAAGAATTGGTTGCTGGGAGGGGGCTCATGTCATTTTGAATTGTTGCTGGTAATACTGGAAAGGCCCCCTGGGGCCTGGATGGCCCATCTGGTGAGGACAACAAGGCGGCGATACTCTGGCTGCGGAGAGACACAGTCGTGCCCGTTAGCTGCGGCCGCAAATTTGGTCTCCCGCTGCTTCGGCCCTGGGCCGGGGAGCTTTGAGCCCGGCAACGGTGGCAAACAAGCATGACCCGTCTCCTGCAGCCCCTGAAAGGCCTGCGAGACGGCAAGCACAGCCAGCCGCCTCTCCATTAGGTTGCCATTTTTTTTTCCATCCGCTGCCTTTATTATTATACCCGCGGCGGCTGTGTTCTGGGGCCGGCGAGGCAGCACACAAGTCTGTAAACTAGCCATCTAGGCTATGACAGTGGAGCTGGATAAGCAATATTAAGTTAAACATCCCATTTATAACCTATAGAGTATAGACGTTTCAAGTAGCCTTAATTTAAAACATAATTTTTAACTGACGCTGACTTAATCTGTTTTGATGTGATGGCTTTCAGGCATCTAGTAGGGATGGACAAAACGAAAATGCTGAAAAGGGTGCCTTTAGTGCAGGGGTGTCAAACTCCAGTCCTGGGGGGCCGTAGATAGAGGCTTTAGAGGCTTTATTTATTAACCGAATCCCAAACAAGGCCTCTCAGGCCCATAATAATGGATCTGTCTTGCTTAGTTAAAGTTAATGCTATGATATTATAAGAGTCACATAGCAGTGCTTAAATTGCTATGCCGACGGAATTCCCTGATATGTATTTTTAGTATTTATATGACCCTACGCTGTCTCCGTTTAATAATGAATCGTCTCTATTATCCACCCAGTACTGCAAACTTAAAGTATACAGTTAAGCCTGTGGTAGTTTCTTGCGTCTGACCGAACCTTGCGGAGTAAAGGTCCTTGACATGGAGATGTTTTTGTGGGTGTGGAAACACAGCAGCAGGTCATAGGAGCCTTCTGCTCACACACCTGTCGAATTTCAGCTTTTAGCACCCCTGTAAAAGCCAGATAGCACTGATCGGTACTGTTGGTTCAGAACCCTCTCACCCGGGACTCCAACTGACGATAAACACGTTCAGCCAGGTTAGGAATTTGGCTGTTAATGTGTGTCACTGTGAAAAAGTTTTATGGAGGGAAGATGGCAACAAGCCAGTAGCCCACAAATGAATGGAACGGACAGATGGGTTGTGTTTATTTGACTTTAACCTTCTCTTGTAGGCTAAGTTAAACTGTCACTTTTACACTATGTTACCAAAATTCACAAGAAATGGGCCATAATTAAAGCAGAAAAAACTAAGTTGGGACAGCTTGCAAAATTTTCTTCTGTTTTCTGGCTAAAAACGTCTTTAATTACCCGCTCAGTTAAAGAACAGGATTGTCTTGGTCTTGCATTAATTCTGCATTCCAGCTTATCCCATAGACACCTCCTGGGTAGGGCTCACTGTGTTGCCCTCTGCAATGTCCAGATGGTGTGTTGAGCAGATAAAATATTTTCATATTGTGTGGTAATCTGTATTTTGTTTCAATCAAAGGGATGCCTTCAGTACCAAGTCGGTTGTTTTAGATTTGTGTGAAATTTCTTCTACATAAATCACAACACAGGCTAACATAATAAATCACTAGGTACCTAGAATTATCAACCTAATTTCAAGGTAAATCTGCATCTGTTTTAATACATTTAATTTAAAGTCTCCGCCCTCTATAATGCAATTTTCTGATTTAAACTTCAAGTATAACTAGTTCAAGCTTCCTTATCGGACAGTGCTTGAGGGCTAGCTCACCTGGTTGACAATAACACCGCGCAAGCGCTGAAGCAAGAACCAGTGATATCAGGAACTGCGGTCGGCCCGCTTTTAGAGAACAAAAACCAAACAAGGGGAATTCGCCACTAGAAAGCCAGACTGACAAGTGACGAGTCAAAAGCGGGTCATTTTCTCAAAGCATTTGTCCTGTTTATACGCTGCGCCTGGTTGAGCCGCAAGTGCAGTTACACGCGCTGCGAGTTCAAAATGCGCAGCTGCGCCAAATATGAATCGCACCAGCCATTTATACTAATCTGCATATGTCGGACATGTGTATTCAAATATACTCATATGGTGAATTACTAATTGACCTCTTAAGATTGTGAGCGACAGCTGCAAGCACTGAACATCCGCTCATCCACCAGTCTCATTGGCTCTAACTGGCATTGCACGCCACGATCTTTTCCTCTCAAGGTGAGAATGAATCGTGACGCTTATTACATTGTATCGAATTCTTCCATATAGACAAAAGAATTGTTAATATGAAGAGTGGATTGATGGGTCTATTATAAACGATTTCCAGCTTTTGAGCTGTGTTTTGTTTTACTAAATCAAATTAAATGTATTACGGTCAAGATATCCATAATCACCAGTCACATCTACGCGCATTGTTTGTTTGTGGCAGCTGGTAAATAATATAGATCTACGGCGCGACGTAAGGATCAGCGGTCAGCGCCACTGATTCTGCTCGCTAGGAGGGGAGGGGTTTGTGGTTAAAAAGTGATCACGGCCCCCCAACCGAGGCCAGGCTCAGACAAAAAAAAAGGAAAAGAATGAAAAAAGAGCCCTGAAAAGCCGCCACGAGTTCCCCGTCAGTCAGGCTTCTGCGTGGCTGAGTCAATTCAGCTTTGGGCATTGTTGCACATACGCATGAATACTGAATGAAGGAATGCCAAAGAGAGCCTGCACCTGGAAGTGCAACACATCAGGCGAAATTTTACCAGCGACGCACAGCGTATTGTCTTGCATTTAGAAAGACCGTTTTGGAACAAAAAACTATTGCCGGATAAGCGGTTCGAAGGCGAATTGATAAACAAAAATACATTTGCAAGCATTCATGTTCATTTTCAGACGCACATAGGCCTACATGCATGCATCTGTAAGTCGATGCAGTCATACGGTCCCTGGTACACGTATGAATATCAAACACCGCGTCTGGAAATGACCATAACTAGGCCTACTCGTTTCATGCAAGTTGACACATTTTCCGACATTTCCTTCGCGTCAGAGATAACGGGACATGAATCTGCAGCACATAATACTGTTGTCAGACGCATTGCTGTCATAAACAATTATTAAAAGTTATTTAGTTTTTCGTAAGCGCGGCCAATTAATTGGAATATTTAATTTAATGTGCATCTTATCTTGTGCGTTTATTTTGCATAACATTTTATTGGGTAACAATGAGCAAAACTCAATCAATCAACGAGCCTTCCGTGTTGTCATTAGGATGCTGTGTGAGTACGTCACAATGGTGTATAAACATACAGGCGTGAACTCACCCGTCCATTCGTCACGCTAGGGGGGAAACTGGGGTTGGGTCGAAGAAAAAAAAAAACTAAAATGATGCGAGTTTGTGGGGCCCGGGGGGTCGGGGAGCTTTAATTTGGTGACAAAGCCTCATTTGCAGGTCAATGCAATGGCACACTCGCCTCTGCGCTCTCTCCAACTTGCCTTTGTTCCGTATCGCCTGCTCCGGTGCCAGATGGCCAAGGAAAATGCTAATTCACTCGCTGCGTTTTTTCTCCTTTTTGTATTTAATTGCAGTCTTTGCAGGTGGGGGCTGCGGAGTGTGTGCCTTATTCAAATGGGATTTAGTTTTTTTTTTCCCTTTTTTTCAGGCACGTTTCTTACTTCGTATGTGAGTCGAGCAGCGTTTGTCATCTGACAGCCAAGTTTGCAGATAACGCACACTGTCAACGCCCGTGGATCGGTGTTGGGACGCAATCAAAGCACAAATCGGGTTTTCCTTACCGAATTGAAGACCGAGTTCCTTTTATTTGCATCTCCCGCATAACAAGCAAAATACACATTTTGTAGGATCTAACCATTTGCCGAGACTGAATTGCTTAGACTCAAAAATGTGTATTACAACACCAATGAGTTAAATAAAATAATAAAATATATAATCTGGCATTTCATTATTGTCAATTTATTTGAGAAATGAGTGCTACATTTTTAAAACGATTATGTATAGCAGCAAATTTTATCAGGTAGTTTTATAGTATCTATTACAGCTACTTATACGGGAATATGAAATGGATGGAAGGGTGGGTGGGTTGGTTGGATGGATGGTTGGATGGATGACATTAGCAAATATTTGAAATCTGGTAAATTAACGGACATATAGAGAAAATGAAGTTGACTTCGCCCAAATACATTCACTCCGGGTTTACACGGCATGTTACTTTTCTAAGCTTTGTGAAAATACACTACTGGAACAAAACGGATACGCGGAGACTGATTACAGAACAGGAAACAGAAAGTGTAGATAACTGAGACTTAATATTACGTACGTTTACCCCAGCTGATAGATTTACAAAGGACCGCGCCCAGGGAAGGTACGTAAGCGTTATGCTATAGTATAAAACACTAAATGGGGCTAATTAAGAGGCACGCTTATTTTTTATTTAAGAGACATTTCTAGTAGTTCTGGAACTGGACTAATGAACAGGGGTTGCGAGTTCAAAAGAGAAAAGGATTACACTTGAGCCAAGTAATACTTATAGCCTGAGTTGGCTCAGTAAATAGATGCATGTTTATACTGACAATGTGTAAAATTATTACTACAGTAATTATCTTTTTAATTTCAAATAAAAATCGACCGTGTACTAAAATTTGCATAGGCCTATGTTACGATCCCCAGTCCTGTACACATCCAAAACACTTACGGCACATAGCACCTATATAAATGTACATAGATATAACTTGATTTTATATAGGCTCCGTGTGTTTGTACATATAAGTAGGCCTATATACACCGCGTTGAAAACTAATCCTTAAGATAACGGAGACAAAAATCCGTGGATATATCGTGCATTTTAATCTTAAATTAACAGTCCAGCATATCATATAATGTTCAATGTGGCTTCGCCAAGCAGTTCTCTTTCCTAATAGTCGGTTAGTAAATGAAGATAAATTATACGTCTTTACCAATGGAACTTGGGTAAAATTTGTTTAGATTTCAGCATTTTTATGTTATTGAGAGGATTGCTTACCGGTAGGGTTATTGTATATGCAGTTAGTAAATTGTTGTTTTATTTGAATTTATTTGATTGATGTCGATGTCCGAATAATTTTTCGTATCTTTTCAGTTTTTATTTCGGATTTGGAATTTAGAATTTATAGTCATTTCTGCTATTACCTTTCACAAAAGATCATGGGTCAAAATATAAACGTCACAAACGAAATTATTATTTTCTCAATTATGGAAATGTAATGGGCCTATATTTGATTTCTGAATTTTCTTTAAGTGAAGGGATAATAGTGTGAGTTCAAGGGGAAATAACTGACTGCTCTAACATAAAAGTGATTTCAATCTGGTCTTATAGTTATTGATTGTACAAGTTTCCAGTTATTTTTTCATGTTATAATCTTTACACTTTTTTTCTGTGCTTTGTCTGCAAGTAGCTATTGCATGTAAGTACCTTTACCACAAGATCATTCACTGAAAAATAGCTACAATTTTACTCACCTTTGCTTCATACAATCAAATAATAATACATTCTTGTTTTAGGAACACTTTTGAAAATAAACTGGAATGAAATGTCTATTGCCTTGAAATAATTAATATTAAGTTATTAGTTGTAATATTGACTTTACCCAAGTCATGAGTATTTTGAATGTGTATTACGATTATTTTATCGTTTGAGCGATTGCGTTGTTTTAAACAATTTATAGTGAGTATGCCAGTGTATACAGAGTACGGGCCTAGTATGATTTAAGTTCAGATTACCTTTGTCTACCAATTTTATCTGAAAATTATCTTCGATTTTGCATCTTGTATGTCTAGTTTTGGCTTTTTTGTTGCATCTTATTGCTTGCCGGAATGTCCGTTATTCTGTAACGTGTATTTATAAGACATGCAGTCAGTACTTCGACAAACCATGAACACGAAGCGGGCCTAGAGATTTAACTTTAACGAAGGAAGACTCAATCAAAGCGATGGGACTGGATATCTGTTATTTTTAAATGATAAAACGCCGCATTTACGAAGAAAGTTTGCTGAATGGCTCGGTTTCTCCGGGCATATGGCCCCTAATTAGCTGAATATTCCCCATAGTTTAATTATGTTTTTTCGCCCATTCGTATTAATGGATGGGGGAAAACAAAGTTTCCATTGTTCTCCAATGCAGGACATTATGTGGCTGAATTAATGGATCTTGGCTATGTCTACATGGATTTGCCATATGGCTACAAAGAGAGGAAGAATGGAGACTGGGTGCTTTGTGTTGGAAATGAGAACAAGCGCGTCAAAGGTACGGGTGCGTGTGTCTGTTTGCGCTGGCGGGCCGGTGGAGTCATTCACGTTAAAATCGCCCACTTGGTGGTGGGGAGGGGGATAACTTGCCCGAATGGTTCCGGGGGCAAGTAGGTAATTTTGACCTGTCGATATTAGAATAAATTTCCAAAAAATATCTAGCTATCACTGCGCTGTTGTTTACACACAACTATCCACCGAGTCGCCCGTCCAGTCATCTGCTTTGTCAAATCAACGTTAATGTGCGAATATATCTTATTCAACAGCATATTTAAATAGAGGCTATAACAAAGCTGGTTCACGTTTTTGTTCCTCGGGCAGGTGGCGTCTGTGTTGAGGTAGTGGGACGCGGCGGTAAACAGTAGTGGTAGGAGAGGGTCCTTTAGACGAGTTACCGAGCGCACGCTGAATATGGGGGTGTATCAGCGGACAATGCGGGGTTCCAAAGGCACCTGCTTCACTTCTTTATGTGGTGGGTGGGGGCTGGGGGTGCTTTAAATCCCAGCCTATATCACCCAGCTGCCATCTTCGCTGCTCTGTCCTTGGACGTACAAATGACTGCTTTGTGTTTTATCTTAATGTGTGTACCGGCTCCTGGATGAATAATCATAAAACATTAAACAGTATTCTAAAACCACGGCTCAGCTGAAAACAAGGGCCTTTATTTAAAAAAATAGATCTATCAGGAAAATTGCTGTCTGTGATATTTAAACACCATCGTATACTTTGCTTTGTATACCATACTATATTGTTAATTAGTCCTCAAAAGACGTGTGTTGAAACGTTTTTACATTGGTTATTCGCAAAAAGGCCCAATTTAGTAAACTGGGAACCATACTACGCAATCATCGTAATTTAAACTATCATTTAAAGTGTTAGCTTGGGAAAGCGACTTATCAACAGCGCCGTAGATAACAGTCTAAGATAATTTACAACCAGCGAGTTTTTTCTTCTAATTGAATGTCTTGATTTCCAGTTCGAGGTAAAACTATCCAGGCCCCCTTTGTACAGAAAATTAGGGTAATTTTTACATACATTTCTAAATAATAGGAAAAAGAATATTTGTATTGCGAAAAAGCAAAGAAAATAATGCAGCTGGGGGTGAGTCTTGCACTTAATAGCGGCGGGTAGCAGCTACGGCTTTCGGTGGTTTTGTTGTGGGTTTATGCCGGGATGATACCCCTGGCGTTTAGGATAGAAGCGTTAGCCTTTGGCCGCGTTTCAAAAGAGGCTCTGCCGAAAAAAGGCGATCATCTGAAGGCTAAAAGAGCCTGTTCCAGTCCAGTCATATTTAGTGAGCTTAAATTGCAAAGGGATAGACCGTTGAATGGAAAAACACGAAACAATGTGAAGACAAAATGTAGCATGAAAATATGCTTTTATTCGTTTCTTTTGGGGAACAAGTAATGGGCAGTGATATATGACGGCTCAGAAACGTAATGGACCCTAATTTCAAGTTTACTATGAAAAGCTACATTAATGATTGCAAAACATCACAATATAAACTTTAAATAAAAAGATTGCCCTTTGGCTACAATAAGATATACAATGAAACATAAATAAAAAATTATAAGTTAGATTATTCTTTAAAAATATATATTTACAAAAATCAAGATACATTTAACAGAAATAAACAATATATACTTTCATATTGTCTTTTTCGTTTTTTTTTTTTTTTTTTTTAAAGCTGTACACTTTTTGCCAGTGTAGACGTTAAGTTATTTAAGATTGCACAGTTGTTAATGTATTTTAACACTGTCAAGCGGCTCCGAGCGGAGCCACCAACTTGCTACATGTCTCTGAAGTCCTTCGGCGGGTTCAGTCTCCCAGCCACTGTGTCCTGAGAGCCGATCAGACGCCCCTCGTACAAGCGCAGGGGGACACCATGCAGGCTAAATGATGACCAGATGCGCTTTTTCCTCTCCTTCTCTCTGGCGTCAGAAGAAGCCGTCTTCACATTATCACAGTGCAAATACCTAAAGGAAAGAACAGTGTTATTCAGTTAAGTTGTTATATTTGGTTAAAAGAACAAATCACCGGCTTAAATTCAAGAATTGGGAAAATGCTCGTACTCCTGGTAAACGTCACCACCTACTCCAGCCTTTCCCGCCACTGTGACGCAAACTCCCCTCCCCCAGTCCAGATACGCTACTTTTGGCCAAATTGCAGAGGCAACATTTTAATACACCCTATACTCCAGACAACTATCCATTCATGCTTAGAATTTAATGATCTATTGCGACAATATTAATGGAACCAAAAAAATAATGTGTCGCACCTTTAACGAATTCTTCTGCGTGGAGTCTGTTCGACGTGAATCGTAGGTGCGCTGTTTTGGGAGGTGTCTTCAATTTGCTTCGTTTCAGATATTCTTTTTCTTTTCCCGTAAAAATCTGTAAAAAAAAGTAACAAAGACTACGGTTAAGCTTTTATCACAATATCAGTCAGACGCTTCAGCCGCAACCTAATCCACAAAGTCCATAGTATGGCAGATCTAGGAAATTCGTTTAAAATCAACTGATCAGTTGATAAACTGGGATATTTCAGTTCTTACCAGTGATGTGAGTTATGGTGGTCGATGTGAGATCAGTAGTAGACGTCCTTTTCCGTCGCACGCAAGCGATGGCTTTGCATTTGGGCTTGCCTGAGTTCAGTTTTTCGGAGCAGTTCTCCTGGTTCACCTCGCTGGTGCGGGACGCGGCGCTTTCAGCATTTGACAGATGATCATCGGCAATGTAAGAAGATGATACGGCCTGGACAGTACAGTCCCGTTGCTTCCCGACCACTGGAACAACAATCCTAGATTTCCCAATTTGCAAGGAGTCCTGGTAGAAGACGGGCATTGCATCCACAGACGCCTCCTCCCATGCGTAATCTCCAGATAGCGGCGTATCGGTCTCGAAGTTAAAGTTCCACCGACGCTGGTCCCGCTCGGAAATTTCACGGAGCTTCGACTTCATCTCCCGATTGAGCTCCTCATGGTCTACCGGCCCAAAAAGATTCCGGCAGGCGCCGGTGCGGGCGTGGAGGGGGAA
Source organism: Hippopotamyrus pictus (assembly GCA_026781145.1). Classification (NCBI taxonomy): domain Eukaryota; kingdom Metazoa; phylum Chordata; class Actinopteri; order Osteoglossiformes; family Mormyridae; genus Hippopotamyrus; species Hippopotamyrus pictus. The sequence goes on from JAODLC010000021.1 coordinate 17,357,702, forward strand.
GGTCCTTCGTGCTGCTAGCCGCTCCAAGGTACTACTGGATAGCTGGACGTTTGACATCGTGAGTGTATTATATCCAGCTCAGGAAAAAGACAGAAAAATAACGGATATCGATCCCCAGCAACAAAACGAAAACGTAAATGACAAAACTGACAGCAGTGTGCACGTTTACGCTCGAGCTCTGCAGTGCGAGGCGCACACGAGGTTATTTAAATGTACGACCCAGCTGGCTAGTAAAGTTGTATTTAAAGTCCCTTAGGTGTGCATGGTCGAATAGCCACATCGGCCAAGCTGCTGATTGGTCGCGGTTATTCCCGCCCCCTAAATCTAGACACACCTCTCCTTTATTTACATTGGTTTAGGATCTGATTTGGACTTTTGCCAGCCGAAGCGCGGCTTATGATTTGTGGCGTGGAGTGTCAGCCTCTGCGGTGATTGAGGTGCTGCTGGGGAGCTCAGCGTAGTTGTTATTGCCCGACGGAGATTTTGCTTACGACGTGGTTTTTCCTCCCCTCTTACCCCCTTCCCCCTACGCTCTCAGTTTTTTTAGCCACGTCCCAAGACATAAGTTTATAATGACTTGTAATTATATGTATTCCAAAGGAATAATCTAACTGTTTTATGCCGAGTACTTTTTGCGGTGTTTTGAAATATTTAGTAATCAGCCTGCGCATTCCTGCATAAACATACATTATGGGGATTTGCTTAGACTATGCTTCATGGTGCAAACAATGTCTCATTCTATATCTTCTACAGCATATTTATTTTGCGACCTATTTTTTTGACACGTAATTAGTAATGAAATGATTTTTAAGTAGCAAAAAATTAAACAGCGTACAATACTTAGTTTAAGAAAGGCAAATCATGATTACTGACAAGTGTCAACGTAGCTTTTGAGAATTCTGTTCTGTTTGTTGAATCACTAATTAATATTTACACTTTGGCAAAGAACTTCTGTTCTTAAGATAAATTATTGTTTTCACTGTTACATTTTATTTTAAAGTATTGTGATTTTAAAAATTCGTAAATAGTCGCTCGCAGCCTTAACGTAGTTATAAAATTAAATGGTTAAACTTATCTAAGCACTGTAAACAGACATAAATATGGTTGCGCAGTACACCTACACACACACACACACACACATACACACTTGAAAAAACAGTGGGCTAGTGGTATGTTATGTTCATAGCATGTAGGTTGTCTGCTCTTGTCGGGGTTAAATAAACTGATGATGAGCATTATTAAACACAAACGCATTGAAATCGTCTAAAAACCAAAACACATAAAAGGGAAAATAGAGGTAAATGCATCGTCATAATCCGGGAAAACTGTGTCGCCCTGCGTTTCTGCATCATAATCCAAGACCGACAAAAATACAAATGAAATATAATACAGCGCCTCGGGGCACGATTCGATTCACATTTACACCAAACGTCTCATTTGTTCGAGTACATCGTTCTAATTCCAAAACAGATAACTAACAACGTTGTTTCTCATCGTTATTCATCTAAACCTGCGAATGAGAAATATATAAAAAAAAAAACTAAATGCCGAATATCAGATTGGCTTATACAGTTAGGTGACAACCAGAATGTAGATTTTTTTGGATCTGGATTCTTATGGTACGTCTGAGTGTGATACAATGTCTCCGCCTATTGGATAGAATGTGTAAGTTATATATAGTAGAGTGTATATTGTTCTTGAATAGGAACAAGTGGTGTAAGTTATATCTGTGATTTAGAATTTTATTATTATGACACGGGGTAACACTGAGCTGTATGATGCAACGTTTTTGTAGCACAAAACTTGGAAAATCTGGTTTGTAGGGACATATACCTTTTCTTCACATGAACGTTGACTTGGCTGTTGCCTTATCTTGACTATTCTGGTCTTACTTTTGAACATTTTATTTTATACCTTAATTTCTAGGTTCCCAGTTACCTCTGTTCCCCACATTGGGTATGACACTGGCAAGATGTTCTAACCGAAGTGAGTTGTTTTTTTTTAACTGTTTTAACTATTTTTTGGGTGTGGATGTGTATTTGGACGTGCCACTGAGTCCGTTACTGTCCGTGAATGCATAAAAAGGTCTTCATGAGAAGGTAGATTCCACTTCAGCTCATCAATCACTTGATCAATTGGTTAAATAATGTACTTAAGACGAAGAGGCAATTTCACACTCATCCAGTGTGTCTGTAAACATGCAAAGAGATTTTTAGAGAAAGACTGACATGCCGCCACTATTAAAATGACATGAATGTGAATATAAATTATTATATCACAAATAATATTTTATTTTCAGTGTTGGTGCTTTCATCCTCCAAGGCCGTGAATTTGGCTCTGTGTGCATAGATTTCTATATTGTCTTCTGCCCAAATTAAACACTGAGTTTTGGCTACATTAGCAGGACAACCTCAGTCACGGATTTATATGAAATGGTGCCCACTGGGATTCACACTACCTTCCACCATTTGTGATTGCGTCATTCTTTCAGAATTCGTTAACTCCGTTGAGTAATAGCGCTATTTCCTTAGATAATATCAACGGACACTATTTCTTTTGTTGCCGTGACAACATCTTGTCATACAATTCATGAGTACATTATAACCTTCGTTTATTACATCATTCTACAACACTACATTACACGTTGGTTAGAATTGGATATTCATTTAAAATTTACGCCGCGTTGCTCAGAAAATCAAGAATAGATTCGAGAGGCAGATGTATATTGTGGGCACCGTGCGCCCTCTGCTGAATATCTTGGTCATTGCAGTATCATTATACTGGATTTTCTCTTTCATGCGCTTTATTTCGGGACCTCTTTAGACATTTGCTTGAATAAAACACGGATTGCGTAATTCGTTGTATCTCTGGCTAGTTTCATCCACCCACAATAAAAATAACAGATATGCCATATCTGTTCATTGTAATCATTGTTTTTTAATCTTCTGATAGAAATGTAAAACATTTAAGTCGAAATTGTCTTATTTTGACTGTAAAATTGCGGTAACACTTTACTTGGGGGGTCACAAATACTTAGTAGTAACTTAGTTACTACTGGAATACAAATCAGGAACAAATCACGAGCAAATATAGTCGCTACTTGCGATGAAAGACGTCACTATTCATTAATAATGAACAAATATGAGATCAGTATTTCACTTCTGTTATTCATGACTTGTTCCTTCAATAGTTCCTTCAGTAGTTCCTTCAGTATTTCACTCGGATTTACAGAATTAACAGATGTAGTAACAAATATAGTAACTGCCTGGGATAAATGATGTGTCACAATTCAGTGACAATGAACAAACATAAGATCAGTATTTTACATGTGTTATTCATTATTTGTTCCTACAGTACTTCCGTAGTTCCTTAAATAGTTCACAAAAGATCATTACAGTAGTTCATTATAGTATCAAATATATATTACTTGCTTGAGAAAGATGCATCATGATTTATTAATGATGAACGAACATGAGATCAGTTTGTAACTAACACTTAGTTTGTGGTTAATTCATCCGTAAGTAATAGCATAATACTATTCATTATTTGTGTCCCCTCAAGTAAAGTGTTACCAAAATTTCTTTAAACCGGTTTTCACAGCTCATGTTTATGTAAGTCAGCTTCTACATATATGTACTAAATGCTGTTTGATACGAATGTCAATACACATTAGGGATTTAATATTTTTATTTCATTACCCATGCACAGGGACCCAATTGAACAGATGGGGTTAGGGTATCTCTCTTACTGGTCTATAATTTATGTGTATTGTCTTGTAAAAATATGTATTCTGTTCATGGGCGTCGTTAGCCCCGATTATTTTAAGCCTAACCCCGAGTATTTTGGCCCCAATGTCAATCTTCCTTCAAAAAAAAAAAAAAGTCAAGCCTCGGGTAAACATGACTCAGCCCCTGACCTTTTCAATAGCTAGAAACTCCCCCGATTCTTTTATTTCATATTAGTCTGCTATAATTCCTTTATTCCTTTTTATGTCGTTTTCTTTACTCGGTTACATGCCGTGTGCGTGTCTGGCCATGCACCAGAAATCCTCGGACATGTAAACGCATTGGCGCAATAAGGTGATCCTGATTCTGTTTTCAACAAATTTCACCAAAACAAGTTACGGGGACGGTAATATCTGCATATTCGAGATCCAAGTCCAAAAAAAAGCAATGGATTTTCAAAATGAACTCTTATGGTAAAACATTTATTAACGTTTTATTAACAATTTACCCAAGTATAATGAAGTGACAACTAAGTTATGTAGTGGAATGTTATACTCAAATCCAGTATCACTGCATTGCTTTTTGCAGAAGTTTAAACCTGTCTGTGAAATATGTGTCGTTGTTTAATGCTGACGTTTAATTTCCGGTCTTTGGAAAAACTCTCCAAACCATATTGTTATCAGACACTCCATTACTATTTTATTAACTGCAGAACGGGATACAGAATTGAACTGTGGTAAAACGATTATTTAACGTGAATTGTTTCTTTGTAATGTCTTTATTGATTTTTCTCGTATACCTCGGGCTGCTATCGTTATCATGTCTATAAATATTCAAGATTCTTTGCCCAAGTGCGACGGGTGATTAGGAATCCGTCCTCGTTCCGTCGCATTTGGTCGCAAGACTAATTAATGTGACAGTGCTCAACAAAACGGATAGTGTAAAACTGAAATAGATTGTGCAAAATAACAAAAAGTGCATTTGAGTATTTTATTCTGAAACATATTCTAAAGGTAAACAAATATCTAAAAAAAGATTAGATGTATATCATCTCATTCTATAATAATGTATTCAGATGGGGTCACTGGTTTCAAAACGTGATCCTATACTCAAAGCAGCTACGTTTGGGATGACTGTATTACAGGCATTACAGCTGAATGCCAATAGCTGCCAAACGTTCACAATCAACCAGTTTAGCCGGCAACACAGCCGAGGTGAAGCCCACAGCTAAGATGCTATGTATATGTCACCGTTCCTTGATTTATTATCTGTGATGTAAATCCACATTTTACGTTTTGCATTTTGAATTAACTATCTAAAACAACGAGTCTTGCATCTTTATGGCTACCTTGCAGATATATTTTTGTACGTGACGGATTCTTTGGTTGTATTATGTACTCTGTGCATTGTGTTGTTTTTTGTGCATATGTGTGGCACATACTGTTGTACAGTTGTTTTATGTACAGTTTGTATTTATTTAGTGTATTGCACAGGGAACATAGAACTCAAGGTGCAAGACTTTCACTCACTAGTTCCCTTGTTCTAGGTATGTCTCAATAAAAGTAATTTAATTTGATTTCGATAGATAGATAGATAGATAGATAGATAGATAGATAGATAGATAGATAGATAGATAGATAGATAGATAGATAGATATTTTATTAGTCCCAGAGGAAATACATTAACAGTATACAATGTAACTGAATCCTTTGCGGAATACACTACCCCTTCACTGGGCCTGTCTGATGTGGTTACTGGGTAAGTGTAATGGCTCATGTGACGTGGATTCAATACTACGAATACCAACACTTATATAAGAATTTACAGGAGGTAACTTAACCTCAGAGCTGTGTGAGGTGAGTTACAGTAGAGATACAGTCATTCAGCTGTCTAGCTTTCTGTCTGGGTTACAGTATAGATCTTTTTATGGCCAATTCCACATGAAGGCCAAACTGCATTCAAGTTTTTCCACATATTTCCATGACACTGTGTGTCACGGTCGTGACTCCAGTGCTGGAGATTAGCTGGGAGCGTGAACTTTGACCCGGATACGCATCATACGCATTACACCGGCATGTATCTGGTGTCTCGTAAGAGGAACATAAGTGACTGTGGCGGTATCGGATCCTTTGCGGAGTTTCAGACTCTGCCACTGCAGTTCTCTTCCTCTATTTTAACATCACACAGGTTACAGAAATCCGTGCCAGACTCCAAGACTGCTAACCTTAGTTTGTTTAGCAGTTTGGAGAAGCACGGTGAATTTTATTTCAGTTTCTGTTCCCCAAACTTCTGTTATGCATTCCTTTTCTTAATGTATACTTCATTTAAGGTTGGATAATTCCATTGGAGGCCTGCATTTTTAATGACAACTTGGTATAAATGTATAATACTAAATCTTCTGATGAGTGGATGGGTGCAGTCAGTACCTTTATGTACAGATTAAACATATAAAGTGTATCATACTGTCAGAATAGAAACTCAGGGACCCAAATGCAATGATTTGAGGTTTTTTGAGGGACGTCAGCGAACAGACACCAAATTGTCTGCCAGAAATCGATGTGGGGGGGTCAGAGTTGGACATCGGTTGGAAGCTGGGGAGTCAGTCCAACAAATACACTGAGACCAGGAGGTAAGGACACTGGGGAGATACGAGGGAGGCTGGGATAGAGGAGATCAGGAGAGGAGAGCAAAGGCAGGATGCAGGACAGAGACGTGTCACACAATGTCCACAAACAACACCTCACACTGAGTGCTCAGTCAAGCAGAGTTAAAATAGTGATCCCTCAGTAACAGAAAGACATTAAATGTAGAATCATAATGGAGGATAAGAAAATTACACTTTTGTCAAATACTTCTTAAAGGGATTTTTTATTCATAAATGTACAGTATATGCATTAATACAGAACCTTTATCTGTGATCTTTCTAAAAGAACTAACACTGTATTACAAATCGGTAAAATTTATGGAAAAGAAAAATGCTGAGAAATTACTAAATATTATCGATGTCTTAAAATTATCATAAGATAGCCATTAGCTGTTTTATTTTGTTTTATGTTCTTTGCTGTTTTTCAAAGATTATAATTATAATTATGTTTACATTGTTCTTTGTTTTTTGTAAGAATTGTTGTACAATCTTTAAATTAGTGATGGGAATATCAGCTCTTTTAAGGGAGCTGGACCTTATGTCTCCACTCCTTTCAAAGAACCATTCAAAATGGGTCATCTTTCTTTTTTCTTAAGGGGTGGTGGTTACTAGGTTTATCTGGCAAAATAATTACTAGGATAGCAATAGGGTAATATTTGGATCAGATTCAGACTCAGCCATCCCACCAATGTAATTTCATTTCGTGTTTAGCAGCAGTAAATCACTTGTCTTGCCAGACTTAATGTCCATGATCTGTACTGTAAACATTATCCAGGGTGATGCCATATCCCTCTGCTTTGTCAGTGAATTTAGGCTTCTGCTTTGAATTTGCAGTTTGTAGGAAATGTCTTATGTAAATAAAGTTGCTTTACCTTGAATGAAATTCATGCTACACTTAATATTAGCAAAAATTTTATTGACAGAAAAACAATGATAATGAACTTCTGTGCAAAACAAATTTTAGTGCAAATCAGATAGCTAGACAGTTATCTGAAGACTTTTAACGGCGTTCTTACAAATGGCAACTGACAAATCCTGTCTTTAAGGAATCTCATGCAAGAACATCTACCTCTTGTGACTGGTTGGTTCTCACTGTTCATATTAAGGGGAGTGGCAGTGAAATTCAGGCACAGCGTAGGCTATCCAGAGGTGTGCTTAATTAAGACTTAGTCTTAATCTGTAATTAAGATTTGTCAGTCTTAGAGTGCACATAGGACATGACACATAGTGAAGTGCATCATATAATGAGTTAGCTGCATTACAAATAGATTAGCTGCAATGTAGAATGGAGTTTACCCTTACATTTTGCAGAAAGACGCTCAGGAACCCAGTTACGTATTTTCTGTGAATATATGCTGCAGATCATATGCAGACAAACTGAGTGAATAAGATGCATCCAAATCATGTAATGTCATACTACAATTAAAGAAGCATTATTGTATTCATTAGAGAGCCAGCACTGTAACTGTCCATCCCAGAGACTCCCAGTTCTTGTCACGGCAGTTGGGTTCTGGAGTGGTGAGAGCTGCTCACTTTGATGACATGTATTCACTGCTTCTTGTCTGGGTTATGGGGGGGGGGGCTAGGTAGCAGGGCTCAGTCTCCCCTTTTCAGGGGCCCTAGGAAAAGCTTTACCTGGAAGCCCTGTTGGAGTGGACCCAGACAGGCAGCCAAGGTCATACGGCTGGGATCACTGCAAATCTGGCCCACTGCAGAGTACATGCATGCAGTGACACTTGAATGTCCAATGTTAAGATGCCAGTTAGTCCGATACCATATATTTAGGCCAAATCCAGAGTATGTGGGCAACTTGCAAACTGCATACACACAGCCCTAAAGGTATGAGACAACCAGTGCCATCATGTCACCCCTTTTTTACGGGAGCTATTTAAATGGTTTTAACATTAATGTAACAAGATAACAATTACACTGTAATCACAGGAACTTTAACGGAAACGACCGTTGACAGCATTAAGAAATACCACTCAGTTGCAGTGCAATGCATTCATTCTGAATCAATGAGCAATCATGAAAGCCTAGGTAGACTTGTCCTGAAAATTGTGTCACCGTGTTTAATGGAACTAACTTATAAAGCACTGCTGATCGTCGTGAGATAACAGCAGGCATAGACTGATAACACAGCGAGAAACATGGGATCCAATGAAATACCGTTTATGAAATTATCGGTAATTCGAAACCCAAATAATTTTTATTCTTAAAAGAGTCGTTTTGTTGTTTTTTTAGTTTTACTTGGAAACGTTGCACTTCTCTTTCTGTGTCAAAGTGTTGATGATTCGCTGTGTATCGGTTAAAAGGTAGCATATCTTTAAAAGGAATTTAATTTTAAAAAGTAACAAAAGTAACCCTTGGTTCATGGAAGAAACAAGTTTGCACGAAGAAAAAGCAAAGAATGCCAATTCTAATTAAACCACATTGATTGTGTCATTTGTTAACTGCCCTAAATTAACCGGCGCCAATCCTCGCCAAATGTTTTATTTTTGTGATGATTGTGGAAAAAATAGAAATTAAGGTTCGTTTGTGTCAATCAAAAATACTGAAGTACGTATTTGATCATTTGTGAAACAGCCATAATAAAATTACTCTTTTTAAGAGTAACTGAAGCCGAATTAGTAAAAGGAACATTATCGACAACCAGATTTCCCCAAAAGAAAAATTAATTTCACAAAAACTTATTTTAACGGTATATTGAAAATAGCAAAGAAAATGTATACACAACAATAATGATCACAGCATGCAATATTATGTTTATTTTATGTTAATATATGTGCGAAACTCAACCTCAAACGCCAGTTTCGGGTTTGTGGAATGCTGACAGGAAATTAATAATTATGTAGCCTTTGATTTACGTCTTGTATTATGCTTCATATTTCAAAAGATTGAAAAAATAAAATATTTACATCTTCTCGTAGCGACCCAATAATTGATACGCGATTGTGTAAAATTAATGGATTTATGTAACGTGCTAATAAAATGCTGTTTCTTAGACAATATTGGTTAATGTGCGTTTTTCCGGCGGTTAAGCCGCAAATCAGTGGCTCCTCTTAGAGCTACAATCGAAGAAACTAACGGCTAAAATACCGTCAGCGACCCACCTGTATCACCCGTCCCACTACCCAAATCACTGAAATATCTCGGTTAGTACCTCGGGGCAATGCTCACGCAATAACGCGTGGTGCTGTGACGAGCCATACGCATGCGTAGCACTACATACGGAAGTGACGTCGGTCAGAGCGGACTCGGCGTATGCGCTTTCTCCGATTAGCCCTCAGTTCAACGGTAGTAGGTTGGCGCTAAGCCGCGTAGTCTATACATACGAACGAAGGGGGATGGAAAAAAGCCCGCTTGGTGTCGAGAATTACCACAAAGACGAGGCGTAACCCATCTCACCATTTTCATTTTTTGACAGAGATTCTAACTTAGTTAAAAAGGAAATATTTGAGGGACTTTTTTTTATTTTGCCCGTATGCGAAAGGTGTGTAGCCAGTAGGCGACGCATGTATTGGGCAGGTCGCGCGCAAGCTGGTGACCCGGCTGGCATCTGCGTTATGGTTAAACCCAAGCTAGTTAGCGACGTGTGGGGTTAACTAGCAGCGCAGAATGACATTCAGATGCGCACCTAGGAGAGTCAGTCCCAGCGCAGCTGTCAAGTAAATGTCCCTTGGCATCCTCTACCCTGAGCTGGATAGGTAAGTTCGGACTTAAAATAAAATCTTTCTATAAAGAGTTTTTTTTTTTTCGTTTTAAATGTAGGATTCCAGTCGAAGTCTTCACCGCAGACAGCTCCGTGCTGTTACAACAGCATTCGTCCCTTTAAAGTCCACTTTAGGAGTTTATGCGCATACACTACAGCCAAGGGATCGTGGGCCATTTCATCATAGATGAGATCGCGCTTGGGCCGAGCGATTAGTGAGGGCTGGGGTCGATCCAAAGCTGGCTTTCCATTTGCAGGTGATGAATGAAAACTTTCATGAAAGAAAATAGCAGGTATGACACTTAAAGCACGCACTTCGTTACAGATACTATCTTGCAGGATCCAGGTCTTGATGCTGACATTCGCCTGGGTGGGGTCGATTTGGATGACACGCACCATTATTACAGTATTATAATAACTGTCTGGACTGAGACTGCCGACCGGAGGGACTTATAAGGGACGCGATGACCAAGCCTGAGTCCAGGAGAGGTGGCACGATGCTCGTCGCCGGGAGGTCCGCCGAAGTGGAGGAGCAGCTCAACAACGGGCCGATGGATCCGAACCCGTCTGGTGGCTCCGAAGAGTCGATGGCTGCCGCGATGCCCAAAATTAGGTCTGCAAAGATAGGGTTACGGGAGGGTACCCCCTGGAAGTCGGCGGAGTGTGAAGTCTACGATGACGGAACCAACACGTTTTTCTGGTGAGTGCCTTTGCAGGACGCCTTTTCTCCAGTGTATCCCGCACTGCATGCCCCGCTATATTCAAATGGGCTTTTTGCTGTACGTGTGAGTTTAAACTAGTCGTGCTGATTTTTCTGTTCAAGCTTCAAGGTGTTTTAGCACAGGGTCCCATCCCTAACGTTTGATTAAAGTAAACTAGTCAAATTAAGGTTTGGGCTTATTTACTGTGCTGCAATCCCTCACATCCATTCTGAAATTTGTTGCATTGCTTTGTATTCCACTGATGTTCAATTATTTAAAATGCTAATATCTATGGACTGAGTCTACTTCATTTATTAATACGATGGCTGTATGGTCTATAAATAGGTTTTTGAATAATCCCAGTATGGTGTGTTCAAGGGGTCACTGGGTCGTGGCAGTGTCACTATGTCCTGTCCATTATCTGTGTGTGTGTTATTATCCATGGCAGTTATTAACGCCTCGATGATTCACGGCTACGCCAGGGAACTGAGTTATGTCCGTTTCTCTCATATGGCTCTAATGTACCTGTCATGTAGCCCGATCTATATCACTCAGTCTCAATAACAATTATCATTCAGTGGTGTCTGGCTCAATCTGCTGAGCATATCAGTCAATTAAAAACTGCTTCCTTTTAAGAAAGGATATGTTTGTGGTTTGGGAAACCATTTCTTGGATACTACTTTCCCACTGAAATTCAGGCTTCAGCATCAAGGACAACTGCAAGACCTCAGCTCTGTGAACTTGAAAGCTGAATTTGCCCCTAACCCCCGCTCTGTTTTCGTAAGACACAGTACTGCGGCTGAATACACACAGCAGTGTTTCTAATCGAGCTCGGTGATTGTTCACCCTGTGAGTGACGTGCAGCCGCCATGTGGGCAGAACGCAAGCGGATTGTTACGGAAAGCCAGCCGACGGGTGTCTCTGTGGAATCAGCCTCCTCCTCAGTCTCTGTCTTCATTCCTGCTACCTCTGCAGAAAAGACTCGGGAATTCCATTAGATGTCTGAGCCGACAGACATGTCCCAGTAGGTTGGGTGGAAGGCTGTGAGGTAATTGCAGGGGGGAGGGGACCTGTAGGCATCTCTCCAAAGTCCCAGTATAGCTAGTTTCTTACACTGCCGATGTGCTGCCAAAAACAGCCCCATTCAACACTCCGTATTGCTTGCGTCTTTAGTCAAATGCAGAATGTTCGGAAATGGAACACGCAAGCAGAAACAAGCACTGGTGTCGTGGTGGGAACAGCATCCGGTTCAACAGGATTCTTTGTGGTGTGCATATTAATCTAATTCTGACTGACTTCAGAACCAGACAGGGTGCACTGGGAGCCATCACTTGCTGTAGGCTGGACCGCTTTCTGTGCACATATGTGGACTGGGGAGATTAGCCTTGGAGAAGGGGTGTCATAAACTTCACTGTTTCTCTGAGGGGATAGCACTGTTCAGCTAAGGTGCTGTTGCCATTGTCCTATTTTTTTCAGTTTGCTTACCTACACCCAAATTAGCCAGGACGATGATTCTAGTCCTCTATGTGTCTGTCTAGACTGGGTACACCTGTACCTATCAGCCAAAGTCTTCAATGGCTCTTCTCAGAAATATGGGCCGATCTTATTAGCCTGTGTGATAGATGTATCTTGTCCACTGTTTATGGGCAATGGATTGCCTGCAGGCTTTCAACTGGAGTGCACTGTTTACACACGTTATTACACGCACAGGTCAACTGCCCTAAACAGTCATTATCGTTAATATTATCTTCCTGCGGTTACCGGGAATAAAGGCGAAAATTAGCCAACTACGAATGGTCCACGGATAATTTTAAAGGCTGTAATTATGGTCTCCTGTCGCAAAAGCTAACAATAGCGGTTTCGTTCGCTGAACATGGCGCCAGCCGGCGACTTGGTGCTGATCAGTTGCATGGTTTCGGTTTGTGTTGGAATGGTTGCGGCGCTAAGCAACAACAGCTTATTCTCACTGTCTTGGGCTCTGCTGTGACAGCAAGTCTTTGGGCCTCCTCTCTGGGGGCCAGCAGCACTGCAAAAATTTACAGAATGAGATTTCCTGAGCCCCCATACCCTAAAATTCATTTTCTAAATCAACCTACTATGCTGTTCATTTGTTTCCAGTTTTAAGCAAAAGTTCAGAGTGTTGGCAGTAATCTTGTGTAATGCTCTGCTGTGGTGTTTCCCAATCCGGTCCTGGGGGACCTCCAGACAGTCCACATTTTTGCTCCCTCCCTTGGGAAACACTGCTTTATTGTTCCATCGATGCCTGCAAACTCTACTTAATATAAATCTTCATCAAATAAATTGAGCTAAAATTGAAGGCAGTTCAGTGATTTGCAGAGAAATCCAGAATGCCTCTGGTTCACCTGTTTTTTTTTTATTTTTATTTTTAAAAAATCGCGTAGTATTTGTAGACATAATAAGTAAATTGCCTGCAGCAAGGGGCCGCTGACGGGTTGCCCTGCCCTGTGCTCCCCCTTTTCATCTGCTGCTTACACTGGGACAGGTCTTTCTTGTTCGGTGACCAGTGACCGTGGTCAGTCCGCCTCTCCCTCGGTATCACTGGGGCTTCCCTCTCTCCCAGTAGCAGTCCTCTTTCTGCCTCCGTCCAGTGCCGCAGACCTGCCTGCCTCTGCCTCTGCATTGTGAGGTCATTTCCAGACCATGGTGCTGGTCTCCTCTCTTCGGTCTGTACCCCTTCCTTCGTCCCACTGCAGCCCACTGTCGAATCAGTCGTTTTCCTCCTGTACCCAGCAGCACTGTGGTAAGACGTCTCACCCCTTGTCTCTCTCTCTGCAGGAGGGCTCACACCCTGACGGTGCTGTTCATCCTCACCTGCGCTTTGGTGTATGTCACGCTGCTGGAAGAGACACCCCAGGACACAGCCTACAACACTAAGAGGTCAGTGCCATCACCACGGTTACGCATCTCACCTGACGCTGTTTTAAGATAATTGATAAATTGGTCAAATGTAGTGGTCTGATAAACAGTGCAAAAATAATTTTCAGAGGCAGTAATATGAGCTGAGTAATATGAGTAATGTCATTTTATTGGCTGTCCCTGTGCCTCAGTTTAACTCAGTTTTAAGTCTCAATTTGACAGATCAGAATGCAGACTCAACAGTGGGTCACTTTGTATAGGTGGTCAGTACAAATAGGAGCAGAACTGTCTGTTGATGATAATGGGGGGGGGGGGAAATTGTCTGCTTTCTATGTAGGTTATAGTCTTTCATGTCTGGTGTTCAACCAAGAACTTATAGTTAATAGTTAAAGTTCCCCTTTTATAGTGGAGGGTTAGTTGTGGTCGTCAAACACTTTGATCTGGTAATGAGGGGAAAGGTATAGTAGATCAGTTTGTCCAATAAACATTCACCTGCATGAGTGGATATTTGGACTGTGTGCATGACAGAAATAACCTTCAGGTTGTATATGCGCCCTAGATAAGGACCACGACTGAGCATAGGAATAATAAAGGGATTATTATCTGGTAGGTGTTCAGGCTTATAAGCCAGGATTTGTTCCGGAGTGGATAATGGTTGTTAAGTGGTGGTACTTCCCTGTATTACTTCTTGGGGGTGAGGGCATTATTCATGAGGCGGGGCAGAGGGTGGGGCGGGTCCCATACTGCTCAGGGCTGGGCAAGGCCTGTCACACACAGGTTAAACTCATCTGAGCAAGATTACAGGCAGGAGCTCGTTAGCACAGTCACACTATGTGGGGGCCCGTAGCTTACATGCAGTCATTTTGTAGGCGGGGCCTCCACCACCAAAGCCCTGCACACCCAGGAATGGCTATAGAGGTTGTGCAGTTGGCAGTGTGCCTGCTGTCCCAACGCCGCTAACTGGATTACTGCCCAGATGGGTGGATTACAGCGATCCGCGTGCTGTCTCCCTCTGTGATGTTCACCTGTCCCAACCCAAAGGGAGGGAGGGGATGTTGGTCAGGGACACTGTCATCACATAGAAAGGGGCTCTTGTGCATCGTGGGAGTCTACATCCCCTCTGTGTGGTCGTCATCTCTCAGTCAGTGTGGTGAAATGAAATGATACTTTATTTTTGCGATTTGTACAAGTAACAATGCAGTTACGCTAGAATGCTTCTTGTCACATATCCCTCCCACCTTGCACTCCCTTGAGACATGCACATGCAAAGCTTGGGGCTTTGCTCAAGGGTCAAAACTGGCGACCTTCCGATCACAGGCGCAGAGGCTTAGCAAAACCACATGCCGCCCCCCCCCCCCAAAGCTCTGTGCATTGGTTTTGAAGGCAGCTACACTAACCACTGCACCACCAGTGCTAATGTAAGTGCAATCTGCTGCCATCGGTACAACCAGCTCACCCTGGCCCCTCTGCCCGTTTGTGTGCAGGGGGATCATCGCCAGCATCCTGGTGTTCCTCTGCTTCGGAGTCACGCAGGCCAAAGACGGGCCCTTCACCCGACCGCACCCAGGTACGTGCCGTGCCGTGTCAGGTGGGGCGGGACCCCGTGAACACGACCGCGGAGCAGTCAGGGTCCCCCGCAGCAGTGGTCACAGTCTGTGCTTGCAGATATCAGAGCGCCAAGCCTCCTCGTGCTTGGTGTGGAGCTGGCCTGGGCAGTCGGACCCTTTGGAAACTTAGCGTGTTCAACGCAACAGCGAAAGTGTAGTTTTAATCTTTCCTAAGCATGCAAACTGTATGTACATACACATGTATACGCGATTTAAGCTTTTATGATTCCTTGTTCAAAACCTGTAATACACGTTTGGAAGACCTGTCAGAGCTACGATCGTCTAGTTTATAAGAGACGAACAATAAATCCTTCCGTGCTTTCAGTCAGTTGAGGGCACAGAAGACACAGTGAAGAGGTCTGTGTTTCAGAGCTGTAATTACACATTCATTGCACTGGTGCAGAGGGGCTGTGTCCAGTTTAGAGGAGTGTTTAAGATGGCATGCACAGGAGTGTCCTGTGATTCCTGGAATTCTGCTTTGACCCTGGGAAAGCAACTGCATTCATTGTCAAGGGATATACATAATTGCCAGTGCGGCTGCGATACAAGTACAAACTTCTCAGGAGCGTCTCGATAGGGTGGGAAGGAGACAGAGGAGGTAGTGATACACCCAGTGAAGGTAGTCTTGAGTTAGGGAGGATTTTGCAGAAAAACCTGTTCCTTTGCTGTTGAGAGGTCAAGAAAGGTCCCTAAATCATCGACACAGACACACCACCTGTCCTGTTCCATATGTTTGACTGACATCCTGTTTCATAAAATAAATGACAAGAAATTTCATTCCAACATGCCTTTTGCCTGAAAAGAAGACTCAATTAAACAATCAAACCCCTACATGAATTACTAAATGTTTCACGTCTGCCACTGGTGTTGTCTGTTCAAACAATGACTTATTATTGTATATAATGTCGGCACACAAAAAAAACCTGCAAACCCTGCAGAACTTGTAAGACCCCCCTGACTGCCCGGGGGATCACTCAGCTGGCTTTACGCTAAAATGATGTTGTAACATTCATTTGTTAAAGTGGTCGTGTGCTAGGGGGCATGGTGCTGGCTAAGTGCAGTGGTATCGTCACACACACACACACACAGACACACACAGACACACACACACACACACGCAGACACACAGACACACACACACACACACACACACGTACGTGTGGGCCTAACCCTAATCTAAACTATGACAACCTTAACCCCTACCCAGCCTGAATCTTAACCATAAGTAAATTTTGAATTTTTTGATTGCATTCATAGATTTTTATAGAATTGAGGTTATGCTTGTGGGGACTGAAAGAATGTCCCACAAGTTAAAAAGTTACAGGTTTTTATCACATTGTGGGGAAATCTGGTTCCTACAATAAAATGATTACAAAAAAACTCACGCAGGCAGGCAGCTCTTTCAGGGTGGATCTTAAGAGCACGTAGCAGCTGAAATCCAGCTGTACCGACGCTCCTTTACTTACGAACTTTCAGACATACGAATGAAGAGGACTATAAGTCTAAATTGTGTTCATTGGGCTCCTGTTTCCTGTCCGCAATATCAATTTTTTTTTTTTTGTGCACCAATTCCGCCTAGTACGACTTCTGACCGCTACTCCCACCGCGCAGCAGTGTAGCGTGCGTACTCCCAGCATCCTAGTTCTCAGTACTTGCGTATATCCTTAATATGATGGTGAATAACGACTTGCGGACATTTCAAGTTGCGAACGGCCGTTCAAAACGTATCTCGTTTGTAAATAGAGGAGCGTCTGTATCTCTCAGACACACATACAGTACACACACACACGTCTGTTACTCTTGCCATTGAAAACCGACTGTGTCTCTGGTTCCCTAACAGCTTATTGGCGTTTCTGGCTGTGTGTGTCCGTGGTCTACGAGCTCTTCCTCATCTTCATCCTCTTCCAGGTGAGACCCAAAGTTGTAAAAAAAAAAAAAAAATCACTGTCATTTTATTTCAACTTGTTTGTTTGTAAGACTCACCTGCCTGTCGGTGTAGCTGTGCTTCGGGCTTCAGGTCTATTGGCTGATCGCCAGACATGATGCTCTATCCTAGTGATGGCAGTGACTGATGGGGACGGGGGAGAGGAGGGGGTTAGGGAAAGCGATAGTCACTGTGATAGTAGTAATTGAGGATGCTCAGGCTCCTGGGGACGGCAGTGTGAGCCCCCTCTCCTCCGTCACTGGAGCTGAGCCGGGAGACACTGGACACCATGCTGGATGGCCTGAGCCGCATTCGAGATCAGCTGTCTGTGGTGGCCAGCAAATAGCGTCTGAGACCAAGCCTGACCTCGCACTCCCCTAGGGAGGAACCACCAGCTCTCTACCAGGACGTGCTAAATCCACGGAGCACCTCACAGGGGTAGAATATAAATACCAGTCATTAATGCAAGGTGCAAGTGGAACCAGAGATGGAACCTGACTAGACAAAGGAGGATTCACAGTCTGTCAGCCTGAAACATCATCTAATATACTAATTACAGGTTTAAAAAGGTTTCCTTTTTTACAGCGTTAATTTAGACAAATTAAACTCTGAAGAAAAATGTGTATCGCGTTCATATCTTTTTACAGGGAAAATGGAACAACAATGTAGGTGTGTTTGCTGTAATGCTTTTTAAATCTGGTAGATTTATCCATCTTTTACAGTCTGTCCCTTTGTTAGCTGACAGACCGCTAATGTACAGCAGTCCAGTGAAACACCTGAAAACATACACAAAATCTGCAGGACTCTGGAGTTCTCACACCTGTCTGTCTGACTTCAGTATATTGTAGCAAGGGTTAGTGGTCATCATGTTTAACTGCGGTTAACTGCGGTACAGACCTACATGCAGTCAGGCAAAAAAAGACTTATGTATGGGTTAGAGAAATAACATCAAAATATAATGTGCGTCTCCCCCCGCCAGACGGTTCACGATGGCCGGCAGTTTATGAAGTGGATCGACCCCAAACTTGGGGTGCCACTTCCAGAGAGAGACTATGGGGGCAACTGTCTCATCTATGACCCGGGCAACATCACAGACCCCTTTCACAACATCTGGGTAAGGCCCGTTCCTGGCGCGTCACCTAGAGTCACAGCAGCCTCCTGTCATCACTGACCTCCCCCGCCGTGGTTTGCAGCATATGTCATGCTTAACCACAAGCATTCCGTTTTCACACCCCCTCTGCACAAACCACCGACCTTTAACCACTAGCAGCAGACTCACTCACCGAGGCTGTTATTTTTTAATTAGGGAGCATGGTGTGTGGTTAGGAAGCCTGCATTATTTGCCTGCCCACACACCCACTGTGTCCAACTTTCCGTGTCATACATTGTCAGTCACTTAATGCACTATCGTGCTGATATCAGTGACATCACTTTCCCTTTCAGGACAAGATGGACGGCTTTGTTCCTGCTCATTTCCTGGGCTGGTACATCAAGGTGGGTCTTCAGTGGGATCCCTATGAAACCTTAGGACTGTGTTTCCCAATCCGGTCTTTAGGGACCCATGGACAGTGCATGTTTTTGCTCCCTCCCAGATCCCAGAGTTGGGAGGGAGCAAAAATGTGGGCTATCTGGCCAGGAGTTCAGAGGGAGCAAAAACATGAATTGACTGTGGGTCCCCAAGGACTAGATTGGCCGCCTTAGGGTATATCTGTGTTTCTAGAAATATGCCTGCACCTGTGCACTTGCTGTGCATGTTTTATGATTCCAGAAGGTTCTCTTAAACAAAAGATGTGATGACGGTCATTAGCTATAGCGACGTAGACAGGATAGTGACTGCAGGAAGTGACGTGAGCTGTAGTGAGACAGGATCCTAACTGTGGTCTTGATGATGATGGTCGTGACTTTGGAGGCCAGTGTGACGAAACCGCCTGAAGGTGCTGCCCTGTTTGCACTGCCAGACGCTGATGATCCGGGACTGGTGGATGTGCATGATCATCAGTGTGATGTTCGAGTTCCTGGAGTACAGCCTGGAGCATCAGCTGCCCAACTTCTCCGAGTGTTGGTGGGACCACGTACGTAAACCCCCCCCCCCACTCTGTATTCACCAGGTTCACATTCACAGCCTCCGTCAGTCACGCTTAAGGCTTCTTGACTTAAGTCTTTAGATAAGATCACAAAAATTATTCACTTTCCGGGTCAGTCTGGGTTCTTCATCGTGCCGTTAGATCCTGTTGTTCATCATCATTAACATACGACTTACTTTTCCCACTAATTTCCAGTGGATAATGGATGTGCTAGTGTGCAACGGTCTGGGGATCTACTGTGGCATGAAGACCCTGGGCTGGCTCTCCATGAAGCCATACCAGTGGCAAGGCCTGTGGAACATCCCCACCTACAAGTATGGCATCTCACCCCCAGCCCCGACACATTTTTCCCGCTATAACAGAAATATACTGTTACAAAAGATGTCGGTCCTGTATCCCGAATGTGCTGGCAGTAGATGAAATGCTGCTGGATGGCCACTCTGTGCTCCTTAGGGGGAAGATCAAGAGAATCGCCTTCCAGTTCACGCCCTACAGCTGGGTGAAGTTTGCGTGGAAACCGGCGTCCAACCTGCGTCGCTGGCTGGCCGTCTTAGGCATCATCTTCATGGTGAGCTCGGAGCTCCACGTGCGTCCAAGGTCAGGCGAGGGTACAGGTGTCAAGCTGACGACTTTCTCTGTTTCTGAAGCTGATTTGGAGTAATTCAGCTAAAACGCCCCTGACCTTGAGTCATTAATCAGCACGCCACCTCCTGGTGCATCATGTGCCTTGGTGTATGAGGCAGCCGCTCTCCCTTGCAGTTCCTGTTGGCGGAGCTCAACACCTTCTAC
Organism: Hippopotamyrus pictus; assembly: GCA_026781145.1. Lineage (NCBI taxonomy): Eukaryota > Metazoa > Chordata > Actinopteri > Osteoglossiformes > Mormyridae > Hippopotamyrus > Hippopotamyrus pictus. The sequence continues at coordinate 17,377,765 of JAODLC010000021.1, forward strand.
CTGAAGTTCGTGCTGTGGATGCCGCCCGAGCACTACCTGGTGCTGCTACGCCTCGTCTTCTTCGTCAACGTGGGCGGCGTGGCCATGAGAGAGATCTACGACTTCATGGACGACCCGTGAGTCGTGGGCTTCGGGTGCTCGCGCGTGCCGCGCAGAAGGGCACGTCCTTCGGGGTGACGTGGATGGTTTTTCGAGCACTTGAACACGTGTAGGTTTCTTCCTTGCCCTCCAGGAAGTTCCACAAGAAGCTGGGGCAGCAGGCCTGGCTGGTGGCGGCCATCACAGTCACTGAGTTCCTCATCGTGGTGAAATACGATCCCAACACTATCATGCTGCCAATCCCGTTCTTCATCACACAGTGCTGGATCCTGGGCATTGTCCTCATCCTCACCTGGACACTATGGAGGTTCTTCATCCGGTAAGCCATGCCCAACTGGGGGCATAACTCACCCATCCCCAAGGAGACACTTAGCCCTGCCCCCTTGGTCACCATGACGACCAGCACACCACTGCAGCCATACTCAAATCTAGTCCAGAGGCGAATAAGGAACATACTGACACGCACGTCCGTACTGGCTATACCAGTTTCAGCTGGGTGAGGTTTCAATTCACACTTGTTGGTATGAGTGTGTGATGTGTCCTCCTGGCCGCAGGGACATCACGCTACGCTACAAGGAAACGCGACGCCGCAAGCAGGAAGGGGTGGGGGAGAGGGAGCGAGTCCTCGACAACGGCGCCGTGGCAACCAGCAGCGGGCGTGCCAAGCTCAACGGGAGTTCTGAGTCAACGAGGAACAGGAAGTCCTGAAGGGGG
>JAODLC010000021.1:17383223-17408386 GCA_026781145.1 Hippopotamyrus pictus
AACGTTATTATTTTTTTTTTATTAAAGATTTGTCTGCGAGCCAGATGCAGCCATCGAAAGAGCCACATCTGGCTCGCAAGCCATAGGTTCCCGACCCCTGATTTAGTCCATCACTGTGAGAGGCTGCATCAAAACTCATGCCCTGCGGGGGGGTCAGTGGTCCGTTACCCACTTTCATGTGGAGCAGGCAGCTGGGTACAGCCATGCGGCCAGCAGAATCAGAACAGGTCTTCATATCCACCCCCCAGTCCATCTCCAGCAGCCGGGGAAGTGAAACTAAGGGGCGATAGTCAGGAGAAAATGCTAATTTCAGCGAAGAGATCTGAGTGCGAGTCAGTGGGAAACAAACACATAGAAAGCAGCAGACAAGTAAAGTCTTACTTTGATTAGCAAGAGCTTCATTCCTCCATGCAGGGCTGAACACACAAAAAAATAAGTATTTAACAGTTAACATCCACACTGAGAAGCAATGCTGTTGACTTTTAGCAGGTTAAGATGAGTGTGATAATATCTTAACTATATTATGTAATACATCCAAAATAATTGATGGTCCTTGCAGGTGCAATACAATTTCAGATGTAGATATGTCGTCTACCTGTGCTCTAGAAGTATCTTAGTCATTAGATTTTTCAAGTTGGGATGGAAAGCATCAGGGAACAACGCAAGGATTTGCTCTGGGGTCGTTAAGCTGTGGAACAGCACGTGACGGGTGAGGGCGTGCAGAGCCCTGAGAAGCTGCAGAGTACAGAAAGGGCACATTCAGGAGGGAAGAACTTTGGTTATGAACTGTACTGGAGAAAAACCGGCTTCGCTATGAAGCTCACCTGCTGAGCCTCACCAACGGACACCGACAGGGTTTCGGCCGCCTCGTCAGCGAGTCGCTGTGACTCCGGAGCTCCGGTGGAGAAGCTGTCCCTGCAGAGCTGCCTCACTGCGTCCTTGGAAGGCGCCTGGAAACGAGACGGTTACAGGGTTGCAGAGCTGCTTGTCATCACCAGCTAGGATGTAGTACCGCAAAACTCAAACCAACGGAAACTGACAAGCTACAACAGTACCTGTCAGTTGCTTCTTGACTGCTAACTATTAAACGTGAAATGCATATTCAGACTCCAACGTCCACAACACATATAACATATGTATATATTATATATGCGGTTTTTTTTTTTACGAGCAACTTGGATACGACTCATGAATCTTGTTTTTACCTTTAAAAGCAACTGAAAGGCGTCAAAATACTCCTCTGTTAACGCCGCCATTTTTGGTCATGTGACTCAGTCATGCGGGCAGTTCCACGTGATAAACAGAGGGTTATGGGAAAAATAGTCCTGAAGTTGAAACGTGTCTGAGATGCCATCCTGAAAGTTCATCACAGTACATCCATGAAAAGGAATAGAAAAGCAATATAAATATATAAAATATTTTTCTGGGATATATGGCACATGATGACGTATTTGATTTATGGGCAAGTCATGTCATATTGAGCCTTTTGTTGTGTTTCCTGCTAGTATAAGTTTCTGATAAGTTTCCAAATATAGCAAAGTACTGAAGAGGATTAGGGCCACCATGAAAATATAATTTTTCTCAGAATTCTGACTTTAATCTCAGAATTCTGACACTAATCTTAGAATTCTGACTTTTTTCTGAAGTCAGAATTCTGAGATTAAAGTCAGAATTCTGATTACAGTCAGAATTCAAATAATATTTTCATGGTGGCCCTAATCCTCTTCCGTAGCAAGGAGCTTCCTTAGGAAACACATTTTAAGTTGCATAGACTGTCGCGTGACCTGTTCGGAACCCGCTCTTCAAGGACTATCACAGACACGGTGGGTGTCTCTCCTGTGATAAGCATTGTACTATTAATTCATACTATTTTCTACATTTCAGAATATTTATAAAGACATCAAAACTATAAGATACATATATGGAATTATGGACTGACCAAAAATAGTATTTAAAAATAACTTTTTTGGGGGGGAGCAGCTCTCTGACTTGGGATCAGAAGGTTGCTGGTTCAAATCCCTGCGTTGGCAGAGTGGTCCCACTATTGGGTCATTGAGCAAGGCCCTTAACCCCAACTGCTCCAGGGACTGGCTGACCCTACTCTCTCCTCTACAGCAGTTCCATGAGGTGTCCTCCTGGGATGCTTTTCCAGCTGTCCTGAAGGAGGTCCCACATATATATATGCTGAGCTCTCATTGGCTGTTTTCCTTCACTCTCTGGTCAAACTCCTCCAAAACCATTTCTACTGCGTTTAGGTCAGGTGGCCAGGTCAGGTGGCCAGGTCATGTGATGCAGCACTATCACTCTCCTTTGTAGGTGGCTTGGCATGTCCAGACTTCTGACTGACACTGTATAAGACTTTAAATTGCAGCTTACATCATCCTCAAAAGCAAGCCTATTATTAAATGTTCTTGTGTCTCTCAAATATTGAACCAAATCTCTCAATATTACTACTTAGTATATATATGACTGTTTGAAACCTCAAACCTTTGCTGAATATGAATAAATATGAGATTTCCTGTTACACCCACTTACATGAAACTGTGGTATTTACTGTAAAATTAGAAGAGTACATATATTTATATGTGTAGCTTATAAACAAGCTCGCCATTAAATAAATAAAAATCTCACTACTGAGCTGGTTTTATTAAATGTCATTTCATTTTCTGTACTAGGCGCCTTTGAGTTTTTAGTTAAATAGGCCTTAAGATCCAAGTCTTTCTGACATCCAAGCCTGCTAGTGTCCTTTTTCTGTCTTGTATTTCCCCTACTTTTCAGCTCCTGTGTAAATGATTTGCAACACATTAGTGGAATTGTGAAATTGTCTCCAAGGTTACATTTGAGGTATGGATAAGAGGAACTACTTTGAAGTTTAAAATAGAACCTATAATTTGCTATGAAAGTGGAAATAGCAGAAATACAATATTTCAGTACTGAAACACCAAACGTAACTTGTTTACCAGAAGATCAGAAAGACCAACCCACTTTGCCACTTCATTATTTGTATTTGAATTTGTGCGCACAGAAGAAATGTAATGGTTGATTTGTGTTGTATCTGCCTCAGGCAGCTAATTATAATAGTAGTTGTGCGTAACCTTTCCTCGGTAATTAACTTCCTCTCAACATCAGTTACAGGACTTCTGAATTAGTCAGGGGTCACTTCCTCATCGATACAAATCCCCTGCTGATGTGTAACATTTGCTTTCATCTGGTGAATGAATAAATTAATGGCATGGAGCTTTTGAAGGGTGAAAGGGAATTTTATTGTTCTGCTGGGGGATAAGAGTGAAAGAAAAGCAACAAACGAGGCTGAAGGAATGGGGGAGGGCATGGGTCACGACATCACGTCATAAGGGGTGAGCTGGGATTGGGAGCATTTGAACTGGGGGGGCTTGGAGGGGTATAAAGTCACGTTGCTTCTGAAAAACTCTGATATAACCCTTCATTTTTAAAAACACAGATATTATTCAGGGTTTTAATGATGTTTTAATATTCCGCATTAAAATATCTTTAAGATAAGATAAGATAAGATAGGACTTTATTGATCCCACAGTGGGGAAATTTGTGCATTATCACAGCTCCAGACAGATAGCAAGAAAGAGTTACAAGAGTAGAGAATATAAAAAATAGAAGATTAAGAATACAAAAATAAAAATAAAATAAAATAAGATAAAACACTAAATACAATAGTAGTGCCTATGTACACCCATACACAGTATGTAATATGGATAGTGGGTTGTGGAAAAAGTGCAAGTAATAATAAATATCAACTATTTAACTACTATAGCTACAATTTACTATTCAGGTAGTGCTGGGTATTGGCATGTACATATATACACCCGTACAATGCACATACATACATACATACATACATACATTATAAACAGATATACATACATATGCCTCTACATATACTGTAGATGCAGAACCATATACACACACATATACATGCACATGCCCGTACCTCTATAAGGTGCGTTATGTATGAAGTGGTAAGTAATGGTGACCTTAGAGGTAAGTATCTGGGTGACTCATGACATCACGATGTGTTATAGAGTCTAACTGCTGTCGGGATGAATGATCTGTGAAAGCGCTCCTTCCTGCAGCGAGGGTGTATCAGCGGAGGAACGTTGGGAGGTTCTTGGTGCGGTTCTTGGTAAAGTGTTCCAAATTTTGAGTAATCATCTGTTATCAAAAGTGGCACTCGGTAAAATTTGCTATCCGGGAGGGTGCAGGTCCCCCCCTGGTAAATTTTTCAGTGGGCTCCTTCATGTGATGGGGCCCAGGGCTGGCTGCCCTCTCTGAATCCCCCCTCCCGCACCTCCTTGGATACTGGTTGGAAGGCGGATGCATGGATGACAGTCCCCTGCTTTGCATTCTGTATTTCCTTGAACAGGTTCCATTTCTGCTGGGGTCCTTTACTGGATAAGCAGTTATAGGAGATGGATCACTCTATTTAATGAAAGCAGATAGGGTACATGCATCATGTTTTATAGCATGACTACCACAAAATGCTGATTTTTGCTTATCCTGACATAATTTCCTATCTATAATTTATTTGGATATTAAGACAATTCAAGTACTATACTTTAATTTCAGAAAAATACACCACGCAATGTGACACGACTGCTTCATACCTTTTATAAATATTTCATATACGCTCATATCATTAACACCAAGAGATTCTATAAGTGAACGCTGATTGAATAATGGTACTGAATCAAAAATTCCCATTAGACACATTTCTCATCCTAAAGCTAGAGTTTTAGTGCTGAATGCTATGGAATTCAAAGTGTTAAACGTGTTTTCTGCCCCTGTTCTCTGTACAGGCAGCTGAACTGATTTCATTTGTCGAAATGGTCACATCTGCAAGTGTTCTCAGACGGATGTAGAATGTCGCAAATTCTGTTAACGGGGTGGCGATGAACCGCCTGGCTTCCCGGATCTAGTCAGCGGCGAGGCAGATGTCACTGTAGCCTGTACTTAGAAATAGGTTCCCGTTAGTAATCTCCGTCCCTCAGTCTGTTTTTCGAATTCTACGTTGTTTGCTACAGACCTTCTTCATATTGTTAATTAGAGGGTCAAGTTTTCAGTCTCTAAATAGGTCATGGGAAAGCATGACAGGGTACGAAGTGATGACTAAATTGCTGCGTAGCAGGCACACATAAAATAAACTACAGAAAGTCCATTGTGGGGGACAAAAGCGGCAAAAACTTCAATAATATTTTGAACCATCAAATTAGAAATTATGACAATGACAGTTCAATGCATAGTTTATATATTGATAATAATAATGCAACCAAAATGGGGATTTCGGAGTCTTCAAAGATTGACTGTTAACTATGCCATGTCCTGAATTATACCTGAAAAGATTTGGATTTCCGAGAAGCCTCTTCCAAGCCATACAATCGGGTTACTTTAAAAATAAATGCATAATCTAATTAAAGATAATCTCCCGTTTAAATGCGAGCATGTTGTACTCGCATCTTACTTGAGTATTACTGAAAGATGAGATAACTGCACAAAAGGCAACAAAAAGCATACAAAGGCGTGGAAAATAACACAGCTATAAATTATTGCAAATCACAGAAGGTTGCGAGCTGTGAAGGAATGAGGCGCCTCTGACGCCATGTATCGTAGGTGATGAATGAGGCTATGAATATTTGATCGGTATAATGTGAGCGAGCCAATCGGCGCTTTGGGGGAGGGCACGGCGCCACCCTCCTGGGTCCTTCTCTCGAAGTGCATGTGAGGCAGAAGGAGGACAATGCGAAACTTGTGGTAGTTTTAGTTCTTGGACTTGTAAAGGTATTCGATTTCATCGATGCATTTGGTGAAGCTGAAGTAGCCGGTAGGCCGGGGCACTGCACCCGAATGGGAAGCGCGGCACTTCGGCATCTCATTTGCTGCTGGAGACTAGCCAGGGAAAGCCTAGATGCACCATATTAATTAACTTACGATATTTCACATCCTTAAGTGAGAACGAGAAAGAGTCTACTTTAAGTGTTACCTGGTTTTGGCGTCTGTTTGACTGAGAAACTAAAAAATTAGGAAGTAAGGTTTAAAAGAAGACGCGGACTTTGGGGGTAAGTTGCACCTCGTTCCCATTAAACCATGAACTTTAACTCACTCTTTGCTGATAGATCTCTGGCATTTTCACATATTTCAGATGAAGTTCGTCACAAGAACTGCTTTATGTTTTAGGCGCGTATGAAAACTTTCTGTTTGCGAAATGCGCGATAAGCTCGTGTCGTGCAGGATTGCACTTTCAGATGGGTATGCAGCACCATGCTCCATAAATGATCGTGCATCCCCCTTTTCCCACTCCACAGCCCTCAAAACGGGTCGGATGAGACAAAAGTGCCTGTCCGAGAATAGCCGTTTAGGAACAACATCCGACAGTTGGAAACGTATACCGGAATCAAACTTGTAGTTTGTAAAAAACAATATGCTATGACGATAGATGGATATTAATAGAAATGTAACGTGCAGAATATAGATTTTAGGACTTTCGCTTGGTGCAACACGTGCCTGCGGCGCATTTTCACGTTAAACTTGGGGTTAAAACAGCACTGTGCCGCATTGTGGAGTTGAAAGAAAAACCTCTGGGTTTTCTGCAATTAAAATACATGTTTGTATATCCTGTTTGTCTCACTTCAGAAGACAGGCGGTGGTTTTGGTAATTGCTCAGCACAATGCATGGAAAAAACCCCCGAATAATCATTTTAGAGGAAGAAAACATCGGCAGAATCGGCGACGCGATGTGCCTAGTTTGTGCTGCAAGTGCAACAGGCGATCCTGAGAATTTAATTGTGCTTAATGATTATTTCGTGTGCTGGGGGCGGTGTATACACTAAAACATGCTTTGACTGTTTATACAGCAACAGCGATGCTTTTGTGGTGCACCAGTCATAATTTCATTATGTCATCTGAACGAAAAGTTTCCTGTAATAGAGCATTGGGGTTTAATGCCATAGGCTTTACCTACCACGAGGATGACATGTCGTGATTACTGTACTACCCTCCCACTTCAAACCCTTGCTGTTTGTTTTTTTGGGTGCATTAAGAGCTCCACCCGTTTTGTACCTCAAAATGAGGTCAAAAACAGTGACAGCTTTTTTTTTTCTTCTTCTTTTTTTTTTATCTTTGCTGCCTGCAGTTCTCACAGGTACACTGTGTACTTTTGTGGTACTTCAATCACAATATAATAAACATCTGACAATTTCTTGTAGCACTAATCAGTAATTATCTGCCGTCTAACAGACATCATGACCAAGCACTGAATGACAGTGTAGACACACAGATGGCAAAGTTCCCGTTTTCCTGTTCGCAGCATTCCAGATGCTGAGGGCCGCTAGTCCCGTCCGCCTGATCCCAGATCTGCTTCTAGGCCCTTTGCTGCAGTGTCCGTCATGGCGCTGAAGAACAAACGCAGCAGATCTCTAAATATGAGCTTGGTGTAACCAGGCAACGCCCACTGTGGCCTGTAAAGTCACAAGGTTACAGGGAAAGTGTAAAGACTGCAGAATGTTTTTGAGATTTTTGTTCAGATCTTGATTAGTTTATGCATGCCTTTTTTCTGGAGATATGAGAGACATTCAGACTTTGAGCCAGTCTGGTTCGCTCAGCAGCAGGACACTGTCCCACCCCTAAAATTCATTTATCTTGCATCGAGGTGTTGAAATGGAGATAATGGCAAGCGATGGAAATGAGACACGGACACGCATTACGTCACCGACACCCAGATGCTGCCGTTGATGGCGTGAGGGCTTCAGTGCTGGGGAAGGATCGGGGTACCATGGGAGGGGAACGGGACATGGGACTGAGTCAGAAATCTGGGAAACGCTGGCGAGAGGATTCACAGGTTCGAGGGAGCACTGTGTGCATGCCCGAATGTGCCACTGGTGGCATTTTGGTGACATTTGGTGACGTTTGCTCCCTGTTTCCCTACGTGGGCTGCGTTCCTATATCTCACATGAAGACTGGTCCATAATGACCCACCTTTTACATTTTGTTGCGATCCTATCCCTCATCCCTATCCCTCATAATCTGTCTATTGTAATCTAGCTAATCCTAGCTAGATTTGAGCAGGAGATTCTGCAAACTGTGGTGTAGACTGTCCCTCCAGGACCCGCATTGGGGTACTATGCCCCGAGTGCTTATCAGGCCCCCTTACTCTCGCCATCTCAGCCAAGATGGGTCAGCATTTCATGTTGTTGAGTCTGCAGAGTACCCAGCCGAGTAAACAGGTCTGAGGTTTGGGTGGTAAGGCAGGAAGTTGTATAAACTCCGCTTTTTTGCAGCCCTCGCTACTTTCAGAATGATGCAGAGACGACCGTCGCGAGTGTCAGTAGGCTGAAAAGCGTGGCCGGTCAGGCATGCTGTGAACCAGAGCAGCACTGCATGCATGCGAAGCCTAGTGAGGCTCGGGTCTGTGTTGCTGTTTGGGTCGGTGGGGGGGTTTGTTATGGAGGAAGTGGTCTGTTATGGCTGCTGTGATCATGTGACTTCTTTCCTACTCTCCTTTTCTCTCTTTGCTTTCACACCACAGTTCCTGCCATATGTAGGGAGGTGTTCCTTCTTTGAACTGGACCGTCCCCTGACGCCTGAATCGCCCCCCCCAGGTCCGGGGCAGGATGGGTTCGCTCCGGCGGCCCCGGCCGCGGTTCATGAGCTCCCCGGTGCTGACAGACTTGCCCCGGTTCCACGCCAGTGCACCCGGGTTACAGCTCACTAACGCCAGCGTCTGGAACAGGTTAGGGCATCCCCAATGCTGCGTGTCAGAAACGCCATGACTTGCATGGACACGTCGGAGAATGGGAAGACGTGTCCGCCGTCCGGTGAGAGCTGGGAGCCTGTCTGTCCGGAAGTGCTGGTTGGAAAAGAGGGAGCAAGCCGTCCGTGGGGCCAGAGGAGATGGAGGGGGGGATCTGGTGTACCACTGGAGTGATGAGCGATTTCTGTCGAGGCAGCTTTTTGCCCCCTGTTTGAAGGGGAAACGGAAACAGCCTGTACTGCTGGTTTCCGGATGGAAGCATGTTAGGGTCATCGTTGGTGCTTCCTCTTGGGGAGGGGGGGGGGTGGAAATTGGCATTGTGTCGGTTGATTTTCGGGGAGCCTGGAGACGGCACCGGGGACAGTTGAGGGTACCACAGAGACCTTCCTCTCCTTGTTCTTGTAAGGGCAGTCCATGAGCACAGTGTAGAGCCAAAGATCGGATCAACCACAGACGTTCTGCGTTTTGGTGAGATCGGCCTGATTTTTCGGGTTCCTCGGCATGCAGATTGTCAGCAGCCGTCTTATCTAGGGATTAATCTGCCGTGTGTGCAGAAAGTCAACCCAGCCGCTGTGCTCAGGACGTGTGCGACACGCTCTCGCCACGTTATTATTCCCTGGGTCGTTATTCACCCCTTGGAAATAACCTAAGGGCTAAACTCAGAGGCGGCTGTCTGTGGGAACGGCCCCGTCGTTAAGGGGTGACACGGCGGGGGGGCACCATGTGGCAGCAGATCCCTCCCGTTGCCATGAGTGACGGCACTTGTTTTGTCGTCCCTGCTGCTTTGAGCTCACAGGCCCTGCTGTGCCCCTTCCGAACCCCCCCTCCCCCCAAGGCATAGATTTTGAAGGGGCCTGGGAGGGGGACATCAAAGTTAATAGTGCTAAATTATGTAGTTGTTGGGGATGGAATAGAAGCTCCACCAGCGTTCATATGAAACCTACATGCCAGACCTTTCCTGTATCGTCCTCACTTGAATCTTCTGTTGTCCTCAGCGTCCAGTCTGCCGTGATCAAGGTTTTCCAGGGAGGAGGTCTACAAAGCAATGAGCTCTACTCCCTCAATGAGAGCATCAGGTGAACGGTCAGGCGGTCATGTGATACGGATGAGAGAATGAGCACTATGTCACCTTCTTGTTCCAAATGGTGTTTCCCGTCTCACTCTGTCACAGGTGGCTGCTCAAGACAGAACTGGGCTCCTTTTTCAAAGAGTACTTCCAGGCAAGTTCTTTGTGGCTGTGTCCAACCCGAAAATGAGGGAGACCCCAGGTGAAAGAAAATGATTTCCAGTGTTGAGTTATGAGTTATTGTTTATGGTACGTTTCAGAATAAGCTCCTGAACAAAGGTCTGGAACACATTGCTGAGAAGATCCAGCTGTGTGAGGGTAGGTGGCATCTAGATCAGCGTTTCCCAATCCGGTCCTCAGGGACCCGTAGACGGTCCAAGTTTTCCCTCCCACCCAGCTCCTTGTCAGGCGGAAGGTAAGAAGGAGCAAAAACGTGGACGACTGCGGGTCCCCAAGGAGTTTATGGGAAACGCTGGTCTAGAAAGATTATCGCATGTGCTGTGTAAGAATGGCTCATGCTCATAGGAGTCTACCTTACACAGAAATGTTCTGAGGGCAGAACTGAAAATGATTGGTTATCTCTCTGAACCAATCAGATTGTAGAGGAGGCAGGACCAGCCAATCAGATGTCGGTCCCACCTCCACCAGTTGCTTGGATCCACCTCCTGTATAAATTGATTGGTTAACTCCCTGAACCAATCATTTTTCATTCTGTCCTCAGAATAGCTTTGTGTAAGTAAAACTCCTATGAGCGTGTAAGAATGGGACACTGTCTCTGCCCAGAAGCCTCAGTCTCTGCCTCGACGCTTTTCCAGGTGATGGCCAGCTTCTTATTTTGTCAGAGATGTGGAGTATGTTCTTCATGGAGATCCTGCCAACGCTACAGGCTATTTTTTACCCAGTACAGGTACCGGGTCTCTCAGTATTTTACCAAAATGGACATTTTATAGCATTACAGAACCTCATTGTTGTTACGGTGTCTTTTTAACCTAACACCTTCTGTTTTTTGTTTAATATCTCCAATACCAATCACCAGCTAACCTCTAAGACACTTGCTGAGGCAGGGGGGTGGGGGGTTTGCTGATTAGTGTAATGATATTACATTGTTCTATAGTCTGTAGAAAACGAAAGATTGATCTACTTGGCAGAATTGATAATGTATCAAAAATGTTGTGGGCAGGTGGGGGGCACAGGGGGGTTTGGGCCCCCCCGGCCTTGCATACTTGGAGGCCTATTCTAAGTTGCCGTCATATTTTATGGGATGGTCCCATTGTAAAGTGCTGTGTCTTGTTTTGACCAGTGCAGGATGTGATTTGTGCTGTAATTTCGGACTGGGGGGGGGGTGGGGATATTGAAAGTGGCAACTCTACCTCTAATTGGTGAATGGACAGTTGAATTTTCTTTTGAATTTTTACTTTTTTGTTTTTTTTTTAGCAATAACAGCTGATATATAAGCTAACTCATTATATAATGCATATCAACATTTTTTTTTTTTTTTATCATATTCAATGCTATTTTATGTCATGAATTATACTGACCCCTGAAAAGAAATGTGAGCGCTGTCTGAGCCCTGGAGGAACCATTACTGGGTCTTCCCTGTCTGTGGGTACAGGGCCAGGAGCTGAGTGTGAGGCAGATGGCCCTGTTGGGCTTCAGGGACCTGGTACTGCTGAAGCTGCAGCTGGAAGAGCTGCTTCCCCCGCTGCCGACGTCGCCCCCTCCCGCCATCACTCAGATGCTGCTTGTCCTGCAGGTATGCCCCCCCCCCCCCAGCATACCACTCTCTTCGTTTACACAGTTGCGTGTTTTTTGCGTTGTAGATCCGCCACATTTCGGTCGGTGCTTAGGCTTTGCGTAGTGGGCGAGTACCTGTGAGTCGCTGTGACGTTCTGCCCATTTTTATCGAGTGAGTCTGTGACCCGTTCGTCTGCAGGGCATCCATGAGCCCAGCGGGCCCAGTCAGGAATACTGTCAACTTGAGAAGCTAGTGGACATGGTGGTGTCCCCCTACCTGGGCAATTACCTGCACCGGGGCCCGGCCACAAGCGTTATAGGTGAGCCATTAGCTACAACACTGAAGGTCACCTCTGTGAAGAACAGTAAGTATTCTATCTACGTGGAGTCCACTGGGAAACCATCTGGTTGGATTTTATATGTTTGATCCAGTGTTTCTCAACCTGGTCCTCAAGGACCCCCCTGACAGTCTACATTTTTTGCTCCCTCTCAGTTGCCCCGCCAGACAGTCTACATTTTTTGCTCCCTCTCAGTTGCCCCGCCAGACAGTCTACATTTTTTGCTCCCTCCCAGCTAACCATGGACTGTCTGAAGGTTCCTGAGGAACACTGGTTTAATCATACCAGCATTAGCCATCCAGTAGTGATTCTATAAAACTGATATGAAGTAGTGAACGTGGAGGTTGAAGCCGTGTTCTGGGCAGAACTGTGTAATGATGTAAATGGTGGCGTGAAGGCACATGTGGCTCACCCACTGATGTAGAACAGCCCAAAAAGCTGAACTCCAGGATGGGTCTGTGAACAGGGGCGGAGCTCAGAGACCTCGAACACCCTGATTGGTTCCTTCAAGTTACATTGGTGGACAAGTGGTAAAGTACTCCTGCATAAACAGGAGGCTGTGCAGTACACCATGGGCCCAATTACTCTATGGCCCCCAAATGAGACCATATCCAATCCCTTAATCTGACTAATAGTAATTTGATTACATGAGTAGGAGCTGAAAATACTCTGATCACAAAGCCAGCACGTCAAAACCATCCCATACTCTCTAACCTCCAGAGCACCAGCCTGGTTGGCCCAGGACCGCCCACCTCGATCAGCCGGAGATCTTGATAACCCAGCACACCGTGGACTCCTCCTCCTCCTCCCTGGCACCCCTCGTCGAGCAAGAGGGAGAGGCCTACCTAGAGAAGGCGGGGGGCATGCGGCGCCACACGGTGGCCAGCGCCCCCTCGGACTTGCAGCTGCTGACTATAACGGGTGCGACGCGCCCTGCGAGAGCGGAGGCCCGTGGTTCTAGGGAAGACTTCCGCGCGGCGCAGAAGCACGTCGCCGGCAAGCCGCTCATCTCGGAGGACGCGATGGCGCTCCCCCTCCAGCGAGACTGTGCCGAGTTCAGCTGCCCTTCTCCAAGCTAGGAGACATAAGGGGGCGTGTTGGCAACCGAGAGCAAGCGGGGCTTTGGAGTCTGGGCAAGAGTCTGACTGAGAACTCGGGGGGTAGAGGGCTGTTCTCCCCTGCTGGTGAAACCGCCTGCCTGTGCTGGAGGGTGGCCATTTCCATGAAGTTCTAGCCCAGCCCAGGCACAGCCACTGTGATGCTAGCACCTAGATGTTACTGGTGCTGTGCCAGGTAGCATAGCAACAGGCTCTGCTCTCATCTGACAGAGTCCATGTGTGATTGGCCAAACCCATTAATCTCATGTGGCAGTGTGTGGAACCCTGCTGAGGGTTTACACTGACCACACAGTGTTAAACCCTAAGCCTTTGTAGGCTCTTATAGGAAGGAGATTTTAGCTTTTCTGGAGCAGTGAGTGTGTGACGAAAACCTGATTGCAGTACTGTGTATGAAACATGGTTTTCATATTGATTTACTGTTTGACAACTGACTTTTAAGAAGAGCCTGTTCAGTTCCTGTTAGTCTGGTGGGTGCCTAACCATTCGTTCCCTCTTGGAATCTGTTAGTATTTTTAACAGTGGTAAGAAGTGTTATGGTAAATAAATGCATTTTCATTAACAGTTTCAAATTTCAGTTTTACTATAATTGTGCAAATGACAAACAGCTAAGCTATGTAGGATCACTTTGAGTCAGCCTTTACCTTTCGGTTCCGTGTCTTTAGAGACTTACCCAAAGTGACACATGGGAAAGCAGGGGCAGTCCGTCCCCCCCCAGCACTTGGGGTTAAGAGCCTTGCACAGGGACCCCACGCTGAAATCGCTCAGCTGACCACAGGATCTGAACCAGTGACCTTCCCGCCCACGGCGCAGCGCGCTAACCTGCAGCGTCGCACGCTGACCCTTACATAATCGCCAGCTGTAACATGGTCAGCGGTCAGAAGATGCACAGGAATGGAGTTTTTTTGAAGCATATACATCTGCTACAATACTCTAAGGTGAACAGCTCCTTCCACATTATTAAATAATGAAACGGGCAGCTTCACACAGGACACAGACATCAGTACTGCTTGATCCACGGAAGCACACTGGTTCCAAAAGCACCTCAGTTTCAGGGTCATGGCCCTAGGGCATGGGATCCACTACCTGAGTTACTCAAACACAGGTCCATAGTTTGGTCTTATCTGCTGAGTGTTGGCAGGGCAGGTAAATAAAGTTCAAGCACTGGTTCTCACATAAGACCAAAGGAGCCACACCTGTCGAGAACGACATTCAGGTGATTGGTCATGTCACCGTGGTGATGCCACTTTGGCATTAGTCTTTGGGCTGAACACACTAACTCCCCGATGTAGAACTGGCAGAGAAGCAATAAGCCATCGCTCAGCGGTCAGGTCTGGTTAGAAATAACGATTTAAAAGTGCAGAGTGACAGAGGGCGTAAAACAGCACTTCAAATGCATAAGGAGTGTGAGCAGTCTCAGGGAGTGAGGTGCATAACAGCCAGAGGGGTCTTCCGGAAAGCGCAAGAGGAACACGCTTACAGGCACACAGGCATAAAAACAGAACAACTACATTGTGAATATTCTGATCACCACAATTTTTTTTAAAAATGAGAACAATTTCCAAAATGAAAGGGAAAAACCTTAGATTTTCATCTTCAGGTGGATTGTCAAAAGGAATTTCTACCGGTGACATACTGAGATTCTAATCACTTCTAATCACTTCCTCAGGTGTCAAATCTGACTGCCTAACACATTCAGAGGCACCCATGTCATCAAAGTAGGCAGAGGAGCAGCAGACCTTCTCTATGGGGCCCCTCCCGGCCTCTCCCTTTGGGGCCCGCTCACAGGGAGGGCTCGGGGCCACGTGGCTGGAAGCCCTCTCGGCGCACAAAGTTGTCAAAGCGTGGCGTGACCTCACAGCGCACCAGGAGCACGTCGTCACGCACGTACTGGTGCTGCTGCAGGGCGTTCAGGTGCATGAAGGTGACGTAGCCAAAGCCCTTGGGGTTGCGCTGTGACGTGGGCCTCTGGAAGGCCAACAGGTCTGGCTTGGTCTCCATCACCTCCATGTGATGCTGGTTATCCACCTGGTCCAAAATGGCCAGCCGGATGGTGCCCTGGAAGGGCCAGGACAGCTGGCTGTCGAAGTCGCCCTGCATGGTATGCACGAACAGGGAGATGTAGTTGGAGCAGCGGGGAGCGTTGGGCGTCTGCAGGTGCAGCCGCAGGCACAGCTTATAGCCCGGGCGGCCTGTATAGAAGCCGGGACTGTGAATCACGACGGGCTGCCCGGCCTCCTGGGTGCGCAGGTGGGCGGAGAAGCCCTCCACGCGCCACACGTAGACGCCTTGGCACTGCTGCGCCTCCTGCTCGCGCACGCGCTCCTCCAGCACGCGGGCCTGCCGCCGCAGTTCGCCCAGCTGCGCCGCCTGCGTCTCGCTGTGGATGCTCAGCTCGCGCAGCTGTTGGTCCTGCCGCACCAGGCGGCACTCCAGCTCCCGCACCGTCTCCCGCATGTGCTGTAGGACGGGGCCACACTCGCAGGGGGGGGTGGACCGGGCCCCGGCCCTGGCCCCGCAGCTCCGCTCCTCGGCCGAAGGAGTCCCCGCCACGGGACACCCGCTACCCAGGCCGCGCAGACGGTCCGCCATACAGCGCATGTGCATCTGCGTGAATTCCTGCATGTGCTGCGCCAGGTCGTTCCGCGGCATCTGCAATGGTGGGGGCAGCATTGTCAGCGAGCGTGTGTGCTGGGACGAGCGCCATTTGTGGGGTGGGGGTGGGGGATGGCCAGGGACTCACCCGTTCTTGGCAGCCAAAGGGGCTGAATGGACAGGCGACCGGGGCCTTGAGACAGTCTGTGTCACAGTGCGATGCCAGCTGTCAGCAACAGAGCAACATGAGCTTTATGGAGCCGTTTAGGGGACAAACCATCAGCCAAAGGGGGTTTGGGGGCTTCGTCCTTACACTGCTGATGCACAGGCATTTTATCACCGCTACGCTATTTCATTTAAGAGGCTGATTATCTGATGAGGGAGAAAGGAGGCTGAATGGCCTTTTTTCATCCATATCAACCCTCAACATGTTGGTGGTTCTCGTTGGCACAGGTACTGGTACATATGAACAGAGAAGTGATCACGGTGTATGTGTGGTGCCCTCTCACCTCACCTGGTCTCGGATCAGCTCCATGCTGCAGTAGTCACAGACCACGTAAGCCAGCGGGCACAGCTTTTCGTGGAGCTGACGGAGGGAAGGAGAGCAGTGTAGCATCTGAACATTCACCATCCATACCACTTATTCAGTAAAGCAGTGTTTCCTAACCCGTTCTTCGGGGACTTGTGGGCAGTCCACAATATTGCTCCCTCCCAGCTTCCTCCCAGGCAGTACAAGTTTTTGCTCCCTCCCAGCTTCCTCCCAGGCAGTCCACGTTTTTGCTCCCTCCCAGGCAGTCCACGTTTTTGCTCCCTCCCAGGCAGTCCACGTTTTTGCTCCCTCCCAGCTTCCTCCCAGGCAGTCCTCGTTTTTGCTCCCTCCCAGCTTCCTCCCAGGCAGTCCACATTTTTGCTCCCTCCCAGCTTCCTCCCAGGCAGTACACGTTTTTGCTCCCTCCCAGGCAGTCCACATTCTTGCTCCCTACTAGGATCAAAAATGTGGCCTGTCTGGCAGGGAGCCGGGTGGGTGCAAAACCTTAGACCATTTGTGGGTTCCCAAAGGCCAGGTTGGGAAACACTGCAGTAAAGGGTTATGGGTTCGACAGGAAGTACAGAGTACAACATGGGGGATGCCCTGTATGCACTGTGAGTTCTTAAATGCTTAATGCTTTTTAATTATACTCCATTTTGCTCAGGTGATACTCTGATTTTATTAAGTTTCCTTAAAGGATATAGCTTCATTTTTGGTGAATGTGTCAAATGGCTGAAGGCAAAATGCTAGGGTATTTGTAAAAGCTACAGCAGCTGAAGGTGGTACAAAAGAAGTGCCCATTATTGGGACATTCATTTACAAGTATCCCATGCAAAACCATGCGCCGCGCCACAACACAACATGTCAGTGCTAGTGGAAGCACACACCTTTCCGTCCTCGTAGACATACGTCTGCGCACAGTCAGGACAGGTCACAGGCCTGCGCAGACACTGCCGGCTGCTGTGCTCCTCCAACTGGCTCTTCCGCACCACATCTTGGCACAGCGGACAGGGGACCGTGGCGAACTGGCATTGTGCCACATGGTCCTGGGAGGACACAAGTCATGGGGCTGTAACATCTGGCAGTGCCCAGCTTAACTTCCCATGGAACTTCCCCAGCTTAACTTCTCTTGGAATGGAAAGTTTCTGGAAAGTTCACAGAAATGTTCTGCCCCTTTGCAACCATAGTCACAGACTGAGGATGGTCCAATTGCCGGGTCACAGACAGACACCTTGCCTGTCTCAGACTCACCTCCAGCTGCCGGAGCTCCATCTTTTGGCTGCAGCCACTGTTGGGACAGCGTACGGTGAGGGAGAGGATCTCACGCTTGGCAAAGTTATCAGCAAAAAGCTGATCCTCCATCAGCACCTCATTGTCCACTGGACACTTCTGTCCCGCGTCCCTTGTTAATAAAAAGGGGGTAGAAAATTACGCATTTAAATGAATCATAAACCTTGTGCAGGCCAGGACCACATCTTTAATTAATTAATCCTTTATGCACTCAATATAGCTAATCAAAGACCTGTTCATATCCTTAACCATGGACAAAAAAAACTGCCACACAAAGTGTGTTGGAGTTTGGAACACGTTGCTCAGCAGAGTACAGGGGCACAGTAATTACATTTTATCAAAAAGGACGACATGCTTCTCCTGCATGATCCTGTACTGCGGCCAGCATCAGTGGGCTGCTTACCGGAGCGACTTCCTGATACAGCCGTGGCAGAATCTGTGGCCGCAGGGAGTCTGCACGGCCGCCCGCAGCGCCATCAGACAGATGGGGCACTCGTATTTGCTCTCCAGAGGCGGGTCGAACTCCACGTCGTAGCCCTGGGGGTCAGCCGGCATCCCCACCGCCAGGCTGGAGGAAGAGGAGTTTGTACGCAGGAGGGCGGGGCTGTCCACGGGGCTCCAGCAGCTGTCCTGCTCCTTCTCCATGTTGATAGCACAGGCCGAGGGCTCGGGTGACCCACATGCGGCCTCTGGGCCATCTTTCTCTGTCTCACAGAACGACTGGCTCATCCTGGGATGGTGGGACAAAGGGGGGAATACAATGAACACTGTTTTGTGACCTCATTCTCAAAAGTTATTTAAGCTCTTCAGTTCAGCAAGTTTAAAGTGAATCTGAGGACATCTATGGGCGCTTTTCCACTGCATCTGGTACTTTCCCTTTCCCATTGACTTCCTGTCGAGTACATACCAGTACCAAAAGTTCCAGTACCTAAAATACCAAACTAGCTGAGGTACATTTATGGTACTTCGCTACTTTGAGGTGGGGCTTGTGAATGCTTTCTTTGTTGACTGATTATGCAAATAGTCTGCTTCTGAAACAAAACAACCGCCATCTTGATAAAAGGTTACAAAATCAGAAAATTATTAACAAAGTTAAAAAAGTAATAATAATGGATGTGTAGACAAATGAAGAGATTCAAGCTTAAACTGCCCTCTGGTTGGAAGAACAGATACAACACTATCAGGACCGCATCAAAAGAAATAAAAAAGTACCTTGTATAATATGCTAGGGCAGCATGATATTGGAAAAATTTCAAATATCGTGACATAATTTGTTGTAATATATACAAAGATATTGATAAAGCAAAAAAGGAAGTTTGGAATAAATATGACTCATAAACCTATCTAGGAGATTTAAACAGAAAGAATGAAAATGATTACAATTGTCTAAGACAGGGGTAGCCAATCTTATCTGCAAAGGGCCATGTGTATGTGGGTTTTTGCTGCAACTCCCTAATTAGATTACTAATTAGAAGACTGATTGGCTAAAAGAGTCCTCACACCTGGGTTTGAACAGCTGACCTACAGGTTATCCCAAAAACCTGCATACACACCGGCTCATTGCGGATAAGAGATCAAATGCAGCGCTCATGTAAAAGCAGTGGAGGTAAACTTAACTGATTTTTTTAAACATACACTTAATACGCCTGAAAAGTTGCAAAACTCACCAAGATGTTTTTTTTCCTATGACAGAGTAAAAATGTTTTACCGAAACCTAAACCGCCCCGCGCAATAATGTCCAGGCAGTATGATGGTATGAAAAAGCCTGATCTCTACCTAGCTATCGTAGTTCGTGCAATGTAAGAACTGCATGTGTATAACATGTGATGCTGGTATTAATATTGCACATCGTCCAGCCCTACAATATACTACAGCCATTTTTAAAATTCCATACAAAATACTTCACCTCACGTTCTGACGTCATTCAGTGCGGGTACCAGTTTTTACGCCTGTGGAAAACCAGCACCTTCAAGTACCAAAAGTACAGTACCTGGTGCAGTGGAAAAGCACCTTATGACATAATGATAAATTGTAATTTGTAGCACAAGTACAATTCCATGATTTTCACATATCCCATTTTACTCTCCTATGAGACATAAAAGTGAATGGCAAACTCAAAGTTAACCATTTTCCCAGCATGCCTTGAGCAGTTTTTGGATTTAAAAGCCTTGCTCACGGGCCCAACAATAATGAGACTACAATTCCGGTGACTTGAACCAGCGACCTTCTGGTCAAAGAATCCTAACACAGTCACACATGATGTGATTATGATGTGTACATATGATGATCTACACAACCTCTCAGGATAGAAAGGCATGCAGTGACTCCTACCTCAGAAGGAATTAGGGAGCGTTGCAGAATCACGGATGATTGTTCAGGTTCACCAATATTCAGCACAGCGAAGAAACGCTAGATTCATAAGGAAACAGATTATGATTAACTTTTTTGATTCCAGGAAAAAAATCTGGCACATACAGTAGGAAGAAAATATTGCACGAGACAAAGTCATCAAGCAGTCTTCTGTAGGACACACGATAGGGAAGAAATTTTTCACATTTCTGGGCAGGTTCATTTGTTTTTTCTGGGATGGTAATCACCCACGGATCTTCACAAAAATGAACCAATCAAGGTAATATAATTTAAAGTGAAGGGACACTAGCTTTATCTCTCATGGCTGTTAGCATAAGCATCAATCATGTTAAAAAATCTACCAAAATCAATGGAATAGATCTTAAATTTTCATTTCAAACAAACTCACCTCCTTCACGGTCTCTGGGCCCAGCTGCAATGGTCTCTCCACACTGGCACAAGTTCACTCAGCATGGCTTTGCCTCAGGGTGTCCATTGTCATGCGTTAATATCTCATCTCTAGCTTTTTTTTTAATGACACACAAACAGGCCAGTGATTCATTCTATTGCCCGCTGCTCCACATCAGCACTGAGGGATTTTCCCATGAGGTAACCCTGAAATTCTCTTCTTTGGTTATTTTGAAAGTGTATTTAAACAGCAGACCGACCTGCAAACACACGATATTCACTTTACACAACAGTTCAGACCCTCCTCTGTGTCTAATACCATTAATTTACTGAATGCTTCTAGTCTATCTCTAACTCCACCCAGCAATTAGAACCCTCTTTGGCTATTGCTCCACCTGTACTAACTTAGGCACCTTCCATATTTCCATCTCACTTGTACTGTACACTTTCCTATTTGTTCTGTGGGGGGCGCTTATAAGCTGAGTGTGATTTGTCTTTGTGATGTTACGCGGGTATAAATAAAGTGTCATCCAATCTTCCTCAAACAAGGACTACGTTGTAACCCACAGCCCAAATTTTGCGGGAAGCTTAGAAGTATAATACACCCATTAACTTAAAAAGGTAAACTGATAATAATATAGCTAAAGCGAGCTTATTTAGACCCGGAAAAGAGTGTTTACCACGAAATGCGCGTTTACAAACAGCTGCCAGACACTTACAGTGTACGAGAAAGAACAGACACAAAAAACAGACAACAAATTCAACCAAACAAACGAGCGTTGATGTTAAGATAAACGTCAAAACCTTTTACACCAAAGGGTGGGGTGACGTTAGCCACTACCGGGTGAAAATACAGAAGGATCCGGGAAACCCAACCCCTAGCGAATCTATCAAACATAAAGTAACAAGCCACTCCTCACCGTAGTAACCACTAATCCAAAAACGAATACCTTATAACAACTCCGTAAGCCAAGCCGAACACAAAAAAACCAAACATGGCGCTTAATTCTGGGAAACTCGGCGAAGGACTTTCAGGAACCCGTTAAGCCGAAGGAGACGTCGGCACGCCTGGCCCACAGCTTCACGTAAAACAAAAACATGGCTCACCGTCAAAAGACTGCACGAGAACCAGGTGACGATGCCTTCTAATCCCTGTCTTCATATGAATTATCTGATTTATTTCCCGGACCCTCTCTTGCGAAACTCAGTGCGCGCTAAACCTCAAACAGCCCCTTCCGAAACTCCCCGAGCTAAACTATGACGCTGGTGTTTTTTTTTTTTTGACTTGCGCCCCCTAGAGAACGGAGGTCGACAAACCTTGGGCTGAGCGGGCTGCACTTAATCCAAATTAATGTTTACCGTTTTTATGATGTATTCTTATCCTTTTGGGGGAACAAGTACTCAAGGAGGAGGCGCGGCCACAGCTTTGCAGGCTGAAAATCTGAAACCGCGGCCACTTTAAGTATACGAGATATGCAGAAAAGAGTTTTTAATACATCGCCCATGTTATCCTGAAACAAAATAAGCGTGATTGTTTGCCATTTCAGTTTTTATTTCTCAGCGTCTACAGTTTCCTTCTACAAAAGAGACTCACTGATGACGATAACCCGCGTCACGTGACACTGTTTGTGGCCCATATGCGCATGTGCAGCCTCACTTTCGCCGCAGTGTCGTAAAGGCTGGCGGTATTTCCAGTTAATTCTTCCGTTGTTTTTTACCTGCTTATCCCTGATGTTTATATAACGCATAGAAACGATATTAACCGCGGACAGAAGATTTTATAGACGTGTAGGACACTGAGCTAAGGACAGTGGGGAAAAGGAGGAACACCATAAGAGCGTTATCGTACGTTTTGTGAGGCGTATCGGTACACACGCTGATGGCGGCCACTGTGGAGGAGCTATACCGTAACTATGGGATCCTGGCAGACGCGAAGGACAACCTAAGCTCGGTGAGTGTCGCGGCAAGCCCTTCAGCATCAGCAGCAACGGTTCAAGGCTTGTTTCGGTGGGCGATGCGGTGGGGGCACGTTGGCTCGGGGATAGTTAATCTAACTGAGCGGTGTCGGTTGTCAGTGTATGTGCGTTGTTAGCCTGTTAGCCTGCTAACTGCGTAGCCTATCCTGTTGAGTCTTACTCGCGGGCTAACCTACCGGCCCGCAACGCGGTGGCTGTTTCATTTCTAAGGTATTCTACTATTATTCGAGAAAGTGAATAACTAAAGCGGCTACGTGTTGCTGTTAGTGTTTAGTCACAGTACACCGTCCCGGCGCCGTACGGGCCGCTGCACGCGCTCGCGTAGCGCGTGAGAATTGTGTGCTGAGATCCACCGAGTAATATTCGAATTAAATTTGGGAGCATTAAACATGTATGGCATCTGATCACTTTGTTCACCATTTATGCGAGACTTTTAGTCTCATGCAATTATGAGAGTTGTCTTTCTATAAGAGAAATCACTAAGTATTGCGTGATTTTGTAATTATGTTCTCGTTGTCTGATTTGGTTCCACAGCTTTCAACGTGTTTTCTTGTACGCGAGGTAACGTTATTAAATACTGCATTTGTTCAAGGTGATTGTTTATTTTTGCAGCACAAGGATGCATACCAGAAGATCCTGGACGGGGTGAAAGGCGGACCGAAGGAGAAGCGTCTAGCCGCACAGTTCATTCCTAAGTTCTTCAGTAATTTTCCGGAGCTTGCCGATGCTGCCATCAACGCACAGCTTGATCTCTGCGAGGACGAAGATGTTTCGGTAGGACTAACAATGAATATTGTAGCGCTGGTGAGATCTGCGCATCCCGGCATGCCTCTGGAGCGTGTGTATATAGCCCTGTGTCTCTGTGTTGTAAATAGCCCTTGTATTGCTGCTATTGTATTTATAATTAATTCTTGTGTTCCCGATTGTGGCATGTATGTTTGCCTGTGTCCGCTCCTCGCGTGTCCTTATCTTGTATAAATCGCGGTGCTCGTTGAGTGCCTGTTGTAGCCTTGTCCAGCACTGCAATAGAAGAGCGTGTTTTCCCGGCAAACAAGACTATTGGTCCTTCGTTGCTTTTGTAATGACTGCATACAACCTGAAGAGACTTTGGTACAACTTAGTGGAAAGTAGAGGATATTAAAAACACTTTCTCCTTGTAGAGTGTCATGTTATCGTTAATCATTTTCTCATGCGGTGGTAAAGGCTGATTTAAGGAGGCTGAACCTTCTGTTCTCTTGAACCGTTTTAGATCCGACGACAGGCCATCAAGGAACTCCCACGGTTTGCCGCTGGCGAGAACTTGCCCAGGGTGGCAGACATACTCACACAATTACTCCAGACTGGTAAGGGCACACTGCCTCTGCATAGGAGTAATTCTCAAGATGTCCTAGCATTATTGTGTATATACGCACATATTCAATGCCCATACACTATGCATGTGGTTCAGGTTTGTATAAAATTACTTTTTTTGCTCAAAAGTTGCATGTGCATGGTGGTGGTCTTGATTTTTACTTTGTCTGTACTGAAAGGTAGAAAAAATAGATTTGTCCCATGCTTGTAATGAATAAGTAGTTGGAGGATGGATGGACTGATGTATGCAGGTTTAAAATATAGCATTTTTGCCCATAGATGATTCTGCAGAATTCAACCAAGTCAACACAGCTCTGATCTCAATCTTTAAGATGGATGCAAAGGGTATGTACCCATCCCCTGCCCCCTGCTGTCTTCTGAGAGAATGCAAAACCAGGTGGTTATGTTTTCATTCTTTGTTGAATTTCAGGTACACTGGGAGGTCTATTCACACAGATTCTGCAGGGTGAGGACATCGTCCGGGAGAGGGCCATAAAGTTCCTGTCCACCAAACTAAAGACACTGCCCGAGGAGGTTATGACAAAGGATGTGGAGGATTATGTCTTCATGGAGATCAAGAAGGTGGTGGTCTCAGCTGTGCTATTTGCCCTTGATGTTTTTGTGCAGGCTTTATATTTTAATTGCATCTAGAAGAATGTATTTTAAGTGGATCTTTTCACAAAGCCAAAGAAACGTGCTCAGGCAGAATGTCACCAGGGCAGTGCAATAATGATGTAGTTGGTTAGGTTAGGAATGTCAGGTTATGTTATGTTTACCTCAGTTTTAGAGGTCATGGTGTGGAAGCAGAAAGCAGGTATTGCAGGGGGTCCCCAGGGGTAAAAAATGAGGAGCAGGTAGTAAGGATCTGTAACTTTCACGCTGCCTGATCAGGCCCCAGTAGCTCGTATCCTAGACAGGACATCAGAGGGTCATGAATATTTAGGCAGATGCAGGAAAGTCCAGCACTTTATGGGGGGAATTCGGGGAGCATTATACCTCTGCTCTAAATTTTACTGTGCTTCTTCCGATAGAAAGTGGCAGTCATGAGGGATCCAAGGTTGCCCTTTGTCTGAATTTCTAGCTATGCCCCTGATGACAGCACACTGCTTGCTCTGGTGACAAATTGAGGTATCAAGTGTAAGCTGTAGATTTAAAAAAGTCATTAATGGGTAAAAGCATTTGTTAGCAGTTCATATATATTGGTCATAGAGCAGTCTGACTCATTTATTCTGTCTGTTGTACTTAGAGAGTCAGTGCCATATTGTAGCTGGCATCTGATGGACCATATGGGGGGAATTATCAAACTATCTAAGATAGTTTTGGGTGTGGAGTGTTGCACTCCTCCAGGAACTACTTTTTCTGGCGGTGCTCTAGTGAAAATGGGCTGAGCTGCCTGTCCTGTCATGTCCTTTGGGTCACAGGTGCTGGAGGACGTGACAGGGGAGGAGTTTGTGCTGCTCATGCGCATCCTGTCCAGCCTGAAGAGCCTGCAGACCGTGAGTGGGCGGCAGCAGCTGGTGGAGCTGGTGGTGGAGCAGGCTTTCCTGGAGCAGGCGCTCGATCCCACGGACGCCGACAGCGTGGACCGGCTGCTGCAGTGCACTCGGCAGGCCCTCCCCCTCTTCTCCGTAAGCCCC
>JAODLC010000021.1:17408486-17439390 GCA_026781145.1 Hippopotamyrus pictus
CCCCCCCCCCCCCCCCCACCACGCTCACCAGCAGTGGTAATTCCTGCCCTTGCATGTTCTCTCATCCTGTTGGCTCTCTCCTCGCCTGTAGAAAAATGTACATTCCACAAGGTTCGTGACGTACTTCTGTGAGCATGTCCTGCCCAACCTGGGTTCCCTGACTAGCCCGGTGGCTGAGCTGGACATCCAGCTAGAGGTCAGTGCTGCGCCCCTCCCCCACCCCCCCAATGATAGCATGCCTGCTATCCGCTGGTCCTGCTGAATCTGACTCGCTGCCGCCCTTTCCACAGGTCCTGAAGCTTCTGGCAGACATGAGCCGTTTCTGTGGTGATATGGAAAAGCTGGAAACCAATCTGACCATCTTGTTTGAGAAGTTACTGGTAAGGCGCTGGAGTTTTGACTGTCTCCATAGTAACCGGGAAGATCTTCGTCCCGTTGCGTGGTGAGGGTGTGGAACATTAACTTAGTCATATTTTGAAAACCATTCATTCTGGTTGTGCCAGTTAAGTATCAATATTCACGAGTATGCCAGTTAATATGAAGTGTTTTGTATTTCCTGTTTATCTTTAAAATTCCCTTTAGGATTCCCCTCAGGCAAATTGAAAACACAATGAAATGACAAACGCAAATTGATTGGACTGAAATCTGATTTTTAAGAAATGCATCATGCAAAGATCGTAACACTAGAAAAACATTATGAGAAACACCTGCTTGTCCCAGGAGACAAGTTGGACATTGCTGGTGTTTTTGCCTGTTGGATGGCAGTGCTTCAAGTGGCGAAACAGATTCCTAATCGTTCCAGTTTTAGTTGGCATAGTCTACAATACAGTGACAGTTTGGTACATGTCAGGCTTTAAATATCCAAGGTACCACCACACAGTCAATGTCTTTTCATCTTGTGTATCCACAAAGTACAAAAATGATCACCGGCAATTGAAGCTTCCTCTGAGGGAGCTCTCGTCTCTTCCCCAAGTCACTTTTACTAATGATGTGTGTATTGATACTGAAATATTGATTCTTTCGATCTAAAATGTTTAATTTGGAAAATCAAATGTCAAAGTATATTGTTTTTTTAACCTGGTAGTTCACATGTTTAATTAAATCCTCCTCCCCATCCCCCCCTCCACTAACTGAATAAATTGCAGTGTATTTGTTGGGCATAGGTTGTCTGTTTTTAAGACTACCATGTGATTGGTTGGCACGATAGGCTGATTAGTGCTATGAAGTTAAATTTGACATCAGGATTATTTCCATCTTGGCCTTTAACTAGATGTAAACTCTTTGTACAAGTTGGCCAGCTTGGTTGCGTAACTGATATGGTATTCTCTAAATCAAACACGTGCAATTACATTTATAACTATTAATACATTTAACAAAATAAACATTTTTAAAGATTTATAAAATAGAATTACTGTTGAGTGTCTAAGCCGCCATGTTGAAATCACAGGGGAAACTCGGACAAGAAAATTCCGTCCGACATGAACGTCATAAGAGGCGTGTTTCCGAAGGGAAGTTACGTGTTTTGTGACGTTTTCATCCGAGTTCCGACATGGAGAGAAATAATCAAACACACCATTATCACTTAAGCTCTCACACCGTTTGTTCTGCTTACAGCTTCTGATTGGTTTGATGTGTTGATTTGTGTTCTCCCCCACCCTCCTCCTCAGGAGTTTATGCCGCTCCCCCCAGAGGAGGGGGAGAACGGGGAGAATGCGGGAAGTGAGGAGCCCAAGCTTCAGTTCAGCTACGTGGAATGTCTGCTCTTCAGCTTCCACCAGCTCGGGAAGAAGTTGCCCGACTTCCTCATTGACAAGATCAATGCAGAGCGCCTGAAGGACTTCAAGATCAGGCACGTGACATCTCCCCCCCCCGTGCTGCCCTACGCCCTCGAGGCTCACTGCCATCAGGGTTTCTTGCACTTATTAATGCAGATATCAGACTCTGCTCTCCATCGTGATTTTAATTTCTTGACTTCACCCTGATGTCCCTCATCTTTTTTTTTTCTTTTTTTTGTAGGTTACAGTATTTTGCCCGAGGACTTCAGGTCTACATCCGCCAACTTCGAGTGGCACTCCAGGGGAAGACTGGGGATGCTCTGAAGACCGAGGAGGTCTGTCCTGGCCCACAATGCTCTTGGCTCAGACCCCTGTCCACTCCTTTACAGTGATTAGCGGCGCGTAACATTAAACACCTTCTGATTCTGTTTTCCAGAATAAAATAAAGGTTGTGGCCCTGAAGATTACAAATAACATCAATGTCCTTATAAAGGTGAGTTTAGATTAGGAATGACAAATATGGCCCCACAAAAGTTAAGTGAACAAATGAACCACTTAACCACTTAAATTAGGGGTGCCCAACTCCAGTCTTGGGGGGCCGGAGCCCTGTGTAACTTGGTTCTTTCCCTGTTCCTCCATAAATGATTCAGCTCAAGAGCCGTGTGGTAATTAGCACAAGGAGTTGAATCAGGTGTGTTAAATGAGGGGAAACCCAAAAATGCCTAGGGCTCTGGCCCTCCAGGACTGGAGTTGGGCACCCCTGACCTAAATGAACATTTGTGGAGGGAGTAGTAAAAGTCATTTAAAGGTGTATTTTTTGAAAAATGCATGAAACCCCTTAAGTTCTTGAAAGGTACATTAGAGTTTTGCAGCATTGTGCATCATTATAAGAGGAAATTAGCCTGGTGGAGAACAGAAAAAGTGGAATCGCAAAGTTAGCAATGACTATGTAGAATATATTCTGGTACCTTACCTATGTGTAAGTTCCTGTTTTGCATTTTATCCTGTAGGATCTGTTCCACAACCCACCCTCCTACAAGAGTACAATAACATTGTCCTGGAAGCCAGTGCAAAAGACTGAAGTCACAGGGTAGGTTCCCGTGTTTCTCTCCTGTCCCCAAATCTGTGCGGGAGAGGTCGTCTTGCACTCGACTGCCGCACGGTGGCACTGGGCCATTTGGGCCACGGCCAGATGAGAGCAAAATCGGTTTTTAATGATCCTCCTACAACCCTTCTGTATCTTCCCACAGTCAGAAGCGGCCATCTGGGGAGGAGACGGGGTCCGGGCCGGTGATGAAGAAGCTTTCTCCACTTCCACGGAGAGATGCGAGGCAGATCTACAACCCCCCCAGTGGGAAATACAGCGCCACCATTGGTAACTTTTCTTACGGTGAGAATCTGTACTGGTCAGACAGCATCTCTGTTTTAATATTGAACAAAGAACCATTTTCACTTTTAGGGCACTTTTCCACTGCAATAAGTATGGTACTTTTGATATTTTAACTTTTCCATTGACTTCTGGTCGAGTACCAGTACTGAAAGTGCCAAACCAGCTGGGGTACTTCTATGATAGTTCGATACTTTGGGGTGGGACTTGAAACACTTTCTTTGTCGATTGGTTATGCAAATAGCCTGCCGCTGAAGCACAATACAAGCGCCACCTTGAAAATAAGTGAAGTAAAACAAAAATGCGATTTGGTCATAAGAACATACGCAACAAAAAGATCAGGATGGCATGGCAAGCCATGACAAGAAATTAGAAAGTATTTTGTTGAATATATTAATATATCACACATGGAATGCTGTCCTAACAATGTGATTTTATCATAAGTATAGCGTTGTGATTTTATCGTACTAAATGTTGGGGTATTTATAAAACAAGGAGCTCATAAATGTATTACAAACCCGTCTTCGAGTAATTTAAATGGCAAGGATGAAAATGATTACGATTGTCTTGGAGAACGTATGCAGTGCTCCTGCAAAAGCAGTGGAGGTAAACTTTAAACCGATTTTGTCAACATATAAGAATTTATAAAAGGAATAATAATTAAAATGGCAAAGCTTGCAGAGTTTTTTTTTTTTTTTTTTTTTTTTCTTTTTCCTATGACAGCGTAATAGAGTAAAAAAAATGTGAAGCTTTAACCCCCCCATGCTATAATGTCTGTAAAGAATTTTAATTTTAAGAAGAAGCCTTATTTTAATATAGCTTACTAGCGAAGTAAGAATTGTATGGGCATAACATGCGATGTTGGAATAAATATTGCACATCGGCCGGCCCTATGATATGCAGCCATTTTTCTAATTCAGTACAGAGTACCCTGCCTTGCGTTGTGATGTCATTCGGTGCCGGTTACCCATGTTTATGCCAGTGGAAAACCGACAACGGGAAGCACCTGTACCTGGTGCGGTGGAAAAATACCCTTAGTTAATAGCAGTCTGTTTTTGTGATTTCATTCGATTCTTTAGATGTGAATAAAGTGCTGCATCTGTGTTTAATTTTTTGATCTGTGAAAAGCTTGTAGAATTTTTACTATTTTAATGGAACTTAATTTGCTTAATGTTTAACAAGAATTGAAAAAAATCACCATTTTACTCAAAGATCAAATGCCCATACTAAATGCTTTCCAGTGCTGGGATTCTCTTCCCGTTTGCATAATTTCGTTCTGTAGTATTCGTAGGGCTAGCAAAACTAGACTTCTCTTTTCACTGAGTAGAATTTCATTTGGAATTGTATGATTAAATGTTGGTTCCATGTTTGTGTTGGATTTCAGAGCAACGTGGTGGATTTCGAGGAGGGCGAGGCCGAGGTTGGGGGGGCAGAGGCAACAGGAGCCGAGGCAGGACCTACTGAGCGGCCTGCTCTCCTGGCTGAATGCCGTCGCCACACGGGCCCCCGCCAGTGACTGGGCCTTTTTTTCCTGACCTCTGCCACACTTCAACAGCTTGATACTTTCTACATTTCCTTTCTCTCCAGTCACCCAGAAATATTAATCTTGTTTTATTTTTTAAAGAAAATTTGTTTAAAAGACACATTAGACTGGGAACGTTTCCACCACCCTTCCAGCAACAATTCTGTTTGAGTAAAAGTTTCCAGATTTGGTTTTGTACGGACACATCTGTGGCATTGAAGATGACCAGGCCGTGATATACTGACTGTTCAAAACCTGATGGAACAAGCGCATTTTGTTTAACAAACTGGTGACAATTGTTGTCTTTGTATGTTCCAGGCTTGTTAGACTTGGTATCAAAATTGTCATCTGAAATCTTGAAGTGCCCTGTTGCTTTTTTTATTTTTTATTTTAATTACCATACCCTCACACTGGGTGATTTTGCAATGGATTCAATAGACTAGTCAGCAGGTTATTATGAAAAGGTCTAAATTGTTATATGAAAACAAATTTGCCACCTTAGACAATTGTATGGGCCTGCTTCCAATACTATTAATAGTAGAAGCAAGGAGCGTTTATAGTTTGGGGTTTTTTCCAGTTGACATTGCCAATAATACACTTGGAGTCTAGGAGTAAGATTCAGTGAGGATTTTGGGCAACTTGGCTTTGTATGTGACTTACAGTAGTTATAAATGAATGTGAAGTTTTTCTGCTGTAAAGATTTGCATGCATTTTTGTATTGCCATTTTACTCCTGTTAAGTGTTATTTAAAATGTTTTGGATTAAAAAGAGGACCTGGACCAAAGTCGTTTGATTATAAATCCCGTTAATGTATGTTACTAAATGGTGTATAAGAAAGTTGATTTATCTCCTATTCATTCACACACCCATTTTCAATTCTACTTACCTTGCACAGACAGGGTCGCGATGAATCTAAAACCTGTTCTACAGAACACAGGACACAAGCCAGGGGTGTGTCCACGATGTATATTAACGTTAGTAATATGTACATGCTTAAACAATGTGTTTAGATGTCTATTAAGAATGAATTGACCCCTTTATGTTGGACGGTATTCCTTCTCACGCGACGCATATGCGTATTTCCGTTTCCGGTTTCAATATGCGCCTGCAAAGCAGAGAGAAAAAATGGCGGATCACAGAAGGAGCTGCTTAGGGTCCCGGCGACTTTTCGGTTTGCGACAGACAGTCACGGTTATGTTTGCCATTGTTGGTTTTCTTTCTGTCGAGCCCGGAAGCGCCACCACTCATTGGGTTGTGACAGAGGATGGGAAAATTCAACAGCAAGTACGATGCCAGCCTTATTTTCTCGACAGTTTAGCGCAGGGTAGCCGATTAGCCAGCTAGCCGATCGATGACCGTCAAAATAGCATTGGTTGGCTGGCTGGATAACTGGGTAATTATAACAGTGGCACAAAACATAAATTTGGGCAGTGTCGACTGTTGTACGTGGAACCTCTACTAAATAGTTGCATGCAGAGGGGTTCAAAGATGTAGTTATATCTGGACGTGATTTACTCAGGTGTTTATATAACGTTCTACACACAGCAGTGTATTTTGAAAGAAATTTAATGGCAGCCGTGTCGTTCATTTGGAAAGTTCCCAAAACAGTTATGCATCTGCATTACTTAATAAAAATGTAGCCATCTTTCAAAATGACGCCGGCTACACGCAGTCTAACATGATTTCGATTAGATACGCGAACCTCCGTTATCCTTGTACCTAGATCTAGTAGTATGGCGTGTACATAATGAAGTACAAATGAACTTTAAGTTTTACAGTTTAACTTTTTATCATCAACGCAACTTTGGTCCAAGGTTAGCTGATTTAACCCGGCGTCTGGTTTTGTAGGTGGATTCTCCCATGAACCTGAAACACCCACACGATCTTGTTATTTTCATGAGACAAGAGACCCGTGTGAACTACCTCAAGGACCTGGAGGTAAGATGCACCGAGTCCTGCAGTGGTTAAGAAAGCTTATCCATCCAGTTTGCCTACCTGCTTGTCTTAACAGACATTAACATCTTTCTCTTATTTTCCATCCTTATACTCTTGGCACGGCACCTGGCCCGGTGGAAAGTTCAGAACCAGAAAATATATACCCAGATCAAGGTTTTGTTCCAACCGGCCATTTAAGTGTACAGGGTCAGAGTCACAGAGTACTCAACTGTTTCGTTGAAACAAAACCTTGGTCTGGATTTGCACTTTCTAGATCTGAGTTTTCCACCTCTGCTCCTGACCCAAATTGCTTGAATAGGGGAGAGATTTATGGAACAGCAATTTTGGAGAACTATGCCTGTTAATCTAATTATCTATTAATGATATAACTCTGAACAGTCTTTGGTGATGACTGTGAATATTCTGTTGCTGGGAATTAAGTAGATGGATTTAGGTCTTTCATTTTTCATTTTAGTAACAATCTCTTGTCTGCAAAAGCTGCTGTAATACTAGTCCTGCCACCCCACCCCCCCCCCATATGTTTGGTGCAGAAGCAGCTTGTCGCCCAGAAGATCCACATTGAGGAGAATGAGGACCGGGATACTGGGCTGGAGCAGCGACATTACAAGGAGGACCCCGACTGCGTGACAGCCAAGGTGCCTCTGGGGGACCTGGACCTGTACGATGGCACCTACATCTCTCTGGAGAGCAAAGACATCAGGTAGGATGTACTTGAAGCTGTTCTACCTGCAGGCTCAATCTGACACAATCAGGGGCTGTTCCATGAAGCAGCATTTCTGAGTTAGCCGGGTGAAGTCATGATCATCCAATAGGAATGCTCCATACCTAAACTCTAATTGGACGATCATGACTGAAACACCCACACAGATGATTATGACGATGACACTAAGGCTGAGCATGACGTGCCCCAAAGACTGTTAGTTTAATTCCTGTTTAATGTAATACTATTGGATGAAGGTAACAGTGTTTAAAGACAAGGATCAAACACTGGATTTCTGGGAGGGACATTGCTGTTTCTGGATATTCTGCATCGTCAGCATTCTTTCCAGCGGAATGAATGGGAGACAGTGAGCTGCTTGTGATAAGATGGGATTGTCAGGTTTTCATACTCTGGCTGTTTAGCTGAGGGTACATTTACCTTAGTTATTTTGACTGTAGTGCAGTTTCATTTAGCTTGCCCTGCTTTGGTTACTGAAGACCTGGTACTCCAGGTCAATACTTGGATGCCGCTGCATAGAGGTATAGAGTTGGTGAGGCTTGTCCCGGAAATCCCATTCCGTCGGGCATGTGTGTGTTTTTCTCTCCCTGTGTTTGAATCTTGGGTCACTGTGTGAGAGGAATATGTCCCGATTCCCGGCAGCCCGGAGGACTATGTGGATTTCCGAGCACCGTTACCTCCAGGGCTGGAGAAGCCGGACTGCGGCAGGATTCTCGAGCTGCCGTACAGCATCCATGCTTTCCAGCACCTGCGGGTGAGCCGCCCGGCGATGGGTTCGAGAGTAGCTGGTTAGCGGACAGATGCGAAATGGCTAGCAAAGACTTATTTCCCCAGTGTCCTGTGTTCTTTGAGATGAAACGACGGCTAAAAGTAATTTGTCTAAAATTGTATAAGAGAATACATGAACTATAAAAAGAGTATTTAACATTTTAATGTAGGTGAATGCATTTTAGGATTAACTTCTTACAGTTTCTCATTCAATGTCTTGGTTTTCTGATTAATCACATCTATTTAAATCTGGGTGCCTTTGTTTAGATAGTGGTTATTGACAGTGCAGTTTGCACAGGCTTACCAGGATGACACACGAGTACTGTGTCCATAGGGCATACAGGAGCGCGGGAACCTGACGTCCCCACTGCTCTCCAAGGAGGACCCCATCTTCAGCGCCCTGTCCAATAAGCTGGGTCGCAGCGTGGACGAGGCGGGCCACCGGATACACCAAGGTCTGCTCAGGGTAAGGTTACGCCGGCATGTGCTTTAGCTCAGTCATGCTTGACTTTATACACATTCGTCAAACCAGATCGTACCTGAATCACAAAGGGTGAGGGGTGGGTTCCGGAGGCTTCTGTATGGCACCCGACTCATTCTCCGTTCATCCAGTCCAGCTTTAACTGGGTGGGAGCGTAACTGTCAGGACTTTTAAAGCGCCCACACTCCATTTAATGCGACCTAGTGAAGGACCGGGGTCCAGATCCTTGCTGAACATAGACTATGGAGGACTTCATTGTGGTTTGTCCTGTGTGCTGCGATACCCACTTATGTATTGGGATGGTTTTTAGCACAGTGACATTTCAGTATAATATATATATACATATAAAGATATACAGGTTGTTGTTGACTTACGACCTATGCGACTTACCACTGATCGACTTTACAACCCTTCCGAGACCACAAATATCTGGGCACATCTGTGCTGGTCTCCTGGCAGCAATGAATTCAGAAAATGGTGATAAAAAGTAAAAAAAAAAATGGCAAACAATATGACTTAAAGATTATATTATTTTATTATACAGTATACTATACATATGATCATTTTTGCACATAAAGTGCCGAATGACTGATTGTGGTCAAAAGTCGACGATGACCTTTATTTTGTAAGCTTTAAGCGCACAGTAGTCTGATGATAAGTTTTATGACGAGTATTGTCATATCTTCCAAGTACGTCATGATTTATAAATGCAGGATGAATGTGTGTGGCCGTTTTAACTGACTGGCAAACTGTCCAATGGGAAGGTATGAAAGTCCATTGTTGTCCCTCCTACCTCACAGAACTCCTCCTCCTGGGTGCTTTACAACCTGGCGTCTTTCTACTGGCGCATAAAGAACGAACCCAGACACGCAGTGGACTGCGCGATCCGGGCCCTGCACTTCTCGCCCAGGTACTTGTGCTGTGCCTTTGTTCTATGTGATTTTATCCTGATCCTTATTGATCATTGTTGATGTGCAGTGTTGTGAACGCTGAGTATGCCTGTGACCACCAAACCGTTCTGCAGGATGAACTGAAACCACTGATGTCTTTATTGCGTGCCATAGCCTCTGCCTGAAAATGGGCCTGTGCATATGTTAATCATCTTATTTAGCTTCTACGCAGGATTTATTAACCAGAATAATATGCAGAGCTGGAAGATGAACATGTTAATGTAGGTGGATGCATTTAGAAGTATCTATGGCTCACTTGCCTTTCTGCAGGAATCCGCTTGACCCTCACGCTTGACCACTTTCAGTTCACACCCTAAGTATAAACCGCTGTCTTAGCAACGCTTCTGTTTCCATTTCCCGTCCACCCTCCTCTGGCTCCATTTTCCGTTTTGCTGGTATGATGTAATAATTACATCATTTCTTCAAGGTGCTTAACTTGGGGCAGACAATAAAAAATACACTTCTCGAAGGCCTTGAAGTTACATTATCTCATAAAGCCATACATAAACACAGTGTCCATTCTTTGTCTATGAACGAGATCAGTTTTTGTATGATATTTTCATCCAGGACACCCCATACTACAATCTGTGTAGCACCTTTATGAATAATGGTGGAAGATGTCTCTTTGTTTGGGTAATAATATGAATTTGGTTAGAGCTAAATAGTCTCCGAGGTGGTGGGTCTCTTGGGTCTGGTTTTGGAAACCCCACAGGAAACTCCGCAGGGATTCCGTGGCGGTATTCCCCTCGACGTGCCTGTTCTGTACGTTCATGCCGCTTAATATCTTTCGGCGCCATCTGCTGCCCGGAGCTGTGTGGCTCGGCCCGTGACGCACTGGAGGGTGGGGAGATGGCGTCGCTGAGCGTGTGGCATATGCGTCCGCAGGCAGCACAAGGACGTGGCACTGCTGAATATGGCCAACGTCCTGCACCGGGCTCACTTCTCTGCGGACGCCGCCATTCTGGCTCACGCCGCCTTGGACCTCACGGCTGACCTCTTTACCAGCCACTACACGCTGGGGAACATCTACGCCGTGAGTGGGCGGCTCGTGCCCTGGTCGCCGTTGTGGCTGGGTGCCCTGTGTCCTGTCTGGTCACCGCGCCATGTTCCTCTGTCCCTGTACAGATGCTGGGGGAATATAACCATTCAGTGCTCTGCTACGACCAGGCCTTGCAGGCGCGCTCCGGCATCGAGCAGACGCTGCGTCGCAAGCACGCAGTCCTCTGCCAGCAGAAGCTGGAGCAGCGACTTGAGGCCCAGCATCGGTAAGCGGGGAGCGCGGGCACGACTTCCGCTTCTTCTCCATCCTCATCCTCTTCCTCGTCATCGCCCAGTCCACGCCGGTTAGCGTGTATGCAGGGGGAGAGACTTACGGGCAGCGTTACCCACGCAGGTCCCTGCAGCGCACGCTGAACGAGCTGAAGGAGTATCAGAAGCAGCACGACTATTACCTCCACCAGCAGGAGGCGCTGGAGAAACACAAGCTCATTCAGGAGGAGCAGATCCTGCGCAACATCATCCACGAGACGCAGATGGCCAAAGAAGCTCAGCTGGGTGAGAGAGGCGTCCCTCAGTCAACATCATTCTGCTGATACGGGCTTAGGGAAGCTCATTAGTCACGATGTCCTGTGTGTCACAGGGAACCACCAGGTGTGTCGCTTAGGCCAGCAGGGCTGGCTCCTGTGCCCCTTTGACCTGCCCGTGCGCTACCATCGCGGGGACGTCTTCGAGAGCGTTCACTCAATTCAGGTACTCTCGCTGCTGCCCTCCTTTTGGAACAAGTTGTTCAGACTGTCAGTTCTCTCACGGGCTACACAAAATAAATCCTAGTCATGTTTGCAGCAGGGTTGGGCTATCTTATCCAGAAAGGGCTGTTAGGTATGCAGGTTTTCGCTGCAACTCCCTAAATAGATTACTAATTAGCGGACTGATTGGCTGAAGAGTCCTCACGCCTGGATTTGAACAGCTGACCTAAAGGTTACCCCAAAACGCTGCACACACACCGACCCTTTGCGGATAAGATTGCTCCCCCCCCTGCTCTACAGTGGTCAGATGTTTCATGCACATCTGTGGTAACAATTATTTCTTATAAGCCACTAATAGGTGCTTTCCCACCGGAGTTCAGAAACCTAGTTTCTGGTTCCGACTTCTTGGGCCATCTCGACCCGGGAACTTGTGCATCTCCTGTCTCACCGCACATCAGGAACTGTGAGCCTTATGCTAAATAAGCCGAAGAGACACAAAAAGTTCCTAGCTTAAGCTTCACGTATATTTTCACGATTTCACTCCAAAACGAAGGAGCATGAAGACGTCATCGTGTTAGTTATTTGTCAGTTACTGAGGGGATTGATTGCATGGTCCGAAAATACAGGGCACGTTGTGTCCCATGTTGTTTCAAAACGGGACACGGCATTTTATTTACACGACCCGTGACATGTTTATAACTCATTATTAAATCTGGCCAGCAGATCAATCTTTCATTTTCCACAGAATAAAAACAGTATAACGTTATTCTGCTAAGAAGTGCTGGCAAGTTTCACCATCGGCGATATTAGAGAAAATAATATCCGTTATCGATGGAATTTTCTGATGCAGAAATATGGAGATGCAAGCAAAACATGTAACTTGGATATTAAATGTAACTCAGATATGAAAATAATTTAATCTAGATGAATAATTTCATCTACTTACATCTTTTTAGCGGCAGTGCTGATGGTCAATCAGTCAGCAAAGTTTATCGCTATACGCCGCATCCAGTGGTTTCTGGTACAGCAATAACTGCCTATGCCTGAGTAGGGATGCAAAAAAAGGTTCTAGAACTACCTAGGACCTACAGTCAGACAGTTCCTGTAATGGGATTATGACAAATTCCTGAAAAGGTTCTGGTTCCTGGTTCTGCTGGGAAAGCGGCTAACGTGTTGCTAGACCTCGCATTGTTTTTATCGGCGGTCCCTGTAGATGATTTTGTTTCTGTAGCACTTTGCATTAAAGAGGCTTCCTCAGGCACCCATTTCCTGAATATCTGACAGCCCCCCCCCCCCCCCTTTCTGTGCAGTTCGGCGATGGGATGTCTGTGGCTGGTAGTACGGCCATGAGTTCAGAGCTCACCCTCAACGAGACTCGTCGGCCCCAACCCTACGCCTCCGTTTCGGGGGGAGAGGAGCTCACCTCCCTTTGGGACAGGGAGGCCTCATCTTCGGCGGTGAGCACAGTGTGCGTGCGAGAGGAAGAGGGGGAGCGTGAGATGGGATTGTCGGTGCGTGAGAGTGAGTGAGGTAATTGCGTGTGCGTGTGTTTGTGTGTGTGTGTGTGTAACATGGAAGGCAGCTGGGTTCTCTGACCTCACAACGTTTTCAGTTGTGACTTTGATGATCTTGATGACTGTTCCTCAGTGACTTAGTGAGCTCTTCACACATAGCGTGTTAAATAACGAGCGTGAACCTGCACGCATTATCGGGCGGCTAATTACTACAGGAGACGGTACTCGCTGGCATGTTGGCAGGTGCGGCGCCGGGCTGCACGTCAGCTGTCAGCGCTGACGCACCGCGGACGTGGGAAGGCGTCTTCGCACATCCACAGCGCGTTCCAGTTGGGCTGGGGGACGCGCAAATTTGCCGATAAAATCAGCTCGCGTGATCTCCACCAGTGTTTGCAGATTCGTTTTTAGTGCTTAACAGTGCTCCGTGAGGTGTCCTAAGATGGCCAAGTTGCTAAAACAGTGGCAGTAATCAGTGTGCTTAATCATTTCTTTTTCTAGTCTAATGTGGGAGGCTTTTTGACTTTCCCATTTTGTGACACATGCTATATTTGTCAGCCTTAAAGGGGTAGTTCAACCCAAATCTGAATGCAAAAAAAAAAATGCATTTGGAAAGTTCAACAGCAATGTCTCTTAGCAGAAATCATGACCCGGTTATTGATGATAATCCACAGACTTTGTAATGAGCAGTTTAATGTAGGAATTATTTTCTTCGTCCGAACTCCACACCAATTGTATCACTTGAAAACTAGTCAACTCCCAGCAGAACAACCTAGATAAATAGGTGGCACTAAAACCCCCCTAAATACATCATTTTCAGTTTTGGGGTGAACTGCCACTTTAAAGGTCCGAGTACTGTCCAATGCTGCATCCGGTGTGTTGTGTGGACGCTCACAGTCAGAGGTGTCTCTCCAAGCAGGAGAGCCAGGCTGAGTTGTGGCCGAGGAGAGCAGACTGTGCCGACCGATTCCCAGCCGTGCCCCCGGCTCACCTGCTACCCACCTTTTACCTCGAACCTGAGACCCGCGGCTTCAGGTGAGGAGTATGGAGGTTGTTCACTGGACCCCAGGATGATGATGGATTCAGTCGATGTGTGAACAGTGTGATGTGTGATCTACATCCAACTCAGAGGCAGGCTTGGTTTCCCAAAGTCTTTAACCTCCTCACTCCCTTAGGAGATTTTTATGGATTTCGTTGAAAGTTTAATTTCCCCTAATTCTTGTCTCTACAACTCTATTTCCCAGTTTACGGTAATGCTTTCTGAAAATACTTATCTGTGAGCAAAACTTAGAACCGAAATCTTGCTTGTTACTTTGGGAAATAAGTATTTAGTACGATATAAACTAGTAAATAATTTTTGATCCATGCATTTGAAATTTCCAGGCCGCTGTGAAGTTCCCCCGGAGCCTCTGTGGACTCTTACACCCTGTGACCTTTGACCCTTTCTCCCAGGCTTCGCAGCATACTGTACAAGGATATGTCCCCAGCCACTGTGCCGGTCACCCCAAGCTGTGGGCCTGGTCCCCAGCCTCTTGCCCAGGACCTGCCACTGTCAGTGGGGCGG
Source organism: Hippopotamyrus pictus (assembly GCA_026781145.1). Taxonomy (NCBI): domain Eukaryota; kingdom Metazoa; phylum Chordata; class Actinopteri; order Osteoglossiformes; family Mormyridae; genus Hippopotamyrus; species Hippopotamyrus pictus. The sequence goes on from JAODLC010000021.1 coordinate 17,422,864, forward strand.
CAGCTTGCAGACGCCCAGGCCTCCCAGGTGAGTCCCAATAACTCAGGTGCCGGCAAAGCTCGCGGTGGCCTCTGTTTGACCAGGGTTTACATTTCGAATCGTCTTATTTACCTTTCCCCAAAGCGATTGAGCACCTCCTTCAGCAGACTCCTCTTGCAGGATGAGGATGTTCTTGAGCTAGGTATAACTCTGTTAGGAAAGGAAGGAAGCAGTGTTTGATGAAGTGGGAGGTCAGATGTGAAACACTGATCCAAAATTGGCACTCCTCTTGTAATCTAGGCTTGTAAATATAATTACGTCAGTAAATGCTCATCCCCGGTCGCTCAGTGGTAGCACTGTTCCCCGTGATTTAAAACCCTGCCTTTTGGCTATCTGAATGTCCAGGATGTCGAGGAATGTGTCCTGTGCTTGAATAGGCACTAGACTCATCCTGGCTCCATCCATCTATTTCTGCTATAATGCAGTTCATGCATTCCTTTGATGCAGTATTGCTCAAAGTAATATGTAGGATAATGGGAAAATTAGGGTTACTAGAATACTCAAGTCACCCAAATGCCTCACCAAAACTTTACTATATTCAATAATTTCAAATCTTAAAAACTCCCTTCTTAAATACTTTCTGTTATGGACACTCATGAGCAGCAGAACTCTGGGGTATAAAATGGCTGATGTGTTGGGTGGAGCCGTCTCTGCTGACCTGTGACATCATGACATGTAGGGGTGTCTTGGGCGGGGCCTTCTCTGTTGACCTGTGACATCATGACATGTAGGGGTGTCTTGGGCGGGGCCTTCTGTGTTGACCTGTGATATCATGACATGTTGGGGTGTCTTGGGCGGGGCCTTCTGTGTTGACTTGTGATTTCATGATGTTGGGCCATATTGGGCAGAGCGTATTGTGTTTTGACCAATAACATTATAATATGTTGGGTGGGGCCTTCTCTGCTAACATGTGACGTTGCGCCGTGTCTCCAGGTGCTTATGTCTCGCTGTGGTGGCCTCAGCATGGACCAGGCCGGATCGCTCATAGCCCAGGCTCTGGAGACGGTGAGAGACACTCAGGGGACTTCGGAATGCCGCTGGAGGCTGAAACCTATTGTTAATCCATCAGAGTTTAATCTTTCACTGCCTCTGGCCCAGAATATCGAAACGGATTGGAATATTTGCAAAGTGATTGAAATGAAAAATTGGTCAGCAGTATTGTGACAAGAAGTATGGGCTAATATTCTCCCAGTTTGTCCAACCTCTTATCCCGTAGTAGCGTAATAAACTACACTGCAGATATCGAAAGCTCTGGTCCTGTACAGTAAAACAAGGTAATTTGCTTAGTAGTTCAGGAATGTCTGTGATGATGTCTTTGAAAATCGGACAGCAGTTTTATTGAAGTCGGACAGTCACACCTTGAACAGTACATTAACTCCCAAACTCTAGGAACGGGAGATTTTTGAACAGGTAACACTGGAAAAATGAACTAAAATAACTGCAAGATGTCTCCCCTCATGACAGTCTAGCGCCCCCCGGTGGCTCGTGCAAAATGAGGCGGCACTGTTCTGGCGCGCCAAAGGGAACGCCACCCGTGCGCTGTCCTGCCTGCGCCACGCCCTGCGCGCAGCCCCACCGCAGCATCGCGACCTCTGCCTGCTCAATGCCGCCAATCTGCTGCTGCACCATGGCCTGCCGGAGGAAGCGGATCCTCTGCTGCGGGAGGCTTTGGCTCTCAATGCTTCCGAGGTATCGCCACTAGGGGGCGCCCTTTTGCACTTGCAACACGTAGAGTCGAAGCAAATGCTATACCGGGTAGTTTCTGATATGCCTGGTCAAAGGAGAGCAAACTTGACCCCTGGCCACCTCTCCACCTCTCCACCTCTCCACCTCCCCAGCCTCTGTCCTTGCTGAGCCAGGTCACCATGTACCTCTCCCAGGGGAACCTCACAGCCGCACTGGGGGTGTTTCGCCGTGCTCTGTCCCTGCAGGCCAGCTGTGGGCAGTGTCGCACCAGCCTGCCCCTCCTGCGCTGCCTGCAGTTCTACCCGTTCCTGTACAACCTGACACGCCCCCCCTGTCCCGGTAAGCCCCTCCCCCCCCAGCTGGGCCGAGTCTGAACTGCGACATCAGTCGGTTTTAATGGAGCTCTTTAAAGTCATGTGCTGTCCGCGCAGCACAAAGTGTGGTAAAGCTACAGCGAAGCACGGCAAACTCCCGGGGTCCGACTGGGCGCCAGGCGCGCTACATGTGCCGATCGTGGTACATACAGCGGCAGGACGCCTTCAGTGCAGAGCAGGTTGTGGCCCCGCCCACCCCAGTCAGCTTTGGCTGCCTACAGCTTGTGGGTGTGGTTAGTGTGGGCGTGGCTAGCAAAGGCTCCACCCCAAAGAGATTGCTCTGCGGCGCGCCAGGAACCTGCAGCCTGTGTGTGCGCACCCATGCCTTTCCCTCCCTGCCCTTGCCCTCCCTATCACCTCCTTGTGATCTCCATCAGACTCCTCAAGCTCCTTCATGCTCCTCAGTGGGGAGATTCAAGCCCTGGGACCTCGATTCCTTTCCGCTTCCACCCCACCCCCGCCCAGGGCTGCTCGGTCCCCGCCTTTGTGCAGACACTCCCCCCACTCTTCCACGGCAACCTGACCCACCAAACCCCTGGTGATGGGGGGTAGGTGGGGGGTTAGATCAAGGCTTTGAAGCCAGAGGAGAAATCAGGCACTCAGTAATTGAAGTGGCTAAAGATAGCACCTTCCTTATTTAGCCTGCAGACTGCTTTATTTTTTGCACCGCAGTGGAAGGGCTGATCGTGCCCGACGCATGCAGGCATCTCGCGCCACCCGGCCGCATGCGCCCCGAAACATGCTGTTCTCACCTCCTCCCTGCAGCTCTCGCCCACGTGACCTGCCATGACATCACGTGGCATCCATCTTTCCATGCCAGTCAGCGGGCTTCTCAGTAGCCAATGAATGTATGGGGATTTACACGCTGCCTGGCCAAAAAAAAAATCATTTGAATTTTTTGTTGGACCGCCTTTAGCTTTGGTTATGACACACATTTGTCATGGCATTGTTTCCACAAGCTTATGCAACATCTCACCCTTTATTTCCATCCAGATTTGCATTCATTTCTCACCGAGATTCTGTATTGACAAATGAGTTGAACCTCCATAAAGCCTCCTTCAGCCCTTCAATGAGGTTAAGGTCACAACTCTTTTGGTGACTAAGTTATACGTGAAAATGATTCCTCATGCTCCCTGAACCACTCTTTAACACTTCAAACCCAATGAATCTTGGCATTCCTGTCCTGGAATATGCCCATGCCAACAGGGAAGAAAAAACCCACTGATGATGGATGGAGGTGTAACCTGGCCATTCAGTAGATTCAGGTACTCAGCTGACTTCACTTTATTGCTGCATAATGTTGCTGAGCTGGAATAATGATCCAGTCATTGGCTCTTGGGTATTTGCTGATTTAAATTCAAATGGGGACTTTTTTTTGGCCGGGCAGTGTACCATTGCATCTATAAAACATTACCTGAATTCTAATTGGTTCAAAGTATATACCTGACCGGATGTGGTGTGCAGATTGTGAATGGTGGGTTTTCCCTGTAATGGGCCCCATTTATATGTTTCCACATGCTGTGTCCATGCCGTCCTGCATATGTGTGCCAGGTCCAGCAGTGGAAGTAGGAGACCTAGGAGAATTGCCAGGTTGGGTCCTACAGGAACCTGTGATTTTGGACACAATACAAGCCCAAGGGGACCTGGGTCACAGTCTCCAGTGGGGGGGCCAGCAGCCTTACAAGTCAAACTTTGTGACTTTGATTCAGGATGATATGAGGACATAAGCAGTTCAGGATGCCATCGATCAGAGCTGTCTCCAGAAACATGCGTTGTCCGTGTGCAGATGGCTCTCGGTGCGTCGAAGAGGACCCAGAGCTGGCGCAGGAAGGGGAGGCCAGACACTCTGGGGAGAACACAGACCAGGGAGCAGTGGGCCAGCCTGTGTCCATCCAGACCGATGAGGACCCCCTCCTCTTCGAGAGTAAGACCCCCTTTTCACATCTGCCTGGATTCTGGCGGCACTGCGGTCTGCCTCAGCGTCTGAAACACGTGGTCAGCGTGCAGTTTATGCTGATTCACACACCCCATACCAGAGTATGTCTGGAGATGCATAACTAAAACCATAATGGTATACTTCGTGTGTATTCAGTAGGGTTGGGTATAGCCAACTAGCACATGATACAATACTCGAGATACTATTGTTACGATCTGATGCATCACAATATCACCTTATCCTGATGGTTAACACTCAAATATTGAAGTAATGGAACGACAAAAATTCAAAACATGCCAAATTTACCTAACAAGCATTAATGTCCTTTACCTACCAAGGCTGATTCTTAAATAGTTGTTGCACACTTCAACTTCCAGTTGCATATACTATGCATTTCTTTGTGCAAAGTGCATACAGTAAAACCTCGGATTGCCAGTAACTTGGTTTGTGAGTGTTTTGCAAGATGAGCGAAAATTTAAAATAATTTTTAACATGATAAACGAGCGAAGCCTTGCAATATGAATATTATGTATACGCTTTGTCTGCCGAGCGTCACGTAATCACAACTGAGCCGATGGTTGTTCTCTCTCTCCCTTGCTGCGAGATTGTGGGTAATGGTTTCCCATGCTCGGTCTCAGTCGGCGTGCCTCATTCATATAGTCAAAATTTAGTAGAAAAGCACCACCCGAATAAGGGCGTAGCAGTGCAAGTGATGAATCTGTTTAACGACAATGCAATGTCACATTGGCACGAAATCGAAAAGGAGGCAAAAGCAGCCGTCATTGGATAGGTTCCTCATTAATCGCACAAAAAGAAAAAGATTCTATTGAGCCAAGAGATCTCCCCTCTCTCGTCTCCCTCACACCATCCACGATTCTTTTCAGAGGTAAAGTGCAGGTTAATTCGTTTTATGTCTTTTTATGTTTTTGGGTTGTGGAACTAATCATCTGAGTTTCCATTATTTCTAATGGGAAAATTTGCTTTGATATACGAGTGCTTTGGATTACAAGTATGTTTCCGGGAACGAATTATGCTCGCAATCCGAGGTTTTACTGTATTTTGTTTTTAAAACAGGAAATGTGGAGAAAAATAGAATGAAACATTTGACCACTAACATTTCAAAGGTAGACACTTTTTTTGCATTGCAGTGCACTTGGCATAGGCTGCATAAGCGGCATATTTTTCATCAGCAAATTTCGAAAAAATGCACTTTACCGTGGCGACCCTTCTGCAGTGGAAAACCAAAGTGAGCTGGATTTGCACTGTAACTAGTCTTTCTTCACGATATGGCTAGGTTTCGGCCCAGTTCCCGTATGCCGGTGGAAAAGCGCTATTCGACTTTCTCTCTTGTTTTGTCCTAAACCTCAGCTCCCCAGGCAGTGGTACTTGATAGTAACGGGTCCGGGGAGCTCGGGCAACAGGACAGAAATCACCGGCCAGAGGTGAAGGGTGAGGAGGAAGCACGGCAGCTGAAGGAGGAGCTGATGGGGGCCTTTGAGGGGGCACTGGATGGAGGGGGCCCACGTGGCGACCTCAGGGGCATCCGCGTTCTGCAGAGCGACGGTGGCATGGCCGGGCAAAGTGGTGGGCCCTGCTTTGGAAACTGCGAGGACGACGAGGGTGCGGAATGGGTACGTGGTCCATCAGCAGTGGGCTGGGAACGTGCATGGGCGTCACTGGGGTGTTTAACGTATATGGGGTGGTGGGATCTGTTTCCAGATCACATTTCAGGTGAAGCGAGTGCGGAAGCCCAAGGCAGAGTCGTCAGAGAATGTGATCGGGGAGGAGGAGCCCCACCAGGGGGAGCCGCCCATCAGACATTCCATCCTGGAGATTAGCGGGCCCACTATCCCCTCCCCAGGACCGTCAGGTATGTCCCTGCTCTGTCTGACAGGTGAAACTGGACAACCTCCACTAGGTGGAGCTCCACTGTGGGGCAGGTAATCACATGACCTCCACACCTGGCCTGGACATGATGCTAATGAACTAGCAAATTTAATATAGACTATTAACTTTTGTTCCCGTAATTTAAATCAGATTATTAACGTCCGGTCCTGATGTTGCACTAATATTACCAAAATAGCAAATGCATATTTTAAAAGAGATGATTAAAGTCAGTTCCCAATGTTGCACTAATGTCATGTCCAGCGCTGTTGCAGACGTCATGTGATTTCAAGCCAACTTGTGGAGATAACGCTACCATCATGCCATCATGTCCAGGCCAGGTGTGGAGCTCATGTGATTTTTGGCCCCCTCAGTGGAGTTCCTCCAGGCGGAGGTTGCAGTGTTCTGCAGCCAGATCCTCTTGCTACATGAGCACCTGTATGCTAATGCTAACATGAGCACTTGTATACTAACACTAATATGAGAACCTGCATGCTAACACTAGAATGAGCCCCTGTATGCTAACATTAGCATGAGTCCCAATATGCTAGCATTAGAATGAGCCCCTGTATGCTAGCATTAGAATGAGCCCCTGTATGGTAACCCTAATATGAGAACCTGTATGCTAACACTAGCGTGAGTCCCTATATGCTAACATTGGCATGAGACCCAATATGCTAACCTTTGCATGAGTCCTAATATGCTAACATTAGCATGAGTCCCAATATGCTAACACTAGAATGAGCCCCTGTATGCTAACACTAGCATGAGTCCCTGCACGTTAACATTAGCATGAGTCCCTGCACGCTAACATTAGCATGAGTCCCTGCACGCTAACATTAGCATGAGTCCCTGCACGCTAACATTAGCATGAGTCCCTGCACGCTAACATTTGCATGAGCCCCTGCACGCTACGTAATACTAACATGGCCATGGTACTTGTGCTTCTGACGCCCCGAGTTTTACCAGCAGGTTCAATCTAGGTTCAGACCCGATTGTGTGAAGCCACGTGTACATTTTCAGGCCTGACAAAAACTCTGGCCCTGTAGGACGATGGCGGGACTACGCGGGTCTGGGCTGGCCAGGTCCCGAGGAGTGCCAGCGAACACGGCGGGTAGAGCTGACCACGGTGGCCAGCACCTGGCTGGCTGTGTCAGCCAAAAACATAGAGTGAGTACTGGTGTGGGGCCACGCCCTCTACCTGCGCCATGACATCAGTGTCTGCCTGCTGCCGTCTCGCTCACATCCATGTCCTGTATGGGGTAAAGAAATGACAACGAGGGCTTCTTCCATGCAGTACAGGGCCAAAGCTCTTACTGTAAAAAGGCCGGTTTTTCAGTCTCTTTTATATATATCTATAGACTGTTACAGCCCAAGACATTAGTTAGCTCATTATTTTAGTGGTTAGTTTGTTGGTTTGTTTTGCACATTCAAGTTTTTTCTAGATTAGGGACCGTATGTCCTGGGGGGTGTTTTCTGCTTCATTTTGAACCTGGTTTAGTTGTAGCAGCACAGTTGGTTATTTAATTTTTTTTTACTTTTCCTCCAAAACACAGAATTCATATTTTTTATTAATGATTTTTGTTTTGAAATATCGACATCAAGCTGAAGTAGAAAGTGGTTCCTGCATGTCCTTCAGTCTTAACATGTTTTAAAATAGATTGTTTTATCTATGATGTTTTTAGTCTTAGGTGTTAAAGTCCGAGATACTGTGATCAAGTAATAACTACCTAGCAGTTATATACATATTTTTTTAAACGTCCGGTGTGAAAGCTGTCTTTCTGAATGAAGTACGGCATTGCAAAGCCACACGCCCTGTTTGGAATGCTCTCATGTCACAAACACACAATGGTATTATTTTTTTCTTGGAAATGTGCACACATAGTCCTGGAGGAATTGACTTTGCCCCCCCCCCAGCCCAAACATCAGCTTCTTCTGGGGCCTTTTAATCTGACACCTATCTGTACCCCCTCCCCCAGCATCACGGAGCATATCGACTTTGCCACGCCCCTGCAGGAGCCCGCTGCAGAGCCCGTGTGCAATGCCAACCTCCCCGCCAGCATGCATACCCTGGATCACCTGGGGGGGGTGTCTAACCGTGCGGGCATCCACTACACAGGCGAGAGCCAGCTTCGCGAGGTAAACCCGCCCTTCTGTGTGCCGGTTGCTCAGATCTCCGACCATCGGGCTGCACCCATCTGACAGCTTCTCTTGCCCTCCCTCTTCAGGTCCTGCAAAATCTGGGCAAGGACAAGTTCTCCCCCCAGTCCTTTGAGCTGGTGGGCACCCGCATCGCCAAGGTTCTAGAGAAGGTAGGTTATGTGATGCTGAGATCAGGTCATATTGGGCTGTGCTCTAACCATCCTGGGGAGGCCATGTCATGTCATCGTGGCATGCGGACTGTTCCGTCTTAAGTCCTTATAATGTACATGTGTAATCTTTCCTTCAGAACCAAACGTCATGGGTGCTTTCCAGCATGGCTGCTTTGTACTGGCGGGTCAAAGGTCAAGGCAAACGAGCAATTGACTGCCTACGACAGGCACTCAACCACGCACCACACCACATGAAGGTGAGTTTCTCCATGGACCCAACTGTCCCTGTCACTCTCTTCCCCTCTAGTCCTGTTTCTTCTTTTCTCGTTTGTTTCCTGCATTCTCAATTCCCATTGGTCAATGGTGCTGTCGCTCAGAGTAAAGTGACCAGACAATGCCAGCAATTGACATAGGGCCTGCCTTACCCTCCCACCAGGACGTGCCGCTCATTAGCCTGGCCAACATCTTCCAGAACGCACGGCTGTGGGAAGATGCTCTGACCGTAGCTCGCATGGCCGTGGAGATCGCTCCACACTTCGTCGTCAACCACTTCACCCTCGCCAACGTCTACATCGCCATGGTAAACTGTCCAACACTCTGAGGGAGCATTTTGTAGGTGTTTGTGGTCTTGGCTCTTTAGTGAGTTTGAGGATCTCATGCGCTGAGGAGATGGTATGGAGACCTTGACCCATGTCTGCATGTCTCTACCATCATGCAGCTCAACAGTCTAGGGATGAGGGATGCTAATAGCAATCCATCACAATACCTGATGGAGATGTGAATGAGTCTGCATATCATGGAGAGGGGGGCACGGCATATCTAACTGGAGATTGTCGTATGAAGAAGGTGGTCATATTACAGCTCAGCTGCACAATCCCATCCATCCTTTCTCAGCGTAACACTCCAGCTTGGCTTTTTTTCCTGAGTGTACTTACAGGCAGTTAGTGTGTCTTCTGTGGACTGTGTCGCGTCTCTTTAAGTCACAGGCCCAAGTTCTGTGGCAGTTAAAGGATCGTCACTTTTAGTGCTGTGGTTTTGTTCAGTCAGGTGGTAACGTTCAGGTGTATTAAACGGAACTTTAGTGTAACATCCTTGTTTTATTTATTGGTTCCACTCTAAATTTTGGGTTTTCCTGGGAAATGGGAAAATGAAGATATATTCTGAATATCGTGTCTCAAACAGATACATATTTTCACTAAAGGGTCACTTTGTCCTCATTTGTTTTAACCTCTAACACTCCTGTTACCACGCTAACAGACCCACCTTGAGGTGACGCTCGATACCCTGCCCCCCACACTGAAGCTAGTGGCCCTAATCACATAGCCAATAGGAAGAGAAGCTTCTTGGATCACTACATTTTCCAGTGCTCTGTGACTCTACTAAGCTAAGACAAGAAAACCACAGTAACTTCATGCCTACATGTCTATGACATAAATGTCTTTGAGGCTCCCCTGTGACTTTCAGCAGTCCATCGTCGAGTGACCGCAGTGTAAACTTACTGCACTGAGCTTCTGATCCCATCCCTGCCCCTCTACTTGGCCACAGGAGGAGTTCGAGAAGGCCATGCGGTGGTATGAATCTACGCTGAAGCTGCAGCCGGAGTTTGCCCCGGCCAAAGACCGCCTGCGCAGCATCCAGTGTTACCTGCTCAACAAGAAGGAGCGACGAGCACCCTAGGGTGGCCAGGAGACGTCAAAAGAGGACACACACAGACACACACACAGGCACACACACACACACACACACACGCAACATGGCTTTCATGTAATCCATTTTATTTCAAAAGCTCTCATTTTCTCTGTGGCGGTCAAGGTGATGTAGGTATCACATGTCTGTCAGACATGATTTGCTCGTAAATCGGACCTCGGAGTAAAACGCTGCACACTCTGCCCCAACCGAAACAAAATCCCCATCCTATCATCCCTAAGGGCCTTTTTTGTCTATAAGCGTTTTTGTCTTGGCTCAGTTTAGCTGAGCAACAGTAATTTGTTGGGATTCTGGCAATAAAACATTTTGGGGTCCCGGGAGAGTGTGCTGGTCCTCAGTGGCTTCAGACCCAACGGTTGTCATGGTGACAGTGGCACGCTCCATTTGATACCTCGGGGGGGAGGGGGGGGGGGAATGGCTCGATCCATAGCCATGCTGTTAAAAACACAGACTTTCCAACAACACCATTGAGGAACCTGCATATTCTTCATTGTGTACTTGGGAGGGAGGGGGATTAACCTTGATTTTGAGAGTCTTTTCCTGGGTTTCATTTTTATTGCCAAGTCCAGGTCGACCTGAGCCTCGGTATCACTCACTACACCTCCTTTAGTTCCTGATACTCATGATGACTTTTTGGACCATGGTCTGGAAATGGGGAAGCTGTTAAGACCAAACAATAAAAGCTGTTTGTCCATGCTGGCAAGTACAGTTTTTGTCAGCAGTGTTTTTATGCAAATATAGCTCAGAAAATAGGATTAAAACTCTTCTATGAAACAGTCAAGTATTTAAGAAACAAGGTCTACATGTGTAATTAGATTTCTTGAATTTAGCCAGTGGAGGTGGGTTCCACAGCCTGGGTTGACATGGTCTCCATTTTGTCCAAAGGATCTTCCAGAGTTTAAATCCCTTTCTGAGATCCGGAGCTTTTGCCTCATACACTCGCTGTTTACTCCCTCCTGCATTATTTGCAAAAAAATCTTGGAAGCTGAGACTGACTCTTCTCTACCTTCGCCTCGTGAATCCCCTGTCGCTGCGAAGGGGTGGGCCTTTAAAAACCGTCTTCCACGGTGTCAGCTTTGCAGTCGAAGAAGGTGTGGTCAAGCGGGTTTGCCGATCTCGTTTAAGGAGCTGCGGTCAGAATTTCACAAAGGGCTTGGGAATTCCTTCACACATTCGGAGCAGTCTTCAGTTCTTGTTCAGATTTAAGGACCTTTTACTTCTTAAATGTTCAAAATGCTCCAGGATACAGTAGACACTATTGAGGAATACACTACTGCATCAATACAAGACTTGATTCATTTTCTAGTGAAAATGGAGATTATTGCATTGCTGTTACCATTAATAAATGAGACCAAACTGCTTTGCCAGAGAGACGAATCCTGTTGACTTCAAATGACAAAAAAATGTATGTTGATCATTTCCACAAAAACATTGTTTTGGCTAACAAATCTGCACTATGCTTGTCTCATATCAGTGGGAAATTGTGGGTGAGAAACCAGGATTGTTATGACACTAGTACATTTAAAGCTATTAGCAAAAGCTTTGTTCAAGAGAGATGTCTTTTTTTTCTAAATTGGCAAAAGATTGCTGAATATGTAGCCAATAATTAATATGTTTCGTTCCCACAGCCACGTGACCATTCTACAGTTTCCAGGGAGATTCCTTTTCGTTTTTAATAGCCTTGTATACATTTCCATTTCCATCCACTAGGAGGCAGCCTAAGACCTCCTTTCAGGATTTTCTCGTTACTAAGGTTATTTGTTTTTGTCTAGACAGTGCAGACTTGGAAGGTTCTCTTCTAGACTGAGTTGTGACTGCGCGTCACTCGCCTTTTCCAAGGCTACCTGAGTATGACACACATTTGACCCCCAGGCTGGTGGGATCCGCTATTCAAAGAATTTGAGTGTACGTTGACAGAAGTCTGAGCAGAAAAAAAGGCCAGACTAAAAACAGTTGAACATAATATGAACACTTTGCCGATTTAACGAGAGATGCATGCCGGTGCAATGTAGTGGTTTTGCACAATTTGGAGGCAGACTTTAACAGGAAGGACTAACTTATAATGAAAACGCCAGATTCAGTTAAGTTAGGACATCCGCTCCAGGCACAATGCCTGCCTTCTTGACTTGTTGAACTATAAAAAACTTTTATTTGATCCATAAAAATACTATATTTTAGATCAATCAACATTAATCTTTTTGTATGAATTCTGGTAATGGTATTAATCTCCGATTAAAGACAAAGTCTATTTTATGGGTGAGACATTGAGTAGAAAAAGGTCTTGGAGTCTCTATAGTGAAGATTTAATGCTTAACTTCTGCACTACCCTGCTGGGTGCCTTTTTAGACTTCCGTTTCAGTACTCTTTCTCGATATGTCTCCTCACCATCTTACCTCATTTGCCCTCTCTCCATTCCTTAAACCATTTTTCCCTGTCTGTGCCTTTTATGTTCTCTGCCGCTTTCTCTTTTAATTCCTTGGGGAAAAAAACACACACACCTTCCCTTTATAGCCTGCAGGGGGCGACGTGGGCTTGGCCAGACTTGACTCCAGCTGATCGTGACCAGGTATTTCCCAAACAAGCCATCCGGCACCTCACGCGCACACTCGCGCATGCACACACACACGGCTGGTGCTGGAAATAATCTGAGGAGGAGCGAACGGGAGAAACGTGGGGGCAGATGAGCTTGGAGTTGGGGGGGAGGCATAGAGAGACTGCAGACCCTCCAGTAACAAGAAACTCTGAGATGGCAGAGACGAAGCACAGCGTGGAGAGAACGTTAAGAGAGGTATAAAAGGAGACGATTCTTCCTCCTGTACTATTTGTATTCTCAACCAACAAGACCTGTTTTGAGGTCATTACCTGTTGGAGAGAATATGTATGTATGTGTGTATATATATATATATATATATATATATATGTGTGTGTGTGTGTGTGTGTGTGTGTGTGTGTGTGTGTGTGTGTCTTCTCCAGAAAGTACCATAGGAAATGACTAAAATACCTTTTCAAAAGTGATATTGTGTAAAAAAAAAAAAAAAGCAGGAATGTTCTCAATGTTCTCCTGCAAAGATACAAAAAAAACCCCCATATATATATATATATAGAAGCAGGCTGGGTTAGAAATGGATACAAATCAAATTGAAGAGATCTTTCCCTAACAAAACCCTTAATCTGGAACCTAAGGACAGTCATCTCCCAGCTGAGGGTCACCTCTGTTCACTATGATTGGATTCCCACTTGTCCATAAATGCAAAGAAGCCAACTTCTGGCCTAGAGGAACACAGGGCAAGGATTTTATTCTACGCCACATCACAATTCATTCTTTTGAAATAATGATGTGGAAGTATGTTACATCACCTGGTGTTTCAGGTGTATAGGAGGAGGTAATTAAAACATGCCTTTATTAAAACCTTTTGGCCCTTGAGAAACCTGAATACTGTCTATTAACATATCTCATTCATTCCATGATGTTCGATAGGTCATTGATCTTGCACACAAACTTTCATTTTAAGCAAATAATGTCTGATAATGGGGAACGTCTTAAACCATTTTGCATTGCGTTTCTCACTTATTTTGTTCAGGGTCATGTGGAGGGGTTTTACCAGGCGGCATAGGGCACCAGGCAGGAATACACCTTGGATGCGATTTCTGTCTCAGGGCGCACATACATAATCATGCACAATAGGCAATTGAGAGACGCCACTTAACCTAATTGCATGTCTTCGGTCTGCAGGAGGAAACCCGCGCGATACGGCGAGACCATGCAAATGCCATGGAAGCGAGAAACAAGTGCGCTATGAACTAAGCTACCGTTACGCCTGTGATATTTATTATGCAGTAAATGATAAGCTAAACGTCGACGTAACAAAGTGACCAGTTTTTAAGCACAAGCAGCCTCCAACACTGAAACGGAGTCCGTTTTTATGTTCTCATTCGTAGTGATTCCGCCTCCAAAGGCGGTGCGTAAAGTAACAGGCGAAATGGAGTCATGTATTTGTGGTTGCACTGAATCAAGAAATAGACGGTGAGTGATTAAAACCTTCGTGCACCACAAATCTGCAAGAAAACAACATACCACGATGTATACTTGGCAGTAATGCGTTGTGAAAGGGAACTTTTTCTTCCCTTTCATAAAAGTACAGTCCGCCCCCTCATGTACAATGCTGAGAATAGTAACAGCACTGCAAGGCCTACCAAATATAGCAGCCAGTGAGTGTTAACATGTCAACTTGTGAAAGGACACAGAGAGGTGGTTGTCACACGTGTAGCCTTGGTGGCTATACCGATCGCTATAAATACCAAATTTCCTATAAATTATATATAAATTGCAACGTTCTTTCCTCGCCACGCAGCTCCGAAAATCCTGCAAAACGTAAAATACCTGATTCTCAAGTGGGACATCGGCTACGTGGTATAGTTTAAAATAAAGCCACACAAGCAAGCTTTATAGACCGCAATATTGAAAGCATTTTGCAAGCAATACTAAGCGTATTAATTCCGACAAGCTTATGAACATTATAGAGGTTATTGGCATCAGTATTGCTATTACTTTCACATTTAGATACGACTCGCTACGTTTAATATAGATCGCGTGGACTGTTATATTTCTTTCCGATATAGAGGACAATATATAAATAGCTCCCTGACTTCTACATCTAAGGCGCTTGTGCAGCAAACCGTGCATTTATTTATGGAGGTTATGTAATACAGCATGTGAATTAAGAGACAGACAAGGGGTTTGCAAGAATCATGCAGTGTGGTCCATGCACTGCGCTGAGCACTCACTCGTTATGGCAAAGAGATAGGCAGGCTTCTCTCAGTGAGATGCAAGATATAAAATTATATCACGTAATGGCAAATAAAGCAGTTTGGGAAAGGTCGCCCTTTCGTGTCCAAACGGAATCATTCAATTCAACAGAAGGTAATGATTTAAAGCACGCACGAACAATATTTATTCAAGAAATGAGTGTTGTTTATATCAATTCTATATCGATATTACAGGCGATCCCCATTTAAAGAAACCCATAAACACATTTCATAACGGGTATTCCGCAGAAGCTCCGTGGGATAACAGCAACGAACACGTCCGTTCATAAATATTCACCGTTTCTATTCATGCAGACACTTCTTGGGGTGGTTATTGTGCAGCGGCACCGCATCACGTGGTGCCGCGGGAGGAGGGAGATGGGGGCGATGCTATAAATAGCTCTATAGCTCGGCTTCCATTGACATCATTTAGGCAGGAGAGAAGGAAAAATAAACAGACAGATATAGGGGAGGGGGAGCGGGATTCTTAATATGAGCTTGAAATTCAAACATCGCCCATCCAGTCTTACTCCGATACTGCCCTCGACAGTAAACAACAAAAACAAAAGTGGCCGTTTCCTAGAACGTCTAAGTGTCACCTGATACGAGATGGAATGGAAACACCACGAGGCAGAAGGACATCAAACAAATTAAAACACACGTGTGTGCGCCCGTGTCCGTCTATAACGGAAACCAAGGCAAATATTTTGATGCTTTTTATTAATAGCGAGGGAGTATAGCGTATTTAAACACCAGCAATATTGACTTATTTAAAATCCTAGGTGGGAGGTATATTTTGAATCATTTATCATGTGTAGTGCTTCCTTTACAACTCGGTTTACTGGGTGGTCCCCAAGGGAGGGGTGACACCTGTGTGTTTTTGTTCTTCATGGCTTATATGGTGGAAGAGGACACCTTGTTTCCACAGCACATTTCAATCAACTCCAGAGTAACAGTAGGCACCAAAACTTAGCAACAAGCACTGAGTACCTGGTGACTTTTTTAATGATGTTTTAACGATTCCCATCGTCTGCCTGTATTGCAAGACTTTTACGTTTTATAACTAAGAATAAGCATAAATATCATCGTACTCATGGTCTACTCCTCCTGACCATGCATTTCAACAAGCACAATAAACGACAGCTGTTAATGTAGAATGCTTGACATTACAAGCAAAATTAACTACAGCGAATTCCTGTGATGAGGTTAGGAAAATATTCAGGTAATTAAATGTACTGCTTACTATGGAGGCTAGGAAATCAGAGCCCAGAACAGGTCCCCGATAAAGGTCCCCGATCCTCAGGCAACAGAGTTTCAGGATAGCAGCATATGCTGAAAACAGCGAGGTGATCAGCTTCTGAAACAGAATCTTCTGGATCATTTAGGATGCTTGCATCCAGGGCAACTTACATTTTTTTAACCAGTTTAATTAGACAGTTTGCTGTTTTACTGAAGTGATTCAGGTTCAGTACCTTGCTGAACAGGTGTAACAACAGGGCTTCTTCGGCGACATTCAGCACGGTGTCATGTACGGGTTTATTCATTTTAACATTTGCTTTTATTTTCATTTCTATGTCAATCAAGAATACAAATTTCCCACATTATGAAGCAAGTAAATGCCTAAAATGTGCACAAATTTTCTTTGAATTTGATGTCAAAGGTCATTTGTCATTCATTGGTGGCAGATAGCACTGTTGCTTCATACTTCCTGCAAAATGTTTGGCATCCCATTCAGGGTGTACCTCTGTTTGGGCTGCCTGCATGGGATAGGCACGAACCCCTC
>JAODLC010000021.1:17447263-17457524 GCA_026781145.1 Hippopotamyrus pictus
ACACACACACGTTCTATAAGCAGTAACGTATTAATTCTTCCCATGTTTTCCCCATCGAGGGTATAAGAACATTTGGTACAATTTGTGGCTCAAAAGAGAAAGCAGAAAGGGAGAGAGCACAGGAGTGAGTGAAAGCGATCAGTGAAGTCAAGTAGTGTGTTTTGAGAAACAAAACTGAGGGGAAAATAGAAGGCGTTCGGTTAGAAAAAAATCACCGCAATGATGCAACGAAGGCAGCTCATGGCTCTTGTGCAGAGTTGGAAAGGCAAAATTAATGTACATTTCATGCTCTTCACGTAACGTTCCTGCGAGATGCCTTTGTGAGTGTTTTTTTCCCTTACTGCGTACTAAAAATAGCAGCAGGGTTTGATCGTGGTCCATAAATAGACAGAGGGTATCACTTGTATAAAAAGGAGCGCGATTCTAAGAAAACTTGGACATTCCACTGAGCCGAGGAATGAATCAAGGACAACACGTTTTTGTACAATTATTTTTGTCTACTATTTTCTGTCTGTAATATAAATACAATTAAATTAAATTAAAATTTACGTTTGTATTTCCCCGTTGCAGCGAGGGTTCCCCGAACCGGTAAGTCATCCGTGCACCTGCAGTGTTCATACCGGTCTAGTTTTTCTGTTCAACATTGTGCATGTTCTCATGCATGTTTGGGTTCGTCTCGTGCTTTCGTGTGCTGTATGATACTACATTGCTTTGTCATGATTAAACTCTCACGTATGCCATTTACTACCATTAGCATGCTTCTTTAATTTACCACTGTTATCCAAAGCATAGCTTAAAAGATCAAATTCAGCTTTTTTTTGCAGATGTGGAATCACCCCAGTGCTTAATATGTGAATCAATAGCGACTACAAACTCCTTTGTCCGTTGGCGCTGTTGAGTCCTTTTTTCCCCCCATAAATTTTCCTCTCTGCACGATTTTTAAGCTCGCGCGAATGGAAATCCCCTCAGATGAGTAGGAATCGAGGATTCTGCCAGTTCATTCCTAAACTATACAGGCAGAGAACAACTCTTGTGCAAGGGGAAAAATAATGAAGGGAAATGAATCCTGAGGAGGGCACACGAGCAATAAGCGCCACAGTGCAGCGGACGGACGGGGAAACCCAGGAGCTGTCCAACAGAGATGGTGCTGAAAATAAATGGAATGGCGACGGGGGGGGGGGGGTGGGTGTTCCGTTTTCGACGTCCCCGCCGCAAAATGTTCATGTGCTCGGAAACCAGCAGACATATCGCGAAATGGCATGCACTTCATGTGGAGGTCAACAAAGGATCGGCCAAACCGACGAAATGCTAGAAACTGCAGATTATCAAAAGATCAAGCGACACTGGCAAATATGAATTAGACAACTTGAACACCTCCCGCTTTGTGAATCTTCCCGCCTGCGTCGTTTGAACAGTTTACCTGATGATGTGAACGCGCAGACAAGGAGGCTATAGGCGGCTTGACTTGGATTACTCTTCCGCCCACGTCATCCAATTCGCTTCTTTGCAGTTTTATCAACTGACTGATTTGTCGTCTTTAACTTATAGAATCTCCTGTTGTGTCTAGAGTGTCCTGTTACTTCCAGAACACCTTGTTAAGTCGTGCTTCGGCAAACATTTCTTTAGGCTTATCACGCAGACCGATTGCTTGCAAAGTTCAGTCGCAAGCCATCTATGTTTCATTCAATGATAAAGTGACTGTAGCCTTCGGGATATGAGCCTTTATGCCAAGTCTGCTTTACGGTAATTGACCCCCTCCGTCAAGTTTAATTAAACTCAAGGAACACACATCGTAGGAATGACAACATTGGCTGCAGTTTTATTTCCAATTGTATCTTTTTTTAACAAATATAACTGGATTAGCCCTGCCATTGTAACGTTTGACTTGAATAAATCAGAAGTACAATATTCTAAGTATATATGTGTTGGAAATTTTAGGTTGCAACTTTGCTTAAATGGATATGGCTCTAGCTAAGTGACCACAGATGAAGCCACCCGTTTACGTTGGATGAAATACTGTAATATCAAATGACGAAACGATCGTTTGTGTCAAACGAGACCAGGGGACACCATTATCGAGGATGTTTATCTTTGTGATGCCAACTCGTTCTCGATAACCGTGTAAAATTTGCCTCACCGAAGAAACATCGCCGTACCATCAAAATAGCAGATTTCTTTCGTTCACTCCAAGCAAAAAGCATTTCTCTGCAGTCATTTCTAGGTAATTGCTGGTCTTCAGGTGCTACGGCTTCTCTGTTCGCGTTGCAACTCATCGGCTTGGTTGTGTAGTCAAGGGGAATAGCCTGCTGCATGTTTGCATTTGTGCTTGAAAAGAACTGTCATTTGTCTGTGCTGTGTGTGTGTCTATGTAAATTCATATGTGTTTTGAGCGACGAAAATAGAAACATCTGACTTAACCTCTTATAAACTGCTTTCCATCTTTTGCCAAACGCATAATCCAGACAGGGGCAGTATGCTCTTAAATAATTCAGTGCTGGCGGTGTAATTTTAGTGAAAACAACACGGATTCTCGAGTCGTGACTGCTAAAGTGAGTAATGCGCGTTGGCTGCGTCAGGAGAGGCAGTCACTGTGCTCTGGAGATAGAGGGGTAGAATCGTGACTGACTGGAGACGTCCGCAAATGAAAAGACCACCCAATCCAATCCGCACCGGGGTGGCATCCGGCATGGATTTTACATTTGTATTTCACTTCTAGAATTATTTGCTTTTCCCCCCGTATCCGCTGCTCTTCTACGAAGTTGTACAATAAGAAAGAGTTGAAGTGGTGAAGAGGGGTTGGTTTGGATTCAAATGAGAAAGAGTGGGGGGTGGCGGCGGGGGGTGTCCAGATATAGATCGTGACCCCCTCACTTAGTACAATAACTTGCAGTTTCAAGAAAGGGGGACGCCTTGATGTTTTGACAAACACTCTTGGCCACTAAAAGGGAGATATGGAAACAGATCATAATGGTAAGTGGAGTTAAAGTTTATATATATATAGCCTATATATATATATGTATTATTTTCCGGGACATCCTCTTAATACTTATCTGAGGTTTTTTTTAGATCGTGTTGTACCACCTCCAGGAACTACCCCTGGTGGGGGTGTGGAATTGCATGATGGGAAGGTTTAAATAGCAAGAAGTAGTGCATGATGATGATGACGATAATAATAATAATAATAATAATAATAATAATAATAATAATAATAATTTTGAATTGATGCCAGCATGTAACTGAAATATATTAAATATACTAGTACATACTATACTATTAAAGTATACTTATCTTTATTCATGACAATATATTATTGCTGTTGTTATTATTATTATCTCGTTTATATCGACCTTTTATATTACTATAATGACTTTATGATGTTCAGGTTCTATCTGGCTGTGATTAAAGGACATTTCCTCGTGTGATTGTACCCCCCTGTGAACTCTCCGCACTTGCCCAGTTGCATCGTGTCAGAGGGCCTTCGCATTGTTGCCTTAGTGTGCAGGACATTGCCAGACTCCCCGCAGCTGGCGCAGGCGTTGTCGTGAATCAGTCACGTGCACATTTAAAGACAGGATTTATTTACATTGTTTTTAACTCACGTTACATTAATAACAATTCCTTACTGCAAATAGAAAATGCTTTGAATGGCTACCATGGCTGCCATTGTTGATGTTATTGTTACTTAAACAGCAATAGTACTAGCTGTTGACATATGTCAAGTATATATTTGTATGATGTTTAACATTGCCATTATAAAGGCGGAAAATTAATAATGATAACCCACAAAAATTAGATAGACACAATCACACCCACATACACAAAGGGATGCATAAACGCATTATCTATACTCACTTTGGCTAACGAGGATACAATTTAGTTTTCCCTTTTCTTTTTTCCCTTTTTTTCAAAAAGGGGGGTCCCTATGTGAGAAGCACACCGATTGGTGGATGACGAGTTTTTGCTTGCACCAATAAGATCCGTCGCTGCTTCCTATTTATTACGTGCGGAACACAGCTTGTTCTTCCCCTAACGCAGAACTGCCGACCGGCAGAAGCAGCTCAGCTCTCCAGTAGGCTACATCACGATCGGGAGGATTTCTGAACATAATAACAACAATGACAATGTTGCTCAAACCAAGATATAAAAAACTGAAATATGGTTGCTACTGTACTGTATGTTGATTTGTGTTGACGCGCAATAGAACAAAAAAGAGAGGAGACAGGGACGAGAGATATTATAAATAAAACTAACAAGATGGAGCAAACATTTCTAAAAACGATCCTCGGACAGCGGTAGCGCATAGTTTACTGGGATTTGGATATGGCATTTTTGGAAAACCTTCGTTCTCTCGATGAACGCGCTGAGTTGGAGACAGACTTGAGCTCAAGGAAAGGGTTCCGTTACCTCGGCTTTTCTGATTAATGGACACACTGACTGTGGCTGGGAAACAAGCGGGAGAGCAAAGCCTCTGGATATCGCTTTTTTATGGACTCAACTGGATGTAGTGTGTCATTTGTCCTTCGCGAATCTTTTTGCGGTCTGGGCTTGCTGTTAATAACTATCAAGCTGGGAAGCCCTTACCCCAAAAAGCATTTGCGGAGGTCGCATTCGTCGAATCTAAACCTTCATGTCGAAGACGTGTTACTAGCGTCCTGGAGCATTATTATTATTATTATTATTATTATTATTATTATTATTGCATATTGTATGTGCTGTTTTATATCTCGAATGATGTCATTTGTTTTGTTATTATTCTTATGATTATATCCACGATTTTATTTTTTTTAATTTATTATTGCGAATGTAATTGTTACAAAATTGTGTACACGGAGCTACTCTGTCCTGCCCAATTCCCAGACTCCAGCGTGCATCCCAACCAAAGGGAAGGTATTTAGCATCATCAACTTTGTCAGAACTCTGCTTCCAAAATTGTGATTCAAACATCCAGACAACCAGCAGCTAACTCACCCAGTTTACCGAGTCAATGCACACAAAACCCCAAAGTCTGTAATTTAAAGAGCTGCATGTAAACACACAGAGCCCCCGAGATGAAGAGGGTTGCACGTGGGAAGACATAGTGACTTCACGCGTGTATGCGTGCGTGTGTGTGCGCGCGCCTGTGTGAGAGAGCGATATAAGCTGGGTGGAAAGGATAGGGGTCAAATCCCAGACCTTTCTTACAAGTACATTGCATACATTGTCAAATATTGCTGCTGACCAAGATCTGAAGGAGCCGAGAACTTCCCTCCCTCTTGTTCTCGCTCACTGTATTCCTCTCTCATATACATACACACGCGCGTCTGCACACACTCACACACACACACACACACACACATACACACACTCATGCAAGCTCATATGATGACAAATGAAACCGTATTGACATGAATAAGGGAAAATATTAGTCACAGAGTTAGAAGCAACATCACTTTCATTCCCCGATCTCTGGCGCGCTCAGATGGTTCTGCGGCTCGCTCCCGCATGGGTGTGTGGGGCGCACGGCGCTGCCGCACGCGCCGAGGAGGAGCGAAGCGGCGACACCTTACACAGCATTCGCTCGCGCATTTTCCTCACACACTCTTCTCTCTTTTTGGTGTTTTCAAAAAAATATATATATCCAGCTACTACTTACCTTTTCCTTGAATCCATAAATGTACTCCAAGCACTCACACCTGACTGACTGCACAGCCCAAACAAGCTGCTGTCTCATGCTGTATTGAAATAAGAAAATAAAATATAAAGCACATAAGCTTATTACAAATAGCAAGCCATACAAAAAGGTGTTCCTATTTATGCTTTCCCCAAATGAGGTCTCCCCTAAGTATTTCCTAAGTTTAACTCGTCATTGATACCAGGCAGGAGGTGCCTCGCACCTGTACTTTCACTGTCGCCAAAAACAAAACAACGTGGCCGTCCTAACAAGCACCGTTCAACAGGGTAAAACAACTACAAAGTATCGAAGGCCATTTCACATAAGAAAAAAAAAGGTAACGATCCCGCAGGTATCATTAATTATACGAGTCTCCGAGTCACTTTACCTTTGGCACTTGTGACTCCATCAAACATTTTTGTAGCACAGAATATTTGTTATATTAAAACACAAACTTTTTTTTTGGTCAGAAATTATACGTGGATACAAGTATATTAATGCCTTCAGTTCTATGTATTAATAAGTATGACGCAAGACAGTTGTAAGATTGGACGTAACTGGACAAAGACAAGAGCATATAGCGGAAAAATCACTTCAGCTGAAAAAAACTCTTAAGACAGCATTTTATCCACGAAATATGAATATAACCTATTTTTTTCACATAGCGAAGTAAACAACATGAACGTGACAAGATCCATTTCCTGACCGACAACTAGGATTGGCTGTAATTAGAAATTAAAACACCTAAACTATCATTTAGTTAATTACACAAAATAAACAAACATATCAAGTCGTAAGGTCAGAAATGTGTCAGGAGAGGTCAACAGAGGTGTGACTCCTTAATATACAGGATCCAGGCAATTTCGAGATCCGTGCAAGAAAGATGTAAGATGACGGCATATCATTTGTTAACATGAACCTGAGTTGGTCCTTGTCATAACGTGTAAGTCTCTATAAATTTATACTATGAGATACAGCTCAACAAATTTGTATTGGGGGGAGGACACAATTTGCTGCGACGTAACACCACTCAGGGGATTTCTAAAAATATCCATTTAAAACAAAAAAATACAAGACAATCGTACCGTTCTTATTTCTTGAGTTATTTTTAAATAATTATCCAATATGTACACATTTGCACTGTGGCCCGCTTCCCCGTAATGGCGCATCCATCAGTACCACCCTTACCACGTGGCATTAAACAAGGTTCTCATATTTAGGCCCCACGTCGTGGATGTACCTTCACATCCGCCCGTCTGCTCTGCCTGATGCCGAAACATCACTTGCCTGCATTAATTATTACGGTAATGATAACAATTATGGGCATAAATACTTGAAACAATACTATGCTATAATACTAAATTAATATAATTAATAATAGCTTACACTTACCATTTCAGGCGTAGCTCGAGGCCTGTGGTACAGAGGACCACGTGGAACTGGTTCACATACGACACGAATAAATTCAATCAAAAGGTGTTTCCTATCTTTCTTGCTACGATATACTTAAAGCATAGTCTTCTGTCACGTAACATATAACAAAAAATGCGTCCTTGTTGTTTTTTGGTTTGTTGTGTAATTTATAATATGGTATAGATAAATTGGAACACAATAATGTATATAGAGGAGGTTGCTGACATATATTTTTTTCATTTCAAACATTTTTATTGGCCCCTTGTACATAGAAGGTACGAACCCCACTGACGTCATTAGCGAATCTCATCGATAAGATCCAACACACGGTGAATGGGGAGTGATGTGTACGTCATAACGTTACCTGATGTTTAAACTTTGGACATTTCAACCATATTACATTGTTGGCCATATAGATGGCCAATCAAATTGCTGCAGACATTGTTAAAATGTCATTCATCAATAATAATTATTAATATTCTTATTCCAAAACACCAACGTAACTAGAGGCAATAACTATTACTAATTATATACACGAAACTACAGACAAAATGATAGTACAGCAAAAGTGAACAATGGTCCAATGTGGTGTCCGCGTAAAGTTTATCATTCTACTTTATCCCTGGGTGTTCCTCATCAAACACACCCTTGAACTTGTTTTACCTGGTGTTACTTTTTCATTTGCATTTCGCCGTATCTGTGAAGACCTCTTCTCAGTTTAAGCAACCGCTGTTCGGACGTGGCAGTGGTCATATTAATTTAAAACAGTTTCATACAATTAATCCTCGCAGCATGTGGAAAATTCTTCTTTACGGAGTTCAGAAAGTTTGCGTGTATGTGCGCGTGTCTCTGTTTTCATCCATTAGGTCATCCTTCTTGTTTTAGTATACCTGCACTAATTCTGCGGGTCTTTCTTTCAGGTGATACGACGGGCTGTAATTCCGGGAGTTCTCCTCGCTTTGTCTTCCTCTTGGCTTTGGTGAGTCCTGCTTTTTTTTCTTCCCTTTATTGAATTGTTGTGTGGTACGTGGTATTGAACAATTTTAACATGGTTAAAAATGATATGATAAAGTGGTAAAAGACAGATGCTAAATTTTCTGAATTTAAAATCTAAACACTAATATCCGTAGTGTTACATGTGTTCCTTCCAGAGTGCTTAGACTGTCTCACAGTTACCTGTTGCACCCCCGCCACGATCTGCTGAAAAACTGGGGAGTCAGCTGCAGTTATTATGACCCTAAGTTGTGGAATTCCCTCTCAGTCAATCTTAAAAACTTTCACACAGTAGACGCATTCACAAAGCACCTGAAGACGTAACTGTTTACTCTTGCTTTTAATTACCCATTTTTTTTTACTGCACTCACTGAAAAAAAACAGGTTGTGGCCTTATTTTTGTTTTTGTTATTTTGTTTCCTGAATGCTTTTTCCTTCCTAATTTTCTGCCTTCATTTCAGTTTTTAAAAATCTTATTTTAATCATTCTAGGTAAAGCACTATGCACTCTAAAGTTAACAAGTGCTATATAATAAGCTATTATTGTTGACGTTTTTATTCTTTGGAAAAACGGGGAAGGAGACTTAAATACAAACAGACATGGCATGACTCGGCCTTGCTGATGTTGACTCCCCATCCGATTTGCACTTTTGCTCTCTCTAGGTCGGTATGTGGAGGACCAGTGAGTTAGACTCTTTGAGTTTCAAATCATGAATTTTGTATATTTAAGTGTTTTCTCTGTTCTTTTTGCAGAATTTCAAGTTTTGGCAAAACTTTCAGCCCCACCAAATCATGGTGTGTGCTGACTGGGTCTTGGAGAAGAGATGTTGTGAATCTCAGAAAGGTCTTGTAAAGATGGAGGATTTTGGCCTGACACAAAGACGGGGAGCCTGAAGGAGGAAAGGTCTCCATGTGAGTTGCAGGATACTCCAACTTTCCTTTGTGTTCGTCTGATTAGTTTGTTCGTGATGTGGTGGCCAGGGTTTGTATGAAGAAGATCCCTAATGCTTGCATTTGTGCTGACTGGTGGACGGACCCTGGAATGAGATAAAAGCTTTGGAATACATTTTAATATCTGCGGTGCTTCCCTTTTGCAAAGCCAACTGACGTGCAAGTAAAGTCAGAGGCTCAGACCATCGCTAGATGCTCTCGCTACGTTGTTCATAGGGCCTGTTTTTATACCGGGTTTTTTTCAGAGCTGAAGGTTGAACCCGTGCCTGGCACCGCTGTCTGTCTGATTGGGTGTGGCACTACACTATCAGGGCCTTAGCAGTTTATATGAAGAGTGCGCTTTGCCGTTTTGGGATTCAGTGTTTCCGTCTGTCCTTCCTACTGATTTTTTGTCCTGGTTGAGAAAACTCTGAGGTTTGGTGTTTGGGATTAACAATTATACGATGATGTGCAATATCTAATGTTAAAGGTATATTCATACAGACACTCGTAGTATATTTCTTTGGAAATAAATATTACATTGGAGGGAAAGTCATGTTGTAAGGTTTTGGTTGTAGCTGAGTAAAGAAATGTCTGTGTGACAGCTTGCGACATTTAAAGTTTTTGATATCTTGATTTTACTTTGAGAAGAATTTCAGTGCCTTTAACCCAGTGTTTCCCAGTCCAATCCTCGGGGACCCACAGACAATCCAGGCTTTTTCCTCCCTCCCAGCTCCTGGGGAGCAAAAATGTGGACTGTCTGGCAGGGAGTTGTGGGTCGCCAAGAGAAACACTGCTTTAACCAATAAAATATAAATAAACTATATAAATAAAAACTGTGTTGTTACGAGCCATTTTACTAAACATTTCTACTGAAAAGGTTTTACCAGAATTTGATTTGGAAAACCTAGAAATGAGGAGAAACAGACGTGGCAGAAGGTTTTAGAGAGAGAAATTCATGAAGGAATTCCCTGTTTTTAATTCCTTCCTCTGGATAAAGTGTCTTGTTGCAGTGCTAGTCTCGTGGCTCCTGCTCTCCTTCCCACAGATAGCGGAAGGGTGTAGCTGAGCGATGCGATCCCTCCGCAGATACCTTCAACCCTTAGTGCTGAGAGGAAACTCAGCTCATAAGAAGGAGAAAGGAACATTTTGCAGTTAGACTCAGTATATCTTTCAGTTATAATGATGGCTGTGTTGTGAAATTTGTTTTTTTATCTGTCTGGAAACTTTCTTTGACACTGTATAAATCCCCCCCCCCCCCCCCCCGGCGCACCTG
>JAODLC010000021.1:17481196-17495574 GCA_026781145.1 Hippopotamyrus pictus
ACACGCCCCCCCCCCCCCCCCCCCAAAAGAACACTGTATGTGTGTCATTTAAGAAGAGGTGCTATTTTGATTCTCCTTTTGATTTCAGGTCTAAAAAAATGCAGGCTTGATTTAAGAGGGATTTTTTTAAGAGGGAGTCTCGTCCGGTGTGTAGCGCTTGCACGGATAGTGTCCACTAGCTGCGAGTTCTTTGCGAATATTCACTATGTGGCACCTCGCAGGAATTTTCCTACTGTAATTCGCTGAATGCTGTTCAGATAAATGGGTCTTAAGACAATAAATTCTAATTGCAGCGGGCGAAGGGGAGCAAGAGAGGGGGTGTTTGCCCAGTGCCCAGTGGTGCAGCGCCCCCTGCTGTCTGTAAATGGCGTACTTGCACGGGTTAATCTCAGAAATCTGTGGAATGCTGGTTGTGTGGTAATGGGGGAACAGGTGCTGGGGGGGTTATCCACATGAGGATGAAGCAGAGGGTAGAAAACGCAGAATCAGGGGAGGTACAACTGACTTCTCAGTTTTTCCATCCTCGTATTTCCATCTGCCCAGAGTGTCTGTACAATGTGGAAACGAAGACCATCTCTGTGGATTTTGGGTCCTTGGACGTGTATCGCACTATCGAAAGCGGATTGGCTGGCCTGGAGATCGGAGTCTTGGGTGAGGAGTCGTCGGGAATGGGTACTGCCCTCCCCCCACCCCCAATTCTTCCCTTTTGTTCCATCGCTTTCCCCCTATTGGCCCCTGGCAGGCCACCTACACCTTTATTTAATTTGGGATTAATCAAGAAAAACACTGTTCTGCCCAAACTGAATCTCCTCAGGAAATGGGCAGTGATCTGGCACTGTAAAGCCAGTCTTCAGCCCTAAGTTTGTGTGTGTGTGTGTGTGCCCCTCTGCTCAGTACAGACACTACATATTGCTTTGCCTTTCAAGTCCCATTTTTGTCAGTGCTGTGTGTTCCGCGTGTGAGTCGCCAAGCATTAAGCGTCTCTCCACCGCCACTGATTACTGAGCATTTGCTGCCACCTGCTGGCGATTAGAACTTTGTATTCTGCGCGTTACGTCGCTGCTGAGAACAGAAACATTTTATTTTTCCTTTTTAGTGAACAATGTTGGAATCTCCTATTCCTACCCGGAGTTCTTCCTTAACATCCAGCATTTAGAAAGTGTGAGTTTTGATTTTTTTTTTTTTCCTTTCTCTTATTACATTTGGCTGTTTAGTTGCGCTTTTGCAGTCTCTATAAAGCTATATTATTGGCCAAAGGGATCATATTAAACTAATGCAGTAATTCAGATTATATGTTTTTTTTTTTTTTTGCGTGTCATTTGTTTTCCATGATTGTCACTTTTTTCTTTTCCGTTTCAGTTCATTAACACCATGATAAACGTCAACATCTCGTCAGTCTGCCAGGTTGGTACATGTTAGTTAACGAATCTGCATTCACTGCACTGACTGTTGGAGATACGGCTTCATAGAGATATGATTGATGGGAACTGCACTGTTCTCCAGCACTGGGAGTGCCCCCCCACCTCTGTTGTACCCACAATTTCTCTGGTTCCCAAAGCAACTGCAAACTACACCCCCACGATTTTCTGTCCTCCACCCATGCAGATCTTCTCTTCATTTCCCCCTCTCTGCCTCTCCCCTTTCCTTGGCATCTCAACCCCCAAATCTTTTAATTTTTTGACATGTCACCCCCCCCCCCCACCCCGGACCTCCACAGCAGGCTGTCTGTGCATTCATTGCAGTGGAAATGGTATTGAGTAACTGATTTAACTGCATAAATCTGCATGCTGCCCTCTGTGTGTACATGTGAATTAAACACGATTATTCTGCACAACATTTAAAAATGCTTTGGGTTTAAAAAAAAAAAATGAATGAAAAATGGAATGAAAGGGGTCACACCTGTAGCATCAGGTGGCTAAATTCATTCCCTATCCTCACTTCTGGAAGAGAGGTCTAAAACACTGAACGGTGTGTAGTTGTAAATTGTTTTTGTATGAATTTTTCATTATAATGCACATGAAGTGGATTACCTGAAATGTAAAGTGTATTTCACACAAGATGTACGATTAACGGGGGTTTCCTGGGAGTTTAATGGGAAGTGAAGATTTGTGAATTTTATATAGCCCCTCTTAGATTTTTGAACAAAGCCAAGTCTCACAAAGGATTTTCATTAATGATTTTAGATGATTATACTAAATAGCGTAAACCAGTGTTTCCCAGTCTGGTCCTCAGGGACCCACAGACAGTCCACATTTTGCTACGGGGAACTGGGATGGAACAAAAATGTGGACCAGCTGTGGGTCCCCAAGGATCGGATTAAGAAACACTGGTTTAAATGATCCAGGCTCTGTTTCTGCATTAGACCATTACAGGAAAAGCTGAATTTCTGACTCTGCCTTCTCATAAAACCGTTCTGTTTGTTCAGATGACAC
Source organism: Hippopotamyrus pictus (assembly GCA_026781145.1). NCBI lineage: Eukaryota > Metazoa > Chordata > Actinopteri > Osteoglossiformes > Mormyridae > Hippopotamyrus > Hippopotamyrus pictus. The sequence goes on from JAODLC010000021.1 coordinate 17,483,629, forward strand.
GCCTGGTGTTGCCCGGGATGGTGGAAAGGTGAGTGGTGCCACTGGGATCTGGGGAGATTCCTCCTCTTTCACGGGGGAATCACGGGAAGCCACTCCATGTTTACTTGTTAAACTGTAGTAAATCCTTATCCCTGACCTGCTGCCTTTGTGAAAACCATAGGAATTAATAGTAATGTTCTGCGTCACAATCGTTTGGCTCCAAGCAGATATCAGGGTGCCCACCCCCTCACCCCCTAAATCCCCATGTGGCCTTTTTCCTCTTGAGTGAGTGTGCACAGAGAAGAGGGGCTTTTCCTTGGTCAGCGCCCACCCCCCACCCCAGCTAGCCCGAGCTTCGGGTATTCCGGTTCTCCTCTCTCCATCCTGCGGCTATGGGTGCACGGTGTGAGGAAACCGCTGCCATGGCAACACATGAGGCAGCCATGAATAGAGCCCGGCATGCCAGAGAATGGGGGTGTGTGTGTGAGACGGAGAGCGTGCGAGGCAAAGTTAGATTAATGCATGCCGTACTGTGAGAGAAGGCAGGTATGTCTGCCTGTTCTCTGACCCCACCTACCCCACGTGGGGAGCATAAGTACCACCCCCCACTTTCCAGCAGTCCAAACCCAGTCGGCAAAGAGCTGAGTCTGTGCATGCTTATGTTTCAGGTCCAGGGGTGTGGTGCTCAACATCTCATCAGCAAGTGGCATGTACCCCATCCCCCTACTCACCGTTTACTCTGCCACCAAGGCAAGTAATTCAACTGTCCTAGTGCCACAAAATCAGGTTCATACTCCATAGTTGCATTTTAACTGTGTGTCCATTTTAAAGCCGATTTTATGACACTTTTTTTGCGTATGTAATGATGAACTGCCTTGCTGATTCCTGTGCTGTCGGCCACTGGATTTTCACTGCACATGCCAGCCTTTACACTGCATTCTCCCTTCTCAGGCATTTGTGGACTTTTTCTCACGAGGGCTTCATGCGGAGTATAAGAACAGAGGGATCATCGTGCAGGTGAGTCTCTGCCGGTCCAGCTTTCGTCTTGGAGCTGCTCGGTCTTGTGCTGGTTTTGTGGAAGGTGTCATTTTTTAAGGTGCAGATCTTCGAATGACCCTCCATTGTTCCTCCCTCCATGCACAGAGCGTGCTTCCATTCTTCGTGGCCACGAAGATGACCAAAATCAGGAAGCCCACTCTGGATAAGCCCACCCCAGAACGCTACGTAGCTGCAGAGCTGTCGACTGTGGGTCTACAGAACCAGACCAATGGCTATTTTCCCCATGCTATCATGGTGAGTAACCGTATTCCCCTGGGAAATGGCCAGCTTTTAAAGCTTGTAGCTGGTGTCTCTGGTCTGTCCCATACAGGGGCGAAGCTAAGGTTTTGTCTTGGGGGGTGAGAAGCTCGGGGGGCAGTAAATGCAGAAGACTTGCTGGGGTGGCAAAAATAGTTTGTCGGAGGGTGCAATGAGGCACTATTTCCTCTGCTGTCCCTCCAACCTCTGTCTGTTTACATGCACCAGATTCATGTTTTCTCTTTCTCATATTTGCTCATTTCTCGTAGGTGAATATATAACTAGCTGATGTCACACTACTTACTGCCTTAACAGGAAGTTGTCGCGATCAGCATGGGTGCCCTAGGTGTAGGACCCAGGGATGTTCACCCCGCTACCCCCTTCCAAATTCCGCCCCTGGTCCTATAGCTGGCTGCCATCCAACCTGTGCTAAAGGCCTCCTTTTCTGCTTTGTGCCCCCAGGGCTGGGTCACCACGGCTCTGGTTCCCATCAGTGTGGTCATCCATCTTGGCATGCAGATGCACAAGGCCCAGCGTGCCAGATACCTGAGGAGGAGGAAGCAGCACTGAGGCCTCGCCATTGGTTGGAGGGGGACGTGGGAGGAGTCTTCTGATGCTGACGCCTATGATTTGTAGTTTGTGCTCGTTCCCATTGAGTCGCTGTCTACAGAGTGCTATACGTCGGTATTCCGGAATACTGGGCTCGGTCTTCTTTCTGGGGTTTGGGTTTCTGTCTTTGTCTTGTTTACATTGGGTGGGGACTGCGTGTCCATGAGACGTTGAATGTTTGGTGACGTATCGATGACCTGTGACAAGTGAAATGTCTCACAAAACATGTTTGACCCAAAGGTGAAATTTCTGTCAGTCTTAACTTTTTTTCATATAAATATATACACAAAAGCAGCTTATTTCAAAGAATGTGGTTTCAGCTACCCTTTTTTTAAAGATTGATAAAATCAACATTGTACCTCTGTGGCACTGGGTATTTTGTGACATAATACTGGAGTTTGTCTGACTTGTGTATAAAAAAAAAAAAAAAAAAAATGAATTTCTAGATTTGTAGCTATTTTTTTAATATATATATTCACATGATGTTTGAAGTGTGTGAGCAGGTGGTGGAGGCTCACTGTCGAATTGCACTGTCCCAATTTCCTACATGAATTTTGCATTTTCCGTGTGACCCAATGAATGGTGGTGCTACTTTGATAGTATCTCACACTACTGATGGAAAATTTAAGTGTCTTCATGGTTGTTTAATATGTTGTTGTGCTTGTAGGGAAACTGGCCATGTTCAAAGAAAAGAGACTGGTATAATGTATCATATATTTAATATTTTACACTGCCAGGGTTTAAGTGTGGGGGGGTCTTGAATACTACTCCATGACTACTCTACCTATATGTACTTTTCCAGGTTTTGAGTGACTTGGCTTAAGTCTGTTCAATTCAGTGGGTGATGATCACTAATACTCCATACTGGAGTCATTTTCAGAATCTATTTCCCAGCTCTCTGAATGTGACTAGTATCAATAAATTATTTTATGCCAAAGCAAAAACGCTATGCAGGGGACAGAGATCTCTTAGCCTACAATGTAGCTGGTTTTCATAGCAGCCACCTTTATAACAATTGATGATTGCTTGATATTGTCAATAAAATACGTTACTTGTGGGGAGTTTTGGTCTTTATTTTGCACGTGCTTTCCTCGATATACCACCAGAGAAGTTTGGATAGGAACCATATATCAACATGATGGTTTCCCTCTCGGGGGGGACTCATTTATAGGTAACACCAACACGGCACCGAAGTAATATACGAGGCTGTTGGTTCAGCCGAGAACAAAACGAACGGCAGTTCACGTTAAAAGTATATCGTTTCGTATAGGTAAATCAAAAATAGTTTATCTTTTAATTCGACGGTCATGATCGTCTGATGCAGGGTACTGTTATAATTTTTTCCATAAATAAATCTGCTCTTGTCACCAGCGAGGTAACGTTCTCGTTGCGCACCTGTCTTCTGATTAAAGCTGTGATTCCCAAACTCGGAGCTAGTCATCTTCTTGTGGGGAGACGTGACCAAATGCAGGTAGTTTACCTCGGATGTAGCAGTATGCTGTTTTCGTTTTGAAATCTTATGCTGAAAAACAGTTAGTCAATCATACAAATTACCTAGGTTAGCGATACTGTTAAATACGCATTTAAATATGTATTTGTTAACCTCACTAAACTAGATCGAATATGTATTTTCTGCTCCTCCACCGCTGCTGTCGCGAACTCATTATACTCATTATACGCAGACTGCTGTACGGTCACGTCAACTGATGATGGCAGTAGAAGCAAAAAAGTACAATTGTAGCACAGATTGGTGTCCGGGCAAATATCGAACTCAAATCAGACACTGCAGCATGGTGTAATATTCTTCATTCTGTTTAACTACGTCCTTGTAACTTCTCACTACCCGCGACCTATTTTCAGGTCCTTTAATGCAAAATTGTCAAGGAAAAAATGGGGGATAAGCGACAACGAGCGAGAGTACAAGGCTCCTGGGCCAAATCTGCGCAGCTGCCGAAAGGTACCTATAAAACAGAGAGGAGGTTAAGCTGGGTTTTTTTATTTTATTTTATTTTATTTTTTTAAATCCTGCGTATAAGTATATGAAAGTCTCCCAGTGTTTGCCTAAGTGCTCTTACGTATATTTGCCTGTAGGCGGTGCTCGAGGAAGGGGGGAAGATTCAGTCCCGTGTCAGCCGCGCGCTGCATGCTGGGGCACCGGACCGCAAGCGTTTGAGTTCCATCAGCCGGCTAAGGTAATGGGAGCAGTAACCAGGGAATGAGACGTGGCATGGTGGGCTGGTTAAAGCAGTGCCGACAACTCTCACACTCATGCAAGAAATCTTACAGCAAATGTATATTATTCCATTATAAGCCTAAAATTAGCTACATCCAAAGCACTGGGGTAGTTTGCAAATCCTACAGACTATTTACAGGATTATAGATCTGTTGCATACATGTAAATGTGTGTGCAGACTTGCCTCAAATTGAAAATCTCACTCCAGCCTGCTGACCAAAGTCGGCAGCCCCGTTGATGCACTCTATGGCTTGTTGCCTTCGAGCCCATCCTCACATACCCTCTGTCCTCCTCTTTTTCTTATATACCTCCTCAGCCCTCGAGAGAAGTCCCAGTGGAGAAGGTGATAGAGTAAGTATGAGTATCTTTCATGCATTTCATGGCGCTTCTGAAGCTCGTGGGATCAGAATCGCCATGATCGTTATTAGCCGTCTGTCAGGGGTGACAGTCTAGCAGGCAGCTGGCCTCTCGCCTTGCTCGTGACGTTATGGTTCTCCATCTTCCAGACATGCAGGTGAACATCAAATAAGCCAGGGGCCCACTGGTGTTTCAAGGTGAGTAGCAGGAGAGGAACCGAGTAGAATCAGCCATTAATCTAGCTGCAGGATTAAATCCTCTTATGCTTCATTTGATGAAATGTAATGTTTATATACAATAACGTGTGTGTATATGTGAACAGGCTGAGACTGGTTCCTGGGTTCCTGTCCCAGGAGGAAGCTGACTGGATGTTCAGCAAACTCCTCGCTGAACTACCTTGGTCACAGAAGACCAACTTCAAGCAGGGTGTGTGGCCGACTTTCTCTTTCTCTTTCGTCAGAGACTAAATGTTCTGCTGCCTTTGCCCTGATATGGAATGTGGCATGGCAAAATGGTCTTACTGCTTCAAACCAGTTCAGAGTGGCTTGAAACCTAGAGGTCATTAGAACTTTCCCAGCATGGGTTTTGATGTAATCTGATACAAAAACAGATTAAAAATGGTCCCTGTGTTGTACTATACAGCCAAAACAAACTATGCCACGCGTTACTCATATTTACATCACAGAAGCGGATATTACTTGTCTTAATATGGCATTAGAGATGGGGGCGGGGGGAGCAGGAAATGGCAGAGATGGACAGGAAGCCCGCGTACTTCTACAGCGTTCCCAGTCCCAGAGAAGACCTGAAGTGCCTGCTGATTGCGTAGTTCAGGCAATATTTGTTTATCTTTATTAATATCGATATAGGATATATTTTTAGCATATCAAAGGACAGAAAATATTTGTTCTTGATTGCAGATAGGAAACTTTGGAACATTGAGGGTGACTTAGTTTATGAAATATTTAACCCCCCGCCCCCCCAAACCCACATCTGAAGATGTCAAGAAGAAAGGAGACTTAATGAAGATGTATGTTGCTCATTATGGATGATGTTGTTAATTTGCTTGTGTGTAAGCTCTATTAACAGATGATCTATGCCCCCCACTGCATGTAACATAGGCTGACATTCTCTGCTTCTGTCGGGCCTTTTCACGGCCGGTTCGTACCATAAATACTGTAAAATCGTCACATTTGCGAGGATTAGGGGCAAAAGGTCCGCAACGATGTAAAAATCCGCAAATAAAACGGTAAGCTTGTCGTGATGTTCTAGGTGGGGTCCTTTGGGGCAGATGTGTACGTCGAGTTTAAGGTTCCCGAGCGCTACTGTCTGCCTGTGCTGGCTCAGGTCGGGCCTATGAGGAGCCCCGTTTGACGTGCTGGTTCGGTGAGCTGCCATATACCTACTCGAACTCCACGCTACAGCCCAACTCGCAGGTATGCCAGCTGCACCTCCTTAGCGTGACCAGCTCGGAGTCGGCCCATAGCCAGAAGTAAGTTTCACGGCCGAGGGCAGGGAAGCCACTAGAGATTTTGGGCCCCGTGAAAGCAAATTATATTGGCCCCCCAGCCCGGACCGATCCAATTATGTTCCAAATGTTTTAGGGCCCCGTCACTCAGGGGCCCTTGGAATCATCATAACTCCACCCCCCCCCCCTACCCTTTACAGTGTTTCGGGGCGAGGGGGTTGATTTTGCCAATCGGGGGGGGGGGAGCAGATTTCAGTGTGGGGTGTGGCGGGGGAGTTTAACGTGTAATTTTACTACCTAGTACCATGCCTCAGACAGAGATGTTGAAGCTCTTTTCCCCAAACCCTCCGTGCTCCAGTGGCACCCGGTGTTGATCCAGCTTCGGGAAGCCGTAGAACAGGCCTCAGGACGCTCCTTCAACTCTCTGCTCTGCAACCTGTACCGGGACGGGAAGGACAGCATCGCCTGGCACAGCGACAGCGAGGCCTCGCTCGGCCCAGAGCCCGTCATCGCTTCCCTCAGCCTGGGGGACACCCGCTGCTTCAGTCTGCGGAAGCAGCCCGGCCCGGTGAGGCTCCCCCCCCCGACTTTCCCTCTCCCTGCCTGGGGTGTAGAAGGGGAGCAGACCAGCGGCTTCATGCGTTACGTGATTCGCGTCTGCTTGTGGCTCAGGAGGAAGATGGGGATTACACGTATGTGGAGAGGCTCCGGATTCCGCTGGCACACGGGACTCTGCTCCTCATGGAAGGTGCCACACAGGAGGACTGGCAGGTACACATCTCTGTTCCACTCGGGCCGTGAGTTTATACCACCTGACCCCTAAACTGGCAAGGATCCTCCGGTTTCTGTCCGTACAGCCCCTCCTCAGCTTGTGATGGTGCTACATTCCGATGAACCCATCGCGAAGTGAAAATATCCTAAATCGAATATGGATATGATACGATAAACCACGCCGAAACACTTTACGATACGTCGTTAAACTCTGTAGGAGATGTTTACGCTCGCCATCGCTGCAGACGAAACGTGGCTGGGTGGATGCTGCCCTCACCTAGCATCAGTGTCGTAGGACATACCGCTAACCTGGGAGCGGATCAAAATTCAGTGCTCCGTGACTACTAAATGTGTATCGTTATTGCATCATTGTAATTTATGCGCTTCATTTATACTCTTTGTTTTTACATGTTGTCTGTGAATGTAAACACCAGCACTGCCGAAAGAAATTCCTACTTCATGCTGTTGTACCTGGCCACTGAACTGAATTCTGATTCTGATTCTGATTCTGATTAAAGTTGAGGTCAGGGGAGAAAAAGTCAAGAAATAGGACTTAAGAAGATGCCAGAGTGATGTAGCGCTTTAACAAGGTGGTGCACTATGGCATTAATGGGTTTGTTTATAATAATGGTGTGTTGGAAACCATCCAAAACGCAGCATCAAACTAGGGGAATCGCCCCTCTATCTCACGGGGGGGGGGGGGGCTTGCTGGTATTAAATTACACTTGACATAGCACTCTGAGTTAAGATATGCTGAAATTAACCAGGACTCGTGTGTTTTTCTTTAGTATATTTTAGTTTGATTATCTAAGTTTCTTTACAGGGATAAATCTGATAATGAGTTGTTAGGTTTGACACGGTTGGGGGGAGGGAACATGGCTATAGACCTAAAGATAGTTTATGGGAATGACTGACTGAGAGCCTTGAGACGGTGTGACCTTGGGTGTGACCTCAAGCCTCACAGGAAGCGTCATGGTGACTTAGGAAATGTGACCAAGGTCCCACCGTTCCTTATAAGGCGCTTCGCCGGAACTACTTCGTTGAAATAAGCCCCTTTGTGTGAACGGTGACACATTGCTGTAAGTAACGGTAAAGCAGGGTTCAGCAGAGGCGAGATTGTTTTTCTCCAGAAGGTTACCTTTCACCTTCCCCATGGGTGCTCGGGACGGGGGGGGGGGACTGACACACGCTCCTGACACCAGCGTTACAAAACCAGCCCGTGAGGCTGATCTTTATGCCTCGTTGGAGCGACAAGCTGCCGGGTTCCATGGTGAGGCTATGAGGGAGGGAAACACAGCGTTGCTGTGTCGGGTTGTTTATTCGAGCTGCGGCGTGGAAACGCTCAGGGGCGACAGGACTGCTGGCCTGACATTCCCTGGTTGTGGCCAACTTTGCCTTAAAAGTGACATTGTTGTGTTTTTGGTTAAATGTCATCAGCTTGTCCTGATTCGTCCCTTTGGAAAACAGCCACCATCTTGCGTCATGAACGCAAGTCTTAAGGTGTCTCTCCCTCATGATGCCTCAGAGCAGGACTGCCATGGCCTGTCTCAGTGGCTCCCCCTACTGGTGTCACCCCAGAACGCCTTAAACTCCTCCTCGAGTTCAGCGTGGACCTTACATGTGTCTTTGTTGTAGATTTGTATGTTAAAACAACCATGCGGTGATATTTTTGTGCCTTTAAAACTTTCAGTTCTACTTGTATGCAGCGAATTATAAGTTTTTTTGGATAGAAGTTTCTTCTAAATCAATAATTATAAACGAACGACCCCAGCAGCCCTGCAAGCAGATGGTGATTTAGTGCAGATGGTAATATCAAAACAAAATATGTTCGCTCTGCCGGATCCGCCCGTAAGTGCTAAATATATATATGTGTTTGGCAGCGATGCGTTTGGCCGCCTTGGGCTCCGGGTGCAAAAGGTGAGCAGGATGACTGAGTGTGCAGTTCAGTGTGGTGGGATTCTTTTTGCCATAGCCTGCTCGTAGTGTCCCACAGTAGTATGTGACTGGTTTCCTAGGTTACCTGGCACTTGCATTGTAGTCATGGCGAGTCTTAATGTCATTACGGCACGACGGTGCCGCTGATATGATCTTGCCGTATGGTCGCAGAGCTGGCGTCCTGATTGGTGTCCCCAAGGCGTCACCTCCTCTCTTTGCACCTTCCTGTCACAGCATCAGGTGGCCAAAGAGTACCACGACCGGGGTCCCCGGATAAACCTGACCTTTCGCACCGTCTACCCAGAACCGGCTCGGGCCAAACAAACCCAGAGCCACGGGCGCTGGGGAGAGCGACGGTGACCAGTGGATGGATGGGCAGGAAGATGCGATGGCAGTCTGGAGGAAGAGGATTATTGTCTTTGTGGGGTCGGGGGTGGCTGCGGGAATGTTGGACATGAATCGTGAAGCACAGGGCCCTGCTCAGCCTGACACACATAAGAAGCTTTTGGCTCCTCTCGAAGCTTCTGCTTTTTGAATTTTCTGTGCATTTTTTAAAAATCTGACCTAATTTTGTGAGGCGGACCGACCTTCTTTGTGCTGGATTTTACCGCTGTACCAGGCGGCATGCAGTGTCTGTCCTTTAGACGTTCATTCTGGTGCTCTCTGTTTTTGGCTAAACTTAAAATGGTGTAATGGGTGAAAATGTAAATGATATTTCCAGAGAGTACCAGACTCCATAGCAAGAGCTTGTGGTTTGTAACATTTTTTCGAAACACGTTTAGTTTCGGTATAATTTTAAGTTTATTGCATTAATACAGATTTGACAATAAATGTACTGTTGAATTTAATATCAAATGTGTATGTGACTCCTTTTGTTACTTGCCATAGAAAGAAGCCAAGGAAAAAAGCAGTGAAATCCATCCATGTGTCCCTGAAGGGATGTTTCGTCGTTAATTTGTTTTTCTTGTGCCCAGTGTGATGCAACGTTGTTTTCCTGCCGAACAGATGTTGGCTTGTAAGTAAATCTGAGTGAAACAAGGTTTTGCTTTTTCGTTTGGGGGAGGGGAGTGCTCTTAGGCTGGGTGGGCACTGGTTTGAAGTCTTTCTGCGGTTCTTGTACGTAAGCAGGGCCGATGCACAGTCAGAGTGCTGCCTTCGGGAAACGTTTGCTGCACAACACTTGACGTACTTCCAGAGGATTAGGAAGATGTGGCTGACAGCCATTTTCCACCCACAGTTAAGAAGCAAGGTGACTGCTGAGTATTACTTGTGTCACAAAAGCCTGTGCCAGTTAACGCCGGTGAAGGTGAAGTTCACCAGGAATCTCGTTAAAGTTGTTTCGGTGCCTTTTCGACCTGAAGACCAGACCGATGTTTGTTTGTATCTCGCTTCACTGCGGCACACTATTCAACCGTGTCTGAAGCTGGATTTATTGAAGGCTTTAAGGATTGAGATTTTCTTTTTACATTTATTTATCAGATGCCTTTGTCTAAAGCAAAATAACGGTGAGTATCAGAGAGTAGGGTCAGACAGCGGCTCTGGAGCAACTAGGGTTAAGGATTCACGGGATTCAAACCCATAATCTTCTGGACGTGGCCATAGATCCGTAACCTACTAAGCCGAAAACTGCTTGGGTTCATTTGCTGCTGTGGGTAGTTTTTGCGTTAAACAAACACATAGCCTAGTCTATTCATCCATATTTCTGCACATTATGACAGATATGTGAGTAGTCTGTGCCCCCCCCCCCCCCCAAGCCCCTGACTTCCCCACAAGCCCCTGACTTCCCCACAAACACATACCCACCCCCAGGAATGCCCACCAGCCCTCCCAGCTTACCAAACACCATCTATTAATAGGTGTTTCTAAGATATTGGTTACTGGTAACTGAAAGCTCAGCACTGGGGCCTCCCAGCCAGAGGCAGCTGAAACAGGGACACCCCACCTGCAACGAGGTCAGAGCTGAAAGGCTCAGCGTCAGGGGAAGCCCTGCGTCGTGATGTCAGGGGCAAGCCTGAGGTCGCACGTCACAAGTTCAGACCTACAGTAGGACGTTCACCCGGTTTAAGAGACACTGGCATGTGTTTTCAGTGTCTGTTGTCAACACACATACATTCAGTACCAGTCAAAAGCCTGGACATCTGAAAACATTGTTTATCAACGGCATAATGAACATGAGCACACGTTGAGGTTATGTAGTAACTGTTATCTTGTGAACAAGGAAAGAGATGGAGTGCTGTAACAGATCACCTGGCACCCATAATCCCCCCACCTAAACCCTATACAGCTGTTTTGGCATGAGTTGCATGGAAGAGTAGGTAGCCAAATTGTGCCCAGAACTTGTGGAAACTCCTTCGGGACTGTTGGAGAAGCATTCCGGATGGCTACATCTGGAAGCTGGCTGAAGGAATGACAGGTCTGTCATCAACGTAAAAGTGGGCTATTTAGAAGAGTCTAAAATTCAGGAATTTTGAGATCTTGGTCGTTGCAATTTTTTACTCCATGCTTTGAGGCCTTTTATAATGAAGTGAATAACACACTACATCAGGGGTGCCCAACTCCAGTCCTGGAGGGCCAGAGCCCTGCACATTTTGGGGTTTCCCCTCTTTTAACACACCTGATTCAACTCCTTGTGCTAATTACCACCCAGCTCTTAAGTTGAATCATTTATGGTGGAACAGGGAAAGAACTAAGCTACACAGGACTCCGGCCCTCCAGGACTGGAGTCGGGCGCCCCTGCACTACATGCACAGAAGTACTGTGACACCAGGCCATTATACCTGCAGGAACTTCTATGATGTCCCATTCTAAATCCATAGACACCAATATGGAGCTGGTCCTCCCTTTGGAGTTTGACCGTGGGAATGTCTGCCCATTCATCCAGGAGGGCATTTGTGAGGTCAGGCACTGATGTTGGTCATGAAGGTCTGGCTCACTATCTCCATTCTGGTTCATCCCAAAGGTGTTCAATGAGATTGAGGTCAGGGTTCTGTGCAGGCCAGTCAAGTTATTCCACACTAGACACTCCCAGCCATGTCTTTATGTACCTTGCTTTGTGCACAAGGGCACATTCTTGCTGGAACTGAAAGGACCTTCCTCTAACTGTTCCCAGAAAATTGGAAGGATAGAATAGTCCAAAATGCCTTGGTACAATGAAGCATTAAGAGTTCCCTTCACTGGAACTAAGGGGCCTGGCCCAACCCCTGAAAAACGACCCCATACCATTGTCCCTCCTCCACCAAACTTTACAGTTGGCGCTTTTAGACTGGCAATGTTCTCCTGGCATCCGCCAAACCAAGACTCC
>JAODLC010000021.1:17501658-17529759 GCA_026781145.1 Hippopotamyrus pictus
GGCGCAGGTCCCGCGCATGGCGACGCGTCCCGCCGAGGGTGCCGGCAGCTTCCGCGCTCTGCACGCGCACACCGTGGCCTCCACCATGGAGGAGTTCCCCCAGCAGCTCCCCGTGCCTAAGGGCCCCGCCCGGGGCCGCAGCAGGGCCCGTCCACGCCGGCCGCGCGAGGCGCGATTCAAGACGCAGCCGGTCACCTTCGCCGAGATCGCTGAGGTCGAGGAGGAGGGCGTGTCTCCGCTGGAGGAGGAGCGTGCCAGGCGCTCCTTCCTGCAGTCGCTGGAGAACCTCCGCAGGAGCACGCAGGCCCTCCACGGCCCCTCCTGCCGCCACGCCCTGGCCGCCACGCCCGTGCGGCCCAGCCTGGACTCCAGCGAGCCGGAATTCGCCCAGTGAGGCCCCCCGCCCCGGCACTGACGTGCCACCCACTGCTTCACACTGAAGCATGACCAACCAGACTCTCAGTGCGTAGATGCCACTGGCCCAGTTTCTACCCTCGTATACATGAAGTTATTTGTATTTGTAGCACTTGACGCGTTTGGCGATTCCAGTAATGTACGACTGGCTGGTAAAATTTAAAGCTGCTTAGCAAAATAGCATATAGCATGTGACATGTGACGCCATGGCGATGACAGTACCACTTCCATTGTTTATATTTTACTTTCTTTTTTACTGAATAAAGCCTAGGACCTTGGTGGATCTATATAAGTGTATTTTAAAGAAGGGTTGGGTTTTTTTTATTTCTTTAGAAAGAAATTATTCACAATGTGCCTGAATGTGTTCTGCATGATCGGATCTTTACAAGGTACTTAGGAGCCCAGTGTGAGATGTGTTTTGTCAGGTTATTAACTGTACTCCAGAATACATTGATACGTTGAAGGCATGCAGACATGTTGGTTGTGTGACAGGTTGATCAGATGGTCTACGTGCAGGAACTGTTTCTCCTGAAATAAGCCAAACAGCTCAAACTAGTATATTCCAGCTCAAAGCAGAATAATTGATATCAATACCTTTTATCAATGTGTAAAAACACGATATTTATTTGATGAATTTTTATTTTATATTTTGCCAGCTTTGCTGACATTGCATACTTTAACATGTAAATTTTTAGTTTTAAAACAAAAGCCTTTCTACTGATGTTTTGCATTTATGATATTTTTAAAAGTTTTTTCTTAATTACTGTAATAAATATTTGTAAATATGACTTTGCCTTTTGTCCATGTTTACTGTCGTGTGCTGAAACGATCTCGTCCAGACTCACATAAACACTTCAAGCAGGTGACGGATTTGCCCCTGGTTGGGTGTGGCATGTTTTGCATGCCTGAGACATCCCCGTTACAGGATCACAGTGCAGGAATGTCGGCTGGGAGAGCTCTGTAGCACTGCATAATTCCAGGAGTGGACACAGCTCCCCCCAAGCGCACTGCTTTGGTCCTGCAAAGCTAGCTGGGGCTGCTCTGAGCTGTTTTATCGTACCGGCTTATGGGCTAAGAATAATCTGTGACCCGGGTTATAAATCAGTGGGAAATGTTGCTGTTTGCGACAAGATCTTTGGGCCCCGGAGAACAGAGCCATACTCAGGTCAGGGTTTAGGGGAAAGGTTGGCATTTGGGGTCTGCAGTTGCCTTACTCTCTGAAGGCAAAAACCATTTAAAGCTAACATCGGCCTTCTGTGGGCAGATTCAGCCCAGCCAATAGGGAGATGGCAGCCATGTCTCATTAGCGCTGTCGGTGTACCCCCCAACGCACCCCCATTCCGACGTGCAGGATGCTTGGGTGCGCTCCAGCCCTCTCCAAACGCTGGACGTGTCTCACGCGGCAAACTTGGAACACACTTCGCTTCAGGCGTCCTGTGTGGAAGGGGGAACGGCCCAACTGGCACCAGTTATGGAGCGTCCCTCGGGGGGGCGCCACGCACGGAGACGCTTTGGCGTTTCACGCACTGCGTCCCAAGGTATCCTGCGCGCTGCATTAAATGCTTCGCCAGTGCTTCTTATTAAGCTGCCTGTCCTTTGGGCCACAGTTACAAGTTTATGGTAGTAATCAGGAAGTTTCTTTCCCCTCTTTGTACTTTTTGTATTCGTAGGGCTTTTCTGTTGCCCTGGCAACTGAAGATCCATTATGATGCGCTGTTAGCCACCGTAAAAAGCTTAGGTCAGTTCTCTTGGTGTACTGTAGATAGCCTCCCGCATTCGATTTCATTTCTTTTTATTCCAAAATGTTTCTCCCTGTCCTGCTGAGCTGTCATTTATCTGTTCATGCAAATATGCTATTTTACAATGTCCTGTTGTTTACCCCTTTATAACAGAGTTAGAAAAGTAGGTCGAGAACTGCTATCATGTGCTCTGAGTCTTATTGCATCGCGGCCAGACGTTTTTATTCAAGCTTTTGTAAGAACATAATTATCTGTGAAGTAACCGTCTGTTGTTTACACTCAGAGACCCTGTTTTAATGACTCATATGATGTGACACAGTCTCATTATTCGAACCTGATAAGTAACACGTCTTAAAGGCTCTGCCTCCGCCTGTCCGCCGACAAGTGCCACAGAGCGTGTAGGTTGGTGCGGGTGATGGGCCGCCAATCAGGAGGACGTATGACTGACAAGAAGCGTGTTCTCGCCAGGCAGACTAAATGACACGGTCTCTGGTTGGCAGGCACGCCTAGGAGCCTGCCAGTGAATGGGGGACGCATACGCTTGCGCTAGTGATATTTTTATGCTGTGTTTTACAAGTAGTCTCACGTCTCCCTGGCTGAAGAACCCAGAATTCCCTGCCAGAGAGTGGAGCTCTGCAGGGCAGAAAAGTGGGTTAAGGAGACCCTGAGTCACGCTTGCTTGGGAAATGTAGGTTGTTGCTATGGTACCCAAGATACACCCCAATAGGTAATGTGGAACAAAGATCCAGTTCAACCCTGTGTGATGCGTATTTTGGATATAACGGGAGCCCCCACTGGACCACGATAATGGCTAGGGAGGGTTAGACCCGTCTTGTGTTTAAAAGTGTTTACTGCTGAGTAATTGTAGGATGCTTTTAGTGTGTTGGGGCGGGTGGGGGAGGGGTAGCTCAAAGGCTGCAGATTTGGAGCCAAAAGACACATTGGTAATCTGTACTGAGAGCCCTAGTGGATGAGTGACTGAATGACGAGATTAGTGGTTAAGGGGAAATAAATGAGGTCCTAGAGAGGGGGATCACTCTTTCTAGCCAATCACCTCAAGCCGATTTCTGGAAAGCATTTGCCATGAAATATGGCGAATGCCTGTTGGTCTGCTTTAGTTGACCCATCTACCTGTGCAGGATTAGATCAGAGCTAATTGTGCTCTGTCAGTGAAGAGCTCAGGCACAAACAGCAGATCATGTAGGTCTTTGTATGGACTTTAACTGTGGCCTGAAGCACCACAGAAGATGAGTGATTCAGGAGGTACTTAGGATTAGCTGTGTCGTTCTTCGGCAACTTTCCTCTGGATTTTGTAATGCCAGTGAGATTTAAAAATAAAATGTGAGCGTGCAGTTTATAAACTAAACCACTAAAATGCTTCTATTTTGAAGAGCTGGCATATATGTATGATGGCGACCTTAACCATGACCTTTGACCTGGCTGGGAATGGAAAGCAGATTTCATGAAGCCATGTGAGGAACAGCCTTTGTGAAACAGGAGAGGGTGCCAGTGAGCGCGACTGGACAGCTTCCAGCTGACCAAGGCTGTCTGGGACGTAGAGAGGTGGCGTGGAGGAGGTCTCTGCTTCTCGGCACTGAAGTACCAGCCCCAGCTGTGACGCACAAGCCATCTATGGTCACCCATGGGTAGTTACTGGTGAACGTGGGACGAACGTATGACTGAAACTAAACTCAAGTTGGGGGTTTTCCTTTGATAAGGTGTTGACCTTTCATGAGGACCACCTACTAGTACTGAGTCATACAAACCTACAGTGTGTGATATTAGCCAGGTTGTAACATGTCTCCGTGATATCGATTATGGTGTCACAGTTTGTGCGGCTGAGTAGATACGTGTATGAGCAGGCGGATAGTAGCACAGGAACACTGCAGGGGAAGGAACTTTCACCTTTCCTCTTCGCCCTGTACACCTCAGACTTCCAGTACAACTCAGAGTCCTGTCATCTGTAGAAATCTTCAGATGAATCTACAGTTGTGGGGTGTGTCAGTGGTGGACTGGAGACTGAGTACAGGGAACTGGTGGACCACTTGGTGGCATGGTGTGGGAACAACCACCATCTCCTGTATGTGACCAAGATGAAGGAGATGGTTGTGGATTTTAGGAGGACCAGGATTAAGATGAACACTGTTACCATCCTGGGAGAAGGTGGAGGTGGCAGAGGCTTATAGATACCCAGGGGTTCACCTGGACAACAGACTGGACTGAAAAAAACAGCACTGAGGTTGGCTGAAGTTCTTCAATGTGTGCAGAAAGAAGCTGCATATCTTCTACCAGTCTGTTGTGGCAAATGCTGTTTTCTTTGCATCCATCTGCTGGGGCAACAGCATCAGAACAGGTGACTCTAAGAAGCTGAATAAACTGAATTGAAGGCTGGAACCCCTGGAGTTGGTGATCAGGGGAACAGGACGACCAGCCTGATGGAACTGCCACTTCTCTTAAGCAATCTCAAGGGTTACTCTCCTGGCTCTTGGGAGTCTTATTTACACAAAAATGTTCTGAGTGCAGAAGGAAAAATTATTGGTTGAGAGAGATAACCAATCAGATTGTAGAGGAGGTGGGTCCAAGAAATTAGAGGAGGCGGGCCTAGGATATCTGATTGGTTGGTTCCACCTCCTCTAGTTGCTTAGACCCACCTTGATGTTTCATTCATCAAGGAGGCACAGCCCATAATGGTGCAGGACAAAGCTCATGCGTGTTTTACTTATACAAAAAATGTTCCGAGGGCAGAAGGAAAAATGATTGGTTCAGGGAGATCAGATTGTAAAGGAGGTGGGTCCAAGCCACTGGAGGAGGTGGAACCAACCAATCAGATGTCCTGGACCCACCTCCTCTACAATCTGATTGGTTATCTCTCCGAACCAATATTTTTTCCTTCTGCCTTCAGAACATTTTTGAGTAAGTAAAACTCCCATGAGCTTTGTCCTGCACCATTATGGACTGTGCCTCCTTGATGAATGAAACATGAAACATGAAATATATGACACTATGACAGGCTGCAGGAGGGGTAGGCACTCCTGATGATGAAGTGTTGGTACCCAGCAGGTTTTGTATCCTACCTGATGAGTTTCTGTTTGTCTGAGATCAGGTGAGACCAGGGAGGACAGAAAACCTGCTGGATACCGGCTCTCCAGGATCAGGGGTGCCTACACCTGGGGTATAGTTCATAAACTTATACTAGGTTAGTACTCAAAGCAGTAGTGGGAAATTCCAAGATGCTGTTCTGACCATAATAGAGTGATAGCAACAATGTAGGCAGAGACAAAGGAAACGGGGAGAATATTGTATTCTTGTGAAAACGTGTATTGTCTGTGTTATACCTTAGTCTGCTTTCTTATGACAGTTTTCACTGAAACTAATGGTCAGTATAAGGCATACAGGTGAAGTCTGTTATAAAAAGCAAGGAAATGGCAGGCGAAAAGATCAATTTTTCCATTGTTTAAACTCAATTTTTTATGGACAGAAACAAAAATACAGAAGTAATTTCCTTTGTACTGACAACTCAGATGAGGTGAATCGGCCCATTAAAAAAACCTGCTTCTTTTTATATTTGAGTCTGTAAGTAGCTGTAAATCATTCTTGTGGAGAGAGGTGTAGATTGTCAAACACAGCCAAAACCAGTCTGCGAGGGCTTGGAGTGCTCGAAATGGTTGAAGTGCTCGGGGTGCTTGGAGTGCTCGGGGTGCTCGGTGTGCTTGGTGTACTCGGTGTACTCGGGTGCCCAGAGTGCTCGGGGTGCTCGGAGTGCTCGGTGTGCTTGGGCGCCCAGAGTGCTTGTAGTGCTCGGGGTGCTCGGAGTGCTCGGAGTGCTGGGGACAGCCAAACCTAGATGTTATTGCATCCTCATTCTCCGAATCCACAGAAGAGACTGAAATGCCTCGTACCCTTTGTCCATCTCCCTTTTAAAGCCGGAACCAGCAGGCCCAGTAAGCCCCTGCATTCTCAGCAGAGGAGTGTGTATGTTCTCACAAGGCCTTACCGATGGTGGCAGGATAGGGGGGGCGGGGGCCAGGCGTCTTCCGCTTCCTTGTTGATTCCTAGGCCCTGATTGGCTGAATCTGTCCAGCCTCAGCTAAAAGCTTTACGTGACTCTGCATCTGCCGCTTCCAAACTAGGGTGGATCCTGGCAAGGGCAAGACGGGCAATTGTCCAGAGTGCCATTTTCTGAGGGGGCGCCAACCCTGGTGATACCTTTTACCAGCCGAGACAAAGTGCAACTGAGCAGTCAAGTTTGCCCAGGGCTCCACATGGGCCCTGACCAGTACTGCCTACAAATATACTTTCACACACAAGTAGTCCAGCCCTCTGGAGGCTTTTTGTCCTGCCAGAATATCTTAAGATTGATACTGGAGATATTTGCTGTCAGGTTTGTGAGCTATGGGAGTAAATTGGTGGTAAATAAGCAAGAGTAGAGTAGCTCTTAACAAGGCCCAGGAAGTCATCTGACATGCACTTGTATTGTTTGGCTGTACCCTGCAGCCTTGATCTGCATTGTTTCTGTGAATCGCTCACAGATTGGTGTGTTTGCACATTTGTTTGCAGACATGGGGTCCAGCCATAACTGTTTATTTTTTGTCTCCCGATGGACTGTCTACCTGGAACGGTCACAGCCACACAGATGATGTTCTCCAATGATAAATGATAAAATAATGCTATGTGCTTGTGGTTATAACACAAGCTGAAATGCAGTCCTTATTTTAGAAACTTTCATCATGAAGTAAAAGCAAATAAATCTTCAAAACAGCCCCTTTTCTAGCATTAACAAAACTCAAGTCACATAGTAGCAAGAAGCACATTTCCTTTTAAGGGAAAGAGAACAGAACATTGTGACGTTTTAGAGTAGACACATGTTCTCAGTATATTTCAAAATATCGTAACTGTCACCCAAAAGGCTACATTGCTGTCAGTTGATTGATGTCACAACAGAGACTGTGGCTACCTTGAAGCATGCAATATTGAAGTAAACTTTTAAACCTGTTTTATATATCATCATTACAGCCATTATACAAAGGCATGCCAAAGTTCTTTGCTTATTTCAGTTCGAAAAATTGTTTTTCCTGTCTTCTCTGATCTTTGAACTTGATGTGTTTTAATCTTTAGCTCAGATAGAATGATCGAGTAATTGTACCTTGACACTGAAGCCAAGCCTGGCAATTGATTATGAAGCCACTGCATCAGAATAATTTTCAGTACTCAAACAGCCTGGCAAACTCAACCACCCAAAGCTGTTGACAGCAAATTTAATTATGCAACATTAGTTGAGGCCCTTTGTTAGTGTATGTCCCTGGACTTCAGCCTGAATTAGACTGCGCATTAAAGCACGTCTGGGAATAACCGTGAACCTGGAAATTCCTGACCCTCATGTTAAATTTGGTTCTGCTGTTGTCAGTGATCATTATAAGCGTACAATGCTGAGAACGTTTCTGGACCACCCGATTATTGTTTGTTATCCAACAAGGGCCAGACATTTTCCTTGCACTTTGTAAATAGCCATACACAAGAACTGGAGGAGATATTAAGTCTGGCGTAGTATTTGATCACTGGTAATATATCTGTGTTCCCTTCAACAAATGGAGCCAAAACGCAAAAGGAATATGCGTATGATGGGAGGGAGGGCAAAAAAAAATGCTATATATATATATTTTTTTTTTTCTTTTTTTTTTCAGGAGACGAAATTAACAATGTAATATGTAACTTTTATTGCGTTCTTGCAGGCAGTTAAGAGATGCTTAATTCATACTATGATTTTCACTCCTGCCGGTTTGTGAAACTTTTTTAAAATCATAACCAGCCAGCAATATCTAGCAAAGGAAAACATTACAATTAAAGATTAAATTCCAGCTACAGTTGTTCGGCTTTGATACTCATTTGAAACACACGAGGATCGCTAACGCCACGGAGCTGTCTTTACGCTAGGGGGCGCTGCTGAGCCACCTCCGTCTCGGCACTTCGCTTGCTTCTCTAACTTGCTCGCGATGAGCCGCTTCGGCTCGCTTGGCCGGCGCCTGACACGGGCCAAAGTTATCCCGGAATAAGGACAGCACGCATGTGCCGTAAACCCGGATGTAGTATTTTACCAGTTCTTCGCCCATTTTATGCCCCAACACTAAATAATAAAATGCTTTATTTAACGCGTGCGGGCGTAGAGATTCCTTGAAAGAACAGTCGATTTGAACCGTTCTAGTCCGGGTTTGGACGTGTCGCGTGTCGGATGGTGAGCGAAGCCGCAGTAAGAACTACGCCGCTGTTTAGCGTCACTTTTGTGTGTGCATCTGGCTCGGCTTCTGAACCACAAACTACGTTTTGTAGCAAACTAGGCAGATTGAGTTTTTTTGCCCCAGGTCTGTGGGGTGGAAGTCGTGAATACAAAGCATGATATGTGGAAAATAACTTGAAGATAATAATGCACAACTATTTGTATTTAAGATGCGCGACGCGCTTTAATACAGGTGATTAAACTAATTGCAGGATTGCAGGTAGTTGACATTTCATTTAAGTCAGAAGTGCACGTAAACGCACTTGGCAGGTATGGATTTTCGTGGCAAAAAGTACGAAAGGGGCAGCAATTGGTCCGATCCAGAGGTGGTAGAGCTGCTGCAGCTGTGGGCGGACGAGTCGGTCCAAATCGAGCTGGAGAGCTGCCTCCGGAACCAGCACGTGTTTAACCGGATCGCCGAAGTGTTGCGGGAAAAGGGCATCCTTCGCACGGGGGACCAGTGCCGGGAGAAGATCAAGAAGATGAAGCTGGAGTACCGGCGCATCAAGGAGCACCAGAAAACCATGCGCGGGGGGCGGCCCTGGAAGTTCTACGAGGTCATGGACCGGGTGCTCACCAACCGACCCTCCATATCTTACTCCTCCTTAGGGGGTACGGTCATAGCCCACCAGGTTCTCCAAGGAGCCACTGCCTCAGACAGCTTCCACCTGCACGGTCTCCCAGCATCGGCTTTCGGATCGCAGCCCCCGGGCTCCTTCTTATTCGGGCAGCCCCAGAAGCAAGGTGATCCTCTGGAGATTAAATGCGAGGACGCGGACTCCGATGACTGTTTGCTGAACTCTGATCCGCCTCCTCCAGAACTGCTGTACCAGATCGGCTCAGTGGAGGAAGCCGACGCTGAGCGCAAATCCCTAGGACTGGAGCGGGAAGACTCCGCGGACATGGGGCGGGGAGACTGTCTCTCCCCCTCAGGTAAAATGCTGCGTGTTATCGGCGTTTCCCGTTCTGTAAATCCGTTACATCACAAGCGAGGAGTCCATTAAGGAATTAATGGGCTGTCAGTGGCATTTTTAGTTTCATTATTGCAGTCCTTCTAACTGGCATCTAAAGCGCAGTAATATTGGAATTAATAATGAATGGATGAATATAATACATAGATTTGGAACCATATTTCACTGTTGCAGAGAATAATCTACCAATTTAGACGGTCGAAGTTATTGACGGGGCCTGCAATCCATTCAGACTGAATATTTTATGGATTGATTCACTTTCGATTATAATGCACTAGAATTTGGACCCTGTCCTTATTTATGGATAGGTTGGTATGCATCTCCTGAAATGGGTTATTAAAATAGCAGTATCCGCTGAGAGTGTAAGAAATGACCATCCAATGAGCATCCAGGGGTTGTAAGATAACCATAGACTTTGGACTGGGCTTGTAAGCTTATCTGCAAGCCTGCGCACAAACATGGAAGCTTTTGTTGAAAGTAAGAATGCCACAAACTGGTTTAAAATATATAGATTTTATGGTGATAACTACCATTTCCTAAGTGAAAATGATGTACATAAAATGTCAAGAAGATTGGAAAGTTGTAAACATTTCCATTAAGGCAAACTGGTAGCGTCCACGTTGTTGTTATACTCAAGTATTGGATTGATTCTCCTGCAGCAGTATCTTTTGGAGATATTAAAACTATATGTTTGAGTAAAGTGTACTATGTGTCAGGTCGGCAGTGAGAATATAGAAAGGCTGGTTTAAATATTTAAAAGCAAATGTCTGTATTCAGTGTACAGTCAGTGCAGGCCTGTATTACTGTTTCATTGTGGACCTGGGTGAGCTGCGTGTAATGAACGGCAGACAGTGGACTCCTATTTGAACTTTCTGTCCCCAGGTTTCAGTGACCAGAACATGGGCGGCTCCTCTGGCACGGGATGGTCGATGGCCTCCTATCCTCGAACGGGGGTGGACGAGGAGCCCGACGGGGAGGCTTTCGACAGGGAGCGGCCACAGGGCCGAGGAGCACCCCGCCATCGCAAGCGGAGGAGGCTGGGCCGCGGCGGAGCCGGCGGCTGCGGCCAGCGGAGGGACGCCCTGGACCTGTCATTGGCGCGGTTCTTGAGGTGGCAGCGGGAGGCGGAGGAGCGACTTCTGGCTCTGGAAGAGGCGCGGCTGGAGCGCGAGGCGAAGGCGGAGGAGCGGCGGGAGCGGCTGGATCAGCGGCGGGAGCGGCTGGACCGCCAGCACGAGCTCCGCCTCTTCGCAATTTTCGCCAGCGCCCTCACCGCCACTCGGTCGGGGTCTGCAGGCCCCCCCGATCCATTCCACCCCACCAACCGGCCTACCTGCGATGCAGAACTGCCTACCTTGGACCCAGAAAGAGCCCAGCATAGCATCTACCTCTCGCGGCGTGGCAGTAACTTCCGGCAGCAAAAGAGCGTCATCCAGGAAGGCTACGGCCTGTACCATGCTGACAAGCACGACCCCAACAGCAACCCTGACGTAGGTTATAGATGCGTTCCTGGCATCCCGCTTCCTGCCCCGTTTGCATGCTTGCGTGGAGGTGTCCTGGGGAGGTATTTTCAGACAGCATCATTGGTGAGGTCTTGTGTTCTTCTTCCAGGGCATCATCAATATGGGCACCAGTGAGAACAAGCTGTGTTTTGATCTGCTCTCCAAACGGGTATGGAGAAGGACACTTGCCTGAGTGCTTGTCTGCATTAAAGTTTTTTATTGTTTCTCAGGAAAGGCAAAGCGATTGACAGCCATACAAAGCAACATTTGTTTTCAACATCCGACATATCAGCGTAATAGTCAGATAGGTAAAGAGAAGCACATATAAAAATTAAATTTAACCAGGTGATTCAGCAGTTCTTATTTATGTCCAAAATCCATCCCAGAGAGATGTTCCATCCATAAACAACCATTAATCTTAGTGATCTTCCATTTGTAAGATGCTTTGCGAGTGGTCTGCTGTAAGAATTGCATTGTCCTTCACACCTGGAGCTTAAGTGTCTCAAATTAACCCTGCAGCCTGTAATCACTTCACCAATTATAACTGAGAATTTTAGTTTTGATCATTTTGGTATTTGTGATCTGTCTCCCAGTAGGCATAAATATGGGGACAAAGGTCGTCACACCTGACCATTCACTCAGGATTTCTAAAATATTCTCCAGAATGGTTTAGAGTGCAAACACAGTGAGTGCAGAGTGATTTATTTTTTTTAACAGCTATAGTTTTTCAATCTTGCCAACATCCACACCTTCAGTCCTTTTGGATTTCATACCCGGGGTTTACATTAGAGATTGGTTCTTAATCTGATTCCTGTCCCCCCCCCCTTTCTCACCAGAATGTTTTCATTCCAACCCACACTGCTTTCAAGTTGCCACATTCATCATTAGCCGATTAAGGACCATCTGAGTCTGGTTAAAGTTTGGAATGAAGCGTTGGAATGAAAACATTCTGGCAGGTGGTTGGGGGGGGGGGGGTGCCAGGAACAGGATTTGAACCACTGCTTTAGTGTCTGCCTGTCCTTTCCTGGACTCTAAATAAGTTATCATACATCATTATTATGATCATTGCAACGCGTTGTTCAATTTATTTCTAAATTCCCATAAGCTACCCCTCTAAATATTTTGATTGAGGTAATTATCAGTGCAAACATTCCTCAAAGGAGCAGCATTCTAGCAGTGGAATGTTCCTATTAAACAACGCAGACAGAGAGGCTGTTGTCCATCAGTTTGTTCTTTGTTTTAAACCAGTGTTTCCCAATTCAGTCCCCGCAGACAGTCCATGTTTTTGCTCTCTCCCAGCTCCCGGGATGTGGACTGCCGGGCAGGGAGCAAAAACATTGACTGTCTGCGGACCGGATTGGGAAGTACTGCTTTCAGAAAACGAAGATGTGTCTGGATGCACTTGTTTTTCTGCGGACTGTATCTCTGCCCCCCCTCCCCCACTCAGCTGGTGTGATTGTTTTCTCCACTGTCTCTCCCAGCTGACGCAGGCAGACATGTTGCATGTAGACCCTGCTCTTCTACAGTATCCGGACTGGAAAGGCCATCATTTGTAAGGATTCCGCCCCCCCCTCCCCCCATGCTCACACTGGCATTTGCGTCGCTTACGGTTCTGGTTTATACTTTACGTAAGAAGCCATTTGGGTTTTCCACACGTCCATTCCAAAATACAGTATTCCATTCTTATTGTCAAGGACAGAAATACGCAACTGGGACTTATTATTTCATTACTAGGGGAGATAAGGTTTTTTTCCCATTACTTCAGGAGCAGTAGGATGTTTAATTTGCAATTAGATTATCAGTGCTGCATAATGTTACGCTCCCTCTGACTGTTTTGGTCTAACCACGAATAGGAAACTAAATCCAAGGGAGCTAATCTGTGCTTTTGCCTCGTAGCTAATTCTCAGACCGCGTGACGGACGGTCCATTTTCCCCTAATAGCGGCATTCGGATCGGATCCGTCGTGTTTGTGTCTGGGACATAGAACGCAGCACAGCGTTGACTTTGTCTGAAGCCTGGTGGGTGGTGGGCAGCAGTATTACGAAGTGCTGCATACGCACAGTTCTGTACAGTATTTCCGTAACGGCTCCGATGTCTACATGGCAGTCTCACGCACCCTGGCGGAAGGTCTTGTATTGAATACGCAATGTCTTGTCACCCCACGTAGCCTCAGAGATGAAGTGGCCCAGTTTCTGACTCACTATTGCAAGTCACCGAGCCCCCTGAAAGCAGACAACGTGAGTGTGTGCGTCTTTGTTTGTTTGGTTGTGTGTGCGTGCATGCATGTATGTACAATGCTAGAACCATGTTGATGGACAGGCTATCAGTATTTAAACTGTATGGCCATGAGGTGTTTTTAGAGGTCTTCTGGTCTTCAGGTGGTGGTGATGAACGGCTGTGGGTCACTCTTCTCTGCTATTGCTGCGGTAATCTGTGACCCTGATGGTAAGAATAGCTTTACATACCCTAAAATCAAAAGTCCTCGACTGGGGGCATGTGTTTAGAACAGTGTTCTATGGATTCCAGACGCGATCCTCATCGCCACACCCTTCTATGGCGTGATAACCGAAGATGTTAAGTTGTACAGCGGTGTGAAGCTGATTCATGCACATCTGGACTGTGAGGTACGCTGCTTTAAATTTGTAATGGATAGTGATGGACAAAATGGCGCTACATGAACCATTTGCTGTATTTCTTGAACCCACTAGATGGTGCTCTCTGTTGGAAAAAGAATACAAAGCATGCTCCAAAGCAAACCAACAGCACCAAAAATACAGCAAATAATTCACAAAGCATCATTTTGTGAGTGAGGATATAATGTATAGCCTTGCCACTGGTGCCTGTGTTCATGAGGTCATGCTTGTGGTATCTGGTCCTACACTTGGATTCCATTCTGCAGTTCTTTATGTGTCTTTTCTTGTTCATTGACCAGTTGTGTGGTTTGTTGCATGTCTCCCGGATGTTTCATGGGGCTTTAGCCTGGTGGCTCTGAACATCGTCCCTTTCAGCTGTCAGTGGAGAAACTGGAGGAAGCTCTGGGCAAGGCCCAGAGTGAGGTATCTCACAGACAGGCTCCACCACACATTTATCCATAAGTTCCTTCTTTGAAGTACCAGTCTAGTTGTTCTTCCATACGCTGACTCTGTTGTCTTATCCAGGGTGTTAATGTTCGAGCCCTAATCCTGATGAACCCCCACAATCCACTTGGAGAGATCTACTCTGCACAAGAAATGACAGACCTCCTAGAGTTCGCTAAGAAGTGAGCTGCATTTCTTGATTTGGGGATGAACTCAGAAAGTCGTATTTGACTCCGTGAAAGGGACAGGATATAATAATCCTATTGAAAAAGTTGGCAGGTCCTTTCATGAATTTCATAGAACTATCAGACAAATCTGTGGTGTTTTCACTGGACACTCAAAAAAGACCTGGGGAGAAGTAATGCCGTACAATATTATCCTCCCGCCATGTTGTCTCTCCACAGAATGTAAAAATGTGTGACCTCGGTGGGTGTGTAAAAAAAAAAAATAAATATATCAGCGTTTGCTTCAGGGTTAACGTTGCCTGGTGTGTGATTCTGAGATTATGACCATTGTTCATAAGTCAGCTGTAAATCTGTCGCACGCTGGTATAAAATTGTAGACTCATAAATAAACTGAAAGTGTTTACACTTTGTGTTCCAGTTAAACAACAGTCCAGCTGAGGAGGAAAGAGTAACTGGAATGACTGGTAGGACTCGTAAATGCTGACTTAGTTTTATTCTTCTTTGACAGACACGAGCTGCATGCCGTTGTGGATGAGGTGTACATGCTGTCTGTGTTCGACGAGTCGGCCACGTTCCCCAGTGTCCTCGGCCTCAGCAGGCAAGCTCGCCTCCGCTGCCTTTATGGGGACTGTTGTTTTCACGTTTGGCTCCATGCACAGTGCGCCAGTAACTGGGGGATGTGTTGGCAGGTTGCCAGATGCTCAGCGAACCCACATGCTGTGGGGCATCAGCAAGGTGAGTGCCCTGGGGGGTGGGGGGCTTTGTTGGTGTTAGCTTGCCGTTTTCTCTGTGTCCCATCGAATCATGCCTATCCGTCGTCCATGCACCTACTAGGACTTTGCCGCAGCTGGGATCCGGGTGGGTGTGCTTTACTCTGAGAATCGGGACCTGATTGAAGCTCTGGACCAACTGGCCTCCTTCCACGGCGTCCCTGGACCCTCTCAGCACCAGGTGGCCCGACTGCTCCGGGACAGGGGTATGACAGGCAGAAGCCCAACCAGGGACGCTGCATGCAGTACAGATGGATACCTGAGCATTTTAACTGTCTGTGTTTTTGTTAGTCGGAAGGTTTTTTGCTGAAACAAATCCATCCGGCTCTATCTCTAAATGGTTTCCTCCCTCAGAATGGATCAGCCAAGAATTCCTGCCGGAGAACCTGGCCAGGCTGCAGGCAGCTCACCGCTGCATGACCGGGGAGCTGCAGAACCTGGGGCTGCCATACCTTCACAGGCCCGCCGGCTTCTTCGTCTGGGTGGACATGAGGAAGGTGAGAGGCGGCTTCTGTCCTGGGTCCTGAGGGCAGAAACGGGGGGATGATCCTGGGAGAGGGGAATCGCAGGAGACCACAAAGCGAGGTTGAGGCCCAGCCATAGATGTGACTCGCCTGTGCCCCCCCAGTACCTAAGGGAGCAGACCTTCCAGGCGGAGCTGGCGCTGTGGAGATGCTTCCTGAGGCACAAGGTTTTGGTCAGCTGTGGGCAGTCTTACCAGTGCAGCACTCCGGGCTGGTTTCGTCTCGTCTTCTCCATTCCGGAGCCCAGCTTGCGTAGGGGTCAGTACACCCCTACCCGCTTTTCTGATTGACTAATAGTACATGACAATCTATTAATAATTACTCTTTCAGTTCTTATTATTATTAATGTTTATTATCTCTGTGATACTGACTGCATTATGATGTACTTGTCTTGGAGAAATGATGCTTCATGAACCATTTGCTGTATTTTTTGACCCCACTAGATGGTGCTCTTGAGTTGCTTTGGGGCATGCTTTGTGCCCTTTTTTCAACAGAAAGCACCATCTAGTGGGGTCGTAAAAGTACAGCAAATGGTTTGTGAAGCGTCATTTTGTTCATCACTACCATCTACAGATGTACAGATTTCTCCTTCTGTGACCTTTTTCTAAACGTTTGTGCATTCCAGCTGCACTTTTGTGAGACTCTCTTTGCTTCTGTCCGCTAGAATGAGGGGGGCTTTTTTAATTAGCGTAAGAACATTGCAACCATTGTATAAAGAGAATGAAACTTGAACAGTCTGCTTACTGGCGCTGTTATTATATAGAAAGTACCTTGTTTTGATTCGATATATTTCTTTATAACTGTTTTCCCCGATTTTAAAAGTTTATTACTGTTTGCACGACAGTGTTGCTAAAGGGGGCTAAGTGACCGAGTCGCTGTACTTGTTAACTGTTTTACTCTGCTAACCTCCGCGTTCCTTCTCTATCCTAAGGGATGGAGAGGATTAGCAGAGCTCTGAGGGAACTGGAGCAGGCAAACAGACGATCTGTCGAAGAGCAAGATGCGACAGATGGAGAAGACTCCGGAGAGGACGAATTGGAGGACGGAGGAAGTGAGAGTGCTGAACAGAATGCAAAGGGTGCAGCGTCAGTAGCCCTGACAGGGAAGAGGCAGCCCAGTGAGAATGAGGGGGCGGGTCAGGACCATGGGCTCTCTTTGGCTGTTGAGAACTTTGTACTGATGGACATGCAGGCCGGCCCACCACCGGGGAAGCTGGATTCGCTGATTGACACCCTGCGACAGCAGATACGCTCCTCTGATTGGCTGGAGAAAAATGCTCCAGAACGGTCGTCAGAAGAAGATCCAGAGGTGCTAGATGTTTTTAAAGATCTGCTGGACAGAGCAAGGAAGTGAAAAATGTGTTTTATCCCTCTTATGATTTGGTAAATCAAACTCTGAATTTTATGTTTACTTCTGGCTCCATTTTTACAGGTTTCTCTGGAAAATTTCCATTATGGCGTACAAAATGTATTTCGAAAATACTACTCTTAATACTATTTAATATCTGTTGTCTTGCCAAAAGAAATGCCTTATTTTGCTGGTAATGGAAACAAAAATTCAAACTCAAAAGTTTCAGTTATTTACTATGTATGTATTTGTGTGTGAAACTTCTGGGTCTTTTCTTGTTTTCTGGGCACGTGGGGGGGTGAGATTCGGTTTGCCATTACAGAAGGAAACTCCGATAAGAGAAACCATGTCTGCGGTTTATGTAATGAGCCTGCAGTCTCTCTGACTTCAAAGCTTGTGTGGGTCTTTCCGGCACGTTGTGAGGGGGAGGGACCTTTTAACATGGGCGGGCTGAGGGTGTGTGCTGACCTCTCCGTTGTTGTGGTGACTCACTTTGTGACAGACCTGGCACTGTATAAACCCTCCTATCCCAGCATCCCTGGGTACCTAAAACTGTATATGTAAGTGCTGGACCACAGGATGTAATTTCTCAGGCCTCATAGTAAACTTCCTGAGACAGTTTGCGTGGTGTAATATTTAGGGGGGTGTGGAAAAAAAACAACTTTTTGAGGCTACTGATATTTAAAAGTGAAGGTGTCATGTACAGGAATTTAAAGGTTAAACACTGCTTTTGAAAGTATGCATATGAAAATTTCTATATGTAGGTAGGTAGATAGATAGATTAGATAGATAGATAGATAGATTAGATAGATAGATATATATATATGTAGAATTAGAATTTAGAATTCAATGATCAGTGGTCATTGACACACCACAGCACACAGTGCACAACAATGAAATATCCTCTGCATTTAACCCATATGTGACATCGTGACATACCAGGGTGCAGCTAACATAGCAGTTGCTCAGGCTACCTCAGTGGTGCCTTGCTGGTCGGGGATTCGAACCAGCAATCTTTCAAAGTAATACACAGTGTATTGTGCTTATATATAATGTATATACAGTATGTGTTATATGATAATGTAGGCATACATATACTTGTTTTGCATATGACTGGGTTTAAAGCACCACTGTCACAAAGATAATTTCGACCTTTTGATTTTGTGAGTAAAATGGGGGAAGCTTCAGCGAGGGCTTGGTTTCACTTTCACTAGCCCTACACGTCACGGGGTCTTTTGGGGGACTTTGTGGGGGGGGATTTTCCGTTACTCGGGGGCTCGTGGAAGGACCGCTGTCTTGCAGCCTCCTCCCTCTGCACTGGGTGGGGCGGACCGATAAAAGTGTGCTCTGTTCTCCCCGCTCGCTCAGTGTTTCAGCGCGGTGTGGGCCGCCTAGGCAGGAGAGTGCCGTTACTGACATCGCCGTTTATCTAGATCTTACCTACAAATTTGCTTCAGTCCAGTACATTCCTGGAGAAGATATTCAGGATTATTAAGCTTATATAAAGACGTCAGGTAAGAACAGATTTTGAACTGACTCTCAGTACTTTATTGTTTTGCCTGAATTTTAACGGTCATTGTATTTAGTACTAGTTTTGTTGCCCTGTTGTTTCATTTTTCACCTAAACATGCCCTCTCCCTTTCCTGCCCTCTCAGTGAGGATGCTGTTCTCCTCTGAGCTGCGCAACCCGGCCAGCCGGTTCCGCCTGGCCCAGTCTGCCATTGGCCTGGCAGGTTGTGGCTGT
The DNA here is from genome assembly GCA_026781145.1 of Hippopotamyrus pictus. Classification (NCBI taxonomy): domain Eukaryota; kingdom Metazoa; phylum Chordata; class Actinopteri; order Osteoglossiformes; family Mormyridae; genus Hippopotamyrus; species Hippopotamyrus pictus. Next base: position 17,520,203 of record JAODLC010000021.1, read on the forward strand.
GTGATGTATGCCGTGTGGATGCCCCGTTGGTTTGGCGACCGGGGATTGTGGGAGAAGGTCAATGACACAAAGAGGGACAGTGATGATGCCGGAGTCCCCCCCACTAATGGTGAGTAATCAATTACTGTAATACATTTAGGTGTTTTAACAGTTTGTAGCCTTATGGTGAGGTATAGGAGCTCTCACAGGTATTCCTGGGGAAAAAGCACGCGAGTTTAGTGATGGGTGGCAGAACATCAACAAACTTTAACCTGGTTGCTTTGTAAAAAAGCATATCCCTCACAGGGTATAGTTTACTGAAATTATGTTTTTTAACGGTGAAGGTCTTTGGCTGGATACATACTAAGCTGATGGCCCCTCTCATCACATCATGAAAATGTGTGATGGAACGCACCGGCACAACTAGGTGACAGCTGACATACAGCCTAGTCAGAGAACCCGGTGTCACCAACTTGCTTCAACTCCGATTCAACATGATCAGTCAGCCAAAACAGTGCCAACTGGGACCAACCATATCTGACGGTGCTGGACACATTGGTGCTACAGGCAGTCACTCAATCTTACTGACTTTCACCAAAAATCGCCTTGCTATGTTTCGGGCTTAAAAAATACTCGAAACAGTATTGTGCTGGGGGCGTACATGCCTGTAAATTAGCAGGAATTCAGTCACAGTCAGCACGTGCAGGCGTTGACTTGTTGCGGCTCTGTGGCTGACAGGGTTTTTGCGATGAATTTCTAAATCGTAATTTTGCGAGGATCTGAGTTATCTGAGGAGCACAGGAATGCCACTTTGGTTCAGTTTTCAGCCAGCACTTTCTGGACTCATTTCAGTACATGTTCTGCAATATTACTCATCACTTTGTTTCCAGTAATAATGAGATGGCAGAGCAGGAATGAAAGGAATGAAAGTTTGCGCCAGCTGTGCTTCGTATTGGCTTTGTTTCAAAACTTCTGGGCAGGGTGTAGACAGGTTTAAGCGAGCGCCTGGCCTCCCTCAGGTATGCAAGGATCTGAGCAAGCAGCTTCAAATGGAGAAATACTCTTCCATCGACTGGTGTGACCTTCCTTCCATCTTTGTGTCGGCATCACAGAGGCAGAGTATGTCTTCGCTATCCTGTCTTTCCTGATGGGTCTGAGTTCGGGGATGCTGTGCCTCACCTTCGCTTGCTGCTGGACGTCGCAGACAGTACGCTCCTATTCCAACACCCGGTCCCTGCTAATGGTGGGACAGATGCTCTACCCCACCACGCTGCTTCTCATCACGTTGGCATGCACAGGTAAAGCCAGTGGTCATTGTGGCTTTGTGTGTATGCCGTTCGGCCTATTTCATGCGACAGAAAGTCTATATAGAGGCACCAATATTGTGTAGCATTGCCGTAAATATGTTAGTGACTCATCTGACACAGTTTCTCCCTCTTGCACCTGTTAGGGTTTTTCTTCCTGCTGTGCTGGTCGTTCTTCACCTACCAGAATTGGGGAGACATCAGTGCCAACCCTAGCCAGTTGGGTTCCTCCTATTGGCTGGGAGCGATGGGGTTGATCCTGCTGTTGGTCGTGCTGCCAGTGGTGTTCACAGTGGAGCAGTGCGTAGTTCCAGATCCTTTGGCAGAGCTGAAGAACTCGGCAGAAACATGGTGGATCCCGGTCCCTGCGGGCTACAACGGGTGCTCCTTAAGTGACAGCAGTACCCAAGAAGGGGAGGACTTTCTCGGGGGGCAGACGAGGTACATGCCATTTCCCTGACTGCCACCTCAGGGATATGTGACTGAAAAAAGCATGGAGACTGAATATCTGTGCTGGTACTAAAACACCGAGGTCTGATCTGGAGCGGGGGCCAGGAATGATAAATGGCCAAAAGTCTCTATGTGAGAATTAAACTGGCCTTTCCACCTTATGGTCAGAGATTCAAGTTGCAGGAGCCATGTTCTGAGGAGATTTTAGGGACTCTGGGGCCCCTAGGCAAAAAACTCCATGGAGCCCTCCAACTCCCCCTCCCCCAGCAATGTACGATGCAGTCGCCCACCCTCGGGGCCCCCCTCCCAGCTCGGGGACCCAGGCCTTTTCCTGCCCTGTCTGGCCTGTCACTGCGCCTCTGGGTGCGTCTATACTCTTAAGTAAATAACCTATCCTGAATTTCAGTAAAATTGTCTTGAGCTTTATAGGACTAATTTTTGACACTTGAGCTTTACAGCTAGTGACTGACAGAATTTGTACTCGAAGAGTTCTGGGACAACGCTTGTTCGGGCACAAGACTGAAAAGCCTTTGTGTGGTGCTATTGGAAGGCAGATATGTGAACACTGTAGACTTGTAAAAAGGGAAATGAAATTGTGTTGGATTTGCTGGGGATTTTGTGGGGAATTTTGCTGTTGAATGTCACGTTAGTCATTAATGACTTTTACTTTCTTTTCATGAACTTCCTATCTGTATGTTTACACACTACTGTGCACTACAAGTGACACCAACAGTAAACTGTCTATTCAAGGTGTGAATGTTGTATGTCTGAGCAAATAAAGCTAAATTACAGCCTGTGATTTTGCATTTATAATAAGTACACTTTCTACAATGATTACTGTTGAGGAGACGCACACGCTGCAATCATCATAAAATATACCATCTTGAATGTGCAGTGTATTATGATTTACTCAGAGGTCAGTTGTAACCGTGGGTCAAACCTAATGTTCACAAATACAGGGTTGCTATATCTGGTGTGACACTCGCATTCAGACTCACGCAAGAAATCCATCCATCCATTGTCCAACCCGCTTATCCTACTGGGTCGCGGGGGGTCCGGAGCCTATCCCGGAAGCAACGGGCACGAGGCAGGGAACAACCCTGGACAGGGGGCCAGCCCATCGCAGCAAGAAATCTTACGGCACATCTATATTATTCCATTATAAACCTAAAATCAAAAGTGTTTGGGGTAGTTTGCAAACCCTACAGAGTATTTACAAAGTAATAAAACTATTACATACAGGTAAATATGCGTGCAGACTTGTCTCAAATGGAAAACCTCAAGCCAGCCAGCTGACCAAAGTTGGCAACCCTGAAAATGTTCACCCTGTAGTGATCAAGAGCATAGCTGACTTCAGGGTGAAGAAAGTGGTGTCTTGGTTTAGGAGAGGGCACAGTGCGGATCGTAGTATGCTTGTCAGAAGGTCCTGACCTGCTGTTCATCTGGTTAGTGTTAGTTACTTTGGTGCTGCTCCTTACAAGCAGTTGGAAAATTGATTGATGGATAACACAAATATCTCTCTATATGTACATGCATTTAATTTACTGTATTAGCAATGTGCACCGTTATATATTTTAATACAATTCATCACACTTCTGGACACTAAATATTACAATGCCAGGCAAACAAAGGCACCGCTCCGGGTGCAAAAAAACTTAGAAGCTCATAGTGAAAAGAAAACAATGCCTTTTTTATTAAGCTTTTAATTGGCCCAGCACAGCCACGAAACCATCCATAAAATGAAACACAAGGGGGTTTGACGTTGGAATATACAACACACACACGCTGGGTAATTTATACAATGACTAAAGGCACGCCAGAATCGGACAGGGTTCACATATAACACAGGCAAGGACACACACGACAAGGGGGAATACAACAAGTATTTACAATTACACGAACAAGGAGCTATTTACAATATACCCAGCATGCTAGGCGCACTTACTGGGCTTCGGTATGCGCAGGCTGTCTCTCCGGCGATGCAATATATTCGCATATACGCTCATACATCATGGGTGATTATATGATTTTTTTAAGGTGGGGGTATAACAGGGGCCATAATTCATATAGAGTGGACACCCTTATCATTAGCCAAGGACGTATTTTAAATCGGTGAGTAACAGGGGCGGGGATACTCCGTGGGCCAATCAGCTTTCATTTAGAAGCAGTCTCCCTGTGGCCCCGCCCCTATGACACGTTGTTTTCAGTAACATGTTTACCAGCTGGCCTTTCATTCAATTCACAAAGCGCGGAATAGAAACTACTGCAGCAGCGTCCCCTACTGGCGACTAATATTTCATCTGTGTTATTTTTTTTTAGAATTCAGGTAGACGCGTTTGGCTGTTTTTTTGGAAAGATAATGTATTAAACGTGGTAAAATACATCATCACAATTGCTGTAAGTGATACGAACACAGTGGGCAGTAGAAACAATTAAATTCACCATTTACCCATTTACGAACTTTTATTATCGGATTTCTTCACTTATCCTAACCTTAAGAATTAGTGCCCAGCTTTTCTATTTTCATACTTTTTCGGTTACTCGAACTTTTGACCAGTCTGCTCTCCCCGCATCACCTCTGCCACTTTGAATCTTCCAGTAGTAAGTGAATTAATTGCTCAATTGTTCGCGTCATTGTGTTTAATTATAGCTATTGTTTTCAAAAATATTTCGTAATCCCCGTGAACCTGAACAGGATAAACGGCTAAAAAATTAAGAGATGAATGTAGGCTATTTTAACGGCAAATTATGAACATGACGATACTCCAACACTAACCGACAAAACGTCTTTTTATAGTTAGCATAGCTAGTTTAATGGGAGAGGCGCTCTTGACACTGTACAGGTGGACAGAGGTCTGGAACCTATCTTAGGCAACACAAGGCACAATGCCGTAGTGTTCCCTGGACATGTCATCAAATTCACCCAAATGTAAATAAGTAAATCCACATCTCACATTTAAAGTAGCCTCCTAAGTTTGGCCACATGCTGCTTCGAAGGGTGCAATCAGTGACAGTGCAATCATTAAATGAGGGTGGCATGCCTTACACTGTGCACCAACTGATTTAACCAATACAGCATTGTGCAAGTAGGTTGTGGGTTCAAATCCCATGGAGCCTACATAAATAGTAACCCTGCTGTAAGTTAGTCAGTGTCAGATTGATTAATAGATTGGAACAGGTATGTTCAGCCATGCAGTCGGGCTTGACCATTTTTGTGGGGCGCAGTGTGTTTGTCTATCTAGGCTGTTGCGCACTTGTGCTTCACCATTTACAGCAAAGAATCAAGATGGCGCCATTTAACATTGGTCAGCCTTGTTTTGGTGGTGTCCAAAGTGCTTGTCTGTCTGGGTCATGACCAGACCCTCCCTCGTGTGAGGCTAGGGCTTCAGCCATCTGCTGCAGATGGTGTTTGGTTGACATAATACGGATTTGAGAGCCTGTGGCAGCCGATTATATGACGGACACCAAATCCCGTCATTAGCTTTTTGTTTTTGGTTTGCTGGCCGTTGAGACTTGCTCCCTGGCCACCCAGGCGAATCCACAGAGTTTCAGCCTGCTTCTTATGGGCTTTGGCTGCTGAAAATCATCTCACGCTTAGCAGAGCCGCCAAAGCTCTCCCCTGTGAGCACACCAGACTCAGTTTCCTGACCTGAAGGTTGTTTTGTCGCCGCTCACATTTGTCAGTTAAATTTTCGGTCCCTCTGCCATCTGGGTTTTGGATTTCGCTACAAACAAAGCCTTTGAGACTGAAAGCTAGTGTGATTTATTTATCTTTTGATCCTGCTAAAGTGAAAAATTCATTTTATCTGGCTGTTCTAATTGGGCATTAATCAGGGGTGCTGTACTAATTAAAGGGCAGTTCCACCCTAATGACTGTAAGTAATGGGTTTTGTTATTAAATCCACTGAGAGCTGTTTTTCAATTTACTAACAGTCCTGAGCTTGATTAGTAACAGAGCGAACGCGCACTGCCCTTGGAGGTCACATCAGCGAAGTGTGGAGCGCATGCAGACATTACCCCAAGTGGCCTGAAGGGGGAGGCCATGAGTCACCCATCCAGCATGTGAGCCTGAGGTGAAAACAATAATGTCAGGCAGCCACCCTGATCTCTGGGGCTGGGTTTATTCTGCCTGGCGGTTAATTCTGTTTTGTCAGTTGTGCTGAATGTGGGTCCTTTACCCTGTCCCACTAGTCTTTAGTGTCTGCTGTATTGCTCCTACCCCGAAGTATACCATGCCAGCGCCACAATGTATCAAATACCATCTCTGCACTTCGGTTGCTGTCCGTAGTGTTGGCACTCAGCATGTCAAATTGGAGTGCAGTTAGGGAGATGTGTCCTATTAATCACAGACACCCATTGCAACATCGTGTGTTTATAATGAGGAATAAATAGAGATGGTTGCTGCCAGGACGAATTTGCCTTGATTGGATTGCCAGGACTGGGATGTGTGAGGGACACAAGGGTGCTATAACAGTATGGGCCACATGGTGGTGCTGTTGTCACAATCTTTTTTAAAGTGGCTTCTTCTAGTTTGAAAAGGAGATATTTACTCTTCACTCTCTCTTTGATGGATACCAAAATCAAAGAAGCTGGTCTTAACCAAAGACAGAAAGCTCTGTGTGTATCTGTCTGCGATTTTTTTTTTGAGGCAGTAACACAATTTGAAAAATGTATTTAAGAAAGCAAGGAATTTCTTAAATCACCAATTGACGATGGTTTGTCTGTAACTGCCTGGGTGTCTTTCTGCTGAAGCCGGCAATGGCCCGTGTGCCGAAAATTAAAAGCAAGACTCATTTTTCCCCCTCAAGGTGATTAATGGAATTCCCCATCGCATCAGCTTCCCTGGACAGTTAATCGAGATGCACTTTTGGCAGAGAAAGGGTGAAGCGGGAGGGGGGCGGGGGCAGTGGCAAAACAAGGGGGCCCATTGGGGCAGAAATGCTCCACAAAGCCTGAAACCTCCCCCTCTTTCTTGGCGCTTGGTGCTGCTTTTTGTTTACGTCGTGATTTGCCGCAGTCCTGTTGAAATCACGCATAGGGGCGGACTCTCACAAGCCCGATTCCACGCAACGCTCGAGCCCGCCGCACAGGTCCTCCACCCGCTCGCCGGGGGGGAGGGGAGTCCGGAGCTTTCTCTGGCTCGTGGTCAGTGTGCCTCCGCTTCTGGAGAAAGGAGGCTGTTAGGAACACATTCAATGCCCGCTTGTCCTTCACTCTCTCTCCCTCTCTTGCTCGCTCTCTCTTTCTCTGAGAGCATTTTCTGTCTCCCTGCAGAATCTTAAACATGACTTTGCCTTTTGTAATGGATGCTCTCCCCTGACTTTCCTTGCTGATTGCCATTTTTTGTGCAGGAGACCAACAACAGCGTGCGGAGGACTCTGAATCTAAGGTCGAATCTGCCATGTTCCAGCGTGCTCGTGGCTGCCTCTGTATTTATGTGTGTGTGTGTGTGTCTCCACGCAACCTTCTGTCTCCAAGACAATGTGGCCTTCACAACCATCTCACCGGTGGCTTCATCTGCTGCCGGAACAGCTGCAGCTTATTAGCTCTTTATCTCTGGCCGTAACCAAAGAAATTAAATTACAAATGTGGTCACGGTGAAGCAGAGTTTCTCCAACTGTGTGACTCTGCTTTGCATATAGAGTGCCTTTTGCTTCGGAGAAGTGTGAGGTACCGCCACCCCCCCACCCCCAACCCCACGCAATGGGGCTCCGGTCTCAGTCACCACGGAAACGCACTCCGGTGACTAAAGGGGCAGCTGGCCAGCCCTAAGTTTTTACGGCTCTGCCAGGACCCCTCACAGGAGAAACTTCATGCAAACTTCCTCTGGCGGTCGGGGCTGCGACCGGATCTTTCGGAGCCGAGCCCAGATTTTAAGGTGGGAGGGGGACGCCAGGCGACGTTCAGTTTCGCAGTGTCTGCGGGTGAGAGCCAGCGTTCGGCAGCGGCCCGCTTAAAGCCGCGTGACGACTGGAGAGGGAGGTGGCTCCGGTGCAGGAGCATGGGGCCTTCGCCTGGAGAGCGACGTCGGCCCGGTGAGCGAGGGCGAACGAGAGCGAGCGGGAGAGTTAGAGAGCGCGAAAGCCAGAGGCAGAGAGGCGGGGGGGAGAGAGGGATTGCGTTTCACCCACCCCGAGCCATCCTTGGCTGGCAGTACCGGTCCAGGCAATCAGGGCCAGTTACAATCCCCACAGAAGGTCTGGCTCGTGGAGGGAGAGGTGAAAACTTCAAAGGTGCATTTCCTCTGTCCATCTTACGTGGAGATTTTGTAGCTTTTATATGCCGGGCCAAGCCTATCAGCAGGGCCGGACACGTGTGGTTCTGTTGCAGAGCTCTGTAGTCCGCCTGCCGCTGCCTTCCCCCGCGGGGGACGTCGCCACGGCGCTCGAGCTGGTAAACCTATCGGACCGTAGCATCAGAGGCAGTGCCCTTTTTGGGATCCGCGTGGCGTGCCGGGGACCCCGCTCATCTGCCCCGGCCACACGTTTCAAAGAACGGGCTGCGCTGCCGCCCCGCCGCCTGCACCCTGGCACCGTCCGCGGGCGTTGGATGCTGACGGCCATGGCTTCGGACAGGCTGGTTGACCATCTGCGCCCTCGCCTCGGGACGTGTCACGCGGCCGCCGGCTCGGCGCACGCCATTATCCCCGCACCCAGGGGTGCGGTCTGGACCAGATGTCGGGGCGGTACCCCCTTCTGTTTACCCGTACATGAGCGTCAGGCCTCCTGTACCCCCCCCTCCCCCCCTACACGCACGCACAGCCATCCAACCTGACTCAGGAGACTCCATATTGTAGACGTTGTTGTTATTAGGCCGCTTTGCACATATTTCACGGTCTAATTCACGTGATTAACATTGTTCCCGACATCATTTCAGGTAGTCGAGCTTCTTTAGGGATGCGGTTCACATTAGCAGCCTCTCAGGGGAACAGGAGCAGAGCACCCCCAGGGACTGAGTCGGCGTAAGCTACCTCTGGGTTTTTTTTACAGCAATTAACGTGGATCCTCGCAGTACCTGATGCAGCTGCGGGACATGTGACATTCCCCACGCTGGCAGCTCCCCCGTGCAATCGTCCCCTTGCAGACGTCCCTGTGCAGTCATCCCCGTGCAGCCATCGCTGTGCAGTCGTGCTGATGCAGTCGAGCTGATGCGGTCGTCCCTGTGCAGCCGTCACCATGCAGTCGTCCCTGTGCAGCCATCGCTGTGCAGTCGTGCTGATGCAGTCGTCCCTGTGCAGTTGTCCCTGTCTAGCCGTCATCGTGCAGTCGTGCTGATGCAGTCGTCCCTGTGCAGTTGTCCCTGTCTAGCCGTCATCGTGCAGTCGTCCTGATGCAGTCGTCCCTGTGCAGCCATCACTGCAGTCGTCCCTGTGCGACCATCCCAGTGCAGCCGTCCCCGTGCAGTCATCCCTCTGTAGCCGTCCCCGTGCAGTCACCCCCGTGGAGTTGTCCCCATGCACAGCCCTGCCAAACGAGAGCCCCACCCTCACCACGCTCCAGAACACCCAACAGGATTTTTTTCACTGACGGAGCGGGTCCATCAGTGAGGATAGAATGAAAAGCCACCTTCCATCAGAGTGAGTCGCTCCCTTCGGAACTGAACAAGCAGAAGGTACAAGACAGAAAAGGGGGGGAAGAGGGGCGCAGGGTCATTTCCATCATTATTATGGGATGTGCGGTGTTAGCGCAGTCGATCTGTTAGCGCTGACTCACAGCCTGTACGCGTCTCTAACTGCTCATTGCTTTCTCCGAATCGTACCTTTCGTCAGTGGTCGCTCCGGAGAATGGCGCTGTCCGTGGGAAAAAGCAAATGATGGTTTTTAGG
>JAODLC010000021.1:17529911-17567279 GCA_026781145.1 Hippopotamyrus pictus
CCGTGCTGCTGATCATGTCCTCTGATCCCACCCCCCCCCCCCACTGCCACGGCAACTAGTGTCTCACAATCTGTGGTCTGTTTGCCCCTTTTCCCTTGTCTCACAACATTACCGTGGCGGGGGCACGTACAGACTATTAAACGAAAAGTTAAATACGTATAAGTTAACGTACATTTTTTGTGAAGTATGGCACTTTTCTACGGGCTTGTCTGAGGTCAGCCCTAGTTTGATGCTCGCTGTCTGGCAGCAGACGGTATTTCCTGGGTCCTTTGAGGCCGGCCACGGCTGGACGCGACATGAAAGCTTCCTCACTCCTGGCACGTAATTGAGCTGCAGATTTGAAGATCAGTCACTCTGAACCGGATCAGAGTCGGCTTGGCAACAGACGAGCCGCTGCCCTCTGTCTGAGCTATAATATTACTGCGCCTGGAAGGCCCCGTCCTGCTATTTCCAGTGATTAGGCGTGTGTGGGAGGACCGGCTCACTCTTTAGAAGTCAAGATGGGGGAACGTCACCGACTGCTGGGAGGAAAGGATGGTTTGATGGAGAAGTGAAATATCACATCTCCCTTCCCTCAGAAATTGGAACGGTCATTTCCTCCTCAACCTTAGTCACCTGAAAGATATGGCGAAAAAAACACTAACAGATATAACCAGCCTTGTATTTTTGTGACTCGCTTTGCCTGCTATCTTAATTGGCCTGCCCTAACACTCGCGGGGCTGGTTAATATGAGGATCTGTCACGTAAGGTACAGGACAGGGACAGCCCATTCATGTGCATTTGGTCGTGCTTTGGTGAAAGTTGTTGCGTGATTCCTGCTCTGATACTGCTTACCCTTGTACCTGGGCATCAGCCTAGCTGGACTTATACCTACTCAACTCCTTAACAGTAGTATGATTGTAATGTGGTATTTGCTTTACTCGTACGTCGCTTTGGACAAAAGTGTCTGCTAGTTGAAATAGACGCGGCGTGAACGTTACATCTAGACGTCCGTCTGTCTTCCGTGACCGTGTATCCAGAGCAGGGCCTGGGTGAGCCTGCAGTGCGTCCCAGGTACCACAGGACACGAGGCAGCACGTGTTCTGGATGGGATACCAGCCAGCCATCACAGGGCCTTGGTTAAATGTCAGAAAATAAAAAGAAAAAGATCCGGCACAAATGAGAGATGCCTTCACACATGCTGGAGGCTGAAATCTGCGGGCGTCGTCGGCCCCACGCCACATTCCGGAAACCGCGATTTAATTAACGAAGAATTAAAGCGCGCAGTTATTTTGATTAAAGGCACACGCCTTGTATTCCCCACTCCTCCTGTGGTCCTGAGACTGGCTTATGATTTAATTTCGTTCGGTTTACTCTGAAAAAGCGGCATCCATCTGGAGGAGCCGCTCAGCGCACAGACTGGCCTTGCCTGCAGCTTCCCGCCAAGCAAAATGCCCCTTTTAAGGCCCACCTTGGTGACACGGGGACAGCAAAGGGGAAGATTACATTTCTGTGGAACTACAGATGTGATTTCAATTTCCAGGGGAATGTTCTGTTTCTTGTTACATCATCTCTCCTGTCTCCTATAATATGCAGTCCATAATATGAAGGGATCATCATGTCTTGTAGGGGTGTGGTGAGGCCAGGATACGGACAGGATCCGTATAGTTCATATTGCGCGGGGATTATTGTGAGATGATAAAAAATAATAATTTGTGGGCTTGCAAAACTCCATTCAAGGTTATCTCAAGGTAACACTGACCTTGCGACCCTGACTAGGTTAACTGGTTGAAAGATGTACTGAAAACACCCAGTTCGGTAAAGTAAAGTGGCACATAGTTCAGGCGGTGTTTAAGGAGGATTGCAAGGGTGAGGCTGAGGTGGTTCTGGAAGACCGGCTTCTTGGTTGCTTGTTGCGGTTTGGAGCTCATTTCAGGCGATACTGGCCGGCGGCCCAGCCACAAATGGGAGAATCCTGAGCTCTTTGACACATCACACTCTGTCAGCAGTGGCGCAGTCATACTTGCTTCCTGGTCACCCCCCACCAGGGAGAAGGATAGAGGGAGCAAACGGAAGACCCATTGCCGATTCAATGGTTATTTAAAACTTAACATGTTGGGTGGAGGGAGAGAAGGCAGGAAATCTGCGTGCACAGTTGGACGTCCAGGAAGAAGAGGGCTTGGTCAGGGAATGAAAGGGACGATTTAGCCATGTGCTGGGGAGGGGCCGCCTCAGGGGTAGCTGTGCCCCAGGCTGGCGGAGTGCCCACTCGGGACTCAGTAACAGCACGGCACATAGGGCCCCGGCGCATCAGAGGCTGCTGGGGGGCAGGTGCACAGTGGGCCGAGGTGCAGCATTGACAACAGGCTGCAGGATCTCCTTCATTCTGATGCATGCGGTGTGTAGGTACCTGTGGGAAAATTTATGCTGCTTTGACAGTTTTTTTTTTATTTTTACACTTCATTTGTTGAAGGAATTCACACAAAGGGGTGGTGTGGCGGCTCAGTAGGTAGAGCTATTGCCTCGCGCCTTGAGGGTCGAGAGTTTAAATTCCGCCCTCACCCCTGTGTGTGGTGTCTGCTTCTCAATGGCTGTATCCCAGAACTGTTTTTTTTTCGACTGTTCCCTCGCTCCCTTCCCTCGGCGACTCGCTGGCTAAAGTTGAAAGTTCATGAAGATGACGAGGGAAGGAATGAGTGAGTTAGTGAGCAAGGTAGCACGCATAAAAAGCGGTATTGGGACACACTTCTGTCTGTATGTATGTATGAAGTCTATATGTACAGTATGAAGTCATCACTGAAGTACAAACTTTTATGCCGTGTCATGTGTAGGTGTTACCAAAGGTGAACTTCTTTTCCCCAAATCGTACTCTTGACTAGACTTCCACATGCCCACGGCAAAGGGGTGATTTGAGTGAAAATTGCCCCTCAATGACTCGCTCACTAAGGTATTGGGACACTTCAGCATCAGTGATTCTGAAAACTTTCTGGGTGAAGGAAAGGTAGTGAGGGAGGGTGGTGCAAATTAGAGTTTTGGGATGTAGCCCTGGTGTTGTGTGGGTTTCCTTAGGGGTTTTTGGTAATCTCAATATGTGCTGTTGGTTAACTGGTATTTCTAAAATTTCATCTGGTGTGTCTAATTGTATCCTGTGATGAACTAGTGGACTGAGCTGTCTGGGGTCAGCTCTAGGTCCTTCTTTGACCCTGACCAGGATAGGTGGATGGAGGTAATATGGATAGATTCACATGAAGGGCGGGGTGGTGGGGCTACCCCAGGACATGGTACCGTAGGCTGAGGAGCTACAGGAGCTGCATGATGGGAACCGATGGTCTTATAGCTCAGCCCAGAATAACAAGCAAAGCCAACAGCAGCTTGTGGCTGGAGTGGCCATGTGGGCGTGCTTGAGATCCCACTACAGCAATCTCCACTCCCCTGAAAGATTCTTCACATTTCATTAGTCATTCAGAGGATGCTGTCCTTAGGGCCGGCTCCACTTTTTCAGTGGCCCTAGGCAAGCGAATCAGGGAGGGGGGCCTCCTCGATAGGTTTCGCCCAACTCTGGCAGGAGGGGGGCTTGATATATTTCCTCTCCTCTGTTGTCATCTGGCTTTCTTCATTTAATTTCCTTGTCTTTCCTTTTCCCTGTTCTGTGTTACTCTCTCTTAATGATGTTGTCATGTATCACAACACACCCGTGTAAAACACATTGGGGCGACTCTGTTGTGAAAGGCGCTATATAAAAATAAATTGAATTGAGTTGAGTTGAATTGAATTTCACCCATCAGGTTGGACCCCCTTCTGCTGGATGGGCCCCCTTCTGCCGGTTGGACCCCCTTCTGTTGGTTGGGTCCCCTCCTTCTGGTCGGACCCCCTTCTGCCAGTTTGGTCCGCTTCTTCTGGTTGAGCTTCCTCCTTCTGGTTGGACCCCCTTGTTCCAGTTGGGTCTGCTTATTTTGGTTGGACCCCCTTCTTCTGGTTGGGTTCCCTTCTGCTGGTTGGACCCTCGGTAATGGCCTAATTTGATTATGTTTAGATTCGGCCCCGGATGCGCTACAAATCTACACTTCCAGAATTCAGGTTAAGCATCTTGACCAAACAGCAGATCCATTTACTACGAGATTCCACCTCTCGCTGGCCCCTGTTTCAGCCCCAACCCTGAGGCCCCCTCCCTAGTTAAGGATATTTCTCTAGGTTCTATGCCTCCTTGCCGTTTTCCCCGTATTGCAGGGGGCGCAGCAGACAGAGGAGCCGCTCCCTGGCCAGGCGACAGGGGGCGCAGCAGACAGAGGAGCCGCTCCCTGGCCAGGCTCCGGCTTCCAGCCCCCGGTGCAGACGTGCGCGCACGCTCCAGATGGCACCGCTCTTGCCGTAAACCAAACCGCCGTCGACTTCACCAATAACAAGGCCACCGGCGGGGGCTGAGGAAAGGGGCCCCTTGGGTCGGCATTTGTTTTTCAGGCAGATGGACATCTGCGTTTCCCAGTCCGGCCCCCCCAGTCCACCCCAACCCTCAAGGCCACTGCCTCCAGTGTTCCCTGCTGCTTGAATGCTTAATGGACCGGTTGTGCCTGCTGTTCCCTGTGTGCACAAGCATCCAAACAATTATAAAATCCCTGGGATCACAGGCCAGAAATGTGCAGTTACTCTCTGAGGAACCACTAACTCCCCTCCCCCCCCCCACCTCGTCTACAATAAAGCCGTCGACGTACGAAAAATGTGCTGCGTCCCACAAGTGCTACGGGAACATAAGTACACCCCTCCCTTCCGTGTGTCCCTCAGGCAGAATCCCCCATGGGTCTGACTGTCTCCTATGCAAGTGCAAAGCTGTTAATGGCTGAAGACGACGCATGTGGGAATGCATGCTCCCCGTCAAGGTGTACCTCATCATCGCTGATTTATAGAAAAATAAAAAAGAACGATTCTGAAGAGCGAGTGGTGTGACGGCTGCAAGGCCGGGCGCTGGATAATGTGCTCTGATACTAAAGAGCGCGTCGATTTGCTGCTCCGCTTCAAAACGAGTTTAAGGCTCTAATTGTGTAATTAATTAGTTGCCTGCTCGTTACGGAAACTTGGGGAAATGGTATAATGAGGGTGCGCTGCCTCTGAGTGTATTCTGGGGTCGCAAAAGCGAAGCAGCAGCAGCGATCCCTATTCGGGGGGGGGGATCGCATTAATTCTGTAGACGTCGGGGCCATAAACAAATGACCCGTCTATGGAATAAAATGTTATATCAGAGAATACTCCTTAATTATAACCCATGTGTGTTGTGTGCAGGAGGAAAACGTAACTGGTGATGGAATAAAGTAGAACATTTCCCCCGGATCAAATATTTCAAGCCATCTTTCAACTCTGTTGATGTTATTTAGTAAGTGAGACATCTGACTCTTTTGCAATGTTCACACTCTTAGTGTGTGGCCTCTTTTAACCGTAGCCCTCTCTCTGCTCCTGGTCGCTTCATTGTAATGGTGTCACCTCTAAAACAGTCGTTGATCTGTCTCTTCTGTATGGGTGAGCCACCTGTTTGAGGTGAGACTGCATGGGAAAGTAGAGCAGAGTTTGTGTGTTGGGGGAGGCTTTGGGGGGCTTATCTGCCCTCCCCATCTCCAGCCGGGAGATCAGGTGGCAGGGCCTGACTGTTAGGGGACTCTGTCAGGAGGTATAAATGCCGGGGGGGGAAATGGTCCCCCCCCAGAGAGACACCATCCTGCAGAGCAACAGAGCCATTAGAGAACAAGCTGGGAAAACAGACAGGCAAAAGAACGGCCGGCTGCCTGTCTGCGAAGGACCCCAAGGGACCGAACGCCAGCTGAGAAACATAAACAAGGTAAGGGGCCAATCGACACGCCGGGCTGAGCCGGCTCAGCTGCTTTTTGTTATTGAGATGACAGAGGGGTGAGGCGTTTGGGAGACGGGCACAGGCACTCAGGGAGAGGACGGCATATCCGAGGACAAGCATGCCATCATGTGTCTCTTACAGGACGGTCACGGTAAGTCAAATAATCGCTTGATTAGCAGGTTTAGGAATTGACTGAATGAATGAATAACCTGGTTTGCTGAAGGATACTGCTAAGGGCTCCGAAAGATCTAACATAGGAGTTCCCAGTTCAGTGGCAAGTCGCTCACTGGCCCGCAGAACGCTGGGGGTTTGGGGGAGGACTTTGTAAATTCCCGATAATAACCGATATATTTTCACACCATGCCTTTTTTATAACCTCAGACATCTGTACATTTTGATAGCATCTGAAAAATTTTAGACTTAATAAATCTGTCTGATCGATTCGCCACTCCACCGCACCATCCAGGTTGACAAGCATTAAAATCTTAAGTTTAAATATGTCGCCGGTCCACTGTCATCAGAAGGTTGGGAACTCCAATTGTAACGTGATTGCTGATTGGCCAGTGTTAAAGTGTCAAAGATTACATGTAACATTCTTCAAGTAGAACACTGACCTTTTTACCACTTATAGTCAGAGGGATTATGTAAATGGTCCTCATTTAAGCCCAGTTAACATGCTAGGTTTTCCAGTAATGCTTCTGCTGCACAGGCACACCTGAGGCAAGCTCAGCAAATGTACCCATTTAGCCAACAAGCTTTGTCTGTAGAAAAAGAAGGTGTTTCTTCCCAGGGGCTTTGCCAGCCAGCAGAGGGGAATCCTGAAGCGAAGGACAGGGATCAATCCCAGAATCTTAACTCATGAATTTTACAGCAGGTTTAAATGCCAGCGGCTGAACCTGGCAGTTTTATGGGTCACGGCTAACCAGCTTCTGTTGAGCTGGGAATCAGGTGAATTTGGCAGGACTGCTTCATGACACTGAAATAAATCTGTGCAACACCTTTTTCGGGGTCAAGCGATAGAGTTGTCCATGTCTCTGCATCTGATGGAGTGCTCTACAAGGCTGAGGTGGCTTTTATCTCATGCGCCTAAATGTCTTGTATCTCCGAAAGGATGCCAGGTGACCCTGACATCATGGAGGACGGGTCCGGGCACTCGGAAACCCCCTGGCGCTCCGTCCCACTGGAGTTGCACCATCCCTACTCCAAATTCTCCGACTGGAAGTTCAAGCTCTTCCGCGTCAAGTCCATGGAGAAAGCCCCCCTTCCCGGAGACTCTCAGCCAGCCAGAGAGCAGCCGCAAAGGGGGCCACCGGAAGCCGGCACCTCAACACCCCCAGAGGCGGCCGCGGAGGAGGGAGCGGGGGTGAGCCCGGGGCCCCCTGGGAGTGTGATGCGCCTCTGTCTGGGGGGGAAGACCAAGGAGAGCCTGGAGAGCGCGGGGCTCCGCGTGGATCGCAAGCTGCAGGAGATTGACACTCACATGAACCACCTGAGGTACGACAAGTAATAATAACAACAGCGGCAGTCATTATGGCATTATTAAGATAATGGTAATAAATGGTTTATTCTTACATGCTTCAATATTGCTACTGCAAAATTTTCTCTGTGGGCATTTAAAATGGCAATAACGCAGAAATTCTAATTTATCATGAATGCACTTGCTTTAGTCATTAATAAGTAATCAACAAATAATTTTATGTTAAGCTATGAATTTGATTATTTGAAATCCTGTTCTGGCCGGGTAGCTCCTGGTATAATCGAGTATGTGTTTGGCTGGCAGGACCCTGTGCCGCCTGTGTGGCACAGCGCTGCGCAGAGTGAAAGGTGGCCCAGAGCGGGAGGTCCAGGGCGAGCTGGACGAGAGCAGCAGGATCTCGCTCCGCAGGATGGGCTGCAAAGCCAAGGGCTGGCCCGAAGTCATCCTGAAGGTCTTCAAGGTGGACGTGGCGGGGGACATGGAGACGGTGCACCCGCCCTTCTTCTGTCACCGCTGCTGGAAGGCCGCCATGAGGGGGGGGGGCTTCTGCTGCTTCTCGGGGACCCAGCTCGCCCAGTGGACGCCGCACTCGGCCCTCTGCCATCTCTGCTTTCCCAGGAAGCCGTCGCTGCAGCGGAAGGGGCGGAAGCGCTGTCAGCCGTCCCGGGGAGCCCTCCACCACCTACCCAGGGCCAAGCGGCTCAGAGGCGACCTCCACGCCCACAACCCGGTAGACAATGGCCGGCCGTGGAGAGCGGCGGACCAGGGGCCCAGCAGCAATGCCTGGCTCAGGCCCAACCTTCAGAAGGCTCTGTGGGTCCGTAACATCACCCGTTGCAAGAACGTCCACCTTGGGGCAGACCGGCTCCGCGAAGACTTTCCTATTGACTTTGTCCGTGCTGTGACCTGCCAGGTGTGTGACCACCTCCTGGCTGAGCCGGTGCAGTCACCGTGCAAACACCTCTTCTGTCGAACCTGCATCCTGCAGTACGGCCGGGCCGTAGGTCAGCACTGCCCGGCTTGCGGCCTCCCCTGTTCCCCCTTCGACCTGGTGAGCCCCACTAAGGCCTTTCTGGGCATCCTGAACTCCGTCCCACTGTGCTGCCCCAAGGAAGGCTGTGGGGACCCCGTTCCTCTGGGGTCCTTTGGGACCCACTGCTCAAGTCACCAGGAGGAGAAGGAGGAAGAAGACCCGGCCAGGAAACGACAGTGGCAGGCCTACAGCGATGGCTACATGCCCATCAACAAAGGCGGCAGGCCCAGGCAGCACCTGCTCTCGCTGACCCGCCGGGCTCAGAAGCACCGGCTGAGGGACCTGAAGAACCAGGTGAAGACGTTCGCCGAGAAGGAGGAAGGTGGAGACATCAAGTCCGTGTGCCTGACGCTCTTCCTGCTTGCGCTCCGGGCTGGAAATGAGCACAGGCAGGCCGACGAGCTAGAGGCCATGATGCAGGGTATGGTTTACCGGTTCTCCGCTTTTACGTGTATCTCCCCCAGGCTCAGCCCCTGGTGGTTCTGCATTCTTACTTTGGAAAGCACCATGTGTCCAAAAACATACGTTTTCATCCTAATAATGCACAGTGGTAGTCTCAGGTAAACAACACATGATTTGCTTGCATTTGTAGTCATTTTCCTGTCTGACAGGACAGACTAGCAAGCCAGGGGGTATATAGATCCTTGCTCATAAAACGATGCTCTCATTAAGAGCCTGTTTAGATCTAGACAGGACCTCTGCAGTATCAAGAGGGGCAGGCATCGTATGACATTAAATGACACCAGCAGCATGCTTTTGTCCCCTGGGAAACCAGTGCCATCTGGCATCTGTTTTCATCATCAGCCAAGAGACCCCTACTCTGCCAGTTCCACCGCTCCAACCTCCTGTCCTATTGTGACAGTAATAATCACTAGAAATGTGCTACCTCATTACGAAATATTTGCCATTGTCATTCTTTTGTGTAACGAGTGCTTGTTTGATAAAAGGGCTGGACAACACATCATCATCAGCCTCTAATGATCACCGCTGTTAAAAATGCTGCATGTTTTTGAAACTAATTTCCCTTTTGCCCTGTGTCTTTAGGTAGGGGATTTGGCCTGCATCCTGCAGTGTGTCTGGCAATAAGGGTCAACACCTTCCTGAGCTGCAGCCAGTACCACAAAATGTACCGCACGGTGAAGGCCACCAGTGGGCGCCAGATCTTCCAGCCCCTGCACACTCTGCGTAGTGTGGAGAAGGAGCTCCTTCCCGGATTCCATCAGTTTGAGTGGCAGCCGGCGCTGAAGAATGTGTCTAGTGCCTGCAATGTGGGAATCATTGATGGGGTGGCCGGATGGGCAGCCTCCGTGGATGATGCACCGGTGGACACCATTGCACGCCGATTCCGCTATGATGCCGCTCTGGTGGCAGCCCTGAAGGACCTGGAAGAGGACATTATGGAAGGGCTGAAGGAACATGGCCTTGAGGATTCAGAATGCACGGGAGGGTTCAAGGTGGTGGTGAAGGAGTCCTGTGACGGCATGGGGGATGTCAGCGAGAAGCATGGGGGTGGACCTTGCGTACCTGAAAAGGCTGTGCGATTCTCCTTCACAGTGATGTCAATCTCCGTCCAGGTAGAGGGACGTCAGGAGGCGATCACCATCTTTCAGGAATTAAAGCCGAATTCGGAGCTGTCCTGCAAGCCGCTCTGTCTCATGTTTGTAGACGAGTCGGACCACGAGACCCTCACTGCTGTGCTGGGGCCTCTGGTGGCCGAGCGAAACGCCATGAGGGAGAGTCGGCTCATCCTGTCCGTCGGAGGGCTTCCTCGCTTCTTCCGGTTCCAGTTCCGGGGCACAGGCTACGACGAGAAGATGGTGAGAGAGATGGAGGGCCTTGAGGCATCTGGGTCCATGTACATCTGCACCATGTGTGATTCCACTAGGATGGAGGCGTCCAAGAACATGGTTCTGCACTCTATTACGAGGAGCCACGAAGAGAACCTAGAGCGCTATGAAATCTGGCGGACTAACCCCTTCTCAGAGTCTGCGGAGGAGCTTCGGGACCGGGTCAAGGGCGTCTCAGCTAAGCCTTTCATGGAGACCCAACCAACCCTGGATGCCCTGCACTGCGACATCGGCAATGCCACCGAATTCTATAAAATCTTCCAAGATGAAATCGGTGAGGTCTATCTGAAGGGCAACCCTAGTCGGGAGGAGAGGAGAAGCTGGAGGTCAGCTCTGGATAAACAGTTGAGAAAGAAGCTGAAGGTGAAACCTGTCATGCGGATGAATGGCAACTACGCCCGTCGGCTCATGACCCGGGAGGCGGTGGAAGCTGTGTGTGAGCTGGTGCCCTCGGAAGCCAGGAGGGAGGCTCTGAAGGAGGTCATGGAGCTTTACCTACAGATGAAGCCGGTCTGGCGGGCCACCTGCCCGGCCAAAGAGTGCCCCGACCAGCTCTGCCGGTACAGCTTCAACTCCCAGCGCTTCGCCGAGCTCCTGTCCACCACCTTCAAATATCGTTACGACGGCAAGATCACCAACTACCTTCACAAGACCCTTGCCCACGTGCCCGAAATCATAGAGCGGGATGGCTCCATCGGGGCCTGGGCCAGCGAGGGAAACGAGTCGGGCAACAAACTTTTCCGCCGCTTCCGCAAGATGAACGCGCGGCAGTCGAAGAGCTTCGAGCTGGAGGACGTGCTGAAGCACCATTGGCTCTACACCTCCAAGTACCTGCAGAAATTCATGGAGGCCCACCGGAACTCTGCTAAGGCCTTGGAGGCCACCATTGACCCGGTGGAGTGTCAGGATGATAATGACTTGGTGCTGGATGTCACAAACTCACTGGTCCTTTAAGGATGTGGAAAGGGTTTAGAAATCAAGGTGAAAAGAATCAGAGTTGGCGTTTTTGTGTGTTAAATGTATCATTTTTCTCTTTATCCTGACAGGGAATTTGCTCCCAGGGATAACGGAGAAGCTCACTTTGACCTGCTGTCATTTTTGTTTATTACTTAAATGGATTTTGAGATGTCAGAGCAAAGTGTTCAGGGTTTTTAATTAAATTTTTGGGTTTTCTTTAATTCTCAGTGAGCTTTTGGGGAATTGAAAGAATATGTATTGATAATGATTTAATATCCATTCTCTTTGTCATCATATGACTTGCATTTGTCATGATTATTTTATGAAAATCCCTTTCATTTAGGTGGATGGATATTTCCTGTCACCTTTATCCTTCCTCAAGTTCATATGTCCAAAAAAATGTTGCCGGCTTTTTCGTATTCTTTGTTCAGATTGTCTGAGATAATTTTTGCCTCACATAAAATATTGGAAGGCTTATTGTTTTTTCAGGATGTGACACATCCATGAATTTATACTGGGATATTATTTATGAAAACAGATTAAAGTGTTGTAAGTCATGGCAAGGTAATTGTGGTAAGGGGGCATGCATTACGTAGATGGTGTATTTATCACCATGGCAAGAAGAAAATGGAGTTAAAGAATCTGAGGTTGTCTTTGTGCCAGTAAAAATGATTGCTTTAGGGGTTTTTATTGGGATTTCAGGGTGCAAAACGACTTTGAAATCACTTTTCAGCACCTGCAGGGACAAAATCAGCTGTTTTGCCTTCACTCCGAATACTGATGTAGAATTTGTGAACCTCATGCTTAGTTTCTATGCTATTGTCTGCCTGGAGATGAATTCTGTTTTTGTTTTGCTTTTGAAATCTGCTCATGGGGCCCCCGTGTTTTCGTGTCTGCAGCCAGCTGCTCTTCTTTGACGTGAACGTTCACTTCTGCAATCCTGCCCAGCAACAGTCTGTTGGCCCTTAAGCAGAGTGTCTCACGGCTGCCAGCATAACCCAGCGTAGTTAAATATGTGTTTTACCTACGGTGCGGCATTTTAAAAAGTTTTTTAAGCACATGGAAGTGGAAGAATCACAGCTGCAAAAAAAATAATTATAGGGAACAGTGTAGTTACAGTTGAAAACATTTTGGTGAACTTTAGCGTGCTTTTAAGTGTTATGTTTATACTTAAACTTGGTTATACTTTTGACAAGGATTTTGAACATTTATGTCCCATGTTTAATAAGGGATTTGTACTTTTGGTAACATATTCTTACTGCATAATATGAATTTTTGTGAAATGTCTTGTCATCTGACCTCATATTTTTCCTGCTGTTACTGTTTGATGTAATCTACTTACACTAAGGCTTCTTGCACTGTTATATTTTGGTGGATATTAGCCTTGCAGTTAACCATTGTTTATTAACGTTTTTTAAAAAAGGAATTTGAGAATGATATCAACGTACAATTTGTTGTACATTTGTATTCATCTTACTTTGATTTTTGCACTTTTCCTTAAGGCACAGACTTTCCAAATGTTTACGTAATTTTACAACTGCAATAATTCTCATGTTTGACAACTGTATAAAAATTGCACTATTCAGATTTTCAGTGTAACCAATAATTTACATTTTATTATTTGGATAAAAAAATCCTTTTGTTGTATTTTGAGTTGATTATATATAGTATGGTGTTTTTACTTTTTGTGATATACAGTAGTTTATAACACATTGTTTTTATAATTTGCTGATCCTGTACTGGGTAAGCAGCTCTGGAATCTGAATGGGTGGATTGTTTTATGATGTTTTATTGAACGCTGATTAATTTTGACATGGAAGCACATTTGATTTGCAATAAATAAATGCAAATGATTATCCTTTAAATGCTGTATATTTTACTCTGTTCTGTGTCATGAAATTCAAAGCATAATACAGACCTTATAATGTAACTAACTGTTACATGACATTAAGATCTATAATATTTTATGTAAATAGATGAAACTCCAAGTCTGAAAATGACATAACCAACTTTATTATTTATGTATGTCATTTAGACACACATTACAATATTATGGATATAGGATTGCAAATGCCAATGAATTCACATAAAAAAGGACACTGCTTATAAAATTAAGTAAAACAGAATATTAAAATAAAAGGCATTTCTTTTTGTCAATCAGCATCTTACAGTCCCATCCATTTCCTGTAACCGCTTGTCCTATTCAGGGTCATGGGGGGTTTGGAGCCTATGGTTACAAGGCAGGGTGGGGCATTAACCCAACACACTCACACATATGGGCAATTTGGTAACTCCAATTAGCCTCAGCATGTTTCTGGACTGTGGGGGGAAACCAGAGTAACTGGCAGAAACCCCACAACAACATGGGGAGAACATGCAAACTCCGCACCCGTGGAACCCTGGCAGAGACTTGAACCTGGGTCCCAGGCGACAGTTCTAACCACTGCAGTATGTTATGCCACTATGTTACAGTCTGCAGTATAAAAAGCCAGTATAAAATATTCTCCATGTATGGAAATTACAGTCAAGCACCGGGTCAATCGAACAGCCTTCTGAGAAAGCTCTTCTTGGTGGGGGTCATCCTGAGGCGGATGGGGGCCTTACGGTGCTGTGATTTCATGGTTACACGCTTTAAAGGTGTGGCAGTTCGCGGTGGCGTCATCTCCTTCCGCGGCATGCCCCCATGGTCCAGGCAGAAGTATTTGCTGCTGTTCTGGGAGAGCTTCATGAGTACAGTCTCAGTAAGGTCCATGCACTGGGCATGGACCCAATGACCACCCTCCCCCCCGGAGCAGAAGATCATGGCAGGCCGGTGCAGCTCGGTGGAATAGTAGGGCACCCATGTGTTGGGATCCGCCTGGCAGCCCAGGCAGCAGCTCATCCAGTAACCCGTTTGGGACTCGTCCTCCTCATCCTCTTCATTGTAGGTGTCGCCATCGCCATCATCACTGCTGTCTTCTAACTCGTGTGGCTCACGGCCAAAGTATAGCTCCTCAGAGTCCTCCAGAGGGGCGGAGTCCTCAAAGTCAGTGGATTCTTGGCTACACCCTTGCATTGCTTCCTCACCAGTTCCATCTCCCTCCATATGGAAGCTCACCTGGTAGAAGTTGTGGGCATCAGGTTGGGCTGATCTTCCCTCGGTGGGCACCCCGATCAAGGCACTCCCCTTCCCTAAGCTCCCCCCGAACCAGGTACGGCTGTGGGTGATCTCCCCAGTCCATGGAGGTGGATCTCGGGGTTCGATGTGGATCCCGGTATCATCCAGCACCACGTTGTTGCACTCCAGCCGTTTCTGGGCCTCAGACTGGTAGCCGCCCAGGACCACGTACTCGTGGCCGGGACCTGATTTGACAGTGATGGTACTGGTCAGTGAGAGGCCATTGTCCATGATGTCGCACGAGAGCACCGGGCCACCTAAGAGTAACTGGACCCGGATACGGAGCAGACGTACCGGCCGGGTGTCCGAGGACAGATTGTGGCCCCCTAAAATGTAGATGCAGTCATCCTGTGCCAGTGCCACGTGAAACGACTGCCCGTCAGTGAGCTCTGGGACAATATGGGAGGAGCAGCAACCAAAATCTAGGTCTATGAGGAACACCTGTGGAGGACAGTCCATCACGCAGTTCCATGTCTCTGTGGTTCTCTCGCCCGGCGGCCTGTAGCAGCGACCCCCAAAGAGGACACAGGCTCGCTTGCCCCGGCTGTACACCACACTTGCTGTGTGCCCGAATCGTGGTCCTGGCATCTCGCCCACCAGCTCCTTCTCCTGGCAGCGCAGCGTCACCTTGCGGTTGCTGCCGCGGCTGTCCTGGTTCAGAAGGTACAGGCTTCCGGAGATCTCATTGTTGGGAGTGCGGCCTCCGTGAATGAGGTAGCACTCTGGGTCAGAGCCCCAGGGGTCTAGGTGGGCCACAGCAGGGCAGCGCAATGGAGGAAGGTAGCAGGAATCATTGGAGAAGGAGACAGGACGCAACTTGAGCTCTCCCCTCTTCAAACGCACCATAAAAATCCCTGTCGGACAGGAGCGCTTTGGCCAGCCTTTCTGCCCAAACAGGAAAATGTCCCCATCCAGTGATAGTAAGGAACATCCAGGCTGCAGAAGGCTTGCACAGTTCACTGCACTCACTGGCTGTAAGGTCATACTGCAGTAGGGGAATAGTGGGAGACATGAGTTCATGTATTTTAATCACAAGGACACAAAGGACATAAAAATGTTATATTTTCACTCGTTAAAACATGACATCCATTAAACTTTTATATACGCTTACTTAATTTGAACTTTTTAATGTTTCAGAGTCATTCGTCATTACTGAAACAGAACACCCCGGAACCCTATATTGCCTATGAAAATTGGACAGGCGGACAGTACGGTTACGGCTATAGGACTTATGGGATGTAGTTTTTACACCCATATTTACGCCTTTGTTTAAGGGACACGAAACAACATTTCCCAGAATTCATTGCTTATGTTTTCCCGGGGATAGGACAGACGGTTTTAAGGTATTGTATCGCAACCTCCTATACTACCTAAATATTGATCATAATTAAGAGAATGTACATCCCTTCATAGACATTAATCACGCCCATTCATAATATACATAAGGCTTAAAAATCTTAACCAGAAGTATAGCAAACATGTTGTCTGTTATTAATGTGAAACTGGTCTAACGTGGAAACGCGATCTGAAGCTGAGCAGGCTGGTGAACACGATGGTAAACGGCGTCGGCTGCTCGTTTCACTGTAAAATGTCCATGGTATTGTTTAATGCAAGATAATGCACGATATAAGATGTGTTTAGCTCGCTTTTTGTAGCGTTGCTCCTAAAATCTTCATTGCAGTATTTTTGTACCTCTGGTGCACTTGAACAACACTGTAATAAAATTTTCGCAACATGTGTTGCATGCTAGATACTGCAGTTATGCACTATTCTTTATTATTATCTATCACCTAGGCAATGTCACGTTCTTGAAAATTACAAGAATTTGGCTGTGGCCTGGTTGCACATGTATGTGATAACGGTCGATGGATAAGTTTTGTGTGGTTTAGTGTTTCATGCGAGTTGGCATCGCCTCTTACCTTTTTGGACTTTCCCAGTGTCACTGAAGACAGCTTGGTAACAGTCTTGTCCTGATATGTGGCAGGCTATGCGTGAAGCTACGCTGGTCCAACTGACAGCACACAGATGGTGAGGTTAACGGCCCCTGACTGAAGTAGGTGGGCATACATCGCTTTTTCTCTGTTGTCTTTGAATCCTATCAGCTATAGTATAGTGTTAATCTCGCTAAGAACCAAACTTCTTTAATGCATCAGTACACGTTTTCAGGATATTCGTAACTCTTAGTAGCGCATCGTGTATATTTTCCCATACAGCCCACCAAAAACTGTACTTGCCAAATAGGAATGATTAAAAAAAAAACATGCACAAATCACCCGTCTTTGAAATAAGTAAGTGATACATCATAAAAATGAAGGGGATGATTTCTTGTGGCTGATGAGGTGAATTAAACAGATGAATGATGGAGCCTTTAAAGGTCAAGAAGAGAAATGCAGACAGGAAATACTATACCCAATTTATCAAGTTGGTCCCTGCCCTTGGATGGCTCATGTTATAGTGAGTATCTACTTAGCTGTGAGGATTGTGTTTAGTATGTAAAGGTGTCCTCTTTACCTACTTAACATTAGTGGAGAATACAGAAGAACTGTGCTCCGGTACTAGAGAACAGGTCTGCCTGTCACCAGGGGCCACACAGAATGTAAACTGACACATAGAGCTTGTGTAATTTTGGCCGTGTGTGATACTATAGCTTGTAAACTTTGCAGTTAATCCTTAATCATTAATGCATGGCATTGGTGATTAATTACAGTGAAGCCGTTTGTGTCTCATCCATAAAGTGTAATGTGAAGTGTCTCTGGAAACATACTTTCTGAAAAGTTTTTAAGTAGTGATTTTGCTGTAGATCCGCCCCAATGTTCGGTTTAATGTTCCCCATGTAATGCGTAATAGTGAAACTCATTGGGATATAATTCCCAGAATCCCCGCCTTTTTTTTTTATTTTACGACTCCATATACATGCCCATAAAACTGGGAAATTCTCCACCTGCAGTGAACCCGTGGCCCGCATTATCTGCTGTGAGCACCGTGGCCTGAAAAATGTGCTGTTAAGCAGCGTGTCCTGTTTTTCATTAACTCTCTTCACTCCGTCTCACTCGGGAGGAGCCACTCGTGCACAGGGGCAGCTGTACGGTTTTTCTTTTTTTTTTTATTTTATTGTGGGAGACACACAGGGGCACGCAAAACAGGACTGCGGCCACAGCGACCAGAAAAGATCGTTAGAAGTCGAAAGATAAACAGCCACGCACCTGCGTCTCCAGTCTGTGAGGGGAATGTGTGCATTTAGTCTCTGTTCCTGGGGGCCTCTATGAGTTTGGTTTGGGGTACGGGGTCACAGCCAAGAGATGCTATTCTATTGCCATTTAATGGGCAATTTGCTTCTTCTTGACTTAGTTTACATTACATATAGTGCTGTTGCATCATTAATGCCTGCCTTCCACACTGGCTGTTCAGCATTTTCATGGTCCCTGAAACTCCAAATATTGGAATGAATTGATGAATGCCACAGTTTCTGCTTGATATTTTACTAGTTGCATGCCTTTAGTGTACATGTGATTGTTGTGATTGGTATTAAAAGGAATTTAGCCTGTGTGCTGTTCTGGCCATAAGAGACCTGACTTTGACATTCAGTGATGTTCAATCCTTTTTCCATGTAGAGAAAGTACCTCCAGTTATAGTTGTTTTCATCAAGCCTCCTACCTCCTTTCTATGTCCTGACCCTCTTTTCTTCTTGTGACCATTAGATTATTATAGGTGGAAAGATGTTCAGAACATTGTGTTCAAAAATAAAAGCCCATGACCTGTAGAATGCGACACTGTTCAGGAGACATGCAGTAGTGACTTTAGCTGATGGGTAATGGAGATGAAACGGAGCATGTAGCTATGCTGCATTTCCCCCTCCCTGGTACTTTGTTGGTCTTCCCTGTTCTTTACACTGTTGTAGATTGCAGAGTAAAATTGGGGGGGCGGTAGTTACATTTGAAATGGTTATTTTAGCTTTGTGCATTGTTATGTGTTGCTTCCTCCACCCACTTTCTCTAGTGGAAAGCCTTTGAAAATGTTCTTTTCTTTCTTTGTATGCTGGCCAGGTCAAGGAGTTTTGCTCTTGTCTTCTCTAGAGATTTCTGTAAACTATTTTAAAAAGTGTCCTTGGCATTTGGAGCTGATCTGACTTGACTGCGAGCGGGGAAAATGTCACAGTGCGGTGTCCCCTCCAGCCATTTGCCCGGCCTCTCCTGGGTGCTGCCTTTGGGTTCGGGCAGGTGTGAGGCGGGATGCCAGTGTCGCCGAGTGGCGCCAGTGTCGCGGCCTATGAACAGGCGGTGGTGGACGCCTTGGGGCTCCTCTGCAGCTCCTCTGAGCAGACCTACGAGGGCTTTCTGAGCTCCTTCACTCACCTCCCAGCAGGTGAGCATCACACCTGTAATTCTTTAGAACTTTGCAAAAGCACATCATTTTAGTTATGTGACTCTTTCATGATCTGTCACTTCTGGAGAAGATATTATTCATTCTTAACTTGGGATCATGAAGTAGAGTACAGTTTGTGTTCCGGAAACTGTGACTAGAAGGGACCCAACGTTGTACTTAAGTAGGGTACGTTCCCTGAATTAATTAAGCAAGCAGATACACTATATGGATGAATGTCCTGGAACACCAGGCCATTACAGCTACAGGAAATTTTATGACACCCCATTCTAAATCCACAGGCATCAGTATGGAGCTGATCCCCCCCCTTTGCAGTTGTCATTGCTGCCATTTTTCTGGGAAAGTTTTTCACAAGATTTTGGAGTGAGTCTGGAGTTTTTGCCTGTTCATCCAGAAGAGCATTTGTGAGGTCAGACACTGATGCTGGCCGTAAAGGTCTGGCCTGCAATCTCTATTCTAATTCATCCCAAAGGTGTTTGATGGGGTTGAGGTCAGGGCTCTGTGTGGGCCAGTCAAGGGCCTTCCTCAAACTGTACCCACAAAGTTAGAAGAATGTAATTGTCCAATATGTCTTCACATCAAAACATTTTGGACAATTCTATGCTTCCATCTTTGTGGGAACAGTTTGGTATGCATATCAAGACAAGCCAGGCCTTCACGTCTAACATCAGTGTCTGACCTCACAAATGCTCTTCTGGATGAATGGGCAAACATTCCCACAAGACACACTTCAAAATCTTGCGGAAAGCCTCCCCAGAAGAGTGGAAGCTGCTATAGCTGCAACGGGGGGGAGGGAGTGGGGGCAACTCCACATTGGCATTTAATGGGTAGTTTAACTCTTATTAACTTAGTTTGCATTACATATAGTGCTGTTGTATCAGTCATGGCTGGCTCCCACACTGGCTGTTCAGCATTTTCAAGGTTCCTGAATCTCCAAATAGTAGAATGACTTGATAAATGCCACAGTTATCAAATGATGCCTATGGTTTTAGAATGGAATGTCATAAAAGTTGTGTGTAATATCCAGGTGTCCCAGTAGGTGTCCATAAAGTGTATATACCTAACTGGTAACGGTGTAAATATGTTTTGTATTATCTTATATTCTGTCTGTTGTATTTGTTGTGTGACTGCTGTATGATGGTTAAACCTGCTGTATGCACCCAGATCTGCTGCAGAAAAGTAGCGTCCCTCCCCTAGCGAGCAGTAAATCATATCTACCCACCTCCCTGTTTACCTGTCATGTCAAAACTATTATATTACATATGCATTACACGCTGCTTCCAATGAACGTGTTTTCTAGGTAGCTGGTAATAGCACAAATTTTCATTTGGTTTCTTTCCTCTAGGGGGCGCTGCAAATGGGCAGCCGGATTTGGCATCAGCATTGAGCCCCTTTCAGACAGCTGGTGGGATGCAAAATGGAGTGAAGACGGACATGGAGGAAGGAGAATGGCTGGGTGATAAGTGTCTGCATGAGGTTGTAGCAGTATTACCTGTTACTGAAAACACTTGTGGTTAGAGTTCAGCATTGGGGATGGGCATTCCTGAGATTAGACCCTGTAGCCTTTTCACGGAGCAGGCAGTAGTGGAGGGACCATGCATGCATGCATTCTTGGTAGCTGTGCATGCACTCACAGGTTGCTGGACATGTGCCATGTTCATTACTGTGCATCGTTCAGACTGCCGGATGGCGATGAAATGCCAAAACACACCTTCATCTAGAATGATGCAAATACGAGGTCTGGTCTCACGTAACGTTCTCGGTGGCCTGCAGGGCGGTTTGCCTGAAAGCTGAATGTGCCGAATCCTGACAGGAGGCTGCTGTTTGTACTCGTGAAGCCCCTTCACGCCTCAGTCTGCCCGTACACAGTAAAAAGTCTGCAGAACACTCTACAATTAGTCTTTAATGGAACAAGACAAAAATATCCCAGCTGCAGATGGTGTTTTATGTAGCCTTGAGGATATATAGGAAATTATTCATTCTGAACACTTTAACATTATAAAAAACAAATGTGTGTTTAGTTTCAAATAAATTGGTTTTACTAGTACTGAATTATTATTTGGCTTTTTAGCATATACCTTTACCCTAAGGACTTGGAGTCTGACACTTTACAATTCATTTAAAAAGCAGGGTAATTTATTGAAGCAATTCACATTATGTACCTTGTTGAAGCGTATAGCAGAGGCTTCTCTAGGGATTTCAAGCTGCGGCTTTTTAGACAAAAATTAAATTCCTGAACCATTACGTCCTGTCACCTCTCTCTTAGCAGAAGTGTGGAGCAGTAATTGTTGAGTTCTGTAGTTCTTACTTCAGTTTTTTTTGTCGGGCACAAGGTGTTATAAGAAAAAAAAAATGCATAAATAAATGAACTTGTGAAGCACGTATAGGTACATCTTGGTGAAGTATGTTTCCCTAAATAAAGAATTCTTTGCTTTGGTTGCAGCTTGTGCTGGACAAAGGCGTGACAGTGGGTGGGTGCGTGACTGGAGAGCGCCCCCCTGGTGGGGTGAAGGTGCGTAGGTATCCATATCTCCATGACTACAAATGAAATGTCAAGAAGACACTAGAAACCAGCCTTCTGACCTGGACGTGATCTACGGTGCTTGCTGTGTTTTGGCGCTTTTCCACTGGCATACAGGAACCGAGCTGGAACTGCGAAAAGAGACTAGTTACAGTGTGGATCCAGCTCGCTTTGGTTTTCCACTGCAGAACGGTCGGCTCGGTAAAGGCGGTGGAGCATGCCCAGAGCACCTAGGCCAGTGCTTGAGTCCGACTGAACGTATACCTGCAGGAGTAAATCGACTCCCAATCGCATTACCTGGGTGCCTTAGTCTGACTTTGAGCAATTCGATTTAGTGTGGTTTCATCTGGACTGACATGCTTACATGTACTTTAAAATTCCGGTTTTAGTCGGACTAACACAGTAATTTGATTTTCTTAGTGTCCCTGTAAATGTACTGAATGTGTTTTGGTGGTCGTTTACACTGGTTTTGCACTGTCCACTTGCAATCCAATCACCCAAGACGCATTTTACGACCAAGTGTACACAGGGTCGGTGAGATGATTTGGTATCTTGGTAGCAATTAGGAAATGACAGTGATGGCTGTTCAGACTGGCACACCCTGCTTAGACACATTCTCGTCCGAAATTCAGTTTCTTTCTAAGATGCCCTGTAAAACACTAAGGAATTCCTTACAGATATTTTCTTTGCATGCAGTTTGACAACTACCTGGACGTCTCAGACTTCAGCCATGAAGAGGAAGATCTCCGTTTGAATTCAGGTAACTATCTGTCCTAAACCAGTCATGAAGCTTTTTGTTTTCTTAACAGAGTTTGACCTATGAATTTTTGTGATTTTTTTTTTTTACCCAGGTTTTTCTTTACATAGTCAACTGTTGATGAAATCTACTATTAAATTAAAAAATGGCTTAACTGTGTCTTGGTGGATAGCACCTTCAGCGTCGGTGGTGTGAATCCAGCCTCCTCTCTCGTGCAGAGTTGGCATGTTTTCCGTGTCGTGTGGGTTTTCCACAGTCCAAATCCAGGCAGTTAGGCTAATTGGCATGTTTTTATTCCCCGTGGTGTGGGATCGTGCGTGTGCCCTGTGATGGATGGAAATATCAAAGCATTGCACCATTCTGGGAAACATAAAGCATTTAGTGTACAGCCCCTCCCCAGGTTACAATGAGGTTATGTTCCAATAAACCAATCGTAAGGCGAAAATGCATTTTGATACAGTACAGCTAACCTATCAAATATCATAGCCTAGGCTTAGGACACTTACATTAGCCTGCAGTTGGGCAAAATCATTAACACAAAGTCTATTTTATTATGCGTTGAATGTCCCATGCATGTATTTATTGAATAATGTACTGAAAGTGAAAAACAGAATGGAATTGGAATACCCATCATAAAGCTGAAATATCGTAACACGGGCCATCAAAACCCAGGAAGCGTCTGTACTATAGCATTTTCTTTAAAGATGTCTCTTATGAAGAAATATTTTCCATGTGTAGAATTTGAATTTTTTGTTTCCCCTGTATTTGCTCTTGTACGGTTCAGCTTATAGTAAGCATTGTTCAGCCCTTGTTGCCTGCTCTAATCAGGGAAGTTGTTACAGCTTATTTAAATGCATTAGCGACCATTAGGAATATTTGCTAAATGCATTTCAGCTGGCCTTTGATTAGGGGTGAGGGCGATCACATACAGAGAATGTGCCTTAATATTTGCTTTATCTTAGTTTTTCGATAAATGGAACACGACTGTCTGACAGCTGGACGAGGCTCCTCCTGAATTGTCATGACCTTTAATTAATGAGGCCTGCAAGACCTTCATGTCGAGACCATCGCCTCGAACACCCT
The DNA here is from genome assembly GCA_026781145.1 of Hippopotamyrus pictus. Taxonomy (NCBI): domain Eukaryota; kingdom Metazoa; phylum Chordata; class Actinopteri; order Osteoglossiformes; family Mormyridae; genus Hippopotamyrus; species Hippopotamyrus pictus. The sequence goes on from JAODLC010000021.1 coordinate 17,552,939, forward strand.
CCATCACATTTAGGTTCTGGGAGGAAAACGTAGACAGATCTGTAATTCAGAATGTGCCTCTGAGAGAGGGGAAATCGCTGATGGCTTCTGTCCCCTGCCAGTCAGACGAGCCAGATAATGGAACGACTGACTCCGAACTTCACCCCGATTAACATGGATGATTATTAATCTGCCGCAGTGAACTTGAGAAGATGGGGGGGGACATCTTGAAGACTGCGAGGCCCGTGCTAAGTCTTGGAATTGCATAATTGGGTCCTTTTCCGGATCGATGTCTTGAACGTTTGACACTGGAAGTAATAGATTAACTGAGATTTGCCTGGGATGGATTGACAAGGACACTTTCAGCATTCAGGACTTAATTCTGAGACTTTTAATTACTTGATGATCTTTACAATCAGAGTTTTTCTCAAGGCAAATAGTCACCCTGCAGTAATAAACATACGGACCCCTCGCCTGACTTCACCCCCTCCACTGAGGTGCCAGATCACAGTGAGTCAGGTGCTATATTTCCCACAATGCTGTGGGAAGTGAGACACCTGTTCCTGTGGATGTGTTGTGCCCCAATTACTGCCTCCTGCATTGTATTTGAACCCACAACCCCCACACATCTGGGCCCAGTCTGTCAGAAGCCCCCCACATACACCCAGCTCAAGTTTATCTCCCATCTGCCTAGGCATATTCTGAGGACTGTCCTCCTGGCCTTAAACTTAACGAGTTGCTTCCACTGAGAGAGTAATTAGCTGTTTAATTAGGACCTTCGTTGCCTTTATTACTGCCAAAAGCTGAAAGAGGGGCTGTAGTGGGACTTTGTGGGAGAGGTTGGGGGTGTCTGTCAATATTGGATTGTCTGAGCTCTTTAATTTATTGAAATTCCCTTTTTGTTAATGTACCTGCATATATAATCATTTACATTAGACAGTTGTCTTTTTTTTATTTCTGGTGGGGGCATAATTTGTGCAGATGCTTTGTCAGCAGATGTTTATCAAAGTCTGTGCTCTTTTCGCTGGAAAGATGACCGGCCGTCTGATTTTCAGTGCTCGTTAAAGGTCACCTCCACGCCGATGTGTTTCCACAGTCCGAGACTCATCTCCTGTGTTTGCTAGTTCTGTCCTGCTTAAGTCACCATATGGAGAATATGTCTAGGACTCAAAAAAAAAAAAAGAAAAAAAGTGCCGTAGCAGTCACTGGAGGTGACCCAGAGGTTCCATTTCCCCCCCAGTATCAGCCTGTCGCTTAAGCTCTGGTTGATTGGGAACATGTGTTTGGGAAGGATGAATGTTAACTTTAGCATGATTAGAATGGTGGCAATCAGTCTGGGGCGCTATAGCATACTGAGTTTTTGTATGTGCATGTTAAAGGTCGCCTAGGAAACCAATGTGTATCACATTCCTCACTGTGATGAGAGACGCTGATTACTGATTTGCTTCGGCTGGCTTCTAGAAGTGTAGCATTTCTTCATACCCTCAGCCTTGCGTATTCCCTGTTTGTCCTCAGATCAGATGGCACTGCCTGGTGAAGTAGAAGAGGGCCTCCCTTGCACAGCCACCATCTGCCACCACACCATGCTGGAGTTTCACACGGTGGCCCTGAACCAAGATCAGGGCCAAAGGTCAACTCCTGGAGGCCAAGAAAGGCCAAGGACCTCTGGATGTCACGTGAGAATAGAGCTCATTCAGCTTCCCGACAAAACACTATGATTCAACAAATGGAACTCTTACATACAGTACCAGTCAAAAGTCTGGACACACCTACTGAAAACTATTTGTTTTTCAGCGAGATAATGACCATAGGCACACCTTATGCTTGGGTAAGAACTATTATCTTGTAAATAAGTAAAGGGATGGAGGGCTGTGACAGATGACTTGGCCCTCCACAATCCCCCCACCGAAGCCCTATAGAGTTTGGTTTGGGAAGAGTCGGATTGAAGAGTAAAAGCAAGGTAGCCGACCTTCAGGAGTGTTGGAGAAACATTCCAGGGGGGTGTAAACTGTAAGCTGGCTGAAAGAATGCCAGGTGTCTACAATACTGTCATCAAAGCAAATGGGGGCAATTTTGATGAGTCTAAAATTTATTTTTGACGTCGTTGCAATATTTGATATGTATTACTTGCCTTGTATTGCCTTGAGGGCTTTTACAGCAAGGTGAGTAATATAGCGATGCATTAAAAGCAGGTGTGTCCAGATTTTGACTGGTTCTGTATACATGACATGCCTTTTAAAGACACAATTATGCATGAAAGCAAATCAAATATACGTTTGCTTGCTTGAGTATTTCTCTGTATAATTTAGTTATATTTCTCGTTTCTTTTGTTAATTGTTCTGCTGGCTGGCATGTAGTTCATTGGGCTCTCCTTTGAAATCTTGGTAATCCTGATGACATATTTCCCTGCCCTTCCCCTAGGAGGCGCCAGAGGAAGTTCAGCCCTTTACTTTGGATGAGAACTTTGACTATGACCATGCTATGCTGTCCCAGAAGCATCCAGTGCTCTGAAGCACCTGCTGGCCACACTGATGGGGGGGGGTTAGGGGAGTGACCCGGGGCGCAGTCACGAGTAGCTCGATCCTCACTAACATGCTGCAGAATGGGCCGCCGTCTCTCTTGCTGTACTTGGGTCTCTGCTAACTCTGCTGCCGCTTCTGGCAGGTCTCCCAGATCAGATAGATCGACAGCTTGGCTGCCAAGCAGACGGCAGTGCCGTGTGCAAAGATTGATTTGTGTCTGTTTTGGGTGACATCACTCGCATGCCCGTAATGGACCCTGTAATAGAGCTTTCGGTGCATGCCACCCTTCTTCAGTGCACTGCTGTATATGCGGCTGGAGTCGTGCGAAACGGTAATGTGTGCAAATGCAGTCTGCAAGGTGGAGCGGTGAATTTAAAAATGTACACGTGCGTCTCCCTGACCTCACGGGGCTGCAGTTCATTACATTTCGTGAGATGCGGTGGGAGGGAGGGTTAGTTGCTCAGTGGGTAGCACTATTGCCTCAGACTCTTTAGGGCTGAGAGTTCAAATCCTACCCTTATAACAGCCCCCCCCCCCATGACACTGACCAGGATTAAACCTTCAGAGGATGGATGGAGACATGGAGCTGCACTGTTTTGACTGGTATGCTGTATGATATTTATCAGGTACTTTTTCCCCAATTCTTTATAATAAGTTCAAAAGTTTCTTGGCCATATTCGAGATTTTGCACGATTTTTGAGAGCTGTTCTTTCTTGGTTTGATTCAGGTGCGGCTTGTAGGCCAGTGAGCATTCTGTTTGTGTGTAAGTGTTTGAGGGAGTGCGACATGCAGGCCTTTGGACAAAGTACTTGGCAAAATGACATTTCCTCGTACTTTTTTAAAGTAGATGGGAAACTGTGCAAATAATATTTCAGCTTAAGTATTTTTATGCTTATTCCTGACGCCTTTGAATCTGGAGGTGGCTGTTTTGGAGAGTGGAGCAAGGCAGTAATGGACAAAGCCTTTTCTGAGGTACAGGGTGATATTTTCTGGGTTTAATATTAAAGTTTTAAAGCAAAAAAAAAAATGAAGTCAGTCATTTTCTTCTTTTACAGCACAGATTCTCACACCACTCTGAGCAAAGCTTCCGTTATGCAGATTGGTGCTTCGCTGTGTATAATGGAATCATCAGATGATCAAACTGAAATAGGAGGGGGGTGGGGGGATGGGTGGCCATGAGCTGGCCTGTCAGGTGCCACAGTAGGGTCACTGGGATACAGCTGAATGCTCTAGTGCACATGAAACCATCCAGTGTGGGATTCACCTCCAGTCAAGGATATGACTTTGGTTTGAACATTGGAGGGGGGGGGGGCGGTTGAGGTCTCCCCCCATTTAGGGGGAGACATGATTATTGGGGAGATTGTATTGGCCGGTATTGATTATTGGAGGGAATAGAACCCCCCCCCCCCCCATAATTTATGACCATGCCTCAAACACGTATCAGATTCTATGTTTAATTCATGTGTAACACTTCCTATACAGAGAACACATTATCACAAAATGAATCTCTTTCATAGGTTATTTCTACTTGCATTGTAGTAATATTTGCTTATTTAATTGTCTACAGTGGTCCGGGTCCTAAGTACTTACAAATACAGGTTAAAATTGCATATAAGTGATGCATTTTTCCAAAGCAGCGTACAGGTCCCTGGGGCTGTTGGGGTTAACGGCCTTGCTCAAGGGCCCAACAGTGATATTATATATCTGTTAGCAAAGGGATTTAAACTTGTGACCTTACAGACGTGGGCATAGATCACTAACCAACTGAGATACACACCAACCCCCCACAAAATGCTTAATTTTATGTCAGACCGAGCATACAGAACCATTCCGGGAAAAGGGCAAAATTCACAAACAGTATTCTAATTGGTCTCCTTGGGCGCTGGAATAGAACATTAAAAACCGTATCGTTGATTTATGTATTCGGCAAGCCTATCATTTACGTCGTCATAGCATAGTTTGCCGTAGTTAATTTCAAGCCTGTGTCTTGGGCTATTGTAACACATAAACAGGACCATTAATATATTGTGAAAAATAGCTGAAAAAGGGGGCATATGTATGTTATCATTCCTGCTCCTGTGAAACGGGAAAGGTAAGATACTGCTGGTGTCTAATATAAAGACATGTTTTTACTGCTTCATTATTGCTGGATGGATGGCCTGTTTTATGCAGGGAAAATTCAGTCGGTTTCAATCTTTAAAAGTGTAAATCTTGACTCGATGATGCAATGCGGTGTCGATTCGTACCTTGAAATGGAACACAGTTCAGTAAGGCTCAGCGTGATGGGATATGATGTGATCTGATACTGACGAAATGGCAGAAAGCACTCTTCAAATGAAATAGCTCAGTTGGAGTGACTGGAATATTTTGTCAGACTGTCACGGGCGCTTCATCCGAGAATGAAGGATGGGACAGCTGTATGGATTATACTGCTATGCGTTGACTTTAGATGAATTCTTCCTTCTCTGCAGATGTGCTGCTGCAGTCCCAGTTTACACGCAGCCCCATGGCCCAGTCTGCCCATGTTAATTGCGCCTCTCTGGCCTTGCAGAGATGACAGTTATCGTCTGTGTTAAATGTCAGCGTGCCTAGGCCCCCCCCCCGGCAGGTGGAGGGTGGGGGCTATTGGCCAGGTGGGACCCCCGCCGCGAGAGGCACCCCGTCGAGTGACTGATCTGCACAGTGCCCACAGAGCTTCGGTTGTTGCAGTATGAGTTTGGGGGGGGGCGGGGCGGAAGGGAAACCCCTGACACAGGTGTGATTGTTGTGGGCCGCCAACGGCTCCCACAGCACAGGTGATCTGGCGTTCCCTTTCAGGGCAGGTGGGCGTGTTGGGTGGGTGTCTGGGGGCGGGGGGGTATCTCCCCTTATCTCCAACTCCTCAGTTTACAAAAGAGTGTCTGCAGACTTTGCCTGCATGTCATGCTGTAGGCTTTACTCCTGCCATTCCTGTCAAAGCATTGGCCATTGTCGTTTCATTTTCCCTATCTTCCATTAATTGATTGTTAGAATAAGTACTGAAAATAGAATTTCTTGTGCTGTTAATTCTCTCTGAATTTATGTTTCATATGTTCTGCTGGCTTCTATACAAATTCACACTGCTTCCAATAACCACTCTTGCTTATTTATGCTTTAAAATTCATTTGTTGGTGCTCCAGCACAGGATTATTGCATTGGGTTTATTGATACAAACATTCAGATAGTGAGCTAAACTGTTTATTAATGATGATTCATTTGATACAGGGGCCTCCCTTCAGTGTCTGTAAAGATTTCTGACTCAATCATGGTAGAAATTGTGACAATAACACTGAATATTTACTGACTTCTGAGTTTTTACGGAGACAGAAAAGCTAAAACAGGTTCACAGACTGGACTGTAAACACTATAGTTACCTTCTGTTATGTAGCACAAAGCTTTCTTTAGGAATTAACGCAGCAATTATGCTACAATTCAAAAAGAGAGAAAGTCATTTCAGCCTGCATTTTAGTGACGGCGCCTCCATGTGGTGATTGATGTAAGTGATGTACTGGGGGAGGTGACATTTTCTCCATATGGTGTCACTGTTTCCACATGTGTCGTGTCTTCCTCACCCTGCACCCAGCATGTCTTGCTGCTGGGTGCTGGGTACTTACCGGTGGTGTGCCGTACAGCAGGATGGTGCTGCCAGCAATCCCAGGATGTGAGACCTTGGGTCTGGCTGCCCGCCTGCTCTTTGTGCCTCTAGGCCATGCAGCTGGACCCTGGGTGAGTTGGACCTGAGAGTTGTGATAACGCGAGTTTCATCACATTCTAAATTCTGGTTATTTCTTAGGTTTTTCATTGCGAATTTTTCAATTGCTTTTGTAGAAACCAGGACACTGACGGCTCATGGGTCAAACGGAAGGCCCTTTGGTACCTTAAGAACTACACATGATCCAGTGTGCAAAGAGAGGCGATGCCTGGGTTTTTTGGTTTGGGTTGGAGGGGGGTGGGGAGAGATTAACAGTATTCACCCAGATCTCAATGGCACTCAATACACAAAAACTTTTAAATCAGGAGAAAAAAAAATGAAACATCTGCATCGATTCACCAGCTGTAATTTTCACGGTTCACAGGCGGTGGGTGATACACTAATGCCTCAGATGGCACTACACTATGAGAATGACAACAATATTTGAATTAAAACATTTGAATAGACGCTATCATGTATATTCATGAGTTAACCTGCAATTAAATAGTACACTGCATTGTAGGAGGCACAAATAATAAGGTTGCATATTTCTGCTTTGTTGATATTGTGTGATTTTTTTTCCCAGCGGCTTCGCAGCTCTGTCAAGCTTGTTGGTGTTTTCATAGCATTACCCTCCAAACTCACAGCTTGATTATATGATTATATATGTGTGCGAGGTGTATTTTACCTTGAGATACAGCTGCGGCTCTTGGGGCTGCCAGTCATTCAAACTTCACAGAGCCGTCGCGTGCAGTGAAAAAATGGACAAAATATTGTGGAATTTTGTAGGAACTAAAAGTCTTGGCCAGTTGGTATCTTTGGAAGGAATGTTGAGCAGGTAAAAGAACAAAAAAACCACATGCTGCAGAAGTGGATATACCAGCTCGACTTCGAAGATTAAAAACGGATTTTCACATCCCTTTGAATAATGGAGATAAGTGATTGTCATTACAACATTTGAGCTTTTCCAAATTAATTGCTTTGAATAATTATCTGGAACAGCATGGAGGAGACAGGCACACTTACAGATCAAAACAAAACACTGTGGAAGCACAGTTCTCTGACAGCATGTAATTTCTATCATAATTTGAGAAACACAAAGCTGATATTAACAGCAGTCTCTGACACCATTTTTTTCATCTTTCATTTATGTAATTGCATATTTTAGCAAAGGCAATTAATGTTTTACCTCTTAGCACTTTATTTAGGGAAAAACAGGTGCTCTTTTACATTCTCTCAAACAAGGGAAGGCCTCGTTCCTGCCTTGTCATTAATTCTTCACTCTTGAATAATTTGATATCTCTGCAGCATCTTCTAACAGAATGGTCAAGGGCTGAATCCATGGTGTGAAGTATTGTCTAAACATTTTGCTGAATTACTTCTGCATAATGGTTTTATTTAAGGAACTGTTATATATGCAGATATGCATGTTAACTAAATGGAAAGAACTTTGCATAGAAGGCCAAGGTAGGAATGGTTTCAAGCTTACAAAACAAAGGCGTCTGACCTCTTGGGAACTCCTTGTGAAGATTCTATTTTTGGGAGGCCTGCCAGAATTCCCTGTCCCTTGTCCCATGAGTGTGGTCTGCTGGTCAGGGCTTAGGGAAACACAGGCACTGAAAAATAAGCTCTGACAGAAGTCAAGCCCTGCCAATATGCCAAACGTGGTGGCAGTCTACGGTGGCACCCCAAGCGTCGGGCTGAAGGATGGATCGATTGCTGTGTTTCATGATTTGTCAAGATGGACAGAACAGCAAAACAACAGGTGAATAGGCAGGTGATCCGGAGGCTCAACAGATGAAATGTGTAGCACTGGAAGTGGATTGGCGTAGTATTTCATTATGCATCATCATTATTTACTTTATTTAGAGTGTATGTGTTAGCCTACAGTCATATTCAATTCAGTTTGTTTATAGTGCCCTTCACAGCAGTCACTTATGGCACGTATGTGTGGCCATCCATTAGTTCTTGTATGCTAAATGGTTCTGATAAAAGGAAAACGAGTAGCGGTGAAAAATATGAAACGTATTTCCAGTCCACCATGGACACAAATTCAGCCACTTCCATACTGAATTTTACTTTATGCCTATCTTACACATCTCATGATGAATTGCCGCGTATACTTCCTGGAGAATATTGGATTGTATATAATGTGATTTTGTTTGTGCATTTAGAGTGAGATCTTGATATCAACATATCAATATTTCATTGTTACTGCATCTTGAAATCTGCGGTGAGATATTTCTTTCTCTGGTGAGATGCAGTACATCACCCATCCCCTTAAAATTTCAGGCCTGTCATCACTCAAAAGGGAATGTAGACAAGCCACATGTATGTTTTAGTATGCTATGTTGCTGACTAGCCTATGCCTTGGTTCAATGATCCTAATCCTACTAAAAGAATAAAAGCATCTTCTCACTGTGTAAGAAGCAAATGGTTTTTATCAGCAACCTTCCTCAGTTTATATGTCATGTACTGTAATTTATCATGAATAGCAGCACTGCCTCTCGGAAAAAAACAGAAAAAACAAAACATAGTTCCACGGACACTTAGTATTTGATCTCAAGGTCTCACTGTAGCCTTGCAGGGTAAGACCCTGTCTGTAAGGATTGCTATCGACATACCATATCATAACTGTGGTACTGAATGCCATTTGAAATAAGACAATGTCCATTGTAACCCCCAAGTCATCAAAAAAGATTGCAATAAAAATCAATTATACTCACTCATTTATGAACTTCCCATCTTGCAAATGCACTTCAGCTTAATTAGTAATCAAGTAATCAAGACAAGAAAGTGTTTCCAGGAGAGATTAAATTATGGTCATGATAGCCATTCCCTGAACCAACAGGTAATGCAATATGCATCAATATTGCATGATGGTACATATTTTACATGGGGGGGGGGGCTATAACCCATTAGATGGGAAACATTAAAGGCATTCCTACAATAGTTTCGCTGACTCTGACAATTATGTACATTATTGATAGTCATGAGACAATGATTACAATAAACATTTACATAATGTGATCGGAAGAAAATTATGTATTTAGGTGATCCTGTAAGACCTACAAGGGGCTTGGCCTGTGTCAATGATGCAGTTGGGGTCACGGACTTCTCTGCTGGAATGCAAGGTGTAGGTTTGACCATAGGCTACCTCTTGGAGTATTCGGTACAGCCCTATTTTTTCACCATGTAATGAGTAGGATTATGTTCATGCTTCAAACCGCACAAATGAGTTTTTAAATCCAACAAACGCCTATATTTAACAAACAAGGAGAAAGACACTATAGTACACAAGCCCTGCATTGTGAGGCCTAAAGCGATTTTGTCACGCAGCACTTATCTGTTTAAGGGCACAATATGCATCTGTGCCGTACCCCATCTTCGTCGCGTACTTTTGGCGCGGGCAGGAGATTCCGAATTTGGCGGGCTCAGCTCTCAGCGCGCGCTGGTTAGCGTACGCGGTGACGTGGTGGGATGTCCTTCATTTGCTGGACGCTGGACTCTTATCGTGGGTGAGCCAGTTAACCTGTCCATGGAGCACTCCAGCATTTATACCAGTCAAGCGTGGCGAGTCTTATTTCGTCATTTTACTGTGTTCATTTTAATGACATGCTCCCGACGACGCCCGCAATATAAAAGAGGTCTGGCGTCACCTCGACCTTGAACGCCATTCATTTACCACTAGATACATGTAAGATGAAGGTATCTGCTAAACTGTAGGTTGCAACAGTTTAGTTCTTTCGTGCTTAGGTGAGCATCGTTAACGCGTGATACTTATGTGTATATTCTATAACAAACTATACAACAAAATGAAATGAATCCCGATGCGAGAGTTACGAGATAGTTACGTGATTCATGTGGACTTACTTGGTGCATTTCACTTAAACTGGTCGCCTCTCAGCACCAGGGCACAATTCCTTCTCCCTTGTTGACGGAGAGAGGGAAAAACTGTCTCCCGTTTAATTAAAAAGAAATAATACGTTCCCAGAGACAGTGCGCGTTTTCAGACGAAAACCACAAGCCGTAGCCCGTATTAAACTCTTTTAGTGTGTCCTCTCTTTTTTCCAGACTTAATAACCGTGGCATGGCGGCCGGGCTGCCAGGTTATCTTCATGAATACACTCCGCGCTATTACACGGATCTTTGTTTAATTTACTGGCCCTAATCTGAAGACTCGCACGCATTGGCGAGAGCATTTTGCAATAAATTGAGTGTGAAGATGGAAAGGAATTAACATTGTCTCGTCTGCGGGCAGAACCATCCTGGAAGCCTGTCTGTATACTGATTTACACATTAAAGGTTGACACTGTGAAGTTAATCATGGCGCTTCTCTCGTGGGACTGCTGGCAATGAGCGCTGTTTTTGTTTGTTTGAGGAAAAGACGAGCAGTCGGTTCGTACAAATGAGTTCCGAGAGTCCCCTTATCTCTTACTTTGCGTTAAACTCTCCGGGGGATTGGCGAGAGTACGATGCGAGGGTCAACAAAGCTCCTTTAATGCCGGTCATCTTTTATATATGTTTTTTATAAACCCAGAGGCGGCGTTAAACGACTATATGGGCATATTGAGTCTGGAGCCATATTCTTTTCTGTGAACGACTTGGAGTTTTCATCGGAGGTCTGTCCATAAAACAGGAAGGCGGCAGCCCACTGTCGGCGCAAAAGCCAGCAAACGGCCGTCGTAAACGGATAGTGAGTGATGGGCCTTTTCAGGATCGAGTCGCTCTCAAGGCTGTGGTTTAATTAGAATTTTTCATCTTGTATACGGCGATGTGATACGGGGGTGGGCTAATTTTATGTAAGGTGTGTGTGTTTTCTAAAAAAGTTAGTGGTTTAACGATACGCATCGTCATTAAAAAAATCGTGCTTTTCAGCAACTGTAATTCAGACAGGAAATTAGACAAGCAGATGTTTCATTTCCGAACTGCTATCTGCTCTCAAAATTCAATAAGGAGCCATTTTGCTGTAGTCCCTTGATTACATCTATCCAGTTCAGCCTTGCAGAAATAAAAAATATTGCTCTGCGCCAATCATGTGCACATTGATCTTGTGGTTTTTATCAATTATTTTAGGGTGGGTGTGTAGAATAGCAAGGGGGAGTGGAAAACTAGATGGGGTGTCCCCGTGATAGCAGGCACAGTCCTCTCTTTGGTCCTCTAAATACGCGTGCTACCATCTACAATAAATTACTATTCCTTACTTTTAGATATGTTGGCTAAAATTTTGTGCCCTGGGAAAACAGGCGATACACAAACGTGAGGACATTTTCTAGATGGGATAACGTCGAGGTGGGGTGGTCAAGTTGCTTCAGTTGGTGAAAAGCAAAAAAATCAACCTTGTGGAAGAAAGACCAATCTAAATTACAAATCAATGAGTTGCATTTTAGTAAAAACTGCAAAATGAAGCATTCTCTAAGTTTTTTTTGCTTTATGAATGTCACATTAGAACCTTGTCTCTATTTCCCGCAAAGGGATATTCTGCTGGCCTTTTTTAAATTTATTTTAGTCTTTTTCATCAGGACAGAAGTTTTTTATTTTACATTGGTCAGATGATAATTGAAGATGCTTTTGCTATCACTCTGGGTCAATCAATAATAATTCCCAGAAAAGACCTACATTTTTGAAAATGTAATTTGAATATTCTTATTTCTGCACTCATACAGATAATGTACCAGAGCATTCCTTAATACATATGCACACATCTCTGCATCACTTCCCTGATGTTTAGTATTACTATGCTCTGTTTGAAATCGCTTTTTAGAATATGCGATACTGGACAAAATTTGAATTTCAGTGGACGAACTTGAAATATGTGCTCTTGTGGTTTTTTTAGTGTTAGAATATAGACTATCAGTAGAGTGCACAGGACAGCAAGTCTCTCACAAGACAACTGTCAAAGCTACTTCCCAAAGCTTGAGAAATACTGCTTCTCATTCTATGATCATTTTTTAACTCTGGCTCAAGCTTTTGACCTTTCAGCTTATGTGAAAAGTTTTTTGCTTGTTGTTTTCAGATATAAAGTTTTTTTGGTACTTGGTTTCTTCTCACAAAAAAAATCTATATATGTCAGATGCTCATGGGAAACACTGCAGTTACATTGATTTTTGGATTACACAAAAAAACGCCAAATTGTTCTTGGGAGTGGGCGGTCTTTTTGTTGCTTAAAAATAAGTGTAAATTGCCAGGAGGTAGTCAGTATTTCAGAATTAGTCAGTGGCTGAATTTAGGATGCTAACAGGTAAATGTAGCAATGAGTCGTTGAAAGGTCGTTTTTTTTTAGGTTAGAATTCAGCCAGGAACATAATTTAGGAATACTGAAACTATCAATAAGAATAGATGAATATGGCCTTATTTGTACATGTTTAGAAATCAGACTGGAATTCTGGGTTTTTGGCCATACTAGCTAGTGTTTATTAGTATGTTGACTGGCGGCGTTGCTGTTGCTGTATTTGCTACTCTCGGTCTTGCTTTTTCTTTGCAATACTACTTATCTCTTGTTGTGCTTCTTATTTATTCTCATTGTTCCAAAATTTACCCTTCTAGCTCTCATCTCTTTTGTTTACTCTTCCCTATTGCTCAATATTTTTTCCCCCCGTTTTTTTCGGTTGCACTCTGTGGCAGCCACTTAAACTTATGGCCTGACATTGCTTTAATCTTGTTTTTCTGTTTCCTTCAGAGGAAGAGAAGTGATGCTGTGATCTCTTCATGTAAGATGTTTGCCTCTTTCACTAACTATTTCTGACTGTTTGTACTAATTTGTTGCTGTGCTTATGAAGTGTGTGAAATTTGTGACGCCATTGAGGCTTGCATGTGTCTGTTTTGTTTTTCTGGTTCTTTGGTGCCATGCCTTTTGGGTCACAAGGCAGAAATGGGAACAGGGATGTGTTTGTTGAGGGAACCACTGAGAATTTTATACCCTTAATAATCTAGTAGGGGGCATATTAAGGGCAATATAATGAGAGGAAGCAGGCTGACTGGGGTTATACACATGGTTTCATCCCTTTTGGATGAACTTTAGTGCTGTGAGGAGGAACGACAGGACCAGTCTGCTCTTGGTTTTGTTGCCAAAATTACAGAAAATTCCTACTTAGCAGACAAGGTGCCAACCTTTCATTTCTTCACTGTGGGTGTGCTCTGTCTTCTGCATCTATTTTAAACTTCTAAGGTACAGATAAATTTAGGAATTGATTTCTGTATGTGTTTTTCCACAGCAATTATATTCCCAGAATAACTGGAAAGCTGGGCCCTTATATGATACCTGTCACTCACCCCTTTTGTAATCTGAACAGTCAAGAATCCTTGTCTTACTAGCAGAATATTTCTGGTGCTAATTATACCATAAATCACTGTATTCAAGTAACAAAGTAAAATGCCAAAATAAATTATTAAAAAATAAATTCAAAATAAAGTCATTTGTCTGTGATGGATTAAATTAATTGTCATTTAAAAAAAATATTTGTTCATGATGTTCCATAAGTTGCAACTTTTGAACTAGGTGTGGGGTAAAGATGATATGGGCATTAACCTAAGTACAAGTGCCAGTTCCACCAGAAGCTTTGCAGACATACCAAACCCACAACACGGCCAGGAACTGAATACAACTTCAAAAATGTATTACAAAGGCAATTCATGAGATATCTTCATCAGATTTGTTCTATGTACTCAGTGGTTATCAAAGTTTTTAGTCACATTGCAAACAAAGGTACGGGACATCACTAATCTAAAGCAGAGGATCACTGATGCCAGAGGGTTTACTACAGCGAACATGGCAAGAAATCCAGTACCGTCTTGATTAGAGGTGTAAAAATTAATCGTTTCTACGATGCATCGCGATGCAGATGAGGACGATTCGGTATCGGTTCAGTAATAGACCATAACCGATTATAACGTACTGACGCTTTTCTGACGTCATTTGCCACATACGTGCTTTGTCGCAGTATAATACAACAGCTGAGGGAGGCGGATCTCGAGTGCGAGTAATTAAAAATGCTCCAACTACTTTAAAAGCCGACATCTGGGCACATTTCGGCTTTTATGAACAACCTGGTAAGCACGACCTGGAGAAGACACACGCTGTGTGTAAATCATGCCACGCACAAATAAAATATGCAGGAGGTAATACCACTAA
>JAODLC010000021.1:17569594-17619563 GCA_026781145.1 Hippopotamyrus pictus
ACTTTAAAGTAATTCGTAAAAGCTGAAGTAGCTCATAGCGTCCCTCCTGACATGGATTAGGTGGTCACCCTAACCATTGGCCAATGTGCTGCCCCTCAATCTTAATTGCACAATAGTCATCATGCAACATTAGGGCCTTGGGGACAGGTGGGGCATGCAGGGATCTACTGTCTGCCAGCGGTGGGGTGCTCATGCCCTGCCTACTCACCCAATTTTAATGCACCTCAGTTATCCATACAGTTGATCTAGTCCTGATACGCTTGGGGTGGGGTGCACGAGATTCTGCCAGCGGCGAAGAGCCCCCGCCCTGACCACTCCCCCACTTTTAATGCACCACAGTTTTTAATTTGCACACACTTCAATTCACACACTCATTCATACACATCTACATGTACATACCTTATATACACATATAAAGTGGGGTGGGTGAAGGGGGGCCCCTTCGGTCCCAGCAGGGCGGCGGCCCTCTCCAGCGATGGTGGGCCAGATGGGGGCCTGGGCTGTGCTGTTGTGGGGTGGGTTCCCGGTGGGTGTTCCCGGTTCTCTGGGATGCTCTGTGCGCCGACGGCGACTTTGGGGGTTTGGTCTTGGGCTGGGTGGGGGGACCAGCCGCCTCCTGTGGCCCCAGCTTCGGCTTCCTGGCAGGTTGGGTGGGCCCTCTCTGTGGCCTTCCTCCGCTCCCCCTCAGCACTACTGGTAGCAACATGACGGCTCGCTGAGGCAGGCCGGGGTGGGGCAGGACCCGTCATTCTGGGGACACCTGAGGGCCCTCTTGGTTCCCGGTGGCTTTGGCCAGCGGGTCGGGGTGGGGGATTGTCGCTGCTGCCCCCCACATCAACTACTAGCACATCCATGGGGAAATTGTTACACTCGCACACACGCATAAATACATACATGTATATAAGTATTTATCCACACCTATCTCTACGCCACACACACACACACACACACACACAAAGGTAGAGGCATACACACAATGTTATCACGGTTGCAGCTGCAGTTATCAATGTTGTTATTGCTGTAACTGTTGTTGCCGCTTGTTTTATATTTGTATTATTATTATTATTATTATTGGTTCTTTGTTTTTTGTTTTCCCTCTTTCTTTTTTTGCAATGGAAATTAAAAAAATAAAGCTGTCCTCTCCAGAGGGGTGGTGGTAGAAGGAATATATATTAAAAAAAGGGAAAAAGAAAGAGGAAAAAAGGAATTGTATTCCCTTAACCTTTGGAGTACAGTTGATTTTTATTTTGCATTCTTATTGTCATTGTTGTGGTCTGATGACTTGGAATTTACATAATGGTATTCTCTTAGCTGAACTTTTAATGAGAAATTATTGCATATTAAGGTGTTGCAGGTAAATGGCTACAGATGTAGTCAGGAGTATTCCGTATTTTTCTGAATTACAGTATTAAATTATTGACTTTTTCCATTTGGTGCCAGTTTGGACTAATATTTTTTTTAGAATAATGCGTTACATACAACACATCCCATAGACACTTTATTAAGTACCTCTAAGTAGCATCAGGGAAAGTTGCTACTTCACTGGGTAACAAATTATGCTTTCAGAAATACCTTTCGGCACACCAATCCTGTACTGAGCTGTTTTTGTACCTGTGGCATTCCAGTCAGCTTTAATGAGTCTGGCCATTCTCCTCTGACCTCTCTCATTAACAAGGTGCTTTTGGCAACATAACTGCCACTGACTGGATGGTTTTTTTTTTTTTTTATCATGCCGTTCTCTGTGAAATCTAGACACTGTCGTGAGAAAATCCCAGGAGGGTGATTGGTTCTGAGATGCTGTAACCAATATGTCTGGTATCAACAATTGTACCATGTTTAAAACCACTTAAATAACCTTTCTAATCCTTAACTACACAGCAATGGAACCTCTTTACCCTGCTTGCATGCTCTACAAGTTCAGATATAGTCACATCATTTCCTGGTTGAAGTAGCCGGAGTATGCAATAAATTGAGTGTATGTTTGTTGTAATCATTGGAAATAAGCTCCCCAATTACAGTACAATTGATTTGCTGTGACTTTGAATGCCATTCAATACTGACTAAATAACAGTGCTGCTTTAAAATGACCGTAAGTTTAAACTTTATTTGTTCTCTCAGCTTTTGTTTTCATGGAGGTGTTATCAACTACAATTAAGAAATTTTGAGCTGTTGAAATGCTTATTAAAAGTCACTGGTGATTGCCAGGGAGTGAAAGGACATGATGAAAGCCTGGCTCAACATTGGGTGACATTGAAAGATTTTAATCCAGATTTCCATGGGCCCAACAGTGGGGGTGGGAGAGGGATGGGAGAGAGCCAACAGGGAAATGAAATTAGCAGCCTAGGGGAGGAAATTGCTAAGGTGAGTAGAATGGCTAGAAATGGTCTAATCTTCTGGTATAGTTATAAAATTCTCTTGTTGACCACAACAGAGGAAAATTTCTGTAAATGGAAGAGTGAAAAAACATATGAGCTCCTGAATTTCCATTGTGTTCTGAGATAAACGGGAACGACGGTTGATTCTTACAAGGGTATCTTGTCATCCAGTCATTCTCCTTTGAGAGCTTTCTTTTTGTATGTTGTCAGGTCAGGTCAGGTTGGGGAGCATGCACTGGTATGGCGCGTTGCTGCAACCACGTGACAAAACACCTCAGGATCCCGGTTGACGAATCTGCATTCTGTGAGCCAGACTGCCCTCAGGGAATAGCACCACATGGCCATAGTGCCGTAACTGACAGTCCCTCACAATGCAGGTAATGTGCCTCATTTGGGATCCCCTGAGCAACTGCTGGTTCAAGACACAGTCAAGCCAGCAGTACCCAAGAATTCCATGAAGTGAGACAGTGCCTCTGGAGTCTAATCTTCGTCTCTGGTCACTGGATTACCTCTTTAAGTCGCAACCATACAGCAAAATGTTATATCTTATAACTGTATAATATATTTATAACAGAAGGGCTGATGATCAATTGTGAAACTCCTTAATTTTCTGGGTAATATCTTTTGATTTTGTGTTGTCTGAACACTGAATTTTCTTTTGCTATCACATGCTTGCGTTCCTGACAGATTAGCCTTATTTGGCAGTACTGCAGCTTTATGTATTGGAATGGATTTGTTTTTCATAAACGCTTCATACTCTTCACTGTCTTAAGGTGAGCAATCAAATTTGTGTTGAAATGTTTATTAGTAGATCTTCCTTGGAAATTTAGCAGAACAGTGTTTGCAAAATACATTTCTAATGACACTAAAATAATTCCACATAGCAGACATTTTTCTAACTGTTTAGTATGTGGGTGTGCAAAGCAGTATGGGTCATAAATTTCTGGCAGTAAATACCAGCTCATTTATAACCATCGGCCAATACTGATAGTTGTCTGATATAGTCAGTGCATCTCTAGTCTTAATTGCAAATGTAAATATTAACTTTAATTTTAAAAGTTCACTTCATCCAGGAAGTGGATGATCTGCTGATGTGTGGACATTGAACAATAGTTGACGTGCAAGTGCAGTGGGTGAGCAGCATTTGAGCCTTTACTGTACATAGCTCTACCTTTATCTGATATGTGGTGTGATTAATCGGTGGCTCAGTGACCAAGTTGCACTATCGCCTTACATTTTCAGGTTCAGGCTTGGCTCAGCTTATGCAGGTGGAGTTTGCTTTGTCTTGTGTTTGTGTGTTTCCTTTATTGCAAAAAAATATTGGGAAAAAAATCATATTGCAATATTTGGAATAGATATTGCAATATTTATAAAAACAAATTAGTTGAAAATTTACCCAAATTAAATTGCATAAATAGGCCTAGAGGATGATATTATCTACCAATAAAACCAGTAGGGGGAAAGGCTAGTCAGTTCACATTCTGGTTAACAAATGAATTCTGAGATTCATCCATAAATCAAGAAATCCCTACTGGTACACTGAAATTGTACGCTTTCTTATTTAAAATTTTATTAAGAACAAATTTCACAAAATTTCAAGAACATTTTTAATGACAGCCCTGGCAGCTTAGATATACATATAAAATGAGCAGCCGCAACATAAATAGATTCTCATACTTGTTTCCACAAGCCAATAGACACAAAGCTGTACAAGTCACTTGCTCTTGTTTAATATTTTCTCCATGGAATCCAAAATATTTCAATACAGTGGAAGACAAATTTCATTTGGTGAGTAGTTCTTGTTTTTCCTTCTCTTCACTCATTTTTGTTAAGTTTCTCATAAATGTGCCAAACTGAGTCCAAGAGCAAGGACAAGAATGGTTTTGATCAGCTCAGAGAGCTCATGCAGAGCTCATTTTTTAGCAGATTATTTTGAAAAGACACAATCATGAACATTACAAAGCCTTGTAGGTTTTGTTTCCTATGACATTACAAATTTCAGCTTTTTGATGTTTCCAATCTAACTCACTAAATGCAATAGCTGATGTGACAATTGCATGTGCATAGCTTGAGATGTCAATATTAACATTGCAGATAGTGCAGATCTCATTTCTTCTGGTTACTCTGATTTTGTCCAGAAACATTTTTGGTCCAAACACAGCATTTAGAATTGCTACTTTTAATTTAATTTGTGGACTGGCATCCCATCCAGGATATCCGCTAGCCTTGTACCCTGTGTTTCCTGGGAGGGCTCGCCATGACCTGTTACTGGATAGGTGGATATACAAGATGGTTTGATCATCCCTTATGGTTTCTGTTGTGATTTTGTATTATACTGGGCAGCATTAGATGTTTAGCTCCATTTGTTGTTCAATTTGGTACTAATATTGTTTGTGAATATGCTTGGGAACTGAATATGTTACTGTTTATGGTGAAGCCTCATCTGTGGCCTTTTTTATCTTTATTCTTCTTAGGGTGGAGTCAGGGAGACTTGCTTACTGTGTATTGTATGTACTCCTTGTATGACTTACTCTGTTAATGCATTTACCGAAAAATCTCTCTCTACGTCACTGGCTGTTAATTTGCCCACAAAAGAAGAAAGTGAGTCCTCTTTACCCCGTGGATGTGGCATAGGGACACAAGGAGCTTAAACTGACCCTAGCTGCCTGAACCCCAGCCTCATGTTTCATGTTATCATCTCTTGGCAGAAAGAGGTTTAAAGTAAAGAATCCTGTTTTCCAGTGTAGCATTCTAAAGTTTTTATTTTCCAGTCAAACCAAGCTATGGTGTAATTTGGTTCATGCGAGTAAGGATTTTGCATTTTTAAAGGAGTTTCTTACAAGCTTGATTCAGTATGCAAGAATTGATACTGCGATACTATTTCTATCAAAAGCTCCTACTACTGTCCTACTGACCTAATTTTTACCCATGTCTTCCTCTTAGGGACTTCAGGCTTCATTCTACCAAAAGACAATATTATCAATCAAAGACAGAATCATTGTTAAATCCTTTTCCATATACATTTTGTGAAAGTATTGTCTGTATTGAGCAGGGCTGAGTGATGTTGAAAAAGGTTCACATTGCAATATTTGAAATTCTTTACATTTACGTTTACATTACATTATTTGGAGGCACACCTTTTTGGATTTTAGCTGATAGACTAAGCATACCTGTATACACAAGGAGAATATATTGCTAGTCCTTGTGTCTTGAAGGCACTGATCCTGGTTTCTGCTTCTGAATTGGTTTGCTTACATTTATACAGCATGACAGACTTGTTGGCTATGATAGCTGGTTTCCTTCAAAGAAATGACAACACATCAAAGCAGTTTCAGTGGTGGACTTGGAGAGGTACTGTTTCATGGGCCACGCTTTCTTAATCACTCTAGCCCGATTGCCCTATTGAAGACACTGGTCTCCTGACGTCTACACAGATGGAGTTTGTGCAGACGTTAATGTCAGATGCCTGCGCCTCACTGCACTGGTGGCTCTGCTCTACATGCCGTATCTCTGTGCCCTTTTGTTTTATTTCCCCAAGTGCCCCCAGGCTGCTCAGTGGTCCTGCTATGGCACCACAGAGTATCTGTCACAGTTGATATTTTTCCACCCGTCACATCCAGGTTCTGTCACTTTTACTCTGTGTGAAGTGAAACAAGGGAAGACCCACCAGCCACAACCTTTAAATCTCAATTCTGGCTGCAAGCTGTGATTCTAGACCCTTCTTCTCAAATACTGATAATACTGAGATGTAAGTGTTCTGTTTCTCACTTTAGTTTGCATTGTGGCTCAGTGCATAGTGCTGTTGTCTCAACTCAAGAGTTTTGGGTGAGTGAGAGAGTTCAAATGATACCGCTGATTGTATGTTTTCTCTTGCAAATGTTGCTTGACTTTTTAGGTGCTTATTTTCCAAAATGTGATGACTGTATGTATGATTGCTTTGCAGTAATGGGTTTCAGTTAAGGTTATCAGCTAATCCATGTCAGGAAGGACACTTTGAGCTACTTGAGGCTTTACAAACTGCTTTAAAGCTGAAAGGCTCCTTGATTGAAAGACTCATCCAGCTATTTCACATTGACACATGCATTATTATAGGAGACAGGCCAATCAGCACACAGTATGAACTTGGTGCTTAAGTGAAATCCAGGACCTTTTGATCAAAACGGTAGGTTATAAATTCTGTCCTAGCTCAGTGTCCTCCCACGCATGGATAAGATGGTTACCCCAAGTTACCGTATTTTTCCTTTGCTGTGTGTTGTAACCTTTGCTATAGTAAATGAATGAATGAGCCTGACCAGCTGTGTGTGCGCCAACCTTGACTTGTATGATGGGTTTGTATCCTGTTATGACAAGTTTCAGACCTGACATTATTCCACAGACCAAAGCTCTGTATGTACCCTACATTTTTGTAAGTTACCCAATACATATAGGTCAAGACACCATTAAGGGTCAAGAAAGTTCTTGTAATATTACTTTTAAACAATGCTTATCCATAATTATTGATTATTGTATTTACATCCACCTTGCACATCTGCCCACTCACACATACACACAGTATGTTAAAAAAAAATCAGTGTAAGGCTTTGCTTTTGCATGACCTCTGCATGCTGTCTCCCAGCCAGTCATAATCAGTGTTCATCCTTGTTGTTTGACTCATTCATAGATAGTGGTGTGTTTGTGAGAAATCTTAACAAAATGAGTAAGAAGGGGAAAAGTGAACAAGAACTGGCTGTCAAAAGATATTCGTCTTCCGCTGTATAGAAATATTTTGGATTCCAAAGAGCCGATATTGAGCAAAAGCAAGTTATGTGTCCGAATGATTTTTCTGCATTGCTTTGTGTCTGCTGGCACCACTTGGGGTGACATCACCAACTTATTTGACAGACTGTGTTGGTAGATAATTTCTATATGGGTGTAATTTTGTGTACACTTTCAGCTCCTTTTTGTTAATGCATATTACAGTATTTATCACGGGGTGTTTAATGTGGGGTATTTATCGCACTCTTGCCTCACATCTTTTGGACCAGGGTTTGAGTCTCTGCTCCAGTTCTGTTTGTGTGGAGCTTGCATGTTCTCCCTGTGCCATCGTGGAGTTTCCTCCTGGTACTCTAGTTTCCCTCCACATTCCAAAAACACACTGAGGTTAATTGGAATTACCAAATTGCTTGTAGGTGTGCGTGTGTGAGTGACTGGTGTGTGAGTGACTGGCGTGTGAGTGTGCCCTGTGATGGGTTGGTGTCCCATCCTGTGTTGTTCCTCGCCTTGTGTCTGTAGCTTCTAGGATAGGCTCCATACAAGTGGTTACAGAAAATTGACTGATGGATTGATGGATTATTTATCTCAAAAATTTCAAATATTGCAATGTGAACTTTTTCCAATATCATTCAGCCCCTCATACAATGCATTCACAAAGATATACACAGCAGTTATACACGATTATTATGTAAGGTGATGCAACTAAACGATTTTTCCTGTCTTCGTTTTACTCTTTTGTCTTGAGATGATTGCTTATAGTTTTCTATGGCTAACCTCACATTATTGGTGAGCCTGTGGATGTCTTCTAAGGTGTTGCATTACAGTCTGTGGTTCTGCGATGGTTCGTGCTGTGATAAGGTTCTGCGACGGCTGCATTTTCATTCACTTTTCAATGTGAAGTCTTACCACACGACTGAGGCTTTCGCTTTCCTTTTATTTGGGCCCTCACCCGCTGTGGTGCGTTTCCCTTCATCATATTGCTGAGTACATGAGAAAGCAAATCCATGCATTTGTTTTTAAATTAAGTAACTGAGTAATCGTAACAGCTCTAGTGCTGGTCTGTAGCAAAGAAACCACATACATAGTTGATAAAGTTAATTCCATGAAAACGTACAAAGTTCTTTATTCAATAACTTTGGTAATACTTAAATTGACGGTTCTGTTCTGAATACTTAATTGTATCACTTGTTTCTTGTCGGCATGAACACTTAAGGACAAGGTTAATGACGTCCAAACTGACGTCCAAAAATTTCAGCCTATTCGGCTAAGCTGTTTTAAAAAAAATCACGCAAAACGGGTAGAACTGACAGCCCCCCCCCCCGTGGGTGAGGATACGGTGTCGTGTTTTCACTTTCCTTTTTATGAAGGTTTCTGCTCCCCAGGCTTCATGGCCCAGAGGTTGAATTAGATGTGTGATTGATTCCTTCCGTTCCTTGACAGTAACAAGATCTCGAGTTGAACTCCTATGAGTGTGTTTTATTCACTGTGCGTGCGCTCGCTTGTCTACCTGTCTTGGCAGACTTGACAGCTGATTTTCTTAAATACAGGATCATATTTGACTAGCTGACAGACAGACAGACGGATGGAATGACACAGGCAAGAGGAATCCCTCCAGAAACCTGATCCATCATAGGATGGAAAACATTAAGGCCACATTGAGGAAGGTAATATCATTTTGGACCTAATCTGATAATGGAGAGCAAATCCGTTTTTGTCCAAACAGGAAGGGCACATACATTAACTTGATGGCAATGTGGGGTGGAGGGATGAAACGAATGAGAACTAATGTAATTTCTGGCCACCTCTCACCAAAACCCCAACAAAATAAACAAAAACAGTAGGAGTGATATTGAGGGCAACAAAGCTTTGCTGTGGTCCCAGAGATGGCCTTGAGTCAGTGGGATTCTTTATGATCGCTGCCAAAATGTAATTAAACAATGTTAAGTCTGTGCTTGTTATCATATGCGGAGTCCCTGGCTTTTAATGACATGGTACCAAATTTTACAGCTAATAAAATCCAAAGGAGAGCTAAATGGAAGCTCACCTCAAATGCATTTACTCGCCTTGGTGATGTGGCTGAGACTGCCTACTAATTTGTTTTGTGTAACTTCGAGTACATGCACACGTTCCCTTTTCCTTTCTTTGGTAATCGCTCACAGGGCCTTTTCTGCACGGTGTGACAGTTTTATAGAGCAAATGTGGTGCACCTTGGTTTGACAGCAGTTGTTTTGAAGGGAGTTCTGAGTACTGCACGTTCAGTTCGCTTTTGTTTGAGCCCCTTTCTGTCGTGTGCTGGAGCTGAGGGTAGGAATTTGGCTGGTGTGGGAGACATGACTCATTCTAAGTAACAACAGAGGGACAATGGATGGTTTAAAACAAAAATACTAACACTGTGGAAATAGAGGATGGGCTGATAAAACTTTCTATTTTCCAAACTAATAGCAAGGGTTTTTTTTTAAGAGGGACTTTTTTTTATAGCTTTTTCTTCCTTGTTGGGTTATATTTAAGGGAAGATGGTCAAACAGATATTACAGCTCTCACCCCTGATTAATTCTTATCTTTTTCAACAAGCATGTAGATGCCCAGACGTACGTCCACATCTGCTTATTAATAATTGTAATTAAAAATAGGGGGAACATGGAAAAGTGGCCGTCTGATCTGATAAAGTGCGAGTGGAGTGATTAATGTTCTATGGGGCAATTTTTCTACATTTCCAAAGCCATGCTTTATCTTTGGCTGTTGTTCACTGCTGGATTCTTTCATTTC
Organism: Hippopotamyrus pictus; assembly: GCA_026781145.1. NCBI lineage: Eukaryota > Metazoa > Chordata > Actinopteri > Osteoglossiformes > Mormyridae > Hippopotamyrus > Hippopotamyrus pictus. The sequence continues at coordinate 17,579,488 of JAODLC010000021.1, forward strand.
AGGCCCCGCACCCTAACTGATACATGCCTTTTCCTTGGGTGTGACTACGCTTACTGTTAGTGCTGCTGTTTTGGGGTTTGAATTCTCCATTGGGTGGCTGCACTTCCTGTCTGGCGTCATATAGAAACCTGCCTCATGCTGTTGGATCTGGCCTGTAAATGTGTTGCTGTATTAGAAGACCCTTTCTTTAGCTCTGAAGTAACAGTCCATTTTCTTTTGATATATCTTTTACTAACAGCAAGCCTAAATTATCTCGCCCTGCTCTGAAATTGTTTGAAATGGAACATAAACATTTTACTTTTTAGAATAACTGCGTGATCTAGAACAGTCACAGGTAAAACATTTTTTTTCCACCTTTTGTACTGTTACTTTCTTGCTGAACTTTTGACACAAAGTAAAGTTTAAAAAACAGGGATAAATTAGTTTGTATTGTAACACTAGAAGTCTGAAAGTAATACGTCAGATTCAAGTTTTATGAAATTAAAAATCTGCTTCTTGGTCTCTAGGTGACAGATGTGACAGGACTGGGGATTCCTGGTTTGCAGAATGACTTTCAGATGACTTGCCACTTTTCTGTGAATAATCCTTTGGAATCTGGCCTAGTTTTCCAAGCTTCCCTTTGAAAAAGGAGACTAAAAGCCAGCATGGGCTGGGCTTGAATCTGTAGCTTGTACTTAAGACGCTTTGATATGAAGTGATGGGTGCCTTATTGTAACGAGACTGACACTACTATTGAGGACCTGGGTGTTACTGGGGGTGAGGGAGGTGGAAGCGCATCATAAATCTAGTTGTGACAAGGCCCTCAAACCCGTGTGAGGCTGCTGTTTTGGCTCTGCATCCAGTGCCGCCGTGCATTCTCGTTTTACCATTCTGCCTCTTCCTTTCTTTCACCCAATCCTGTCATTTCACCATAACAACTTTGATCTCCAACAACAGCGCCGCATACAGTGGTAAGAATTTGTCATGGAATTGCATGCCTTTGAAGTATGCTATGTTAGCCATGCTGGCTGACTCTGTCCCCAGAAAAACAATTGCAGTCCCTGGCTCATGCTTGACAGTGGGAACCACACGCACAAAATTATGTGTTCCGTCTCTCTGTGTCTTACGAATGCAGGCTGGTTGGATACATATGAAATATTGACTCAAAAACGTTTGTCCTCCGATAGATTTATTCTGAGAAACCTGATTTCAAACCAATGTACTTAAACTTTTGATTAGTAGTGTGCATATGCTCTTCCCTGCCCGGTGCATGTCGAGTTTGCATGTACAAACAGTTAGATGAATTGGCATCTCTAAATTGTGTGTGTGTGTGTGTGTGTGTGTGTGTGGTGTACTATGATGGCTGGTGCAGTCTCCAGCTCCTCTTACCCCTTCCTGTCACAGTGTTGCATAAGCAGATGGAAAGTGGATAGATTGATAAGTGTTTCTGCTTTAAAAGCATTAAGAGTCAATATCCAGCCTATCTGAATCACCAGAGGTAAGTAGTAAGTAACATAACTGTGAGTAAAGAAGTAAGTTCTATACATCTTTCTTACCACACAGGCTAACATTTTTTTTTTGGCAGAGGGAATCTTTATCACACTCTGCCGTGTGACAACCCCACGGCCATGCAGATGCCTTAGAGTGCGTCGTGCAGTACTGCGATATGCTGCTTGCTGTGCTAATTGCTTTCTTCATGCAGTGCTGCACTATGCCGTACCAGAGAACTAGCATTGATATAAGATTACTGCTGTGGCCAGTGCAGCAGACGGTGCCTAATCCATCTTCCACCTTCCACGTGGCAATTTATGTATCTGTGTGTGTGACATAATGTTAATACACGCAAATAAAAACTGGTCATCCTCTTTGGGTTCGGACAGTTGTTATGACATAGATTTTTATTGCTGCAGCAACACATTAATTCCACACAGTTTGCATGCAGTCAGTGAATGTGCCAGACCAGGTAAGCCCCCCCCCCCCCCCAACAGAGCTGGACGGGGTGGTGAAAGTTTGTCATGGAGCAGAAGGAGATGTCAGTTACTGAGAGTTTGGAGTTACTTCCTCATTTCCATGCACTTCAGCAGCATTCTTTAGAAAATTTACGTTTGTATGTTTGTATGTTTGTATGTTTGTATGTATGTTTATGGAAAAACTATATGGTTTTTCTGTAAGGGCATCTTTAACTTTCATTGCATGAGTGTTTATGTTGGTTCTTCGGGGTGCAGATTGATTCCGCCACAGACATACCGTCACATCAAAACCAACTGGATATATTTCCGCTTTCCCTTGACATTGGGAAATAATTTAATTAGCAGATAGTCATCATCTATAACCATATTTATTTTGCATCAGTGTTTGCTTCCTTCCTTAACCCTATAGCAGTGTTTCACAACCTGGTCCTTGGGGACACCCAGACGGTTCAGTAGGAGCAAAAACGTGGACTGTCTGGGGGTCCCTGAAGACTGGCCTGGGTTACCCTGTAGGACCCTATGTCTTCCTCATATTCCATCCAGCTTCCGCTTTTCTAAATTCTAACACTTACACACCCTTAAGGCACTTCTGTCCTCGGCAGTCATTAAAAAGATCAGCCGAATAAAAGCTTTCTATGTTTACTTTTCACTTTCCAGTTGGATGGCTGTTTATCCCTGTGAGCATTGAGCAGGGTGATTATTATGGAGAAAGGGCACCCTGTCGCTCGAAAGTGGCCCTTTAGCTCACAGCACTGCGGCTGTGCAAAGCTGCCGGATGCCTGTCTTGTTTTCCCCTGGCAGCGTCGTACTGACAGCACAGCTGCCTGCTGTTTTCCGGGGCTGGCCTGTGTCTGCTTTCACGGCAGGTATGACCCTGTAGCCCACTGAAACTGCCATGTTTGGAAGTGAGTATCCTGCCTCCAGCATTATAATAGGTATTTGATTGTGTCTGTAGTAAGTTGTTATTTGTAACATTATTGGTTTTGAATACATGGAATGTTCGCAGGTTAAATTCCTCATGTCTGATGGGTTGTGATCAGCTTGAATATCTGAAGGTTGTCCTCATGTTCTGGAGATCTTCCTTGCAGCTTGCTGCGTTGTCTCATTTCCCTCAATACCACTACATGTAAAATTGTGACCTTCAGTGGCCACCAAGTGCCGTAAACTGGTTATTAACTTTGCCTGGACCCTCCATTAGACCATGTCAAGCTTGACTGTGGTTTCACCGAGCAACATAAACATCCCCCCTCAGGGGAGAGCTATTGAACATCGGTCCCAGTGAAACGATTTGAAATGCGAATCAAGACCCATTATGATAGGGAACATTAACAGTACATAATAGCCGTCTGTCTGTGAACTGACCTTTCAGGAGAAATGGAGTTATTGCCTCTTTTAAATCTCCTTCCTTCTGCGTAGATGTGACAGTGAGTTGGGGAATGTAATGTTCCCTTTATGTGGAAATGTGGAGTTGTGACCTTAACGTGTGAAACTTAGGATTCGACACCTCACCTCAGGAGATTGTGAGTGAGGGAGGAAGGGAAGAGATGGAACCAGTAAAAATTAAGTCTAGCTGAAGATGATGATGATGATGATGATAGTGCACACTGGCTCCAGGCAGGCTAGGGCACCTTGTCCCACCAGTCTACCACGTGCAGAAAAGATTTTTTTCCCAAAACACTGGTCAGTGTCCTTGGCTGGTAGTCCTGTTGGCTTAGCCTGTAAGTACGCTGTATATTGAGTCCAGGCTCAACATTATAAAAAGTCTTACAGCCTTTTCAATGGGAGCCTCTATACTGACTGGGGCAGAAACTGTGACCATATGATTCTATAGTCTGCTCCTTCCTGCACATTGCTGGCAGTCTGTGGAAGCGGAGCAGTCCAGGCTGTGTGTCATTGTTAACGTGTGTCTCCCGTGCATGGCCCTGTGCTGATGGGATTATTCGTCCTGCCGGTGAGCAGACTGCCGTTGCAGCCAGTAGTGAATGCAGGGGAAATAGTGTCAAAGTACTGTTAAGTACCATGCTCAAGGGTACTACAGCAGGCCCCTTCCTGGGACTTGAACCAGGACACAAATGCTGCTTTGCTATTCACCACCTTCGTGCTTGAAATCTTAGCCTTTACATAAGTACTTGAAACGAGGGATGTGGCTTAATGTATCTAGCATCGTTTTTTCCTCCCACTGTTCCTTGTTTTCTTTTTCTTTTTTCCTCTCTTCCTTAGTTGCCTGATTTATTGTGTGCTGTGTACACAAGTGGCCATCATTTAGCCGTGGGACTGCAAACGAGACAATGTGTCTCATATGTACTGGTTTACGGGAGACTCCCGTATGAATAGGGAATAGTGCCTCCTTACCTTCCCCTATTGTCTTCTTTCTCCTTCTTCCTTTAATTCTAGGGACCCAAAGCGCTGGGTGGCACAAATAAAAATATGTTCACCTCTTGCCAACTTTCCGATTTAGGACTGGGCACTGTCCCAAATTGAAGTCTTCGTCTCCTTGCGAGTTTTCATTTTCAGCTGGCACAGATGGGATGGGGATCGCGTCCCTGGCACGCTCCCACCTTGCCTCCGTTGTACTGTGCCTCCTCGATGTCAGTTGTTAAATGAGAAGCCTTGAGGGAGAGCAGCTGTGGAGTAGGAAGACTGACTGAGAGCAAAGAACACAGGAAGAAGTGTGCAGCCCTTTTTATGCTCAGCCTCTTTATAATCCTGAGAAAGACGTATCTGTCAGTCGTTTTATTTAGAACGGTTCTTTATTTAAAAACATCGCGTCACAAACCATCTCAGAGGACTACAACCAAACAAAAATGTGTGCCATGCAGGGGACAAACCTGAAAATAATTTTCTTTTAGAGAAATCAGTTTATGTTTAGGTCACGCCGTTGCATTTATGTGCGTGAGGTGAAGACCAATCCAAACGTAGCAGAGTGGCCCTCCTCTGCAGGTGACGGATGGTGTCCTATGAGTGAAGATGTGCTTTTGTTTTAACATCATTTAGCCTGATAGCCTCTCTGCATTGAACTCCTTGCAAGGCCAGAGTCCTCAGTTCATCTCTGTGTTTGACGTTGATGTGTGTCATTTGGCAGAGTTTATCAGTGTGGGGGGAGGGATCTGAACTCTGAGCGACATTTGGCCATGAGGAAGAGTGACGGCTAGCAAAAAGTCACCCACCCCTCAGGCTATCGTTGACAGGGGAGGGGGTTGTGCACTGATTGCGTTATTTTTCAGTTTGGACGTAAGCTTCTCTGTCAGGATCTACTGGCCACCCCTGACACCAGATCAGCGTGACTGTTGACATCTTTTTTATAAAAGCAGGGAACACAAAGTGCCAATTGCAGTAAGTAATGAGGTGACTATCATTCTTGACCTTGGATATTTGCACGTTTGATGCTTTTCATTTTCACTTAATTCATTTAGAATTACTCTAAATCTGTAACCAAGAGGAAAGGAATATTTTGTAATAGAAATGGCAGTTTGATTTTTGGGGAATGAAGTATTTACCTAGTTTTTACCTGGGTTTTTCCCCTGCTGTGTTATGCTACCAGTGGATCAGGAAGTTTGCTTGTGCTCAGTTTCTGCTGTGCAGACTGGAGGAAAGGGGGTCAGCTTTCCAAAACCATTTATAATGAACTTTCGACATGGAACGTGGCAGTAAAACTGCAGATTAACTTGGAAGCAATTAATGTTACATAACATTATCACAAATACAAAGTGCTTAAAGGAGAAAGCATTTTACAGTTTATGAAATTACTGTGAATAAGTCTAATGGTGATAAAACGATGGAAGCAAACTTCCAAGGTGAAAATGGATTGAATTAGGGTGGTACTGAGGCCAACTAATATCCCAGGCCCACTGGGCAGGCAAGCCTTATGCAATTTAATGAGTTCTTTTGGTAAGCTTGGTCTGTCAACAGAGATGTTTCCTTTGAAATAACCCTACAATCCAAACTTTACTTGCATTTATAGAGATTCCAGAGATGTCTGTGTTTTTTCCTTCTTCCTGAAAACAGTATCTTTAACATCTATTGTTTATAAGCCAATAGAACTTCTCTAAAGTGACGACTTAAATGAAAAGCTACTTCATATCGGATGACTGCCATTGTCTTCAGAATACCGTGTAGAGCGAAAATAGGGCTGGAAGGTTATTCTGAACACGGCGTGTAGAGTGCCGTAACAGAATGAAGGGCACCTGTGCTTGTAATTTATTGCCCATTGATGCAGTTGGCATGACAGTTTGAAACCCATTTGTTATGGTGTCTGTGCTCTGAAAGTTGTGATCTAATGTTGCAAATTAAGGGTAAGTATTGCAAATATGGTCACCAGGGCTGACACATGGGGTCCTAAATCTCCTTTCTGAGCTGGTACAGACTGACAAGTAACCATGGCCAAAACTTAGTACCATGCTCCTCGTACAGGTCAAAGACTGCAGTACTCTGTAGACGTGCTAGGGGGCAGTGTAGCATTACAAAAATATGGGCTCCTGCAAAACTATTTTCTGCATTTTACCGGTCATTAGGTTTCATTTTCTGTATAAATTACCGGCTGTATTCAGTCAGTATACGTCTTTACGCTGAATGCTGCACACCTTTACCCCTGGTGGTGGTCAGTGAGCCCTTTCAGACTCATTGCTTGTAGCACCCTTTGGTTTACCTCTCTCGTGGTTTTTCTCTTCCCTTGAAAATATTTTTTAAAATGTCACTATTCTCATGATTTCAAATTATGGACCATGTTTGCCATTTAAAGTTATTAGTTCTCCTACATATCACTAAAGAGTAGGAATGCCCAACCAGGGTCTGGAGGACCAACATGTTGTAGCTATTTCACTGCATTTAAGTTGTGATTTAAGTGCAGTGGAGACCTGTAATGTTTAATTTAATAGACAAAGCTGAGTAAAATGGATCTTATTCTCCTGGCTCTTGAGAACAAGAATTGAGGTAGGCCTGCCCAGTGCGTAATATTAATATCGAAAACCGTCGTTATGAACATGCAATTGTCACATCTCAAGGATCGCAATAGTCAGCTGGGTGACATTAGGCTTTGGGCAGCATCTAATTATTCGTATTGTGCGGACATCATACAGCAGTATCCGGTATCCATTCATCCATTTTCCGAAACCGCTTAATCCCAACCGGGGTCTGGGGGGGATCAGAGCCTATCCCGGGATCCCTATCCCTATCCTCTTCATGCACTCTTTGAGCCAATCGTAATTGTTTCCGTTCTTGCTGGTGGACTCGGACAATGTGGCATGTTTATGAGAAATGGGTAAGGAAGAGAGAGGCGACTGGTCATCAAAAGACATTCGCCTCCCTTTGTATTGGCACCACAGACTTATTTGACATACGATGTTCGGCTATAATTTTTTTGGGGTGAATCTTCAATTTCTTTTTTGCTTTATAAATATCGCAATATCTATTGCAAAAATGCATAGCTGCATGGGTTTATTTGAAATTTCTCTAGTATCATGCAGTCCTGAATTGAGGTTCCTTGCCTCATAGATGACAACCCTTGTCTCTAGCTGTGATCAGTGCTGTACAGTCTTCTCAAACATCTGCGATGTATCTGAGGTGTCCATTGGCTTTTCCCCTTGGCAGATTGAATGTTTTGTTTTTTGGGGAATATCGACTCTTTTTGGCTAATGGTGGTCAAAGCCCCATTCAGGGTGGCATTCTGGATGGTAATTATTGTTCCCTGTTAGTCGTGTGTGCCTTTTGAATGTGATCAACAATCATTTACATCATTTGCGGTCACTTTGCTGTTGAAATTCTGATTCTGACTGCAGGCCCTTGCATAGAAGAAATCTGGGTAAGTACAAAATTTTGATGTTGTAAGCTACGTGATCGATTTCAGGGTTAAAATGGTTAATTGTACAGTTAATGAATAGGATATGTAAAATGGGTGACTCAGAATTACTGGATGCAGATATTTCCATTCGACTGAAATGTGCTGACATTAGTGCAAAGGGTCTCAGGTCTGCTTCTCTTCTTTCTCCCTTAGCTGGTGCACAGCCTCTTTGGTCCCATAGGAGGACGGCAGGAGACCATAACCCCTCCATTTCTTTATGGTTGAGGGCAGAGAGGATGCTAAATCTGTCAGCCACTGACCCCAGCAATGTGCATTACACCAGAGAAGCCTTTTGAAATTTTATTTCTCGGGATGTAGGTAAAGACGGCTGTGGGCGTACCCCCAGCCCTAGCCCCTGCCCCTCATCATGCTTTCTCAGAATGTTCCTAGCCTCTGCAGAGGGTGCTCCGCTCATCTGAGCTCCTCTGTACAATGTCCTTTATACCTCTGTCAAAGATGTGCAGAAGAGGACATCCATCTTCTTATCCTGCTCGGTGTCAAGGTAGGAGCACGAGGCAGTGGTGCATCCATTGCAGGGAACGCACACCATGGGGGATACTGTGGGAATACTGAGGCACCAGTCAGTCTTAGCGCCTTTGAAATGTAGAAGGGAGCCCGTGCAATACAGGGAGAACATGCAAGCTGACAGAGAGCTGAGCTGGGGCGGAAGCTTCAGCAGTACTGATGTGGTGCGGCAGTGCTCCCCGATGAGCTGCCTGGGCATTTGTGTAATAAACAGTGGTGCGCCGTGGAGCGGCTAACAGTTTTCCACCTCACAGTTTTATTCAGGAATATTAAATGAATAGATTCCAGATATTTTCCTGTCATTTAGTGACAGCTACACAGGTAAGGATCTCGTTAAATGCGCCTGTAAGCCCAGCATTGGCAGCTGCACCTGCTTGTCAGGGATGATCGCTCTGTTCTCGGCAAACAAGCTGAGCTGCCGGCATCTTGGCTAATCTGGCGACGTTACGTATTAATAAGGCACTAGCTTTCATGAGCGGGATTTAAGTGGGATCTGTCAGCAGAGTGATCTTAGCTGGGATTCGCCCAACCTTCCCATGGTACCGGCTACTGGTGGCGCCATGTTTTCCTTGGTGCTCTACCGCAAAGCCGCCAAGCGCTCTGTCACACGCTGCCAGGGCCCTTCCCGGGGATGCTCCACACTGCATTTTCATTTCCCTCTGCAATCTATTCTCTGTACCATGTAGTCTGTTTTTCATTTCTAAATGATGCCTGGGAATAACCTCTCCCTAACACTGACGCGGACGAATTTATGGACATGGAAACACTATAACAAGGAAGTTAGGTCTCTGAAATGCAAGATAATGTTGAATGATTAAGTCTGGTGGAAACGATGAAAATGACTGCTAACTTCCGGGTCTGTCAGCAAACTCGCTTCTTTATACAGACAAAATCTGCTGCTGTGGTCCTTCCCCCCTTCCCAGTTCCAGAAGTGTTTCTTGCTGGCATTGTGAAATCTAGCACATGTGCCTTGCAGAGGAAATGTGCTGAGAAGTACAGGCTAATTATGCTTAATGGCCCTCTTAATTCTAATTATTCCTGTAGCCTCTACAAACCCTAAGCCTGTCTTAGATGTTTTAATGAAATCGCTTCATATTTGTTGAGAAATCTATATGGGAGTCCTTGTCGTTCTATGATGTTCTTAAGTTGGTGGATCAACACTGTACTGTAAATTGCATGCTCAGCTTATGAAGCTGATCGCTCTATAATGAGGATATTATGTTATGCCTCTAGACAAAATGGTGTGATCTGAGTGGTTGTTTCTTTTGGCATTTGTGACGAGAAAGAGCTTGTTGAGCAGGATAAGGCCTTATAACTCACTCTGCATTTTTAATATATTTTTTAATTTACCCATTTATTTTCCTTGTAAACACCATGTGATGTAGAACACACTGGCATTCATTAAGGGCGTAGGACACACTGACGTTCATTAAGGGCGTACCCATCTTGTGCCCTGTGCTGCTTGTGTGAAGCTCCTGACCCCCCTGTGAACCTGACAAGCATTTCAAAGGTGGATGGATGCCTGTAGACGAACCCTCTTACCATTCTTGTAGGAATTGCTGGATTCCACAGAATAGAAATGTCCCTGTGCCTTTACTACAGGTGAATTAAAAAAATGAGAGTTTCAGCTTAGTGCCAAATTAGAATGGAAATTTTGCTAAGCTAAGCTCAGTACTCTCACTGGGCTTCTTAGCAAGCTATGAAAAAGGCTTTCATAGGCAGATGTTTCTTTTAAAAACATGTAAATGTGTCCCCCAGCAAACGTTCTATGAGGTTCTGAAACTGAGTATGATTGAGGGATGCTAAGCTGACGTCTGCTTTTAGTTCCATCCTTTCATTTCATCGTCTTAGACTGTCATGACATGCCACAGTTGCTGTCTCTCAAGAGCCTTGCACACCCATTTCTGTATAGTTACCCAATATATCTTCATCGGGTTCCACACCGTGGAGGTACAAAGTCAGGTTACATGAAGCTGGTCTCAGAGCGGGACACCACACAATAAAGGTGATTTGTTTTGTTAAATTCAGTTCTCTTTTGCTTAACACTATGCCCTGGGGAGGAGCACGGAGCACTTTACAGTCCTGTCACATACAGTACAAAGGAGAGCGCGGTATAACAAGTAAACAGGAGTGTCCATGTAGTAACATGTATGAAAAATAATCATCAAAACCCAGAGGGCATGGCAGAGAGCAAAGGAACATTTCCAGTCTGAGACGTGGGGAGGAAAAATAAACCTCAGTGCATAATAACTGTTATTACAAAAGCTAAATGTGGAGAGCTTGTGCTTGAAGACAGGTGTCGCGTCGACTCAGGTGAAGCTTGGGGATTATTTAAAAATAAACGCTTTGTACTTTCCGCAGTCTCACACCTAATCACTTAGGACCTCTGTTTGGATTTGTGTATAATGTCCAACATCTTTGTATTCATTCAGTGTCTTATCACTAAACTTATCCTTTCTGACCTACGGTACAGGCTGTATAGCCTTAAAAATTATATGCACAATGACATTGGCTTATCATCTCTATATTGTATCAATCTACTTTAATAAGCTACAGACTACAGTGCATGACTTTATCCAGCTGTCCTTATATTAATAATTTGCATATGAGAAAAATATGAAGCACTTGGTAATGTGTGCCATCCTTAACCATCATTAGTAGTCTGTTTGTTTGCTTTACCGAGAGTTTGTAGGAATTACTACTGGAATACTGTTTGAAAAGGTAAATATGGCTGTTTTTCATTCAGAACCATGTAACTAGCCAGTAATCACTAACCACCACCTTAAAATTGAAATGTTAAAATGAAACAAACATAGCAGGTGCATTCATAGCAGCTGGATTCACAGTCAGCAGCTGCCTGTCTCAGGATACGATTATAATTGCAGATACAGTTCATTTTGGGACTTTGGTTTGAACATAATTTTTTTCAGATTTTCAGGCTGGTTGTTGTCTTATTACCAGGTTACAGACTGCGTAAAACTGGATAAACTTATACACTCCAACAAAAAAATTGTGGTGATTTTTATCTGTTATTGTCCATTTTCAGTTTTTCAAATAGTGTACTGTCAGTTATATGTGATCTATCCTCGAGACATTAGACCCACTATGTGCACTTTTAGGAAAGTAGGAGCATACTAGCTGATCTGGCGTAGTCATTAATGGTCAGAGTCGTTAAGAAGCCAAATGTGTCATTAAATTCTTTAATGACAAATGTTTTTAATGTTTCCTTGAACTCCGCTGCCATTCTACGGAGCAGAGTCTGGTATGACAAAAATAAAAATAAAAGCATTTATGACTGACAGAATCAGTAACCGAGTTATTTTTTATGTTAGTATGTCATTACAACTTTGGTTAATTAATGATTGTCATGAATTTTAAAACATTTATGTACCTCTGATTTTGGCAAGTGGGAATATTTTAGAAATTTAAATTAATTGCTATCCATTTATGACCTGGGGCTAGACGGAAGCCTCAAGCATTTAAACCTGTTTCAAAGGCTTACACCATCCCTCTCTTTAGCAGTTAAACTAAGAACTGCAGAGTTTCAATTTCTTACTGCTGTATCTGGTGAACATAACTTGGTCTTGAATTTCTCATTCCATGGAAAATGCATTTTCACCACATAATGTATATTAGCTTCCATACTAGCATATTGGAGACAACTTACCAGGGATAAAACAAATAGCTAAATTGCAGACTTTCGAGAATTCATTCAGTAAGAGTAACTTTCAAAGCCCTTTCAAGAGAAATGCAAAAATAGCATGCATGTAATAAAAAGCCACTGATGAAATGTATGCCTTCTTTATCTTTTCGCCAACCTCATTGTGGCTGATTTGAAAGGGTTTTTTTTGTAGCCAAATACACACGTGTGTGTGTGTGTGTGTATATGTATGTATGTATGTATACATAATACACACACACACACGCACGCATGCACACACACACACACACACACACACACACACACACAGTGGTACCCTGGAAGACAAACTTAATTTGTTCCAGAAGGCTGGTTGAGTTGCAGTTTGGTCGGGTCCAAGTCGATTTTCCCTGTAAGAAATAATGTGAATTACTTTAATCTGTTCCAGACCCCCAAATGTTTGCCTATTTAAACTTATCAGTGTACCTAAGTAATGATAAAAAGCATTAACAATCAATATAAAACTAATACACACATGAAAAAGCAATAAGCATGAAATAAATGACAATCCCATACTCCAAAGTGAGAGCAGACACGTGCGCCACCTTCAAGTCTCCCTATAATTTATTTTTATGTTCTATTTACTCTCACTACTTTTCTCTTTAGTTTGTTACTATCACTGCTCACTTTCTTAGGGACTGTAATTATTGTATCACTAAATGTACTGTAAATAAAGCACAAAAAAATTCACCCCAAACCCAGCTTTCATCCGTCGAACATAATCGTCCCAGTAGGTCCGTTTGCATTTGTTTCAGCCCTCCAGAGATGCGTCTCGAGCCATACAAGTATTAGCGGCTCTGTTTTGTTTTGTTGTTCTTGGTCAAGTTGTGGCTAGATTTTTCTCGACCGAACTGTTTGAGCTCCGAATTAGTAGAGTTGAAAGTGTCTTGACTCATTCAAGGTTTTGCGGGAATGGTTGAGTTTCATGATTTCGGTCAAGTAACAAGTCGAAAAAATTTGTCAGATCTGATCATTGTCCGAGTTGGTCGAGTTAAGAGGTGTTCAAGTTCCAACCTTTGACTGTGTGTGTGTGTGTGTGTGTATATATATATATATATTTATTCCTTTTATAACTACATTCATGAAACGATCTTAAGGCCTATGGTCTGGTTTCAGTGCTTTTAAAGGTTGCCTTAAATGCAAGGCTGTCACCCATGACTATTTTTCTATGGTTGAATCTATAGACTATTTTTATTGGTTAATTAATCTAAACGATTAATTTTCCTCCAGAAAATCAAACTGTCCATTTCATTTAAGTTAATTTTATTTTGAAAAACTGTATGTCACTGCAGGGCTTTAGATAATGGACGCCGGCTTTTAGGCACTATACGGACATTATTTTCGCCCATTGGATAAGCAGATTAGTAATTTGTCTAAAATATTAATTGGACGCGTATTGTTATGCCCAAAAGTAAACAATTTATAAATTTAGCTTAATTTTATTCTTATTAACTTTGGTTAAAACAATGAGCACTGAAATGGCAGTGAAGAAAGGGATGGCTTTTCAGCCACAACATCTTTAAAAATAATAGATGTTTTGGATAAATAAGGTAAAAATATGTTGTTTGGTGTTTTTTTTTTTTTTGCTGATTAAAGTGTAACACATTTTTCGGTAAACATACTTTAGTTTTCATGTTCATTATTTTAGTTTGTGTCAATTTTCGTTTCAGTTTTAGTTTGCGATAATGACACTAGACCCAACAAGCCCAACATGCACAAACACACTAGGGCCGTTAATCAACGTAGAATATGCCCAAATTCTAGCCTAAACTTTGTCTGAAGCACTTTTTCAACTGAGATTCTAAGGTAGCAAGCAGACAACTTTATGGCTTTAATAATTAGTAATAATAACAACCAGATTGTTAATTGTGGTTTTTAAACTATTCTTTATTGTCAGCACGTGACAAACACTTGCCAAGTAGCATTTCACATTTCACAAATCTGTGGTAGAAATTGAACAGGTTATTTTAGTCAGCGCTGACAAAACGCAGCTGCTTGCATTCTTCCTAGCTTTTGTGAATGATCACTGGATTATTACTGGATTGAATTTTACTGTAGACTTTTGTTTTGGGTTTCACTGGATTGCCCATATTGGACGGGTTACTTCGAAAATTATCAGCTCCTCCGGTGAGCTGCCTCCGGTGCGTCAGCCTGCCTGCCCTATTGCAATCTCTCATTTCTCTCTTATATTCAATAAATCCCCCGTTTGTGTTCCATTTTGCTCCACTGCTTTTCCTTAAAGGTGAAACGTTGGATCTTAAATCATATTTAACTTTCATCAATCATTTGTCACATCAGTATCGAGGAAAATATACATTTTGATAATTATCGTTATCGTTTTATTGCCCAGGTCTAATCTGAACAGGCTGTATACAAAAACCTAATATAAGCATGGCCAAGCTGAATGAGAGAAATAATGTAGCAGGGTGAGCTTTGATAAAAATGAGAAGGTATGCAAAATAAAAGTAAAATAAAGACCAACAGTGGAAAAAGTGCAAGTAGAGTACAACACAATCTGTTGACCAAGACCAATGATCTTATTTATCAGAAGTTGCCTAAGTGGAATTTTCTGGTAGTGGAGAACCATACCAACATGAAAGCTTTTAATCATAGTTCCTTGCAACAAAAAACCTCTTTGACAGATTTTTATTGACAAATTATGAAAGGAATTTAGGCAAAATGCAGTGGATGAAAAAGCAGTTGTTGGTTTTCATTTATTTATTGAAAGTTTTTGAAATCTTTATTGCTTGTTTATCCTTTTGCATACTGTTGAAACACCTCCATTATAGTGCATTAATGGATATAAACATATGCAGCAAAATATATTTTTATGCATGTATTAAACCAAAGCACATTCTAAAGAACGTAAGTAATAACTGTCTTGAAGGCTGAGAGATGCTAACTGACAGCAGAAGAAAAATCGATTTAATGTCTCCAAAAGACATTTAGTCACTAGATGTAATGAGAGATGTTCTGACTGGCAAATGATCCTAATTAAATTCCCTAATTATGAGTCAGTGAAGGATAACCCAGAATACATGTACTGCTGAATTGATAGATGTTACCATAAAGGTGCCATGTGCAGCACTTTCTGTGACTGACTTTTCCCACGTAAGTCGTATCTATTTCAGGCTGCTCCACCTTTAAAGTACAGTTTATCTGCATTTCTACATATATGCAATTAATTAAAGGTGTTTAGGTTCCAAGTCTGGAACTGTGGTAGCAAAAATATTTCTTTATAAAAACATCAACTAGGCAGCAAAATGTAAAGAAAAGTATGGAAGAAGAAACTGTTTTTAAAGTTCAATTCAATTCAAAGTTTCTTATTGTCGTATGTACAAAATACAGTGTATAATGAAATTCTTTCTTGAATGCCTCTTCAGAGACTAGACAATTGCCAGAGCAGTGCAATGTTACACTAGCTAACATAAAATAAACACACAATAAACAGCTAACAAATAACACATGCTATTGACAGGGTGTCCATGAGTAACCATTAGAGTACTGTTGTGAAGTGTTTTTTAAACAGTCTGTAGCATCTGTATTGTTTGTTAGCAATATTGCACATGAGTTTATTGAACACCGTTAGTATATATTGTACATTATACTTCACAAAGTGAGCATTATTATTATTGCACATTGTAACAACCTGTTTATATGGCAAGAACAGTTGACGTCACTGTACATTTCTGTCTTTGGTTGCATACATTATTAATTCTGCTCCAGTTCTTTCTAATTCTGCAGCCCAGTTTGCAAATACATCCATGCACATACTAATATTTTTGCATGGCAATCAGTCAATAGTGGAGACACTTGAATTGCCAAGTGCACATCTAATTAAACCTTTGATAAGCTGGTTTGGATTAAACATTATCAGTATTCCTTTAAGTACACTCACAGTTGGAGCAAATGATGATTGCATTAAGAGCATTAATGTTAAATTTTTGAGTGAATACTTAGCAATGGGTACCAATCCAAGAGAGTGTCATAATTTTGTTTGCCAAATCTTTATTCGTCTGAAAAGCTGGAAATAGTGGAATGACTTGCAAAAGGCATGAAAGCAATTGATTTATCATGAAAACTTAAGAGCGATCATCAAACTGTTAACAAATAATGAGTCCAGATGAAGTAGATCAATTAACGGATCATTATGTAAAGTTTTAGCCCGACAAATTAATCTTATTTAACAGACAACCATAACAAAACCTACTACTAAGTAGCAAGCAACAAACTGTTTGTGTCCCTGAAGTTCGAAAAATTTCTCAGTGCAGGATCCTCCAGAGGTGTGCATTAACTTAGATTTCGGCTATCACTTGCAGTCTCTCTCACAGATAAACTTATGAAATAGACTGAAATATACATATAAACTGATTTTAAAACCGTTCTATTGAATGATGAATCTCACGCTACACCGGATGGTCCAGATGGATGGAGTTCTGACTGGCTGGTCAGTGGCCACTTTAAACTCACCAGATGGAGATGCTAAGTATTGAAGTGTTGGAATGACGTTTTGGATAGGAACAACAGGAAGTTAGATGGTAGGGCTCTTTAGGATCCCTCATGATGTTAAACTGACATTAGCAATGTACTGTATCTGAAGTTTCTAGCAGAGTATTTCCTGGCCTAGTATAAAAAGAGTTGTCATCCAAAATCAAATGCTGTTCATGCTGGGCAGAGCACCATCACATACTGCTAAGAACACTACTGACTCCTTTGAGGTTGTACTGTAGGCACAAAAAGAGTTGGAATCATGGTTTGGCCCCCATCATTCCCCTACTCCCACCCTATTGAGGTTATGGAGCATTTTGAAAGGAATGGGCGATACGATGATAATTGGTCGTGTCTGGTTGCAGCTATATGCATAAGTGCTTCAGAGTTATTTTAAGAATTGAGATATAGTGCTACTTATTCATATTGTAATGACACAACAAAGTAGCAAAGTGTATGTTTGGAGGCAGCTGCAGCGCTACAAAAAATCAGACTGATGTGAAACAAAGCAAATGTCTTGATCTTGACTTAAATGATCTTTTCTTACCTGTTAGCTATCTTGTAAATAAGTAATAATAAAAAAAAACTTTGTATACCATTGGTCTGATGAAAAATATTGTTCTCATCTCACACAGTATTGAACACATGGTTCATAGATGGGTCGACTGTGTACAGCAAGGCAGATGAGGAACAACTGGTTTTCCAGAATGATTCTGCTTCAACTGTGTGGAAAAGATTTGTATTTGTGAAATCTTATGTGGACCAGTCTACTGCAATATGCAAACTCTGCAAAGATACTGTTCGTACAACAGGCGGTGAAACAACCAATCTTTATGACTTCTTGAGATGTAAAAACCCCAAACAACATGTGGAATGCCTGGCTAGGCATAAATGTGCAGGCATGTATTGGTGCTCAATTGTTCCTCATTCCATCTGAAGAAAATGTAACCTGTTCATTAGATAAATGTGAACCCCAACATGTATTTTAACTTCAAATAATGAGTTTTTAGGACAAGGCTGTGAAGATAACTGACATGTATACACTGTATTCATATGTTATTAAAATGATGTTGAGATATAGCTAGAGGGGGAGTGTGGCGAGCTGTGTTTTGTTTATGTGTAAACGTTTATACCCATTGTTGGTGAGTAAGGTAAACTGCAGTACTAGACTGTGGTTGAATGTCTTTTTGAGATGGACAGAATGCACTTTGCCTGAGGTGAGCATATAATTGTGAAGCGATTCATACGATGATGATCCTTTAAAATCACATTATTGCATCATTTACAGTTTATAGGCCAAGTGTGGTTTTATGTAAGATATCTGAATGTTCAATTCCCTGCTTGGATGTACATCTTGCGTACCACAGTTGCGAGATTATTATTATTATTATTATTATTAATAACACTAATTTAATTATTATTATTGACACATTTCTCATACTCAGTGTGCAGTGAAGGAATGAAATAGAAGCTAAATACAATGGGAAAAAAATGTAATAATGATAATAAATAGATTTAAAAAGAGATAAATGCATAGAAATTAAAACCTTGTGAAAGTCAATCTAAATAAAGGAGTCTTGAATCTTTTCTCTCAAAACCTTAAAGACAGAGACAGGGGCAGTTTTTCCATCATCTGGCGAGATTCTCCCCAGTGTAGGAGCTTGATTTCCCATGTTTTAGGTTGTTTTGTGGTTGTTGAAGCAGCATGGAATTAGCCAAATGAGGAGGCATGTGCACTTACAGTACGGGCTCTCCGAAGGTGGGGGCTTTGCCATGAATCACTTTGTAAGTCTGTCTGAGTATTTAAAATTGATTTACAACTAAACTTGCTTTTCTCAGAGTGAACTGTATGTGGTTGTTGGCTTTTACAGAGGCAGTTTCCAGAGAGAAATCGAGCGAGAGCCAATTTTGGTTGGGGGCGGATCGTCTTTGTCGCATTTTTCTGGCGATGCATAAATGAATATCATACCTTTTGAAAGACTTTAAAAGACTATATACTGTAAACACTGGGCTCCCTCACTTGCATTTTAGTAATGCCCCCCATTTCTTCAAATATTTGGCAGCTCTCCAGTGATTGTTAGACAGAAAGCAATGGGTATCGGAAAAACAGCTGAAAGCATGAAGGTGAGATGCAGGTACTGTAGTCTGTTAAATAAAGTGCTGTCATGCAATGGTATATTTTTCCAGGAAAGGAAAGTTCGGCTTGGAACTTTTAGTACCAGTATTGACCTCTGTTTTCATCAAAGAAATAACAATAATTTACATGTACACTGAAATCTCTCACAGTGTTGCTTGCTTCTCTACTTCGCCTTGGCTAGAATACAAAAGGCATTGTCCTTCCCTGTCTACCATTACTACTATTAGTCTTTCCATTCTCCATTTAGACATCATGGAGAAAGTCTTTGAAGACAAGATGTTTTCCATTGTTCATGGTCTGATGGTTTTCTTTTATCAAGAAATTTGTCCCGGAAGCACGTCTGTGGTTTTCCACAGCCTTGCCCACTTCACTGAATTGCTGAATAGGTTTCACTCTGTAGACACTGTGATTCTTTCCTGACAAAAGTAGTGAATCAAAGCCACTTTATTTTGGTATATTTTGTGATAACCCCCATTTCATTGGGTATCAAGAGCAGCAAATATAGTGAAACTTGGATTATTAAATTTAAAAGCACTCATAGCTGAAGTGCTTCTGAATAAACTGACCACATACAAGAAGACTTATTGTTTTTCTTATACATTTTCTAGTGACGACTAAGTTAAAATTTTAATTGTATTAACATCCACATAGAAGGTCCATATAGGTGATCAGCAAGCATGTCACTAACACTGATATACTGAATAATAAGTTTGATGTCACCCCAGTCAGTGCTGTGGCAGGTGTAGCACATACTATACATACACACACACACACACACACACACACACACACATATATATATATATTAAATGTAATGCTGTTCCGCACTGATGCATTGGTTTCTAGAACATCAGAACATGAATGGTGCCTGAAATGAAAAATATTTCATGTTGCCTGGAACTTGAAGAAGTTATGACAACTTTCCCAGTTGTTCAAACATGGAACTCTAGCAAACAAAACTTAGGCCGTGGCAAATCAAAGCTTGAAATTGCTAAGATGACAAACAGAGACCATAGTGCCATAAAGATGTGGCAGAATCGAATTCTGTTATGAACAGTTCAGATAAGGAGAAAATGAAAGTCGTTTCACCAGGTGCACTCTTCCTCATTAAGCAACTGGTAATAATAAAGCCTTTGCCAGTGGAAAAGAGATATTTGACAAGTTTGGTGCCAGCAATGTCTTCAAGGTGAACAAGGCGCAGGGAAGTTCACCACCCTGGAAAATATGTAAAGCCCGACTTTTGAACGCTGTTGAAGGGCAGCTACAAAGCAAAGCCTGTAGAATGGGCCCAGAGGAATTTCCAAGCTTTACTGTTCATTGATGGACCTCACGGATAGAGCAAAGGTTGGTTCAGAAATGACAGACCTCGTCCTCTCAGACTGACATGCAGGAGGTGGTGTGATGATTTGGGCTGGAATAATTTGTGGTGAGCTGAGTGGTCCTCAAGGTGTAAATTTGACTACAGAAGTTTATATTGAATTTCTGAAAAGCGACTTTGCGCTATGGCCTACAAGCAAGCCTTTGGCATTAAAATGATATTAACATAATATTCATGCATGATGAAGTTCCACCACATGCTTGATGAAATTAGGCTTCAAAAATTACCATCTGACAGAGTGGCCAGCATCTTTATCGAGTAGAATTCCGTTTAGAACCTACAGTATGGAGCATTGTCATGCGGTAGATGTGTTATTCTAGATGTCAGTTTTGTTTAAATGGCAGATGTCAGTCTTTATTTTGTTTTTTTGCCCACATATTTGACTGACAAGATTTGTACTGTAAATATACTCAACTATTAAAGTTGGGATTTTTTCTCTAATGGAAGACTGTATATCTTTATGATTTTAAATAATTGAAACCGACACAAATGAACCATTTATAGTTATTGAATATTTCTAACAACTGAAATCAAAGCACTAATCACTTGAAATGAAAACATCTAATGAAAAAGGTCACATTTTAGTTTTAATGTAAAAAGCAAGTTCCTTATAAAGCTGAAAATAAATAGTCCAGCAGCTTGTGCCAAAGAAAAATGGCGTGTCCGTCATTTGGAAACATTGTGGATTTAATGAAAAAGAAGAGGTCAGATGTAAACACTGCGGAAAAAAAGTTTCAGCTACCAAAGGTAATACCGCTAATCGATTTCAGCACTAGCGAAATTTAAATTATAGTGGAAACTGCTTATAGTGATCAACCGCTTAATGCAGGGGTGTCAAGCCCTAGTCCTGGGGGCCGGAGCCCAGTGTAGCTTAGTTCTTTCCCTGTTCCACCACAAATGATTCAGCTCAAGCTCTGTGTGGGTAATTAGCACTTGGAGGTGCAAGGAGTTGAATCAGGTGTGTTAAATGAGGGGAAACCCAAGAATGCGCAGGGCTCCAGGACTGGAGTTTGACACACCTGGCTTAATAGATCAAAAAGCTTGGGACAGAATCATTCCTGTACAAACACTGTTTGTAAATAATTATAGTAATCAAGTAGTCTGCTTACAGTGTTCATTTGCGGTCTTTTTTTAAACATGATAGCATATGGAAAAAAATAAAACTGTGATAATTATTTATTATTTTTTACTTGTTCACCCAGTAATATACTTTTTACTCTTGGGGAAGAATAGTGTTAATTATCCGTGATAATTATTGGCAGAAATGGCAGAACTCCCCAAGTCAGTCAGCACAAACTAAATATTTCAACTCTCCAGCCATGAAACATACACTTGAAACTATTGTACCTGTTATCAAAAGAGAAACAAGAGGACATTAGTGACTAGGTGACATGGATCTTCTTCTGACTGGACTCGAACAGGGCAGAAATTACATTAATTGCCCCTAAGTCTCTTAGACATGGATTCTCTGGCTTTAAGCTAAATATGAGTGGTTTCTGTGAACACCTCAGTAAAAAACCTTGACATGTCAGTCAACAAAGACCCAACAGTTGTTTCTTATGCTAGAAATGTGGCTAAGGTGTCTTTCTTTCATCTACGGAATACAGCCAAGGTTGGAGAGATAAATGCTGTCTTTGAATGATAAAGAAAAGCCAGCACATTTATTACCTCAAAACCTTGATTATTGTAAAGGTCTACTGTCCGCCCAGGAATGGAAGGAAGTTTCTTTATCTGGTAAAGAATGTAGCTGTAGGAATTCTCACAAGAACTAAGATGTTGGATATTTGTACTATACTTGTTTCACTACACTGGCTGCCTGTCTTATAAACTAGAATATAAAGTAGTACTTGTCACCTTTACAGCTTTAAACAGGCTTGAATTAATGCATTTTGCAGATGTAATTTTATTTGCATTTTTTGCAACTTATTTGCATGACGCTGGTTGTCTTACCCAAAATTAAGCACAAAAACAAGGCCATGCACCCCTCATTATGCAGAAGTTATATGTGTGCCTAGGATTCTTGTGTAAAACTCCACTCGTTATTCTTTTATAAGTCCAATAGCAACAGTGTGGGGTAGGTGCTCCTGACCACAGACCTATTTGTGAGCTATGCAGTTAATGAGTCCACCCTAAATTTGCATGTAATTAACGCTTGTTGTCCCTTTGCATTACTTTAGTGTTGTCAGTCAGGTTTTCCTCATGGTTGTGTACATCCTCAGCCTCTCATACCACACAAGCTCACTGGGCCTGTTCCATTTTTCTTCAGGTTAACTTTACTTCTGCATAAGCTATTAATCAGCATAATTAGCCTCTGTTTATTCTTTCCCTTCTGTTTCCCATGACGGCCATCTGGCCCTGAGCTAGATCATAAACTGGACCTAGACATCCAGTCTACAACAATGTCTAGAGAATGGATACGTGTGTCAGCGAGATCCAGTTCCATTCATGACACGGATGTATCAGCCCTCTCTCGGTCCCCTACCACCCACAGCTGGGTAACGAGACCATGATCAGCCTCCTCCAAGTTGTTGTCCTGTTATTTTCCGTTCGTAGACTCTGTATTTCAGCCCTGCTCGATCACCTTCTTTCAAGGAGCTAGAGAATAATTTTTGGTGTTTTGGCATTTTCTTCTCTCTCCGGAAGCGCAGTTATAAGTCACTTCAAAGCATTTTGTGACAAACGTGCTTATAAAAGGTATGCTATACAAGATACATTTTGATTGACTGACTTATTGTGGCAGGGTTGTGTCGCCTAGGCGGCAGCTGTATGGATGGACCATACAGCTATTGCATTTCTCAGCTATTGGGAAACTGTTACATCTGTCATTCCAGCAAGCTTGGCCCACCTTCTAGCTGTCAAAAATGTCCATGTCACAGCAGAAACGATGCCGTATTGCTATTGTTAGAACTCTGGATTTTAACAACAAAAAAAAAAAACGTAAAATATTGCAAAATTTTTTCAAATCAGAGTTATGACTGAGTCAGAGGATACCTATTCTTGATTACTTTTTTTGAGCCCCATAATACCCTGATCTTCATGCAAATCGGTTGCTTTCGTAGTTCTGTTCTAATAGAGAGCGCTTCACAGGCTGATGTGAGTGATGGGGCAGAACACAAGTGCGTTTAGTTAGCCTTGCTAAATCTGGGAGGCCGTGGGTGCTGAACAGACTGTCTGTAAGTGACTGACTGCCATTATTTGGCCGAGTGGCAGGAAGCTCCTGTCTATTGTCTTTCCCTGAATGCTCCATACAAAGGGCTTGATTGCTCTCATTCTAAAATCAAGGGGGCCTAGTTTATTGTGGGAGTTCTGTGCCGTGGATGTTGAATCCCTGCTGGAGCAATTGTGATGTTCAGATGAAGAACCCGAGTGGATCTGTCCCCCTCTGGCTGTTGCTGTGTAAAAGCTGCAGTAATGGCAGGGGAAAGTTTTGTGACAATTTCTACTCAGCTGGAAGTTTTAAATGGTAAGTTACGTTACATGGCATGGTGGTAGGAGCACCACTTGGACTTCTGATATAGCAGCTTTAGGGCAAAAGTACCAATTCCACTGTCCCGTTTACCACCCACACTTTTGTCATGTGTGTCCTCAAATCTTCTTTGTTAAGGGACACTGGCAGCTGTGCAGCAGCTGCTAATGATATAGGATGCATTTTTAAAGCTCAACTGAGCATTTGGCTGCCTTCAAGGTGTTTTGGACAGGATCACCTTTTGGTTGTGTGGGAGGTGTGAAGTTGTGTGGGGAAAAACTTGTAAAGATGAATCATACTAAACTGCAGGGGGAATGCATTAACCCTGGCCTAGCAGTGCACGAAATTACTCCAGTGAATGCTTCTTAATGAGCACATAAAAACTGTCTAAACTACAGAAGTACCGATCTGATACCAATGTCGGATATCGGTCCCATACTGACTCAAATAGCAGGATCCAGTATCATGACGATGGTGCTGATCTGTGGGACTGATCAGTGCAATTCTATGTAATTGTATGTCTATGTGCAGGTACTACGTCATGCGTCCGCAATGCGCTAGCAGACCCATGCTGTATGTGTTGCTAGAAGGAGAGCTAACGTAGCATGGAGGGAGCTAAAAGGCAGCAGTTTGGAGGAATTTCACGCTTGAAGTTGCCACACCAACAAGTTATATGGCATTTCAACAGTATTTTAAAAAGCAATGCTATTCCGGTAATTTACCCCAAGATACAGATTCCTGAAGGGAAATATCGTGGTATGTTATGTTACCGTTATATTTCTCATGTCTAAATAGTAGTTATACTAATAAATTGATATTATGTGGAAAAAAATATCTCTTGGCCCGTTCTTCACATGTGATGTCTGCTTGTCTGTCACCTATATGGTCACAAGTATTGGGACATCTCACTATTACACCTGTTTGATGGGGTTGAGGTCAGGGCTCTGTGTGGGCCAGTCAAGTTCTTCCACACCAAACTCACCCAACCATGTCTTTATGGACATTGCTTTGTGCACTGGGGTACAGACATGCTGGAATAGAAAAGAGCCTTCCCAAACTGTTATCACAAAGTTGGAAGCATGTAATTTTCCAAAATGTCTTGGCATGCCAAAGCATTAAGAGTTCATTTTACTGGAACGGAGAGGACTAGCCCAACCCCTGAAAACAACCCCATACCATTATCCCTCCTCCACCACACTTTATAGTTGGCACAATGCAGTCAGGCAGGTAACGTTCTCCTGGCATCTGCCAAATGCAGACTCATCCATCAGACTGCCAGACAAAGGAGCGTGATTCGTCACTCCACAGAACACATTCCCACAGAGACCAGTGGCGGTGTGCTTTACACCACTCCATCTGACGCTTGGCATTGCGCTTGGTGATGTGAGGCTTGCATGCAGCTGCACAACTTTTGTGCTTGGGTTGGTGCCAGAGGAAGTCTGGAACTCCGCAGTTAAGTCAACAGAGTGTTGGCAACTTTTCACGCCATGCGCCCCAGCACTCGGCGACCCGCTCTTTACGTGGTCTCCCACTTCATGGCTGAGTTTCTGTTGTTCCTAAATGCTTCCACTTTGCAATAACACCACTTGGTTTGGAATATCTAGCATGGAGGAAGAAATGTAACGAACTGACTTATTGCAAAGGTAGCATTGTATGACAGTACCATGCTTTAATTCGGAACGTACCATTCTTTCACCAATATTTGTAAATTTGACAGCATGGTTAGGTGCTTGATTTTATACACCTGTGGCAGTGGGTCTGAATGAAACACCTGAATTCAGTGATTAAGAGATATGTCCCAATATTTTTGTCCATAAAGTGTAAGAACCAACTTGTTTTCTGAACTTGAGGACATAAATCTTTTTGTTTCATTTGTGGTTTCACATGCGCTCCTTACTCTTTTTAATAATGTTACTAACCAAAGGGCATTAGCTGTGCCTATTAAGAGTTATTTACAAATGCTGTTTAAATATTTGTTATTCCTTTTGACAACTTGGTATTCATCTCAATTGTTTAGTTTTTACGTTTAAAGAAATTCAGCATTTTCAGATTGGTTGATCATTATCAATAAGGGAGAACCTGAAAAAGTATAAGCAGACAGATGAAAGCTGCATTTCATGTATGTATGATACGTTACAAATGCATGACTCCAGCTCCTGTGTCGTATAGCGTTCCACGTTTTACAGGTTGCCCAAATATTACTGATTAAGAAAAAAATCATACATAAAGAGTTTTTTTTTTCTGTGAGGTAGCAGATGCAACACATGTAAATATGTATGAAATGGATGCTACTCATCAGTGACTAGCAAATTTGCAGGTTTGCAAATTAACCAACAAAACATGCCATTAAACTAATTAGTAATGCTGAAACACTAGAGGCCTCTTCCAAAAAGCAGTGTAATTTATTTAAATCATTATTTTAATTAATGCACCAATAATGGGTTTCTGTAAATGAGCAAGGCTTGCTACAGCACCCAGATGTACAGTTTTATTAATTTATTTTTCTGGTTTTATCTCAGGGAGGTAGAAGTGTGACAATAGAAAATTGGATGTTCTCTTAGAACTTTAATGAATGGCATACTCATATTGGTAATCATTAGACATGCCTTAATGCTTTGTTTTTTGTTTTTCGTGTACAAACTGATTCCTGGATTTTTGTTTTGATTACTCATGCTCTTTTTTTTTTTTGAATGTTGGCTTCTGTATATTTGAAATATGATGGTTCAGGCCTCAGGACAACGTTCATGGTTGAGTGAACCAGTGGGTTACACACTGGAGTGGATAAACAGCTGCAATGGGGATCGTTTTAACAAGAACAGTTAATGCAGCTTTCAAGCGGTGGAGTGAGAGTGCTGATGAGGGCCACGCTGAATCCACTTGTCATGTCGCCTGCTCTCAATCCCCCTGCCCAGCTTTGTTCAGATCGATACCATTTGAACTACCTTTGCTTTCTGTCAGGGTACTGCTCACGTGGCATTTGGCCACCTGCTTGACGCCAGATCAATTTCCCTTGGAACTAAATCCCTTTGCCAGATAATAACACAGGAAACTGTTATTGATGTGAGCATTTTTGTAATCACCACTCAGGGATCTCAGCACCCAAGACTCAGGGCTAGATTAGCCGCCGCTGACATAACATTCCCCCACAGTGCTGTGATTATTTCTTTTAATATTAAAAGCAACTCAGGCAGTTTATGCACCTAAATAATAATCGTTGAGGTTGCAAACACAATAAGAAAATGTATGAAACATTTGAGAATTTTCTCCTCGAGCGTAACTGTCTCTCTCTGTTTCTGTTCAGATATGCAGTATTAGCTGTGCTGAATTTCAACTAGAGAAATGAAGGGATTGGTCTTTGACCTGTTGTTTTCTGGCATATCTTAGCACCTGTTCTTAGCCTTTTCTTTTTTACCTTTTCCTTGCTGACCGGAATTAAAGTTTTCTTTTTTGTCTTTTGTAAGCAAGGCAAGTGAGCGTACCAGCCCGAAGGCCTCAACACTGCGATGTTTGATGTCCTGCATGGAGAGCTGTAGAACATGACTTTTGATGGATGGTTCTGTCAGGCATCCAGCCCACACCGGGCCTGAAAGTCTGTTCTAGCACTGCACAAAAAGCAGCATGATACAAGGGTTAGGGTTGGCTCTGAGGTCACTTTGGAAATCTCTGTGATGTGGCACAGCATGCAAATTGAAGCAGTAGACAGGGGGACACAAAAAGACACCCTTTCTTCCTTGGCTGAGGAGTTCGAATTTCAGCAGCAGAAGACGAGGCGGATGAAATCAAGGAGGAAAGCTAGATTGAGCAGGCTATTATGGAGAGGGGAGAGAATCCTCAAGAGAAAGTAGAACCAGGATGAACTAAATTAGATGATTGCTACAGCCATGCCCAGAGTCTCATTACCTTAATGGAGAGCCATTCGTCCTATGAAGGTCTCCTGAAAATTTCTTCTGACAAGATTGCTATCCTCCCCACTAACCTAGTGTCACCATATGAACGGAGCTAAGATAGACAGTGCTGGCTGACCGGCCTGGGGAATTGCTGGCGAAGATTTGTGCCTGCAGTGCTGTAATGAGGTCTTGATTAGGGCTGGGTTTTTACCATCAGAGGCTTTAAGTGAGGTTTGAAATTTTGACCTTTGGTGGAGGCAAATGCTTGCTAAAGTGTGCGCATAATTTCCTTTGGGCTTTGATCATGAAGGTGATTTGCTGGAGGCTGAGGCCAGGGCTCTGAGTGAGGGGGCATTCTTTATTTTATTTGAGCCTGTCCCCTTCGATGTCCAGACCCCCATCCTCCTGTCAAACATAATAAGTAATTTCTGTTGTAATCCTGCTGCCGATAGTAGTAGGAGTAACTCATCCAGCAGGTATGGTAAGTTTTGTTACTGTAGTAACGTTTAATGCAGGTTTTAATAAAGGTATATGGGTTGTTTTTGTTTTTATTGTCGTATTTATTAATTGCTGCATAGGAAGCTAATTAGTTGACTTCAGTCTGTGGCTTTCAAGCCCTTTGTCTTAATATCAGTCGTCATTCAGTGCTGTCTAGCAGCATTTGAATTGCAAAGAATGGAAACATGGAAATATAAATATAGGATGTTTTCTTAGTCACAACATATTTGCTGGACACACACACAGACACAGACACACGCACACACACACACACACACACATACACAATGAATATGTCAAATGTTTATTTCAATTGTCAGTTTTGCCAGCAGCAGATTTTATTTTTACTTGTATTATTATATTATATTATACAGTATTATATTATATTATATTATATTATATTATATTATATTATATTGTATTATTTATGGTAATTTCTTTGGTGTGAAAAAAAGTTTCTTTAGCTTTTAGGTCACAGCTATCCTCGTACGGTTACTAAAATACGAGCAAACTAAATTGCGGGCTGAAGAGCAGATTGTTTGCATCTCCTTAATTTGGTAGAAGGCGGCACACTGTTAAGATTTATTGTTTACAGTTGAATAACTTTTATGTCTTTCAATGTTCCTTCTTTCAGGATTTTCAAGGGCATGTTATCTTGTGTTGGGGTAATTGTTTTGTCGCCCGCCTATCTTTGTGCTTCAGCCCCTGGAACTGCCAGCTTCTCTATGTGAGGGCGAGGGCTTGGAGGAGAGAGGACACTTTGGGCTCGGGGAGAGACCTTGAATTATTTTTTTCATCTCCTTGGAGCAGTGACACCCATCCTCTTTCCATCGAACCACTTTCCAGCTTCCTACTGGTTCTTCTCAGGGAAAAACAGATAAATTTAATGTTCACCGTGACCGGATATGTGACCGTACCATCACTCCCCACTCAGCATCAGAAATGGAAATTTCCCGTTTCCTTACTTTTGTTTAATTATCCAATCTTGTGGAACACATTTGGTTTCGCTTTGCACTTACAGCTAAATGCTTTAATCAACTGGAAAACTTTAAACACTTGAAGATACTTGGAGGGTTTCTTATTTTTCATTTTTCAGCGGAATTAAGATATTTCTGAAAAGCTTGTTCGTAATCGTGCCCTGCAGTCCCACGTGCACAACGATGCACCCTAATACCCCCCTGTTTTGTTTTCCTTCTCACATCACCCAGATAATTCTACACCCTGGTCTTTATGATGCCCTGGGGTGCTTTGGAGTCTGTGGTTAAATGATCTGCCATCATTCTCATTCATTCTGGTGGCGCCCTGTATTCAACTTATAATGCTGCAGCATCCATAGCCATTAAAGTTGGAGATTCTCTGTGAGCTGCCATTTTGATGGCAGGACCATAACTTTATGTGTTGGTATAATCCATACACGCAAACTGTGCCCAATAGATCTGTAGAGATTTTGGGGGGAGAGAGAGAGACGCCCCCACATACCTTTATGTACATCTTCTGTGTGTTTTTGGCTTCCTTGGAGGGCTTCTGCCAGTTGTCATTGACTGAAGGTGATTTCCCTTTTTATAGTACATCAAAACTGTCCAAAGAGGAGGTGATGAAGCGGTGCTTTGTGTTACTCATATTTATTTACGGACATGGATGTCATTTGGTGTTCTGAACATTATTGTACATTTTATTTCTGTCTACAGTATGCATTTTATGCTATATGTTTGCTCTATTTCCTGTTCACCCACAGAGAATTACTTAATATTTTGGCTGCATTAATTGAAAACATTTTAAAAAATGAATGACGGGTCATTTTGGAGTTATAGAAATGTCTGCAGGCAGTTTCCTGTTCACAGTCTTGGTCACAATCTCCAGCCTTGGTCCAGACTTAACTGTGAGGGTGTGAATACAGGTCTTGGAAACATGAGAAACACCGATCCATCTTCTATCACAAATCTTACCTCTCCTCAGTTCTTTCTTACCCATTACTAAAATCACAACTAACATCCTGCATTTTTATGGACCTTCGTACCTGCAATTGTGACATGGTGAGATCACCTTTTAACACAATCCTTATTGGCTGGCTAACTGCAAGGATCCATCTGCAGAGTGCAATACAGGGGTGGGACGTGTAGGGCAAGCTGACCAATCAGAGCACACAGGGCTCATTGGGGGTGGGACTTAAAGCTCCAACAGAGCATTTCAGACAGGGTGAACAGAGATGTACAGTATGAGGAAAATAATGTGTTTTTGTTATGTTGATGCATGTAAGTCTGTTCAAGTAGACTCCAAAAATAAAATTATGAACTGTGAAAGTGAGCATAATTGGTCCTTTAAATGACAGAGATGGCTTTGTTGTTTGTTTAATTAGAGCGCATGTCCTATGGTGGCAGTCGAATGATCTAGTAATCTGTTCCAAATGCCTGGTCATAGTTATTGGAATCTCTCTACATCTCTCTACATAGTTATGTAACATCTTATTCAGCTTTATTGGACTTCTGAAGCAGAAGAGTCTGTTCTGAGTCATGCAAGGAGTGATGCTCTGCTCTCATGATGTTTCACTGCACGCAGTGTGCAAACGTGTGCTTTTCTCAGTCTGCTTTATGGCACTTTTCCTCAATAAACGTGGCTGAAGAGTTCCTTCATTTACAAATTTCAACTTTCAGATTGCTAGCAGTTTTTTGGCCTTAACATTAACAGTGTTGATATTTAGTTTGTGTTAGGGCAGCCTTCATTTCTTCAACAAAATGACGTTGTTTGAGTATTCTGTTAAAATTTGAATTATTGTCTTTGTGACACTGACAATGGAAAAAAATGGATGGAAAAAAGACAATAATGAAATGCTAAAGAGGTCATTTATTTTCACGATGACCTTTTTCTTGCTCCTCGTAATTAGAGGCGAGGCTTACGATGGTGTAGATAACAGCTAGCAGGCGATGAGGCTGCAATTACTGTGCATGGGATCAGAGGCCAGATCACTGGCTGCCAAGTACACACGGGTCTCAAAATGTCTTTAATCAAAGAATGTCACTTAAATCCACACCTGTCTCCCATGGTGCCTTGACCTTAAGCCGGGTTTCGTTGGTGTGTTGTAGTGTGTTGGCTGATTGGCTCGGGGTGGGTAGTCGCAAGACGACTTTGTCTTCGACAGAGGCCAAACTGGTATAGGCTCCAAATGGAACTGTAACATCACCGTAGCAACATGAGCCCTGTTGCCTCCTGGGAGATGAGGTAGTAAGACAGTAAAGCGTGGAAGAGCAGTCAGTGCGTAAAGGTTAAATGTTAATGTCCTCTTTAGCCTGTTCTTTTTTTTTTTTTTTAAATTCTGCCATAATTTTTTAAATTGGTCTCGGGGCCGAATAGAATAAAAAATTAAATTTCAGATACAAACAGTATCTTTTTAAACATTATATTACTTAAGTAGTTACTGGCTAGATTCATGTTGCACGTGCTCGTTATCTTGTTAGCGCTTTCCGAATGCGAAATGGAAATGATTGCGCGGCACATAAAGGGGGGTTTGTGTAAGTGGTGCATTAGTGTCTTCAAGGGCCTCAAGCCTCAGCCTGTCTGTCTGGGTGTTTCAGTTGCCGTGATGGCGCCCACTGCCCACGGGCCAGGTCCGAGAACAAGGTAGCTATCGAACACAGATATCTACATTCTGACCTCCAGTGAAACTTACCATACTCATGCATATCCTGTCGCAGTCAAGGGAGGTGTCTGCAATGCCCGAGAGAGAGAGCGAGAGAAAGACAGATGCTTTCATCATCTCCGGCATCAGTGGTATCGCCGCCCTGCATTCTGTTTCGAAGGATCTGCACCCCAGTTGGACCCTTCCATCAGTGAGCATTATAGGCTGGACCCTGAGGATAGCTGCTCAGCCCGGTGTTACACAGGCGCTTCCTCTCCCTTTCCAAAATGACGAAGAAGATCTGAAGAACAGCAAGCTTCCAGGCATGGAAGAGAATGTGATAAAAATGCAAATAATGAATCCAAACGAATTTTTGTTTGTGGGGGAGGCCCAATACTAAGCTATTGTTTTTTTCTCTCTAAAGGGAGATCTCTGCCATTAGTCCTACTAAAATCACTTCAGTCTGTCTATTTTGGGGGAAGAGGGCATAAAATGCTTACATCACAGTGTGATACTGAAAATAAAATGCTTGTAAAGAAAGTCGACAGGCCCATTGAGTTCTGATAGATGACCTCCAGAAAATTAATTAATGAATGTAGTTGGTACATTATTGTTTTTGATGCTAATCTTGTTTTTGGTATTTTAAAGCAGAAGTGTTCCAATTAATCCAAAGTATTAAATTAAACTATATGTAGAATTATTTAATATTACATCAGGGACATAAATCACACTTGTTCTGTTTCTCAAATATCAAATATTATTTATGGCGTCCTGGTGTTTGCAAGTTCTGATTGCATGTGCAAAATTAAATGGAAACTGCTAAACGTATAAAATTTGGTCGGCCAATCGATCCCTCGGCCCGGTGGACAAGTTTTACCGCCGGGCTAAACCGTAGACTCATCAAATCGACCACCTTTTACAGCTGAACAGGCTCTAGACATTCCATTAATTAAAGAATCAAGGTATTTTTCTGAAAGTTCCGGCCAACGTTTCTGGCGAAGTGCCCGCCAATGATCAGCAGTAGTGTAGCCGTGACCTTTCCATCTATTTCATCTCAGATCAAATCAATGTGGTAACATCAGGTGATTGTGTACGCTGTCGTCCCTTTCCTTTTCATCTTCTTCAAATAGTTCTATGGTATTTACAGTGTTTTCATTGCTTGAAGTTTAACCAACAAATGAAAAAAATATAGTGTGTAAAAAAACTGACTAGCGTTGTATACTGATATGACTTGACTTGGTCATTTTATCAAAGCTTACTAAAACCTGTATTAATGTATCAAATATGATAATATTTAAACATACAAGCACCAGCTAGTCTGTTTTAGAAAGTCAGCTTCTTTGGCCAGTTAGTTTTCAGTCACAGGCTGCTTTGTGTCAGTAATGCATATTTGGACCTACTTCTTGCACCCTGGATGTTTATTGTACATGTTTATTGATTGCTGGAAAACATGTAGTGCTATTTTCTAGTTTAGTATTAGTGCTACAAATCACTGGTGTATCACTTCTGCTGAATTGTGTTAGACTAAATTCATGCGTGCAGAATAATGCTACCATACGTTACTCAGAATAGATAGAGGTGTCAGACCATGTTGTATTTTACACCCAAGCCCAATGTGCGGAACAAATACTTCCTCTGAAAGAGCTGCGTTGGTGTGACATTGCCATAATTTGGATCCACATCATATTGATGGAAGTTTTGATTTTGAGTCCACCATGTCGACCACGGATTCTGTTCCATCGAAAGCCCAGACGTGAACATGTGAGGAGGGGTTGTTCCAGGAAATTGGATGTAGAATGACAGGCGTATCAAGATGACTACAGACCCTTTGTTTGTTATCTTTCACTCTCCAAGGAGACCTATAACCTTAGTGGTACACCCAGGGGTTTGAAAAAGTTGTGGCAAAATTCATTCTTTAATTAACTTGCAGTTAATTGCAATGTAACGTACTGTGTGCGTACTGCATATGTGTGTGTGTTTTCCTCCTGTTCTGTATTTAAAATAGAATCTGCAGATATATTTTCACAACAGTTAATTTATCCATTTACTCATGGATATTTTCTGCAGTGAAAACTGGAATTTATTATAAAGGATTTTCTGTGTACTTTTTGAGATTAGAATATTGAATTTCAGAATATGTGTTATGCATATTTATTTATATTTTCACACAGATGTATGAAGTGCTGACATGGGATTTGGTTGCAGCAAACATCACATCCTGGTGGAAACATGACCGATTAATTGAGGAGTTTTGCCAACAGCAAACTTTTTTCCCCACATTAAGGTTATGGTGCAACTGGATTCAGTAATAGCAGGATTTTCATTATAATGATTTACAGTTATTTTAATCTTTTATCCTGCTGTGGGTTGGCTCCCTGACCCGGGCTTTTACTGACTTGCGCCCATAGCTTCTGGGATAAGCTCCGGACCCCCTGTGACCCTGCTTAGGACAAGCAGGTACAGTATAGGAAATGGATGGATGGATAACGTTCCTTTCATTGTTTATGAATTCATTGATTATATAATGCTTTACACCTACATGGCAAATTACAGAAAACTGTACAGCTAGTCATTCTGAGGAGCTGAGCATGATGAACGCAGGAACGCTGCCCAGGGACCTCTCCAAGCATGCCGCCTGACTCATATTTACAACGTCAGCTGCTCCTTCTAGAGAGCAAATCTTTTCCGTGTAAATACTGCGTAACGAGCCTTAAACTGGCTGCACTGATTTATATTCTTATACTGTATATGTATTGATTCGCCCTTGCTGGTCTGTACTAAACTCACATGACATCTCACAGCTGTCTCCTGACATGTGACTATAGACAGTATATTGCTCAGACAACACTTGTGCTGCAAATACATTTTTTAAAGGCCTGACTTGTTTTCATGCTTCTTTGTTTATTTCCACATAGGGAGGTCTGTGTAGAGTTAAAATCATGTTTGGTTTCAGAGGAAGAGGCAGTAACACTGAGAATTTTATGGTCTTTTCTACTTTGTTAGTACCTCAGTGGAGAAACTTTCCTGTTCTCAATGGGAGAATGCCTTTGGTCTTCCTGACCCTCATAGTGAAACGACCGATTGCTGTCCTAAAACAATGCATCTATCTGTAGCATGTCTGTGTTCTGTTCTCTCACGGTTAAGTATTTGTTTATCAGAAAATGTTCCACAAAGGCACAATTAGCCGACCTTGTTGGGTTCTTTAATCTTAATTATGAGGGTAGATATGCACTGTAGCGTAGGCTGCACAGAATCTTTTCATTGTTACTGGGGGGCGGGGGTGGGGGGGCACTGGCGTTATTTGCCTTTGTTTCACATTTCAAGGCAAGGAATACGAAATTGGCTCTCTTTAAGTTATATAACGTGTATGCATGCAGACAGTATAGGTGGTGTTTAAATATATTAATGGCATCGCATCTTTGTATATTTGCTGGATATTTTGTTGTTTAGGTTTAAGAGGCGTGAAATCCGCAAGGGTGGTCACGGTGCAAGCATGTGTTTTTTAAGTATAGTTTGGCATTTCTTGGAAACTCAGCTAGAACTGAGAGACAGTATATCAGCATTAGCCATAATGAAGAACAGGGCACGGAGCACCTTGCCAAGTTGTCGAGGAGCAGAAGTTAATTTAAATAGTAATAACTGCTACACCTGGGTGAATGTTTGTGGGAGCCGCTATTTTGGTATTAGAGAGAGCATGGATTGTCATTTCTGACTATTTACCTAATTGTGTGGAACTGATGGTACACTGATCAAACCCATGCTGAAGTATGCAAATATGCGGACCCACAAAAACCCCAAATAGCCCCATTGAAAAGGAAACATTATCGTCAGGGTGACATCACTGTTTATTATACACTGTGACAACCTTATATTAATGTCCAATATAAAACAGGGTAACCCAAAGAACAGAATTCTTACTGACCCAATCTAATCGACGTTTTTCTATTTATATAATGCTATGTAGGCTGCAGCTTAATGAGACCTATTATAGATGAGGAGGAGACTGGCGCTTGTCAGGGTCAGTTCACTGATTAGTCTGCTTATGACTTGGTTGGGCGAGCTCTAGTCATATCCCAGCCGTCTGGGTTTTCGTACATTTTTTATCTAGGAACTTACGGCAACACTGCACAGAGTGTGGAGTGCAAACTCAGACCCACGACATTAAACCTGCAGCTCCACAGTCAAAGCATCGAATCCAGAATGCTGAACCAGAAGTAATAAATCCTCTGTATTGAACTCTGAGTGCTCGTCTAGAGCGCCAAAGCCTGGGTTTTGTGCTAATCCAGAACATTAAACCCAGAGCATTCGACTGCTCCGAACCCAGACTGCCAAATGCGGAACTTCAAATCCCAGCAGGCCGGGCCAAATGCCGTTGTTTCTATCTGCCCAAGGGAATAGTGGCTGATGTGGCACAATAGCAGACACAAAGCATCAGGTCATTCGGAACTAATTCATGCTTTCACACACGTTTAGGTGGGGATGAAAAAGACTATGTATAAAACTAAAAGCATAAATTGGAAGCCTCACTGTTACTTTCAAAACTTAGCATGCTACATGTTTCTTAATTATACCCGGTTTTTCACTGGAGCTTCATAGATGATCCTTTCCTGATTGGGATGATGTCAGTATCAGTAAGGGCTGCGTTTAACAGTGTCCCCAGTGCTGCTCAGTAAGAGGTGTGGAGGTTGTGGAGCCTATGTTAGCTGAACTTCTGACTTCACAGGGATGTGTGTGCACGTAGGTGAGTGTGTGTCTGTCCAGGGATTTTGTCTGAGATGGAGATAAAAGTGTAATATGTCCACATTTTCACCCCATAATCAGACATCTAGGTATGATTTACTGTTGCTTAAAAAATCTAATTAATTGCTTAACAAATTATCATTATAAATTAGATGAAGCAAAACTTTGACTTAACCAATTTTTATGTATTCCCAAAGCCTGCCTTCCACAAAGCATTTTAGCAAATAAGTAATGAAAGTAATGAAGAATAAATAAGAAAACTGTGCCAAACAGTGTAGCATTGTTACAACTATAGTGCAAAATGGTTGTAGTGCAAATGGAATATATACACTCATAGTCTGTTTAGAATACAGGTGCCGTTAGACGAGGCAGCATTGTACATTTGTATGCCAGTGTGTAATGTACATCAAGCAGTAATATGTCATGAATAAACATCATTGTGTGTAATGTTGACTGTGAATGTCTGAGGTCACCCTGCTTGTGTTTATTACTGGTGTGGCCTGCCTGATCGGAATGGCCGCACAGAGGTGCTCCTCTCTCATTCAGTGCCTTTGAAAGCTTGCTGTGTTGGCCATTCTTCTGGCCTGTTATGTGCAATCCAGAGTATAACATGCAGCATAAAGAGGTTGTCGATGCTGTCAGCGTTGCCTGTCCCTCAGTGTTTCGATGCAAATTGGCAGAAGGCCGTGTTTCTCTCTCCCTTTTCCGCTACCCATCTGGCGTGCTGCTTGCCTGCCTCTTCACTGGGCCCAGTTCATCCTGAACAAGCATGATCTAAGGACTATGTTAAACCTGCTTACCTCGCTGCGGATTTTGCGGATGTGCCTCTGGTCCCTGCAACTCCCGCCGCTGAGAGGCTGATTCCTGGTGACAGTGCAGCCAGACAGGCTACGGCACCTGCTATTTCATGCTGTTTATCTTTCCTGTAAACTGTGTCCCGAAATCACTCGCAATGTTCTTATGTAGTTGGAGGATAATGTTTATTATTGAATGTCTTCTTGTTAACGAAATTGGTCTGTAATTAATTTAAGTTAATTTTTTGTCTGTTGCACTTGTACCTATCTTATAACAACCCTCAAGAGGAAAAAAATAAAAAACTACCAGGAGAGATGAGTGCCCCATAGACAACAATATGCCTTTGTTTTGCTATTGCAACTATTTTTCAAATAGTACTACATTTCCTTGGCACTGTAAGTGCAAATCTCATTGCTTAGGAAAAAAAACCATACACAAACACATACCTGCTTGGTCATTGTGTTCCTAATTAGAAAGTCTTGGGAGGAAAATTGCTACCACTTAAGTCTTGTGTAACTTTGTTGGTAGTATGCATCGAGTGTATGTACCAGTTTGTTGTTAAGTCCCCGTGTGTCGCAGCTCTGTACGCTGTAAGTTAAATTGCTCATTTGACTCCCGTTCCCTCCGAAAAAGCTTCATGGTTCAAAGGACTCGCTTATACTGGTATTATAATCAGCTGTTCTTTCATCCAACAAAAAAATTACTGCTTTCTAGGGCTGCAAAATTAATCATAAAAAAAAAAACGCGATCTCGATTCACACCTCTGTGCGATCTCGTTTATAAATTACAATGGTTCTTCTGCATTGTATTACATCAGCTGGATCAAAACAAGTGATCCTACTTTTCCCCAGAGAGTCTCAAACATCCCATAATTTTGCATTCTCTTTAAAGGGCGCTTTCCCACCACACTAGTTACCTTACATTTGGTACTTCAAGGTGCTGGTTTTCCACTGGCGTACCAGCACCGAATGACATCACAGCACAAGGCCGGGTATTTTGTGCTGAATTCGAAAAATGGCTGTATATTATAGGGCTGGCCAATGTGCAGTATTAATACTAACATCGCATGTTGTGCATGTGCAATTCTTACTTCGCCAGTCAGCTAGGATCAGGCCTTTTCTTCCTTTCTTACTTTGCCATTATTATACTTTTGAATTCTTCATATTCTACCATAATAATTTTCTGCACCGCTACATTTAAACAAACATACATTAAATCAGAGGAATGTAAGCATATGCTAATGCTACACACCTTGCTTATTCAACAGTTTCCAGATTATGTTCCTGTGCTCTGAACGTTGCAATGTTTCCTGCAAATTTAGGTTGGGTTCTTGATACACCCACACGCAAAGATTTTGCCCAGCTCTGCTTCTTTCACTATAAGGTATTAGCTAATGTTGCACTCAGTCACTGACATGTCTCTCTACACCCTGCCTTGGTCCCAACAGCGCAACAGAGGGGGGTTTGTCTGTTTTAAATGCAATAGTAAAAATGACCTCATCTGCTCTGGTGTTTGTGCTGTGCTCAGGTAATTACAGCATCTGTTAAGAGCTGTGTCCATCGTTTGTTATCTCCACATGGTCACCACTCCAGAAAACCAATTACCTGGGGGGGCTGTAAGTCATGGTGGTTCCTGCGACTTTCTGAAAAGCTAAAAAGACCCTGTAAACCGGTGCCTTTAAAATAAAAGTACAGCCTTCCCCATCCGACACTGACTTAGCAAGCATGGTGCTATAGATCAATATATAACAAGCAGTTAGTGTAGCACTCTGTAGGTTTCTGTGTCTTGCCTGCTTAAAGCTATGATGAGTTTGTGTGCTTCCCAGCTTACTTAACATTTCCGATAAAAGTTTTTGCGCAAAAATTGAATGGACGTTTGTACAGTTACTAAGGTCATTCAGTCTATTTAAATCCATTCATCCATTAATTCATTCATTCATTCATGACACCTGCTTTAGGAAATCAAATGTATCTGCTCTGGCAAATTAATAGAGGAAAACACATTAACACTTGATTAATTGATCTCATTTGCAATGTGCATACTGAATACTTATTCGTTTCTTATTCTGACCTATGTCTGTGGTTGTCCTTTGCATGAAGAGATGACTTTCACTTCCGTCTCTCCTCCCACCAGAAAACTTCTCGGAAACCCTATAAGCGGATTTAAACGTATTAAAAAAAAAAGAAGTCAATAAAACCTTCACATTGAAAGAGCAGCTTTGCTTTGCAGTTGCCGGGCGAGAGCTGCTTTACAGAGCCGGCTTGAACCCTTTGTTTACAGTCCTTTAAACTACTGTGTCTAATTACAGTGGCATTTTTAATTAAAAGTCAAGGATATGCAGTTGTTTGTGGTGAGTCTAATCTGTTTCTGCCTCCCTCTCGTCCCATTGCTGCTATCTGTCATCTATCTGCCTAATGAGCAAAAGAGCAGCCAGAACAGGACTTGTTGAGATTTGTTTCTTTCTCGAGAAGCTTTCTGCCAACGTGTGATTAGTAACTGGGTCCACACAAATGAAGATATGGTCAGAGTGCATTCATAGACGTCTGGGATTTTACTGTTCCCTGTTTATTAATGACTCTCTGAATTAAGGGAATGGAGGTGAGTTTTAGAGGCTGCATTTCACATCAGAAATTATTCCTTTGTGTTTCTGCAAGAGGGTCATAAACTCCCTTTTTTCCCCAAACAGGTTTTATTTTATTTTTTATTTTTTTTTATAAATGTTTCAGTACTCAGTTCTGGCAATGTATGACAGGCAGGGTCAAAAAAGTGGAATCCATCAGCATTAGCTGTGTCTCTGGAGGGAAAACTCCACTCTTCCCTTGTGTTAGAGTAACGGAGATACCGTCAGTCACGTGCAATAAATGTCACTATCTGTCATGACCAGGAGCACTCTGGCGTTGACATACCATCCATTTCAAGAGAAATTCCAGATGTTTCAGCTTCTGCCTCCCAGCAAAGCACTCAGTCTGGAACCAGGACGTGCAGCAGGCCCACATATTGTTTAAATCCATCAGCGTTGTCGTGCGTGGATTTCCGTTTTTTTTTTTTTTTTTTTTTTTTTTCT
>JAODLC010000021.1:17629232-17640517 GCA_026781145.1 Hippopotamyrus pictus
ACCCTGGGTTCCTTTAAATCAGAGCTAGATAAGATTTTAACAACTCTGAGCTATTAGTTAAGTTCTCCCCA
This sequence comes from Hippopotamyrus pictus, assembly GCA_026781145.1. Taxonomy (NCBI): domain Eukaryota; kingdom Metazoa; phylum Chordata; class Actinopteri; order Osteoglossiformes; family Mormyridae; genus Hippopotamyrus; species Hippopotamyrus pictus. The sequence continues at coordinate 17,629,304 of JAODLC010000021.1, forward strand.
AATGAGGTTGATGGGCCAAATGACCTCCTCTCGTTTGTAAATTTCTTATGTTCTTATGTTCTCAGAAACAGTGGTTATACAACTAAATATTAGTTCTATGATTCAAAGGAAAGCAAAATCTTATAACATTTTTCAGTTCATTCAGTGAATCTTTGAGTTTGTAAAGAAAAATGTGAACACTGCTATTTTTTTGAACAGGACGAATTTCTCTTCATGTTTTGATTTGGAATAAAATTTGTAGTGTTCCCAATGCATTTCCTTGTATGGAAATAAAAACGATTATAAGGATTTTGAGCTTTATTCACTTTTTTTAGACACACTGCTATTATTCTGAACACAACTGCATATAGTCCCAAAGACTCAGCTTTACAAATTGATTCCTATGGGTGCTTTGCTTGATATTTAGGTGCTTTTACTCTTGTGCTCCGTTGCATTTTTTGTCTTTGTTTTTATACATGTGTGTCTCCTCACTGTACCTTTTGCATGCATGCATGCATGCATGCATGCGTGCGTTTTGCGTCCAGATGCATGTATGGATTTTGCTCCAAGTCGCTCTTACTACGCTGTGCCGTGACCCCACTTGTTTCCTCTCGTTTCTGTCAGCTTTTAATCACCACAGTTCATTAGCCCAAGTGTTCGGTTGGAAGTGTGCTCAGCGTAAGGAGTACAAACTGCTGCATGGTCGTCTCCCCTTTTGCGTGACAACAGTGCTGCATACAGCTTTACCTGCAGTCAGTTGCTCAGGTAGTTGGAATGATCACATGACCTTCCTTCAGACAAATGTGGCTCGCTGATGGGTGGGAGGCTGGTCCACTGTTCTCCGTCATGCTGGGGGCCGCACTGGGGTTAGTCACGTTCCCGAGATGAATGTCTGGGCAGCAAGCTTTGGGCATCGTTCTCATCACTCCACCGCCCAGGTCACTCAGAGAGACTCATGGCTCCTTCAGGCCTATGACATCGTGTGAGGCTTCTCTGGGTCTTCGCTCTCCCCGATAACCTAAGGCATATGTCACTGCCTGTGTGCTTCCAGCAAACCACAGAGCGTGCCTGTCTGCCGGGGTAAATCCAACACTGTGCTCAGCATGGCGGCAGCCGCGTTCAACATGCTGCGCACACGTTCGGCCCTGGCGATTTACGGCCTGGCGCTTAGCATCGGTCACCGCGCTCACCGCCGCTCCTTTCGTTCTGTTCTGAACTTTTGTACTTGACGTTGTTGATAATTAGTAATGTTGTTGGCCAAGGCACCTCAATGGCAGCCAAACAAGTCACACACTACATTAAAGCAGCTGTCGACTTGATAAGCTGAGGGATTTATTACGCTAATTACAGATGTTTCTGATTAATTATCTTAGTAAAAAACATTTTATAAGCGCAAGTGTGGAAGCTAAAAGGATTTTGTTCTGTTTTAGAGACCATTCAGTTGCTAATGTTTGCATAGGGGGAAAATAATGCGTAAGTCTGAGGAGGCTAATGCATCAAAGCACTTATTCTGAAGCTGAATGAGCTTCCTGACAGCGGAGTGTGAGTGTTTAATGGTGAGGCTCTCTGCTGGAAGACTCTCGCGGGCAATGTCAGATCCCCACTGGGCCAGGCAATGCCGCTGATGCTGACTCCCAGTGTTCTTGCTGCTGCAGAGTCTCTCTTTGAGTTCACCACCTCTTCCCTCCTGCCAGAAACGAGTGTTGTCCCCTCTGAAGACGGAAATGGCAGTAAGGTTTCTCTAGCGTTTCCCGCGCGGCCTCTCCCGGGTAGCAGCTAAGTGGCCTCGCGATCACCCCCAGCTGCGAAGGTCTGACTCGCGGCGCCGTACTCAGAGGTGCTGAGCTCCGCGCTCTGCCCGGGTGGTTCTGAATGGACAGTTCCCTTTGATTTGCTCACTGGTGTTTCTAGCTTTGGCCCCATAATGGTCCCACTGGGACTGAAGTTATCCTTACTGGGCACATCTCATCATGAAAGGCTTCAGTTTCTCAGTAGGAGCCAAACCACCTACCTGTCTTCTTCTGGCTTGTGTCAGGTGCTGTGAGAAAGATGGCGTGCTGATATTGTGGTAAGGAATACAGTCTTTCTGCAGGGCTCACTTAAGTAGTGAACTTAGGGAAAAATACTGTGGATGTCCTTAAATGCTTATTAATCTCACTTGTTTCTCTACATTTTTCCCTCAACCTTTTCTAAGTCCTAGCATTTTTTTTGTATGAATTCCTGAAGCACTACTTAAATATTTCCACTGGAAAAAGTAATTTATTCATGATTTAAGGTATCATAAGGTATCATGAAGGTGTTCCACGTAACATTAACATTTATAGTGCCGCCTGTGGAGAAAAATAAAATACGGGATAACTTTTCGTAGGGAGATTGACCCTGTGTGACAGGCATGCTGCTCAAAGTGTCTAGGTGTACAGTATCATTAACAAAGTTTTCTTTGTATTTTTGAACTTCCATCCATACTTTTTCTGTGCCCACTTGTCCTATGCAGGTTTGCTTCATTTGGAGGCAAAATGCTTGTAAATGTAAAGCTGTTGTACAATTATTTACAGTAAAGATGAAAAGAAGGCTATTTTTGGTTTTTCCTCCTTTTAATTTTTACTTTTATACCCTGAATGAGGGCTCATCCTCAGGCTCCCTGTAAAAACATGCGACAGAAATTACTACCCTCTGTTTCTGCCAGCCCTTGATTTACAATTTAAAGTAAAAAAAACAGGACAGAGAGCAGTTGATGTTTTTTAGATTTGTAAATAACATCAAAACCACCTGTGGCAGATAAAAGACGAGTGTGTTAGTAACCACCACGCTGGCGTTCTTTGTTAGCTAGGTGTGTTTCCTTTGCATGTTCTGCAGGGCTGATTAATTGAAATGTGAAAATCACCCTTGAAGTGTTTGGCATCCTGTGTACGGTCTTAGGGTCTCCCCCAAAAACAGGGCAGGTGTGAGTGTTAAGGAACAGACGGTGTCCTCTGACTCTATACCTGCTGTATGCGGTTTGTTTATTCTACATGCAAATAAGTGTTTTGCCCACACAGACCTGTTTTTATTTTCATTATTAATGAGCTGACAGAGATAAGGATGAATCATGTTAAAGACGGAGTAAGTGTCTGTCTGTAATTGGCTTCAGCTTCAAGACGAATTAGTTTGTCTGTTTCACTTCTGGGGATTGAGGTGCTTTTTTAAAAATGTAAATTCGATGGAATTACTAAACCATAAGTGGAATTTAAATGTAAACTAAACCAATGAAATATACCAAGCTCTGTGCGTGTGTGTGTGTGTGTGTGTGTGTGTGTGTGTCTTTATCTGTCCTCTCTTAATACTGTACTTGCATAGCTAGCAGGATTTGGGCTTCTTTAAAAAACTTTATAAAAAGGTAGGGTTGAATCTTGTCGTAAATTAGAATATTCAAGAATGTGTATAAACTCTTAAAAAAAAAATCTAATTATAAATAAGCTGTCTCACATACTGTTTACCAGAAGTATGATTAGTTTTGATTTATCCATTCTCTGTGGTTTATTCGCTCTGAAGTTTACCTCTGCTGCCTTTGCATGAGCTCTGCACGCAACCTCCGATCCAGTCGTGATCATGTCTGGCCTGCGGGCTCTGTGTGGTGCCTTTCTGAGACATTCAACAGAAATGAGTGAAGTGAACAAGAACTAATTGCCAGAAGCCATTCACCTTTTGCTGTATGGAAATATATTAGTTATTCAGATGATATTGAGCCATAGCAAGTGATTTGTCGGCACTGCTTTGTATCTGTTGGTAGAACTCGCACGACAAATGTAATCTGATTTTAACGATAATTTTAACGTTAACGTTAACTTGTACGTCTACATTGTCATGATTGTTGTTGAAACTCTTCTGGAAATTCATGTTCTGTGAAATTCTTTTTTAATAAAATTTTAAATAAGAGTGAATCGCAGTAGAGACAACGTGACGAATTAACCAGAATGTGAACCACTGCCATGTTTTTCCTAGTAAACGGGCACTCTGATGGTAGGTAATAAGTTCTGTTTGACATCACTCTACTATATTTTTTGTTTAATGTCGTAATATTTATCGTAAAGATTTCTAATTGGCCTATTGCAATATATTTTTTTTCTAATATGGTTCAGCCCTAGCAAGGCTACTTAACAGTTAAAAAGTGATCCTTCTGCAGTGAGTGATGTCTCATTTTGTGTGGAAATAAATTAATGGAGTAGCCTATAAGCCAGAGAAGGATTGTGTTGTTAAAAATAAAGAAATCCCCATTCGTTATGACTGCCCACAGCACAGGCTATTAAACATTATTGTATGCTACTGTACTTGAGCTGTCTTTTCTGTTTAATTTAATTTCTGTTTCAGTTTAATTTATTTATAAGGTACTTTTTAGTGTTTTACATTATATGTTTTTAGCAAGCCAGTAATATTTCATTTTGTATGGAAAGCAATATATACTTCTCTGTCTTCTGTGGGATGGGTTAATCAAATATTATTCAAATAATCACTTTACCTGAAATGCCCATCCCTAATAAAAAGTTAAATAAAGAGTTTTTTTTCACCTTATAAAAGTGAGCACGGTGTGTGTGTTAAATATTAGATTAGATTTCTCTATTGTAATTTTTTTAGTGTATTTGCATACATTACAAAAATTAAATGCCATTCTCCACAGACTGAATAGAGGCATGATAGATAATACACTAAATCAACAGTGGATTTATGTATACTGCATATGAATATATGTAGATGTATGTGTACATTTCTATAATAATACGTATTACTACTAATAATAATAATAATAATAATTATAATTATTATTATTATTATTATTATTATTATTATCACGTGCCATCAAGTGTTGACTCCTGCAGACCATACAGATAGCCTTCCTGCTTTATGTCTGAGCCTTAAGGCTTCTCAATGGCCTGCCCATATTTGTATCTGACAGGATGGGCCTTCCTGGGGCCATGATTATTTTTCCAAAGGGTGTCCGTTCCTCAAGCACTGCCCTACACAGTATGTCAGACACCTCAGTTCATGCTTTTAAGCCAGTTCTTAATAATAATGTCTGGGTCTTCTAGGGAAGAACTATTATGGACTAATACATTTATGAAGTAGTATGCATGGCCTTTTGCCATTTATGGATTCCTACTTATTCTTCTGCTATGGTGGTACACTGTCAGGTGCAGCACAGGTGCAGCAGTGCCCCCCAGCAGTGCATGTGTCCGCTGGCGTCACATGTGTTTTCATGCCTGTAACAGTGCACCCTTTTTCTTAGTGTTTAACATCCCCTCGTCATTCCGCCCCACCCTTCACTACACTCCCAGGTTTGTAATTTTCAATCTGGCTTGACATTTATGTTGCAGATTCTTCATTATGTGATTTGCTGAAACATGAGTTTTTTAAAAATGCATTTTAAACCCTTGGAAACCCCCACAACTAACAAAATGCCAAACAACGCCCGCAGTGCAGTTATTGTTTCCACTAACACAGGAAAGCCGATGGTGGCCTCTGTGAGCGTGTGTGCACGTGGCAGTGTGACTGGTCACGAGGTAAGCCGATGGTGGCCTCTGTGAGTGTGCGTGCACGTGGCCGTGTGACTGGTCACGAGGTAAGCCGATGGTGGCCTCTGTGAGTGTGTGTGCACGTGGCCGTGTGACTGGTCATGACTAATTAGCCAGCAGTGTCATATGCTGCCATCTCTTGCAGGTTGTCATTTGCCTCATGCCCTGTGATTCCCTGCGATGGCCTCCATGCTCACCACTGCTCTGTACTGAATAGGAGATGGAATGTTGGGCGGTTGGATATACTTACTGTTAGTAATTGTTCCAGTTTAACTTCTCGTGCGCTGGTGTGAGTCATAATTAGTGAGTTGCAGGTCTGCCCTTTTAAAATGATGTCCCACATAATACTCTGCAGACAGTGCCAATACTCTGGTATGTAACATCACTTTCATTTCCTTACTTTCTCTGCCTCCAGCATAGGGCTGCTTGTGAGGCACGGACATCCAGGTTGTTTAGCACGCCGGTACTCCTAATCTATTCATGCGTAATCTGTACGTCGTAATGTGTATTTCAGACTCTCTTCATTGATCGTGTAACTTAAGTAGTCAATGATAATGGCAAAGTGTTCTTTTGGACCCAATAGTACTGACTAGCAGTACTAGCAATAAAACAGATTCTAATCTTTTTAACAAATCAGTCTTGACGGCTTTATCGAGGTCCTCATACTTGTTCCACTCTGTTGCACTCTGTGTTTTTTGTTCTCGATTTAGCTTTTCTCAGGTAGGTTCTGATGTGTGTTTTTCTTGTTTTAAAGTTCTTTTTTTTCCTGCCTTATTTATGGACTCGGGTTAACAGCTACAGTGGTTTGTTTTAAAACTCTTTCTAGGGATTGTGCCATAAGGGAAAATGTTTGTTTATATCTGCTTCATAAAAAAAAAAAAAAACGAAGTAATAATTAGATGCAAATATGTAGGAAAATATGCAAATATGTTCCTGTTATTCTAGGTGAAAGAATATGGTACAGATGGCTGGCAGAACTGGCCCTGCCAGTGTGTCATAAGACCACCCTGTGTGTTGCCAATGGTGCCTGTACAAGGCTTTTGAGTCAAATTCCATTACCAGGAGCGAGCCTGTCCAGCTGGGGGCATGGAGGCGGTGCACTGGGCCTGAACTGGGAGCTGTACGTTGAGCAATGAACTGGAAAAGCTATTACTGCTTCACCTTTATATACCCCGGCCTACCTGTTTGGTTATAGGCTATGTGTGTGGGGAGGTTATGTATATATTACATTATAAGGAATATGATATAAACCTGTTATTTTAATGATGTGGGGACCATTTTACGATCCCCACAAGGGAAAACTTTGTTTTATGAAATCCGTGACTGCAATCACAAAACTAAAAATGTCCAAAGTCTTGTATTTTGTTTGGTCACTTATGGTTAAGGTTAGGGATGGGTAAGGTTGTCATTATTGGGATTAGGGTCTTTCTTATAGAAATGAATGGACGGTCCCCACAAAGATAAGAATACACATGCGTGTGCGTGCGTGTGTGTCTGTGTGTGCACATGCATGTTTTCTACAGTACCTTCCTCTCTCATATCGGTCAGATGGTGTAGCGCAGCACAGTATGTCTCCATAAGTGACTTTATGCTTTCTGTTGTAAAAATATATCACAGTCAGTCAAACCAGGATTACTCGTAAATTAATGATGTGCTGCGGCCATCGATCATTAAGATTGGTGGGAACGTGACTGTGCTGCGGCCCAAGAGGAGCCCTCCGAGCATGAGACAGATCACACCTACGCACACATCCGCCTCGTCGTCCCCAGCAACAGGCATCTGTCCGCACCGGGTACCACCTGGCACATCACCTGTCACATCACCTGTCACATCACCTGTCACGCCAGCGGCACCTGCAGCGACAGCTGATTTATGGCCCTGGAAATGGAGCCTCGCCACCATGTCGAACGACACGTGTAAGGGTGATGTTGCGGAGACGTTTGTCAGCCCCTCCTCCTCCTCATCGTTTACAGAGCCGTTCCTCAGAGGATACCTGCATCCTGCATCCTGCGTCCTGTGGTAGTGGCTCTGTGTTCAGGCTTTTTGGTATTCTGGCCTTCTTCTGCCCTACATCTTCTACATTTTAACTCCAATTAATCCTATAAGTCAGGGATAAATTTCTAGAAATAGTCTCTTGCACTGTTTCGAAGTTTGCAAATTGATTTTGTTCATGCAGCCCTATCTACAAACCTGCAGTTGGTGAAAAATAATCAAAACAAATAGGAAATATGTGATTCTTAGGCACCACAAGCTGTTAACATTTTATTTATTGGAATGAAGTGAAACTAATTAAATTCAGGCAGTGTGCAAGACACCCCTCCGCCTTGCCAGCCTAACCATTCTCTCCACACGACGTTTCAATCCTGAATGTTATCTCTAAAAGCCGCTTGCAGAATAGCAACAGATTTATTATGTTCACGAGCCCTTGCTGAGGAAATACTTTTAAGACCATATATTCACAGCTTGAATGAAATCTAACATCATATTCAAATCTTGTTAAATCACAGATATTCTCACTAATTCATAAATTGGATCTTGTTTGTTTTGTGTGATTAGGTTGGTTATTCAAAGTGTCTGATGATTTTGTTTGACTGGATGGCTTTGTAGTGTTCCACCTTTGGCTCTCCACTTATTGTCATTTTCACTGCTACCACTTTCACTTTTTCACTTTTTTTCACTGCTTTCACTGCTCTGTTGCTTTGTGATTTTTGCCTTGTCCGCTTCACTCCCCAGTTTCGCTCTTGTAGTTGTCTGGCTGATCAGTTGTCTGGGGTCAGGTGCCCCGAGGAGTGGTATGTGTGGGGTATGCCCGTCGGCGACACGTAGTCCTGCTTGCCCATGGCTCTCTGTCACCCCCCTGAACTACGCGGTGCCACGTTGGACGGCATCCCGTTAACCGCTCCGCTGCCTCTTCAGTTGAGGTGAAACACTAGTTATGGTTCGTCCATCGCAAGTGGAGAAGCTCAGGCTTGAATTACTGCCGCCGCTCTGGGACTCTATCAAAATGGAGGACTTTTCAGCGTCTGGCTCTGTCTTGTACATGAGCTACATTAATATGGAGCCTTAATAGTGAAACACTTGCTGCATACCTGTAGGGCTTCTGGGATCCCAGGTGTTGCTGCCGTGTTTGTAAAATAATTCTGTGTTTTTATAAGGCCAAGCAGGCCGGGCATAGCTAAATGAAATAATGAAGAAATTTCTTATTTAAAAGGCTTCAGGTCAGCTGTGTCTGTAAACCTCTCAGCGTGTCTCCAGTGCTTGGAGCTCAGCTGCCCTGCCTGCTTCTCCTGTCTGATCTGCTGCCAGCCACTAGGGCCTGGGAAGAGTCGCCATCCAGAGCCCTCATGCACCCCCTCCCACCCTGGACCCAGTGTCCCTTTTCTCCAGAATAACACTACGATAGCTGCTCCTGTCCAGGACGACTTCTTTAACATCCTCGTTAACGTTCCCCAGTTCCCTGTTCCACTATTACTGAGGAGCCTTTAATGCGTTGCCCCATGATCTTGGTTGAGAACACAAGCCTATTATCTGAAGGTTGCTGGAAAATAGTCATGCTTGCCGTAAATGGTAAAAATGTATGAAACGATCCTAGCAGTGCTGGGGTAAACTGTTTAAGATCCACTCCCATGGGCAGGCTTATGAAACAGGCCTCCTAGGGGAAGGCCTACCTCGCACTGCTGTTGTGCTCAAGGCGCACGGGCCGGTCTGTAGGCCTTGCGCTATGTCCCAGTTTTGCCATATGGATGCAGAGGTCACACAGCTGTCCAGTCTGTACCTGCCAGTTAACTGCTGCCAGATCACTACAGACATGCTGACAGACTGGAGCTTCCAAAATGAGAATGAGAATTAGGGTGTTTTTTTTTTCTGCTACTCTGCAAATATTTACATGTGCCGCTCCATGTCCCCACCATGGTTCAGTTTGCTGTAACTCAAAGCATGTGCACATTACAGCACACACGCAGTTATTATAGCTCATCTGCGAAAGAATTGCCGAAGTCAGCAAAAAGAGAGCCTTTAAATGTGCTTTTGGTCTCCTGTTTTCTAGAAATATATCTGTCAGAATTAACCATGTTTCAGCTGGTTGTGGTAGGTGGGACTGAACATTCTGTTCAAAAGTTGCATGGGCCCATAACGTCCAAATAGCCAAAAATTATGCGCCTAAAGACTTGAAGTCGTTCCCTTTTACAAATAGAAAATCAAACTGGGTACGTGAAATGCTGGCTGAACTGAATGTGAGGCTGAGAACTTAGTGGTTTGCAGTGCTGGGCATTTTATGTCCATAAGCTACAAATCCAGACCAAGATTTTGTTTCTACCAACCAGTTGAGTACTCTGTGAATGTGACTCTTTCTACTCAACTGGATGGTAGAAACAAAATCTTAGTCTGGATTTGTAGGTTCTGGACCTGAAATGCCCAACACTGATGATTTGTGTAATAACTACCATAGATTAAGACAAAGTATGCATTGAGTGGCATGGCTTATGTTCACCAACATGACGTCTGGTTGCTGACATGGCTTATGTTCACCAACATGGCGTCTGGTTGCTGACATGGCTTATGTTCACCAACATGACGTCTGGTTGCTGACATGGCTTATGTTCACCAACATGACGTCTGGTTGCTGACATGGCTTATGTTCACCAACATGACGTCTGGTTGCTGACATGGCTTATGTTCACCAACAAGGCGTCTGGTTGCTGACATGGCTTATATTCACCAACATGGTGTGTGTACACTATTTGACGTATTTGCTGACATGGCGTGTCTTCATTAGTATGGTATGTGCTGTTTAACATGACATGTGTCCACTAACATGTTTGTATGTCCACTAACATAGCATGTTCGCTAATGTGGGCTGTCCACTGCTCATTTCTTCTCTTGGTCCAGTTGGTTGTACGTTTCATTCATTAGCTTGAATGAATTCTGCATCGTTGGGTAGAGCTGGGATGCATATGCAGCTGCAGATTAATCTGCTGACTCACTCAGGTTTTAGACATTCACTGTTATTCAGTGGCATATATATATTGTTTTTATCCGCATTGCCTAGAACCATTTTCTTAGAACATTTAATAGGCTACTGGAAAATTGCAATTGCTGTTTCATGTTGAGCAGGCACTACCTGAGGATAGTATCATTTATTGTGCATATTAAATGGACTCCCAGTCTTGAATGCGTTTAATAAAAATTTCAGGCATTAACTTTTAAAGCACACAGTCATGTTTTGTGGTTAGAAAATGGTGATAACTGTATTTTAAGAGAAACCTATACAGTACAGTTGCTGCATGATTAAGATGCATTTTAGGGTGGTCCACAAAAATTTATATCATGACACATTACCTCCACAAGTCTAATTTTGTTGAATGTCTGGCTATTGTTAATTTTGCCAAATTGCAAATCTTTTGGTGTGGTGAACATTTAGAGGTCGCTGAAAGATCCTCAGACCCCTTTCCTAGCAGCCATACTTCAGCTCCTCCGGCCCCTTCACTAGCAGCCATACTTCAGCTCCTCAGGCCCCTTCCCTAGCAGCCATACTTCAGCTCCTCAGGCCCCTTCCCTAGCAGCTCCTCAGGCCCCTTCCCTAGCAGCCATACTTCAGCTCCTCAGGCCCCTTCACTACTGTAGCAGCCATACTTCAGCTCCTCAGGCCCCTTCACAGGCAGCCATACTTCAGCTCCTCACGCCCCTGCAC
>JAODLC010000021.1:17640617-17653159 GCA_026781145.1 Hippopotamyrus pictus
CTTCACTAGCAGCCATACTTCAGCTCCTCAGGCCCTTCACTAGCAGCCATACTTCAGCTCCTCAGGCCCCTTCACTACTGTAGCAGCCATACTTCAGCTCCTCAGGCCCCTTCACTAGCAGCCATACTTCAGCTCCTCAGGCCCCTTCCCTAGCAGCCATATTTCAGCTCCTCAGGCCCCTTCACTAGTAGCCATACTTCAGCTCCTCAGGCCCCTTCCCTAGCAGCCATACTTTAGCTCCTCAGGCCCCTTCACTAACAGCCATACTTCAGCTCCTCAGGCCCCTTCACTAGCAGCCATACTTCAGCAAACAGTTTATATCCTAAAATGTGCCAAAACCTCTGTTTTCAGTTGCCTGTTTATCACAATTCAAACTTTATTCTTTGTTGAACAGTATTTATTCAATTACCAATATGGAATGCCCTGCCCATCCGACCATCCTTTTTCTGTTGTGTCATGCTTCTTATGCATATGTCTTACCTCTTGTTCCAGCCCTTATGAGATTTACTCTATCTGCTCATTTTGCTCTCTTGTTAGTCTTTGTGTAAAAGTGCTTCCCAGTCCTGCGCTCCCCAGTCCTGCGCTCCCCAGTCCTGGCATTAACGTCAATCCTGTCCGTGGCCCGTCCTGTTAGCTGCGTTCTGTACTCCCAGTTTTTCTCCACAGTTATCCTGTTCTTTTGGTTGAAATAAACCTAGTTTCTTTACGCCATCTTCTGCTGTTGCATCCTTCGCCCCTCGATGCGTGGCACAATAAACATTTCATTGTGAAGAACAACAACAGCACCAAAGAATAACTATTTTAATGTGATATTTCTAAATATCACTAACACCAATATTTAATGTTAAGCAAGTAACAATTTCTAACTACATTACCTCAGTGTCTTGATCAGAGCAAATTGAACCTAATAGTGAATGTCGCAAAGAGCCAGCCACTTTGAGGATTATTGTAGGACTTTGAGTGACCTCTAAATTTGTCCCAAACTGCTTCAGATTTCATCCATATTTTATCTTCATGAGGTACAACATATGCAGACTTGTGTAGGCAGGTTCTGATCAAGTTGAATTTTCATCATAGTATTGTGGACCACCGTAATACCTCATGAGGGATGATATTCTGATCCCAACTTGGCTGGAGTTAATGGGCAAGACAGCTGTAGCATTTGCAGGTAATGGGGGCTGTGTTAAGATACAATTTTTTTTTATTCTTGTATCTCATTTCAGCTACTTGAACTGTGCATGTGCACCAATCAATCACCTCATCATATGAGTGATATTTTGGAAATGGTTTTTAAATTAAATCATTCACTTTATGTCTAATGTGGGTGGATTAAATTTGAATGATATGTCAATGAATATGAGTCTGCACAGCGCAGCTTCTGTCTGGAGCTGAAGGCAACATTATTTAGTTAATTTTAAATCAGATAAGCTTGTAGGGCGGCATGGTACGGTGGTGCAGTGGTTAGCACTTATACCTCAGGCATCAGGGTCTGAGCCTCCGCATTGATTCCACGTCTGTGGAGTTTGGTTGTTCTCCCGATGTTGTCGTGGGGTTTCCTCTGGGTACGGACTCCCCCACCTAACATGCTGAGGCTAACTGGAGTTACCAAATTACCCCTAGGTGTGCATGTGTGAGTGACTGGTGTGTGTCTGTGAGTGACTGGTGTGTGTCTGTGAGTGACTGGTGTGTGAGTGACTGGTGTGTGTCTGTGAGTGACTGGTGTGTGAGTGTGCCCTGCCATGGGTTGGTGCCCCATCCTGGGTTGTTCCCTGCCTCTGGGATCAGTTCTGAACCCGCCGGGACCCTGAATAGGATAAGCAGTTTCAGGAAATGGTTTAATGGATAAGCTTGTATTTTCCCTTTTTCTCTGACATCTTACAGTTTTTTAGAATGCCTTGGATTGCATGCAATGAATGTGATTCCCCAAACCGATTCCCATCTACCCTCCATGAGCTTATCCTGGAAAGGGCTGCAGGGCTGCATCCTGGGTGGGATGCCGGTCCTTCACAGGACGCAGACAGTTTGGGGAATGCACACCATGCAACGAGAACACACACTCCACAAGTTTACACGTTTATCTGAGCTCCTTGGAGCTGTGTGCTGGCAGTGTTGCCCACTGAGCCGCCCAAAACTCTGTTTTTCTTTGGAAATAATTGCAATTAAAATAAAGGTATGTAAATGTAGACCTTCTGGGAGTGTTTAGCTCTGCACAACTTAGTTCTTGATTTACACACACAAACACACACACACACGCACACACACACACACACACGCACGCACACACGTACGTATATATAGTGTGTGTTTCCTTAAAATGTTTGCTCTCTGTTTCAATCTACTAGCAACAGCAACTTTGTACAAGATGTCACCAGTTAATAGGACATATGTGCTTTTGTATAAAGGTCTTTGGTTGGGCTTTTATGAAGCAGTAAAATGGTAATGAGTGTGAATACTCTGCTGTCCAACTCCCATGACTAAACATAGCTGGTCTTTAACCCTATTCCTGAAGGTGAAGAACTCCAGGATGATAAACGGATTATTGTTTTCTGTTTTTTTTTTTTAAACCTAATCCTCTTTCCTAACATTATCAAACACCCCTGACCGTGCACAGCGGGGTGCCCTATCACGCCCTCTGCTGTCGCATTTTCGTGGCTTACCTCCATGCCAGAATCACTGTTGAATCTTGTACATCTTGCTATGGGTGGAGAGGCAGCCCTGTATATTTAGGAATCCAGGAGAACAGCTCACCTTATCTACCTCTGTTTCCATGTCTCCCATGACTGGAAACACTGCTCCGATCCCTGTAAAGGTTTGGTGGATTTGGTGGAGCAGCAAGGACCAAAGGATGGGGAGATGGCTTGGGAGGGGGATGTAGGTGTGGGGAGACATAAGCACTGGGAGGCTCGTGCGGGATTGTGCGCTTCTCCCAGAAACCCGCTGTCCTTGTCATTTGATCCAGGAACAATTGGGTCCGTCACCCTCCTTCCAGTGGTGAAGAGGATCCATGCAGGACACCAATTAGACATGATCAACCCCCTCCAGTTTCTGAGTACAGGGGCACATTTATCTTGTCTGGTTGAGTGGCTGGACTTGGAGAGGAATGTCCAAATGAGCGCTAATATGCTCCCTAATGACGGAATGAGGGGCAGGTGTTCTGCCACCATGATTGCAGTAACAGGTCCTTCTCTAGAAAGTTCTGATTTATTGGGGCCTGCTGGGGGGGGTGCATCTTTTCTATTTCCACGCATCATGAGCAGGATCAGGATAACGTGACTTTACTGGTTTTAAGAGGATGATAATTCCACTCCATGCCACATTAATTTGGCATTTAGGAAGATGTGTGTCTCTGTTCGCTCTCTTTATGTGGAGCAGAAGTCATTGCGCTGGTAAGCAGCGTTGTTTCTGGAAATGGAAGTCAGACTTATGAGCGTCCCTTTCGTTTGCTTTTTTTGTTTGTTTAAAAAATAGCGGCAGTCAGCTGCGTTGTTCTCTGATGTTGTCACGTGATGCAGGAGCTGAATCCGTGTGCTGAGAGTTTGCACTGGCGAGGGTGGAAGTGGGCGGGTCAGTCTCTGTGGCGTTCCCCGTTTTCCATTCCACCCTGAAGCTGTTTCTCATGGTTTCCCTGGTCCCCGCTGTTATCTGTTCTTCTCCAGGGAGCTCTGCACACAATGCTGGCTCATCTGTCAATCCAGGAAACCATTAGCCCTTAACCAGCGCTCCTCTGTGTTACAACATTATCTTCCTTTCCCCTTCTGATCGATCACATCACCTGTAGCCACAGAATCAGATAACTGAGTGATCTAATGTACCCACTACCTATATCAATTCTGTTAATGATTTCACTGTTATGCATTTCGTACCATTTACTTTACACGTTTCATTTTTGGAAATAGATAGCATCGCTGGGTTGTGGGCTGTAGCTGGTCTGCAACCTGTGGCTGGGTTGTTGCTGGGATGTGGCTTGGCTGGGGGTTGAGGTCAATTTCTGGGATGTGGGCTGTGGCCAGTCTGTGGGTGGGATGTAGGGGGTATGGCATACGGTTGGGATGTGGGCTGTGGGATATAGTTGGGATGTGCGCTGTGGCTGGGATGTGGGCTCTGACCAGGGTGTGGGCTGTAGTTGGGATGTGGGCTGTGGCCTGGCTATGGAATGTGTCCGGGCTGTGGGATGTGACTGAGCTGTGGGCTGTAGCTGGGATGTGGGCTGTGGCCTGGCTGTTTAATGTGCCCAGGCTCTGGGATGTGGGTTGGAGGTTACGGCCGGGCGGTGGGCTGTCGCTCGTCTGCGGCCACTGGCAGGACTGCATCCTATCCCAGCTACATTTTAGTTTGTCCTGTCCATAAATATCTCTGCTCAGGAGTGGTTCACGTTTATGGGTGGGACTGTTTCCTAGCGCTGCTTTACAAGGGAAGCGGTGTCCTATAAAAGGGGTAATATACTGGCCAGACTCGTTAGCACCAGCAAGGCGTCTCCTCTGTCTCCGTTTATTCTGGCCTACAAAGGAATGGGGGGGTCGTAATGTTCCTGGGGAATAGGGGAAGGTGGGTGGTGCGTGTCCAGTGCAGATCTGATAAAGGATAGAAGGGGGCCATTTGTGTGTCGACGATAAAACATTACAGTCACACCCCCCCACCCTGCACCCTGGCGTCAAACAGCAGTAACCGGAAAACTGTGAAGCGTGTTTTGCTTTTTTTCATTTGGGCTTGGCAGCTGGTAGCTGCTTGAAGGTGAAACACACGTTCTCATGTTCAAAAGCAAACATCTTTCTATTAAAACAGCCGAAACAGAGACAAAAAAAAAACAAACCTAGACAACGGTGACATTTTTCTCGCCCCTCCCCCTCGGAAAGTGGGATGCACAGTTACCAGAACGCAGTCAAAGTTAAATGTGACGGAAATGGCATCAGTTCCTTTTAAGTCCTGACGGGTTTATCCAGAGTGTCTATGCGGGGCTGACATGCAGCACACAAATTGTGTCGACAGACACTGTGGCAAAATAAAAGCCGGCAGAATGGATTTTAAAAATCATCTAATATGTATTTTGCTCTATTTTGCTAGAAATGGACCATTTCAGTGTTAATGACCATCATGGTTACTAATTCATATAAAGTGCTTCAGGGTGACAATTTGGAATGGGAAGGATGTATAAAATTAAATTGAATTAAATTTTGAACCGTGATCTGTAGATTAGCCATACCTGTTAAGCTCATTTGATTTTTGAACACAGCTCTTTGACCCTTTTGAAATGCATTTCCGCTTCTCGTGGTAAAAGCCGGATAATTAGCAGTAATTGTTTTTAATAGAGATTATGTATATATGCATTAAAAGATTACCTCTGTGACGTATGAATTCCTGACCTTAAATGCAAATATACTCTTTCTAGCCAAGTACCTGTGTGAGAATAGGAATGAATACATCAATGAAAGACCCCCCCCTTTTTGGTTTGTCACTTGGCATATCCTCTTTCGTCCTCACTCTTTATCCTAGATAAAGAGTATAACAGGAAGTCCCATGATACAACCAGCAAAGGAAAAACACATGATTTCATTATTAAATACTGAAACGCAAGCAAAGGACAGAGGTTAATACTGCTGAATTTTACTTCTGAGGAAGCAGTTGCTCATGGACTGCTGAGTGAACATCACTTCCAGCCCCAAATGGCACGTCTCTGAATCGGGTATAATTAGTATGGGCTCGTTCTGCTCCAGTTTGTCTTTATATCTTGTTCTTTGTTTTGAAAGTCACAAAGGCTTCACGGAAAGGGCTGCTTTTGTTTCTCTGTCTGGCAGGGTTACAGTCACCTGATCGCCGCTTCATCCAATCAGATAATAAAATCGGCTCAGGAATACATTTTGCCCTCTTGTGGCCTTTCATCTGCTACCCAGTTTCTTTGAATTTGTCTGATGGGGCCGAACAAGCTGGCTGCTCTTGATTTACGGCACATACAGTAACGTTATGTTGCACATCCATTTTCTGTGACAGGCAGGCATAGGAGAACTCAGCGTTTTTCTACCGGGTTGTAATGATACGATTTTATGTGCAGAACACAGCTAGCAAAAAGCTAATTGAGTGGCATAATATGTTTAACTTCCTAAGGGGTATGAAATAACCCTCATGTTTAATCCACATTTTCAGAACAAAGAATTAGTTCCATAAATTCAAAACACGTTTGTTTGACTTGGACTGAATTGACCACTGGGCTGATGGCTATGTTGGCTGGCAAAATTAATTGAGGGGGACCCCGCCCCCCATTGGTAGATCATATCACTTGACAAAAGTAATTAGGCACCCACCCACAAAACTTGCCATGGGGAACCCCAATTTTTAGTCTCAGTCCATGGTTGGTAAGGACAGTAGGAGAATCAGGGGTCAGTTAGGAGTGTATAGCCTGGATGAGACAAACCCAGTTGGATCTGTGTACAGCGCTGATGAGTATGTCGACTGGCACAATGTGTTGGCCCATGAGACCAACGGGCAGTGCTATTGTTAATACCCAGATCAAGGGAAGATTAGGGCTGCTCGCAGAGTGAAATACGCTGGCAAACAAAGCAGGTCTTGCCAACTAGTGGGTATAGCCTGCATTGGGGTTTTTGATGGAAATTTCAAAGGGTTGTCTTGGTAACACATTTTCCATGATTTTTCAGAAGCACAATCAAACCTAGGGTATGTTGTCATGAACTTATTTTTGGAAGCGGCATCCACTCTAGTGGTCTCATTTATAGGCCACTGGCTGTGCATTCTCAGATTGCATTCGGTTAGATATATCTATTAATAAGGAATGCGTGCTTCTGTGAGCTACACATGTAATTCCTTTTATGCCTGACTGTTGGGCCTGTGCTTTTACTTTCCAGCTAAATTGAATCTGTGTTCGGACTTTGAATCTGACTGGCCATTGCATAGTGGTGAAATACTGTATGTTGGTTGGACGGGTTGTAGTCTTCATGCTGTAAACCTGCCTCACAAGAACACACAGACACACACACACACACACACAGGTTTGTAGTTATATCTTTGTGGGGACTCTCCATTTATTCCATAACTCTCATCTCACCAATGACACTGGTAATCCCCACCCAGCCATAACCTTAACCATAAGTAACCAAACAAAATATGAGACTTTTGGCATTTATAGTTTTTTGATTGCAGTCAGATTGTCAAGATAACTGCACATACACACACACACACACACACACACACACACACACAAACAGTGATGACAGATTGCCTTCAGGTGTTGATTTCTCAGCCATATCGTAAACGTTATTGGCAGCCTATAGCTACATTTTTACAAGCTACGTACCTTCTTTCCCCCAGCAGAAAAGGCGCTGTATACGGGTACGTGCCCACTTGCCTCTATGGCTCTGCTTACTGACTTGCAGATGTAAGGCATGGATGTTGAGCATACTGTATAGTGCAGAGCTGGGTTTGTGGGCTGTGTAAGCTGACAAGGCCGGGCTGGATGCGATGTAATTCCAGAGACTGCCGAGTTAGCAGCCTACTGGGAGGATCACCAGTAAACACTACAGCACTTCACAAGTACATGGCTCTGTGTGGGTTTCTGTGTGCCGGGGGGGGGGGGGCGGCTGGGAGACAAGGGCCGAAAAAAAGTGGTGTCCCTCCCACCACCCTTGGTCCCAAGTGAGCACTCTGGATAGTATTATTAGATTTCGGTCCTTACTTTTAGGGCCCGAGCGAATCTTCCCCGAAGTGTGACAAATCCAGGGCTTCTGCGACAAGGAAACGTTGGCCGCATACGCGCTTATGAAATCAGGCTGGCGTGGCGTGATGCTGCACTGGGGCGCTCCGGGGCGGCGCTCCCGCTCTCTTTTCAGAGTCGCGCCCGGAGCTGGCGCGGAGGGAGTCGTCAAGTTCTCCGTTTTGGACCCAGCAGAATGCGGCCCTCGGCGTACGGCTTTACGATGAGGCGTCAGTGTCACGGAGAGCGCGTCCCGTGGCAGATTGTGGACATTTTACTTGCGCGGTGACAAAAGACCTTGCCAGGCTCAAAGTTACATCGCAATATGGCAACGGGCTTGTTGCTCACGATGCGCGGACAGTACACAGACAGGAGAGAAAAATGGAACATCCAAATATTTGTCATCCATTACTGTTGTGGAGGGGTGAGAGAAACAGGCACACAGGCACTAGACAAACCCTTTCGGATTTCTGTTTGCTTGGTTTCTGTAAACAATTATCAGTAATAGCGACTGCAGCCTTATTTTAGTGTCACGGAAATAATGAAGGCTGCTGCTGCAATTTAGTGAGCGGTTCAGCCATTGGGCCCCTGTGAACAGCAGGGGTCGCTGTTTCACAGCTTTTGTGTGCCACTGCCGCTGAAAACCAGAGCTTCACTACAGCCCTCAGCAGATGTTTGGGTGAAATAATTTATAGCGTGTAACGAGCGTGCAGTGTATGTACGCCCGCATGTCCTCAGAGCGTTTCCTGCGGGAGGTCCGGGGTTGTTCTTCAGAAGAGTCAGCGCAGGGTCTGCCGCCTGCGTTTACGGCATTTCGTTAAGGCGCACGCTTTTTCTGTGACATGTTCTCGCTCCTCTTCACTCGGGAATCTCACTTTCTGCCTGCATATCAACCTGCATCTCCTTTTTAATGACTGTCCTGTTTATCTGACTGCACTGCCACTGTGATGCAGTGTTCTGTCTGTCGTACATCACTATACAGTACATAGGATGTCTTCTGTGTATGTGTGTGTGTGTGTGTGTGTGTGTGAGAGAGAGAGAGAGAGAGAGAGAGGGAGTTGGGTTTGTACATTGGTATGAATTCTGTGTTTCAGTTTAGTACTATTCTGTATTCATCTTGTCTGACTACTATTTTATTTATCATGTTTATATTCATCATGTGTGTTTGAGTACTGTGTTTTTCAGTATACATTATATGCGGTTGAGTAATGTTTTATTCAGTATCCATCATGTTTGAGTATTGTTCTATTCAGTATCCATTGTATGTTTAAGTACTGTTATTTAGTATGCATTTTGTGTGTGTTCAAGTACTGTATTATTCAGTATGCATTGTGTTTCAATATCATGTTATTCAGTATATATCACATGGGAGTGTGTTAGTGCTGCGTTATTCTGGATGCCTTATGTGTGTTTTTGAGTACTGTACTATTCAGGATGCAGCATGTGTGTTTGTTAGTAATATGTTATTCAGTATGCATCGTGTGTTTCAGTGCTGTGTTAATCAGTATGCATCATGAGTGTGTTTGAGTACTGTGTTAATCAGTATGCATCTTGTGTATTGTGTGAGTACTGGGTTATTCAGCGTTCAGGGTGTGTGTACTTGAATACTGTTATTCAAGATGCATTTTGTCTGTTTGAGTACTGTGTTATTCAGGATCCAGTGTGTGTCTGTCTGAGTACTCTGCTATTCGGGATTCAGCGCATGTGAATGGTTCTGACACACTCTTCTGGGATCCTATCTGGCAGCAGGCTCCAGCAGACGGGGTTGCGTCTGTCATAAGCAATAACCCCCATCATGCACCTGGCATCAGATGTAAAGAGGCATGATAGAGCCCTCACCCTGGCAGCCCTAAACTAGTCCTGTTTACATTCTCACACAAATGTCCGGAGTGCCAGGGTTGCTGAAATAGCCCTTCCCAGGACTGTCTTTCTTGTTAAAAAACTTCATCGTCACAAGATCAGCCAGCAATGAGGCAACAATTTGTTTCACTTACTGGGCCCCTTGGCACCGTTAAGAACTGCCACTCTCATGCAGCTGACCACTAGGGGGACCATTTGTTTGCCTGCCTGTATTAATTAAGTGCCTAGGTTAAGCATATGTATTGATGTCCACTTGAGGATGAAATTAAAGAAAATGGAAACCCCTTCAAAAAATGTCAATTCACTGCCCTGTCTGTGATCCGTGTGCATGCGTGCATAATTAAGTTAATTGGCTAATGATACTTTACCCTTGGCTGGTGCTTAATCTCTAATGTCTGGGTGTCTGAGCTTCAGTGGACTTGGAGATTTCAGCGGGAAAAGCGTGTAGGCTGAATAGATTTCCATGACCTTGACCCCCTGCTGACCTCTACAGTGTCACACATATACACGTGCTTAGATTAAACTACAGCAGGACGTGGTGTAAGGCTCACATACTTCCTGTGTTCCTTTTTTCCTGTAACCTATCGCAGCACAAATGCCAGTTTCACTGGGGCGACACAAGCGCTATTCATATCTTATAAGTTGTAACCAGGAGAAAAGCGAGAGCTTTGTAACTATTCTGGGCAAAATAAAACAATTAGTTTTCATTCAAATTATTTTTATATAGCACCCATCCCAATGTGGCTGACTCAAAGCTCTTAAAATTCAGTAACAACATTGCAAGTGGACCTGTAAGCCATTATGAAGAATAACACAGATGGATGCTAATGTTTTAACTGATGCTTTGGCAGCACAGAGTCTGCTTCATGGGTCGAGGTTGCTCCATGGAAGGGGGCAGATCACGCTCAGTTGACGTTAACCGCAATTTCGGGATGGATACTGCGATGAGAGACACATGGAATGTTAGCTAAGGCTAGCTGGATTAAAATAGCGTTAAGACTGGATTTAGTGGCAGAGACTGAGGGGGGTATCTCTTTCTTGGCTGAGAGACAATTGGTTTGGCTGGAGTCCCTATTGTTGCAGGCCTCACTGCCACCAGCTTCTCGTAAGAATTACATGAAGGTTTGAGCGCTGCGATGGGAGATTGTGTTCCTGTTTGTGCATATTAATCTTGTGTACTGTGTTATGCAGTATGCACCACCGGAATGCGGTGGGACTCGGGGTTCCTGAACAAAACTGGCTTCCTTTCCCGGTCTCTGTGCCCCCTTCCCAGGCAGCAAACTGTACTTAGGGGATTCCCACCCCCACCAAGAAGTCTCTGCCTGACACTGGTAATGTTTGCACTGTGTGTGTCTTTGCTTAGATATTGGCAGGACTTTCATGCTGTATAAAAGAGACAAAGAATTTTAATGCATCCTGCACCTTCATTTTGTAATGTTTGTCAACTATTAAGGTCAGAAGTCTGAATAGCCCTGCGATTAGTAAAAATTTCGGTAATATGAAGATGAGCGGCTAATCTTTGAGCTGATTCGGCAGACCTGCTTCTGTCCCGATCCCAGTGAAGGGTGTGTATAGCATGCTGGCATTGCTGCCTAGCTATCCCGCTTCTCTAGGGAGAGTATTTCCGGTGTTTTTTGAAAGCAGCGCTTTTAGAAGCTGTTGGATCGCAATTATTTTCACATTTTCTCTTGAGGAGATATCAGTGCATGGCTGTACAGCGGCAGTTATGGCATCTCCCTTGAGTGAGCGATCTGTTTACCTGCGCAGGGAATCTGACCGTCTCCGCAGACAATCGGACATACTGTATATCTTTCTATTCATGTTTTATTTGAATTCCAGCTAGATTTTAGTGGGGGTGTTTGTGTGGGGAGGGGCAGTGATGCAGGGAGGTGTGTTTGGGAAGGGCATGAGCTTACAGGGCTGTTCGCCTCCAGCTATCACTTTCATGCAGCTGTGTGCTCTAGGGGTTCCATCCTGTGGCCGGCGGTCACACACTGCATTTCCGACGCCTCGTGACGCCGGCGATCGAATAAGCAGGCAGCACTGCAAGGTGGCAGAGCAGGCCGGCCGCGTATAGATGGGCATCCGGCGGGAGCGCGCGGCCTGGCGGGGCTCGACAGTGATCCCTTGTGGAATGGCCCTTGGGGGGGAGGGGGGTGGGGGGCAGAGATCAGTCTGCCACAGAGGGGGTGCTACCTGTTACACAGTAATTGAGCTGGGCCTGAGGAAGAGTCAGGGCTGGACATGTGTGGTTGTTTTTTCAATAAGCAGTCAGGGAAAGTGTGAGAATCATAGTCACAGGTTAGTACCATAGTCAGGCTTAGAGGAGTACAGTGTGCAGGGTAATGTATGCAGACTGAGGAGCAGTGGTCTGAAAACTGCAGATTTGTGTAAGAACCCCAGGGTACACTGAACACGGAGATTTCTGCTTCTTTCCTAAGGCAGCAACAAAGGACGAACGCTGGGTGTAATTATTCCCTTGGCGATTGATGGAATTTTTCATCTTACAATTGCTTTTCTCTGAGATTATAAACATACATCTAAGAAGGGACAACAGCCTTGTTGCATGTGTTTATTTTTGGCCAGGGGGAAGGGGAGTGTTGGTGAAGGATGACGGCCCCCATGACTAACACACTCACACACTCACACACACACACATACGACGGACAGCATAATAGCTCACTTTGATGGATCTAGGGGGCTGTTCTCCATAACCTCAGCGTGCACTCGGCCTCTGTGACCATGCTGTACTTTGAGTGCTGCTCACTGCCCTGCTTCACCTTCTTTGGATGTTCCCTTGTTTTCTGATAGGTGTCATTGCAGGGATGGTGTTGGACAGTTAACTTTAGTGAACTGCATCTGCCACTCCCCTCCCTGACCCTGTCCTGATGCCTGTGCAGTCATAACACCTGCAGTTCAGACTCGGTAGTCCATCTGAGGCTGAGTGGGTTTGGGCCTGGCCGGTACCTGGATGGGAAAGCTG
>JAODLC010000021.1:17653226-17671463 GCA_026781145.1 Hippopotamyrus pictus
GGACACTGTGATGTTCAAATGGTGCCGTCCTTCAGATGGATGTAAACCTGAGGTCCTGACTGTCTGAGATCATAAAAGATCCCAAAAAAGAGTAGGGGTGGAACCCCAATACCCTGGCTAAATTTGGCCACTCTGCCCCTATCAAATCTGGCCTCCTAATCATCCCCTATATCTAATTGGTGAATTCTCTGCTCCCCTTAACCACCTTAACCACTGTGTGGTGAGCATACTGGTGCAGAATGGCATCCAGGTTGGTGCTACATCGTAGTGGTGGTTGAAGTAGATCCCCATTGATTCTGCAGAGTGCTTTGGGTCTTTAAAATGTAACATTCATTCGTGTATTCATACCTTTTCCAGTATATGTCTCCTGTTTTGTGCATGGATAAAGTGATTAGTGACATCATCTTTGTTGTGGGTGAGGCATTTACTTGGGGTTAAGTTTACTTTGTAAATATCACTCTCTGTAGAATTTCAGATGAAGGGAATCAATTTGGGTTTGTGTGTATGGACCTTATTTTTAAAGGTGATTAAATAGCCAGAGTATTGGCTGATTAGATTATATTATTTGTATATATAATGACAACAGCCATGGTCATACCAGCATGGTTTTTATTAAACCCAGGAGTACTGCTGCAGGGCTCCCAGGACAGGGACTAGAACCCACAACCTATCAGACGTAAGTCTGCTTCCTCCGTCATTGTGAGGCTTTGCTCCGCAATCCAGCGCAGCATTTGCATGCAATGAGGGTGGTGGATGGACTTGGCCGTGGAGAACCAGTAGGAGGTGCATTTTTGAGCCATTCTTAGCTTCTAGCCTGCAATCACCACCAAGTGCGCAAGACCGGGGGAGGGATGTCACGCTTAGGAGCAGAACTGGGAAAAGTTGGTGGGCGGATGTAGAGGCTCCGAGGCAAGGGCCAGGAAGAAAATAAGGACGTTGGAGGTGGGAGTTACGGGTGATCCAGTCAGTGTCTGTTTCCCATGCCTGATTGACATCAGGCCGACGCAGGGGGGAGAACGGCATGGAAGCTCACCCCGCTTCCGCACCTCCTCACATTGCTGTCCTTGCCTCTCCTCCTCCTCAAGTGGTTCTTTCTTCTCATATACCCACCACCTTTCGATCAGACAGCCATCCCTCTCTCCACCCACCCAGCCTCCTTCTTCCGCAGGTAATACGACAGCTGCTGGACCCCCCAGCAAGAAGCGAGACGCAGCCTCTGTCATACGCAGGGCAGCAGTAGTAGGGTCCCCTCCCTTAACCAGCTGCTTTTTTGGTAACGGGGATCGGTAGGATTACTGGGAACCCGGGGGTGGAGTTTCTCTGCGCTCCAGAACGCCGTGCGGATCAAAGCCTTTTCTTCAGGCCCCTGTCTCAAGACGAACCCCCGATCTGCAGCACCAGCTTCTCACTGAGCCTTGAATGCATCTGATCCAGGACCCACTAAAGCAGTTCGCTAGTGGAAAAGTGTGTGTGTCTGTGTGTGTGTGTGTGTGTCTGTGTGTGTGTGTGTGTGTGTTCTGAAACTTCTTTACTTTCAAGGACATTTTTCAGGTCCCAGTTTGGATAACCTCAATTCTATAAAAATATGTGAATGCAATCAAATGTTGAACAAGTGTCCCCACAATGTAATAGTAACCTGTACTTTTAGCATGGTGGGGACTACTCAGTGTGACTGCAATCAAAAAAACTAAAAATGCCAAAAGTCTTGTATTTTGTTTGGTTACTTATGGTTGAGGTTAGGGCTGGGTAGGGGTTAAGGTTGTCATTATTGGGATTATGGTTTTTCCTACAGAAACAAATGGACAGTCCCCACGAAGATTTGTATACGAACTTCTGTGCATTCTTGCAGGTTCCTAAAACTCCAATGTCAATAGATGCTTCCTCAACCTAAACCACCCACTGCTTTATAGCCTGTGCTGTGGTCGATTATTGCCCCCCCCCCCCAAATTACTGGTCTATTCATCAGTTATATCCAGCCTGCTGATTGTTAACGAATGCCAACATATTGCATTTATGAGCTCATTAGGCTGACTGTATTGTGCTTAGCACTGGGTCATTATGTGGAGAATTTGGTAAACACATTGTTTGTGCAAGTAATCAGTGTCACTGGCGAGGGAGTAACAATGAGACAGATTTTCAGGATAAATGAACAACCATAAAAATGTGGCGAGGTGGTGGATTTCAAGTTCTGGCAAAGTGATGGGAGAGATGACGCATGGTGAACACCGTGCGTCCAAAGGACCGGCGAGCACTGTGGTGTGGGGAGCGAGTTCACACGACACGCCCATGCTGTTCACATAAACCCACCTTCCCCAGGTCCGATAGCCGAGGCTGAGGTTTCCATGGAAACCATGGCCAAGCCATTTTCTCTATGGGAACGGGTATGATACCATTATATATTTGTGAAAGTATCATTAATGTCCCTCTGTAGTCTTTCCTGTCATACTGGCAATGCTCACTACTGTGGTATTTGCGAAAGGAATCAAATATTCATGAATGTGTAAAATGAAACTTGTTTGTTATCCACTTGGACATTAAGTAACGCGCATCCACATCAGCTGGTATTGGGTGATGAAAGGCGCCATGAAAAGGAGCTCCGGCTTTTGTAAGTCTAGAACAAAAACCACAGAGAGAGCTTTGGCCTTGAAGTGCTTGTAGGTCATACCAGTGGAATGGAAGGGCATTACAGGGCTTACGTGAAGACCAGGGCCCAGGAGGTCGCAGAGTGTGTGGAATCCGACTATTAGTGTGATTCTCAAGCTACGAGGCAACGGTCAGTGAAATTCTGGTGCAGATTAAAGTCCTGGATAGGATCTTGCAATGGGAAGGACTTCTGTTAAAAACTAAACAACAATAACAATTAAGACCATATTAAGCACAGTTAACAATAATTCACGCCTGAGTGGTATGAGCAGTTGATGAATAATAATTATAATAATATCCCTATGATGACCTGACATCCCGTACCAGGTGTCTCCTCCCTTGTGCTCGGTGCATCCTGGGAAAGGCTCCAGGCTATCTGTGACCGTCTGCCTGATACGGATAGATAACAAATACAAAGATGAGAATAAGATCACTGTTAGCAGTACGGTAACACAATTTGTTTATGGGAAACATTGACACGGTTTAAGAAGCGCTCAGCTGTCCTTCCAGTAAATGAGCCACATAGAGCACTGTATGTTGCTTGATGGATAGAGTGCTGGTTTATTGGAAGCACTGGCACCTTACACCTATAGAGTTGGGGGATTGAATCCTGGCTTCTGTCTATGTGTGAAGTTTTATGTTCCCCCTGTGACACTGTTGTTTTATTCCGTCTCTCCTGCATTCCGTGGTGCATATGTGTCCGTGGTATACCCTGCTAATTGGCCTGTGTTTCCTGAGTCAGGTCCTGAGTCACTGCTCCCCTAAAGTGATTACTCAAAAGGAATCATTTATTCAGAGAAAACATGGTTGATGCATCAGGGATAACAGCCCCGTCTGTGGTATACAGTCCCAAAACAAAGCCATGTGAGAAGCAGGTCGTTTGCCTACCATGCTGGGCGTAGATCTCTTTGAGGTGGAACTCGGATGGTGGTCT
The DNA here is from genome assembly GCA_026781145.1 of Hippopotamyrus pictus. Classification (NCBI taxonomy): domain Eukaryota; kingdom Metazoa; phylum Chordata; class Actinopteri; order Osteoglossiformes; family Mormyridae; genus Hippopotamyrus; species Hippopotamyrus pictus. The sequence continues at coordinate 17,656,804 of JAODLC010000021.1, forward strand.
GGCTCAACCAGAAGCCCTGTCATGATGTGCTAATGCGAGGGCGTCCATGTTATTTATAACTGTTTCAGGTCTTTTATCATTCTTTTCTCTAACTATTTACCAACTGGAAGAGGAGGCTGACACTGAACTCCTCGATACGGGAGCCCTGGATGACACACCTTTCATTATCGTATAGTTTTCATTATTTTATAGCCTGATGGTTGGTGCTGATGCGAATCCCTTATTTGGAAAAATAGAATCTCTCATGGAAAAATTGACTCAGTAGCAGTTAGATACTTGATGTGGGAAAAAATGAAATGCTACCGGAGCCCATTTGCGTTATAGCAACTGCCGACTGGGGGGATATCAGCTTTGGGTTAATGACATAAAGAGATGTGCAACAGATATGAGTGATGTGGCCATGCCTTCTGCTGCTCCAAGGCTTACGGCCTAAGGGATTGATGTGAAAGAGAAAATGAGATGCTGTTGGACTAATAAAATTAAAGGTTGTGGGTTTTGTATCATGATGCAAAGGTCAGAAGTATCAAGCGAGATTTCTCTGTAGATTGTTATGCTGTGCTGTACGCACCGAATGTCTGAATGATGCAGGGGCTCTTCAATCGGGACTGGCAAGTTTTGCTAATCAAATTAATTCAATAAAGTGTGTTTATGGGTTTCACAGTTATTGTGGGGATGAATTTTGAGTCGTAGTGTCTCCAGAAATTGTGAGATTTGGGACTGTGAGTTGCATGAAAATAATGGCACAGTATGAAGTTCTTGCAAAAATAGAAATTTATGTGTGGGGGTTCTTTTGTTTGCCATTCTGAGTTATTGGGGCGGGCTGGGGAACAACCAACTGCAGATGTGAGTCGGCGAGAAGCTGTCCCAAGGACAGACACACAGATGTGTTTGTGTGTATTGAAACTGCCTGAAGCATCCAGTTTCAAGTTGTAGCTCCTGAAAAGAGTCTAAGCTTTTTAATGCTCCGAAGCGCAGAACAGAGGAAGCCGGTTTTTGCATGATGAAAGTGAACGACCTTATACCCCTGCCCTTTAAAAGGACATGTGCAATACATTAAAACAGCTATGGAGAGTAAATGGCCGGTGTCCTTGCTACTCTCAATGAGTCACCAGGTGGGGATCGGAATGTTACTTACACTCTAGGCTAGGTTATGTAAAACAGTTACCCAGAGAGTCACAAATTGAATTTCTGTGACACAAGGCCAAAGTCAAATTAATATTTGAGCAGGGAGAGTGCAGATGACGCGTGGGATGCTTGACGGGCTCGTTTCGCTTGGCTCTGCTGCGGAACTGCCTTCGTCAGGAATCCATGCTGTGACCAAGCCGTGTGACTGACAGCGTTTCAGCCTCCAGTGAATACACTGCATTTCCTCACCGTTTGCCGCAAGGATAAATGGATGGATAGGTCCCTTTGCCCTGCAGTGCTGCCCACGAGTGCTGTCTCTCTCACCTCGTGGCACTCAGGCCTGTGCCATTTGCTTTCTTTAACTACGAAGCAGTCGGCACGATGTTGACGGATGACTGGCTGAGTCGCGTGCTCCTTCTGAAGCTGAGTGCATTTTCAAAGTGCCGTCTATGGACAGCATCCAGGCAAAGAAAATTTCACATCCACTCACAAGGGTCCTCTGGACTCGATATAAGTGTAACCGGCCGAATGGGAAACCCGCCTTTGAATCCAATAAGGATCGTCTAGTATTGGTTGCAGCCTGTTAGCTGCGTTTCTGTAGCGGTGCATTTTATAAACAGAATGCTATGGATTGGAACAGGTGGGTTTACTCATCTTGTGTTACTCCCCAGATGACTGTGCTTTCAAATGGTTTTGATTCCCAGTGCAGCAGCCTATGCTGTCATGCTTGGTGTCCAAAGGATGGTAATGGAAGCACTGGAGAGCAAACAGTTTACATGTCGTGGTGTTTAAATCAGGATGTTTTGTCGTTCCAGAGCCCGCGTTTGCAGCGTCCGTCTCCCTGCCCTCAGGGTCGCGTCGCTAATAAATGCATTTTTTTGGCTGAATGACTGGAGTCATTTTTAGGCTGTAAGTGCTCTCTTCTTGGTTTTCTGTCATCTGTACACATTTTAAAGATAAAGTTTAATGCCATCGGGATGCCGAATCGATTTCTTTTTCCTACCTTAAGTTATCTTTAGCTTCACAAACCAGTACATGAAATTGAAGGGACTAAGTTACGCTGTTGTTCAGTTTTGGGGAGAATATGTCGTACAGAGGTCAGTGTGTTAGCTGTCTGGTGTGTAGATTGGGTCTGTGTGTGTGGAGCTGGGGGGGGGCAGGGCCTGCTCTCTGAACAGGACACTCACTGTGCACAGGAGGCTGTGCATTAGCGGGCCATAGTGCATCCAGCACAGGACTATTTTGGGGGTAAATCACATAGGATTCCCCTCCACACACACACACACTTTGGTCACAATCTGTTATTATCTGTAAGGCGATAACAGGAACGTAGGAGCTATCTCTAGATGAAAAGAATATGCAAACCTGAAGCCCTATATTTTACTAGCAGATTATTATTCGTAGGTATGAACATTCTAAGCTGAACAAAATGTGTTGAACTGCAGACACTGATGACAAAATAATTACTCTTAAGACTCACTGTAGTAGGATTTGTTTCATACCTTCTAAGATGTTTCATTATCAAAGTCATTATATAATTTTCTTTTCATTTTCTTTTGTTTCTTGGTAATGGGTACGAATGCGACTTCCGGCTAAAGGTCATTTGTTGATTCATTTATAATATGTTAGGCCAGCAATGCCAGAAAGATGGTTATTGATTTTTCCTGGATTTTTGTCCTGATTCTTGTTGTTTCATTTATGTGTGATGTAAGTGTCAGCTGAGGCGGCACCCTGAAAGCCAGGGACGTGCTTATCCTCTTGTGAGGCTACCAGGTCACTTTATCACTATCGATACAGCAAAGCCATTCACAATGAATCAAATACTTCAGTCAGTTTATCCGCTGTTAAGATCTGTTAGCAGATTAGCAAATGATTGTACCGCGCTTCGCTGTAATTTTCCAACAAGAATGACGAAAACTGAAAATCGTTTTGCTGATGCTGAGGAGAGTGAGAATTATTCCAAGACTGCTGCAGAAAATCAAGATTTTTCATAAACACATGAATTACAAATATAGTGTAAATCAGTATCATAGTCCGGTAGTCAGTCCATACAGCTACACTGGTGAGTTAATAAATTAACAGCTTTCAGTAGATGCACAGTGTCTGTAATATTAGAACAGTTTTGTACATTTATATTATATATTGCTTGGCACATATAAAATGTCCATAACCCTTAGTCATATAAAGTTTAGCTTTGCCATACAACGTAAAAAGTGTCATAACCCCAGTCATAATTGCTTTGCAGATCTGCTCTGCCTTGCTGGGTAGGTGGGTCTACGGATGTGCTGGAGGTGCAAGTTTGGGGTCCCGGGTCATACAAAGGTTAATTCAGCCGGTAGAGCTTCCTTCAGTGTCCCGCTGAGTCTGCATTTCGGCGCCTGCCATTTCTCCTGATTGTGGAGCAGAATGCTGTTTCATTTCCTGAATGTTTTGGAGTTGGATTTAAAATAGAGCGGCTAATATATCGCTTTTAATGGATTTACATTTAGCAGACAGTTTTATTGATGGTGATGTACGATTTTGAAAGGGGGGGGGGGGGGGGGGGAGGGGGGGGTAGCGAGTCCCTGGGGCGATTGAGGGGTTAAAGGCGCAAGGGCTCAGTGGTGAAATCACTCTGCTGACCACAGGATTTGAACCAGCGACCTTCCAGTCATGAACGCAGTGTCCTGACCCTCTGAGCCACACGTCGCCCCCAGGATGAATCTGTTCCCTGTGTACTGCATGCACCCTGTCCTGGAAAGAACAATAAATTGCCTGCCTATGATTCTGGCAGCCTGGCCCCGTACAGTAAGTGTGCCCAACCTCGGTCTGCGATATCTTAAATACCTGCTGAGCATTAGTTTTTAATGATATCCCAGTAATGCGACGTGGGTAGGGATGCATACTCCATCAGTTGAAGAGTCTCTGCATCTATTTATAGTTTCGTTTCATGGAGGAAGCTTTTATCCAAAGCTGCTCGCTACGTTTCATCTGCACAGCGGCGCAGCTGAAGCGCTGCTATAATTCGGGTTAAGAAGCCGGCTCAACAAAATCGGTGACGACGAGAACAGCAGCAACAGAAGCTCTAGAGTTGAGTCTTTGAATCGTTTGGTCAGTAGTCTGATGCCTTAAGCCAGTATTTCCCAATCTCGTCCTCGGGGATCCACAGACAGTCCACATTTTTGCTCTCTATCTCTATCCGTCTTTATCCAGTGTGGGGCAAACTTCCACTCCCGACCGGCACAAAAAGGTTGCCTGCCCTGCATAGGAAAGTTGGCTTGCACTCACTGGGCAGCAGCTCAGAAACACCAGCTTAGACCCTGTTCTGGGTGCCTTAAGGTAGTCCGGTCTACCAGACATGCATGTCATAGGGATTTGCATTATAGAAATGTCTGCTTGTTTAGGAGTAGAAACATCGAAGAGCTAAATAAATAAGAAAACGGGGCACTCTGTTTGTCCGTAAACCGCAAAAGCCTCTTCGCATCAAGGTGTCAAGCTGCATCGGTTATAAGACTCCACCTGAGAAGCCGACAACAGGAATATTTTTTACCTTCTGAAAACACGCCCAGCGGGGAATTTCAAATTCCTCCTAGTGGAGGTGTGTGCTTGAAACACGTGACTGCGTGTACAGACATGATTCCTGAACCTGGCTGACAACCCCTTAAGACTGTTTACAATTATAATTAATTGTTGTACCTGTAATTCTGTTTCTGAAACGCGTAATTTCTCGCCGAGGGCCAATACCAGCCAATGGCAGTTTTCTCCTTTGAACATGTGGCGGTTCTGCTGCTGTACGGCCCACAGGGGGTAGGACAAATAAATACAGATGGATTTAATTTTTCCCTGTGGCTGTACATCAAAAGGGGATCATGAGAGGGACGGGTGAAGTGCAGTTTTGGTTGAAAAATAAATTGCATCATGGGAGGTACAGCGGCTCAGCGGGCCGCACTGTCGCCTCACACCTCCAGGGTTAGGACTCCCTGTGTCCTGATGGTTCCCCTGGTTTGAAGAGGTGCGGTTTAGCTAATTAGTGTTTCTAAGTCGCCCATAGTGTGAGTGTGTTTGTCTTGTGCGGGATGCCATTGTCTCCTGTACTGCAGTGGTCCCCAACCTTTATTTCGTCACGGACCGGTTTAATATCAGAAACTATTTTCACTGCCCGGCCTTTAAGGAGTGGCAGATAAATATACGTATACGTATTTATACGAATAAATGATACGTATACAAATGGGGATATTTTAAAAATATAACAATGGGGTATCTTTAAAATATAATAATAAACGGCTTGTGGGAATATTTTTAGCGGTAACTATCACGTGACCAAAGTTTTTTATTTTTTCTGTGCAGCCCGCGGACCGGTACCACATGACCCACGGCCTGGTACCGGTCCGCGGCCCGGGGGTTGGGGGCCACTGCTGTACTGCATGGGACGCATCATTCCATCCCTTAAATGGGAAAGCAGGAAATAAAAGTATACACAAGGGATCAATCTTAAGCAAAGGAACCATACGGCTACAGTAACCAAAGATTAATGGACCAGCTACTAGTCTGGAGGTCAGAAGTAGCCCAGCAGTCACATGCATGCTGCCTCCCCACCTCCTCAGCACCACTAGCACTGCTGGTTGGAAGTTAGATGGATGGATGGATGGATGGGTGTATTAAAGTTTGCGAATGGGGTACAAACAGCCTTTGTGTTGGGTCTGAGATTGGCCCAGTACTATAAGAGGTTCCAGGTAACTGTGTGCAGAAACCCAGCTGCTGGCCGAAGGTGATGAGAGCTGTCAGGCAAATCAGGGCAGTAGACATGGAGATGGAGGAGGAGCGCCGTGGGCCACACTGTTAACTCTCTGAGGTGATCTCACGCTCATGTGGATGGGCGCTGCCGCTCTGAGGCGATCTCACTCTCATGTGGATGGGCGCTGCCGCTCTGAGGCGATCTCACTCTCATGTGGATGGGCGCTGCCGCTTCAGGGCCCTGATGCTGCTCCCTTGGCTGTCATACGTGTGGGGAGTCCACACCCCCCATGTTCATTTGTGTGTTGTGGAACAATCAGAGCATGGTCAGCCTGACGGAACACGCTAGAGGTGATTCCTCCCAGCCCGGGGCTCGGTTATTTCGGAATGATGGACGGTCCTGTTGGCGTGTCGGCATTGGGGTTCTGCCCGTCTGCGCCAGCTAGCCCAGCCCCCCTGGCGGGCCCCATCTGTCGGATCGGTCTGCAGGACACACTCACCGGCGCGATCCAAAGCACCGGAGGCTGACAGCAGCCGAGGAGGAGAGGGGTTTAGGGTGGCCGACAGACACTTGGCTGCAGAGCAAATGTATCCATAAGGAGGCAGAGTAGCTCTGAGGCAGGATTCCATCCAGCCACCGTATCTCCCTTTTAAGACAGCTGCAGAACTTTTCTGGCCCTCGTTGAGTGAATCCACAGATCTGTCATGTTGGGAGTTTGTCAAAGAGATGCGTTTCATGATTCAGCTTTCATCCATCCACCTGTCTAACCGTCCATCCATCCATCCATCCATCCATCCATCCATCCATCCATTTTATTCAGGTACAAGTTGCAGGGCAGCAGCCTGAGAAGGGATGCCCAGACATCCCTCTCCCCAGCCACCTCCTCCAGGGCAATACCAAGGTGTTCTCATGCCAGCCGAGAGATATAATCTCACCAGATGTTCTGGCAGGGCCTCCTCCCAGTTGGACATGCCGAAACACCTCCCCAGGGCACCATCCAGGAGGCATCCTAGATACAGCTGTGGTCAAGGGTGCTCTGATGCCAGGCACAATTATGTTCGAACATGATGTTTGTTATGGAGAAACTGCGGTTAGCGCAGAAGTCCAACAACAGTCACACCCCTCCAGCGGGCAGGAGTGCAGACCCATGTTACTCCTTCAGGCTATGCTCGGCCGGGCCCCATGGATGGGGTTATCCTCAGCAGAGTCTCATGGGTAGAGTTTTGGTCACCAGGAGCTCGCTCACGAGGCTTGGGGGGGATCCAAGTCTGCCCAGTTCGGGTGAGGTCACATGACCTTTCTTGTTAATCATCGTGGGGATGTTCTGTATCTTGCTTAGTCCAACTGCTCAACTAAGACCAATTTGCCTTGGGAGATCCTACCAGGGGCATTTGCCTCTGACAACACAGCCGCTAGGATCAGCGAGGCACATAAACCCCTCCACCATGATAAGGTGGTGATTCATGGAAGGGCTTGATATATCTTGTCTTAATTCAAAGTGATTTGCACAGTTTAGAATTCATTGATTCATGTGGCAGGGCATTTTCCAGAAATGATTCATGTTGTCCTTAAAGGTTCAACGGCAGGACCTCTCCTAGGACTGGAAGTAGAACCATAATCCAGCAGCTTATCTGCTAAGTTGCCCAGAACCTATTTCTTACCCTCACATGTCTTGTATGGCTCCTCAGAATGCAGCATGCCTTTCACTGCTACGCCGCTTCTCACTTCCATGATGTCCATTAGTCTTTGTTTAATGTAGCCGTATGGTTCCTTTTGCTTAAGATTGATCCCTTGTGTATACTTTTATTTCCTGCTTTCGCATTTGAGGGATGGAATGATGTATCTACTGGCATCTTGTAGAGATCTTGGCCCTGGTGAATATTAAAAAGCCAAGGTTCACTCCTCGGTCCCCTCCCTCCTGTGAATGGCATAATATTCTCTGATGAGGAAACTGATTAACCTTCAGTTTAGATCTTGATCTCTGCTCCAAGCACGAGGGGGGGCACAGTGAGAGATGAGCATAAACGCCCCCCTCCTCCCAAAGCTCGACAACGCCACACGATTCCACTGAGGCCACGTGTTTCATCGGCGCTGGTGACGGGCCAGGGAGACCCCGCTCACTGCCGCCTTCCGCCACGGGAGCCTTGGAGGTGACGAGCATTTTTGTGTCCTTTGTTCCTCACAGAATGTTAATGAGATTGTCTGGGATATTAGGTCAGACAATCCTGAGTGTTTTTCCTTGCTTTTAATTAAGAGAGAATGAATAGATGGTAAGAGATGTCTGTCAAGCAACATGCCTTAAATAATCGCACAGCTTTGTTTACCATCTTTCCTGTTACTGCGTTATATTAATGAGTGCAGATATCACTTCCCATTCACTGTACGGGGACAGAGATCTACTGCCCACATTCCCTCTGTGACCGTGCACCTACATCAATGGTTTCTGGCTAAATGGAAGCATCGCCTAGTCCCTCATTTGGTTTTATTAATATTCAAACATTTTGCAAAGGTAAGACGGTTTCCTCTGAGTGGGAATCCTATGTGAGCGTCGTCTTGCTCTTTTCCCTTCGTTCTGCAGAAGAACAACGACTCCTGCAGACGTCTTATACCCCGAACTGCTTTTATTATTACTATTTTATCATCTTTTAACGGTACACAAAAAGCCATAGGACAAATGAGCCAGGGGATACAGCCAAATTGGTTTTACCTTTTAGGGACATAAAGGCCTCTACAATGTACCTCTAGAATTTTATTCGTCAGCTTCATCATTCTCAGTCCGGGCTCTGCGCTAATGAAGCATGGGGAGAAGGCAAATAAACAGCCATGTGGGGGAGGGGGGAGGCAAGAAGGAAAAAGCAAACAGATTGATTAATCCATAAGGTTTGTGGGAGAGAAACGGCCGCTCTGGCTCAATCGTTGAGAGCCCTGCGGCAGATTACAGCCATTATGGGGGAGGGAGAGAGAGGGAGAGAGAGGCTGAGAGACGGGCGAAGCTGCCGGGGAAGGAACCGCTGTACCGCTCCACCTTGGCCGCCCTTGAAACACGGACACTTACCTTTGTGACAAAGGATTTGTGCGACAACAGAAGTTCACAGGTCCTTGTTTTAGAGTGCGGTGGGAATGCAGGGCATCCTTAGCTCTCTGAAAGCCGTCAGTCCGCCAGGGAATCCATCCAGGCCTCGTGGTGTCGCTCACAAGTTCTTCTTTCTAAAGCCGCGTCGCGTGTGGGACGCTGCCTGTAACGACGAGCATAGTGTTCATGAGGATCACTTAGGGGTTCATCACGTCTCATTGGAAGCCCATCGAAGGCATGTGTCCTGCGGTGATTTAATACAAACAAAGCTGATTCATACGTTGCGGCAGCTAAGTGGATTATATCACTGATTTCCAGATAAGTGTGTGTCAAGTTGGAAGGGTGACTCAACAAAAGTAATATTATAGTTGCACAGGATTCATTTCACATTGCTATGGTAAGCACACTTGTGCTGACTGACCAGTATATTTATGAGAGTAAGTACCCCCTCTACCTTGTAGATGACCTGTCAGTTCAGGACCAGGCACTTATGTCTTGGTGAAAAAAATAGCTTAATTATCTGGGACATAATGTGGAAAAGTAAACTGGGGAGAGAAAGAGCTATTTCAGCTTGATTTTATGTTACAGCCCCCATTAAAACCCACCCCTTCCCCTTAAGAGCTCCAGTCAAATGTTTTCAATCAAAACCTACCTCTACACCCCACTGTGCTCGCCCGAGTTGTAATGTGCTTGTGCATAAAATTTAAGGAAGTTAGGTTCAGATTACTGCATTAAGATATTTTGTATTTCCTGAATTCTGCACTTGAAACCCACTCATACTACTGAGAGCAGTTATAAAAATAGCACTCAAAAACATCTTTGCTGTGGTAGCTATAGTATTTCAGTATTTCTTTGCTTATTTTTTTTGATTAATGTATCAAATCAGGAATCGCTAAATTGGACGGGTTCAGTACGCATATGTTCTGAATGAATGCAGCAAATGTGAAACAGAGACTTTTTATTTTTTATTTGTTCCTGTTTAACAAAGAAAAAAATAAACAATTTGTTTTGTGTCTTTTACCCCCGCCGTACCGAAAACGTACTGAACTGTGACTTCAGATTTTTCTGTACCGTTACACCCCAAGTTCATACTGTTTGGCTGTGGATGTGGATGGTCGCAGTCAGGGCATGTATACAACAATGATTTTCCACCAGATCAGGAGAGGGCAGATGTATTGCAACAAACAGAAATACAAGCAGTGTAATGAAATGGGTAAACTTTCATCAACAGTTTTCAATTTATTAGTCTAGGCGTGGGTGGAATTACAATAATATTGTATATTGCGGTATTTTGTTTTTAAATTCTTACGACAAAATTAGCCAGGACACAATTACCACAAATCTTACGACAAAATGTGCCCCCCCTCCCCCCAGTTGAATTTTATTGCCAAGAATTCAAAATGCCGGATCAGTGTTACTGTTTAAGATACCATATAATGTCTGGACAATATGAAAAATTAGATATGTGGGTACCTCCAAGCCTCCTTGTACAGCTGCTCACCATAACTACCACACTAAGGACAGCTACTGTATTCTTCCTCTGCTCTTTCATCGCTGATCTGTGAACTTCAGTGCTGCCACCTACTGGATATACCTAGTCAATTATCTCGCACACGTGCAGCCGATGTGCACCATTTCTGCTAGACATCAAAATCTGGGCTACACGTGCACCGACCATAGCCATGCGCAGCCAGCCCCTGATGACAAAATTTACCGAATCCCCCTCTGTGCGCAACTAAAAGTGCACACAGAAATGTGAAGTGTGAATTGGCACAGGGCGTGACTCTAATTCTTACCACGCCTTTGTGAGTGATTCTATCGAGTGAGATGGGGAGGGGCCAGTGGTATTAATGGCGGGGAATATAATGCACCTGTGCTTCTGTGGCTCCACATAGAAAATAAATTCTATAACAAATAATACATTACTTATTAATATTCATATTTCATTTTTATTTTAATTAGGGGTGGCAAAAGGGGTGACCATGGCTTTAGATTCACTCCTGATTCAAACGTTTCAGTCATGCCAGACAGTAACCTTGGCATGGACTGGCACAGCTGGAAACTGGAGCTCGCGCTTCGCTGCAGGACCCAGCAGAAATCTGGGAGGGACACAGACGGCCAGGGAAGCAGGGAAAGTGACGCTGAATTTACGTATCAGAAGATACGGCTGAGTGAGTGACAGTGACAGTCTCCTGCCTAGTAATTGTCATCTGTCACACAGACAGGTCCACCTACCTATCTAAAGTGCCCCCCGCCCATAAATGCAGAAGCTGGGCATGTACCCGTCTGTAAATTGGAGCAGAACACACGCCGTAAGCTGCTGTTCTGTTTGTAGAAAACTACAGGCAATGAGGCAGGATTTCTCAGGGCCGACTGCCGCATCTACACATCCCTGCTTCCTCCCTGCCACATGCCTTTTGTTTGTGCGGCCGAGGAAGTTGTATAAATTATGACGGCGCGTGCGTGCGCATCCGCTGGGCCGCCGGGCTTCACTGACGCTCCGCCTAAGCCGGCAATCAGCAGCGTACTCGAACAATGTGCTGACAGACAGCAGCCTGACTCACTGCACGTTTTAATAGCCGCCGGCTTGTTTGTGTGGATTTCCGAACGTAGAGCGTTAGAACAAAATGTCTAATGGAGGCTTTATTTATCCCGTCATAAATCTGACAGGGCACTCCAAAGCACCATTTTGGTCCTCTCTCCGGTCTGACAGCAACAACTCACATTTTATCTTTCGTATTTAGATTTGTCTTTACGGACATGTTTCGCAGCTTGTTGACACATGAATGCCGCTGCTTGGTTTTCATTTTATATAATGTGCAGTAGGTGTTGCTTAATAGTGGATGCAGGCACTCGGAGCTCAACTAAGCCAATACTTGTTGTAACTAATATGACAGGCATTGTACTCTTTTCAAACCTCTTTCTCGGATGTCAGAAGATTTTTTGCAGCGCTAGAATTCGGCTGAATACATGAAAAAAGAAAAGGGAAGTGCTGAATGAATTAATGCAGACTTTGGCAGAGACTTATCGCTGGTGAAACCAGAATGAATTTCTAGATTTTTCACCCCAGGGTCTACGCGGCGCTCAGCTGCGACGGGAGCTCCATGTGGACGGCTGCCTCCTCATGTGGGCGAGAACGCAGCCTGCCTGCTGCAGCTCACGGGACGCCCGCTCTTCCACACTCCATCTTCACGGCTTCCTCACATCCTTGCCCCCGCTGCGCTGCATCCTACTTTTTTTGTGCATAAACAGACTCTGTCGCACTTGGCCGTCGCACTTGGAATCGAACCAAAGCTGCTGGAGGCAGAACCTCGCTATTCTCTCATTTTTCGTTTTCTATCTTATCAATGAGATGGGAACAATGGGAGAACAGGTTGTGCCAGAAAGGAGGGCGATTGAAGTTGTTCCTCTACCTCAAAGACGTCTTCTTGTGTCTATTGTTCATTGTGACCTTGTTGTAGTATTATTATGCATTAGTGCTAGTTCTTCCCTCCTTTCTTTTGTGAGAACTTTCCTTTCTGTCTTCCTCTGCCAATACAGCTATCCTCCACTTTATGAAAGTACGGCGTTCTGGTGGAATGTTTCTTAAGGTGAAATGTAGTGAAGCGAAGAAAGAATTACCTTTAATTTGTATGGGAAAATATTTTGAACCTTTCCGGATTGATAAAACCATACAAAATAACATATAAAACCTAAAATAACACTAACATAAAGTAAAAGCAGGAATGATATGATAAATACATGGCTTATATAAAGTAGAAATAACGTATCAGTTTTATTTACCAGAATCAATACAGTCATGTGTCGCTAAATGACAGGGATATGTTCTGAGAAATGCATGGTTAGGCAATTTCGCCGTTGTGTGACATCATAGAGTGTACTTACACAAACCTAGATGGTATAGCCGACTATACACCTAGGCTATGTGTTAAAGTGAAATATAGTCATTATGAAGTATTATGTACTGTACATAATTGTATGTTCTATACTTTTATACTACTGGCAGCGCAGTAGGTTTATTTACACTAGTATCACCACAAACACGGCAGTACTACATTGCGCTTTGAATTTACGATGGCTATTACTGTTTATTTAAAAATTTTTATTCAAATTTTATTGCTCTCTCTTCTTTTTCTTCTTTTTTTATTGCACAGCCTAGGAGCGACGTACTGTAGGTAATACACTTCACTGCGTAACGGCTATGTGACGAACAATGTTGAATCTGGAATGGCTACAGCGTTGAAAGGCGATAGGACGATAGTTTCTAAACTCCATTCTGATCTTATGTCACTGCCATTGTATATGCGGTCCCTCATTGACTGAAACATCATTATACGGCACATAATTATATATCTATAATTGCATTGCTGATAAATGTGAAATGCTGTTTTTGCAAAAAAAAAAAAAAAAAAAGCAAAAATCCTCTTCTTTTTTTGGTTAGCGGAAACAGGTGCTGATGTCAATTTGTCATAAAGTGGCATAAAGCGGAAGGGATACACGCACCTCCCTCAAAAGGGCCGTTATTGGACTATGCTATTAGTGCTGTTGGTCTATAACAGGTGCTGAGTGTTAGGTTTGCGTGTGTGTCTACTTTGCGGGGGGACGGTAGGAAGACGGGAAATGACAGACAGCCTAACAGATCAAGAAGCCTAATAATAACTTACAGAGAGGGGCATCCACAAGACAAGCGAAATTAAATGACTGTGAAATTCTACAGAAATTCAAGGATGGCACTTGCTGAGCGTAATAATTTGTAAAATCGCTCAGCCTACCTAAAGATTTTGATGCACTCAACACTTCAATAGTTGTAATTAAAATTTAAAGTAGAAAAACACACCATGAGCACACTGCCTTTCAGGAGGCTGGCTGCTGCGAGTAAACACTCTCATTTCATGCCTGCTGTCGACGTCTTTCATTCAGGGAAACACAGAATTTAGAAGCAGAAAAGCAGAGATCTGCACGGCACAGTGTACCGGTGCACTGAATGGGGGGGGCTTGTTGTGTGCTGGCTTTTCTTCTCAGGTTTTTACGGCATTGATCTAAAACCAGGCAGGCATAAGCATATCGTGGTGAGATGACTTGGAAGGCTGTGAGATGCTGAGATTTGAATACACAATGTGTTCAATTGAGCTCTTTTGAAAGATAAATGTAGGTATCATTATGTGAAATTACAGGCCTGTTTGGTTGCATATACTAACACAAACTAACAAGCTAGTGTTGGCGAAAACAAGTCTTATTAAGGGATGTGGAGCCTTGGTAGACATGCCAGTGCTGCTAAATAAAGATTTAAAGGGAGAATACTAGAACAATAAGGTTTTATCATCATCATAAAGAGTTTCCCTAACCTTACTGTGTGCAGCAGTAAATCTCCCTGCCTGTTGTATATAGTATAAAGCCGATTATTGTGTCGTCCCTGTGATCACTGCCCGTTTCGTCCTTTTACCGTGTTTGTTGGTAACCTGTTGAATGCGATGCTGTTTGTTCACATCGTGATAAATGGTGGCGGAAGGTCAAACGAACCACATGACGGTTAGCAATCGGCGCGTCTCCCCGTCCTGTGGTGACACGCCGCGGGGGTAGGGCAGCTGTGCGTTAACGATCACGGCTCACCCCCCCTGATTCAGTCAAAACACCTTCAGTGGGACAGGCTGCCTGGCAAAATCACCGCTGTGACCCCCCCCCCCCCCCCCCCCCCCCCCCCCCCCCCCCCCCCCCCCCCCCCCCCCCCCCCCCCCCCCCCCCCCCCCC
>JAODLC010000021.1:17689599-17703865 GCA_026781145.1 Hippopotamyrus pictus
CACTGGCTTCCATTTGAATAATACAGCCATGTTTAGATGAGGCGCAGAAATCAAAGAATCAGGGTTGGAAAAGAAGGAAAAATAATCCAGCGAAACCCGTGGCAGGGCCTGTTATTAAAGCCCCCATTACTACCGCTGCCTCTCAGGGTTTGCAGCTATTTATTTATTTCCTCACCCGCATAGGAAGCCCTCATCAATCCTTTCTGGCAGAGTAGCACTGTTGTCAGCCGCCCAAAGGCGCCGTATCTAATGAATTGCTCTGCGTACCTCAGCCGTGTCCTACATGGCGGTCCGCGAACCTGCGGCATAGGCTGCGTGCAAAAAAACGGAAATGCGACGAGAGCAGCCTGCGCCGCATGCATGCTTGTCCACGCTGGTGTTTTCAAAGTCGAAGGCCTTGCAGGTTTGCCTGCTCAGGGCTCTTCATGCTCTGCAGGCTCGTGTTGTACTTAAATTGTGGATCTGAATTCCCCCCCCACTTCCAAAATTTGTTTGCGCCCGACCAGGCAGATGGTCAGGTAGTAAAATTACGAGTTTGAACCCCCATCAAAATTTGCTCCCACCGCTCGGTCAGCAAGATCTACCAGTCTATCTATAGGTTTGGCTACAGGCCTGGTGCCTTGGGCCCTGAAAGTGGTCCAGGATTTGGCATCTCATTACGTCTCATGGAAATAGTGGACTGGGAAGAGATCCCATCGAAACATCATGTTCACTTGTCAGCTGCAAAAAGTGCCTAACTGCCCTCCTACCCACTGGACGATAAGAAGCAGAACCCCAGCCTGAATCAAAAAGAATCAGCCAACTTAATGCCACCAGCAAATGTCTCTGTGTTTCCTGTCATCAAAGCACATTTGGAATGAGGAATGCATGGAAGACAGACAAATGCAGGCCCGACTGTAATGTGGTGATTGTGTAAATTACACACCAGCGACTGCTTCTTTTAATGTCTGTGCACATTAAAGATGCCCTGACAGTTTAGCTGGAGGAGTCGTGCACGGTGGCCTTGTTCAATTAGAGATTTTATCATTTCTCCTGCTGCTGATGCCTTGTGACAAAGTGTCATTGGGCAGTCAAACAGCAACCTCCTCTTCCACTTCCTGGCAGAAACGAGGAGGGAAAGTCTGACTGAGTGCTGGTTGAGGGGCCAAGGCCCCTGTGCATGCTGGGACACATGCAAAATTTCTGATCTGACCAATTTCTAATGACATTAAATGGCACGACAACATGTCATCAAGCTAAGAGGAAATAACTTTTGTTTCTATATAATTCAGGGTTTGCTTTCCAGGTAAGATACAGAACAGCAATATTTTGTGGGGTTTTTTTTAAGTATAAATTTATTCTGTTCTGACAAGCACATTGCTGTCTATTCCTCTGTGTGAGTCTATCTTCGGTAAACACCCACACCCTTGTCCCTCAACATGCAGATGGCTGGTTCTGTGGGCAGGCAGGTCAGCCAGGCTGTTTTGTCCAGTCTGACTGAAATTCTCTAATAGGTTTCTAAGGTGCAGCTGGGAACGTAACAGACACCGGCCACCCTTCTCCTCGCATAATCTCCTCCCCTTCCGCCTTCTTAAACACAGAAATGACGTTTTCTCATAAAACAATTATAATCATCATCTTAGTCATTTTATTGGAAATGACTAATTGAATTTACATATTACTAAACTGAAGACAATCTGTTTTTTATTATTTTATCACATAGTAATAAATGAAATCCAGGAGGCTTCAAGAATTCATAATTGTTGTCATTTGTGACGATCTTTTTCCACATTAAAACGGTGCTATTTAACTTTGCTTAAGTAGCGATGCCCAGGTGTAACGGTCATCACTTTTATCTGTCTTTTGAGTTTTACATTTGTAATCGGGGCACGTTGAAAGCTGGACGAACCTCGGCCGTTTGCCCAGCGTCGCAGTCCTGCCATAACCCCTGCGGGGCTCGTCGTTCAGCCGTCTATTCTGCCAAAATGGCGACTGTGCCGAGAATCCTCTCACTGAGTGCATGGATATGGCTACTGCTGAGCTCCGTTCCCACTACCCTGACTGGGATTAGTGGTCAGAAGGTAGCTGGTGCATCATGGGCCACAACGCAGCTGTAGTGGGTCTTGGTCACCTGTCACTACAGCTAAACTTTTTATTGCATCAGATCACTCGAGAGTGAACTCCACCTTAACAGCATGCGAACGGTGTGGAGGACCGCTCAGTTATTTTAGGATTATTTATTTCTGGAGGAAATTATCATTTGACTCACCCGTGAGATTGATAACTTGTAGATCTTCTCTTTATCGGCAGAAGGAAAGCGCGGCTGTAATAAAATGGATTTTATTGACACAAAACAATGCAATACTAATGACTACTGAATAATACCAAGGGACTGACAGATACTATAATGAATACTATGAATGGATAATGAAGTGAATGAATAGCAGAAAAATAAAATAAAGCAACAGATAAGTATATGCATAAATGGAAAAGGCAGTAATTAAAAATGATGTAAAATGAGTGCAGCTAGGTAGATGGTGGGTTGATAGAGGAGTACCACAAGGTAGCTTGTAACTGAATAGTGGTGTCTAACAACATCAGTTACACGCGTGAAATATCGATGCACAGAAAGTGAGTACATGCACAAATTCTGGTGTCTCTGGGAGAGAGCTTTGATTAGTGATGTTTATGTCTTGCACAGCTGGGTGATCAGACAGGAGTTGTCTTCTACTGGCAACTTGGAGGCAGCAGAAAAGCACAGATTTCTCGAACACAAAGCACTGGGGAATGTTGGACTCCCGGTGTGCAAGGAAGGTCTTCACCAAAACACATAGCAGGTGGAGCTGTGATGTTGCGGAGAAGGTCCACGGAGGTAGAACTCACAGCTGGAGGAGCTGTGAAGATCAGGCAGTAATTGCCAGTGCTAAGGTCCTGGATGGCTCAGCCGCTGGGGGGGATTAAATTTTTCTTGGAGTGTTCTACCGATCGGCTTCTTAACTTTTCTAAAAGTGAGTAAGGTTTTTTTTGTGACAGTATAACCTGACAGCAGATTTAACTGCTACAAAATCACCTACCTCATTGGGTTGCAAGCCGAACAAGGTGTGTTCATCCGAAGCATCCTTTATAACCCAGTATTTACACATACCTGTGTGCCTGTAATCAGAAGGTTGCCGGGTTCAAACCCAGCCTCAGTTCGTCTGTGGGTCCTTGAGCAAGGCCCTTAACCCCCAGCTCCCTGGGCACCCCTACAGGTGGCTGCCCTTCAGAGACAGTTGAGGGAGATGTAAAGACAAATTTCCCCACGGGGATTAATGAAGTATCCATTGTTATTATGATGTCCCAGGGGGAGCTTGTTAGCGTATACAGTCAGAAGCCTCCAGAAGCTTTTACCTGGGCACTGTATGCTTTAAGCCTCTTTCAGAATAACCCTTACCTTGTGTTGAACACGTAACATTTAACCCTGGCAATAAATGAGTGAACCATCAGTGCTGCATTCATTTATATGTCTGTAACCTAACTTACATTAATTATTTCAGAACAATTATCGAATGCGTGTATATGTTTCTGCATGAAGTTAGAGTGCTACGATTTAACGTCCATCTTGAGATAACTGGTAATGAAGACTTAGATCGTCCTTTGCTGTGACCTTACCTTTGTTTGAGTTGGGGACTTGTCATTAACTAGCTATTTGATAGGTCCTAAGGGATTTATTGCCGTCACAGTCCCTGTCTTAGGTAAAGAATTCCCCTTGGGTCACAAGGGGTTGAAAGGGGGTGTGAACGGGATTAAATCTTAACAACCAGGAAGGTGTAACCTTCCAAACACGACCTGCTGGGTGTCTCAGTTCCCGCCTTGTAAGAGGGGTCTAGTGTTGCTTTATTCTCCTTATTGGGTGGGTATTTGCATGGGGGGTCTGTGCACGGTGACCTCTACTGCTTTGTCTGCCCCATGACCGTGTTCAGGATGGATGGATAACCATGGAGTGCAAAGCTCGTCCTTGTTAAATCATTTGCTAACGTTGAACCTTGTTGCAAAACTTTGCATGAATTTTTTTGGTTATATAAAAGATTTTGGATTCTGGAGGATACACATTTAATTATATAGTTAGCCATATACATTTATTTCTTATCTTTAACCAAATCATCATTCAGTGCTCTACTTAACGTAGCTGCATATTTTACTAGAACACTGTGTTTAAGGGATTTATGGGAAACCAAAGATATAAATTAGAACCCTTATGGCTTATGAGTGAGTGCAGTTAATCTCTGTACTACCTGGCGTGTCTGACAGAAATGGGCTCTTTCCATTAGATTTCAGTGTAACTGCTATGGGGAAGTAAGACATGTATTGCTAGACAGTATTGCTTGTATATGAGACTGTGCTTGTAAATGAATTTTACTACCCCTGCCTGACTGCCATTTTGTTAAAAACACTCAGTATTAGACGTTCCTCGAGTGGAATGTGGTCATCTTACTGCACGTCTGTTAATCTGCAGTGTCTTTGTTTACTACATGGAGTATGAAACATGGTCATCTTTTTATATCTGTGCTTTTTTTTTCACCCAGTTTTGTGCACCGATGACATTGGGATGAAATAAATCATTGGTTTTGCATACTTTTACATTTGTATAGCATGCTGGGAAAGTTATTCAGACAGTTCCCATAGCAACTCAATGACATGTAACGTACATATTCTTATTAAAATAAAATTAAATTAAATTAATTAAACTAACAGAATAGTCCAATGATATTCAAAACCCAGATTATGTTAAAGAAGACTTTAAAAAGATATATTATTTAACTTTTTTGATATTTGCTATAATGCAAGGAGAAAAAAAACTGAATATAACAAAGTGAGAAGCAGTGAAGCAGAGACAGAAACTGAAGCATTTCTTCGTATTACCAACAATAATCATTTATATGAACCATGTTTAATCCCAAGTTTGGCTGAGTACTCCTGAGGTCAAGGGGTTTACTTTGGGGTTTGCACGTCTTTTTAACATTTTGTAGCATAGTTTCACAAAATGCCATTAGTTATTCGGTCTCCATACACTTTATAGACATGTAATGCCAGCAAGGTCTGGTCTCACTCCGTGCGTGTCTCTGCAGGAGAAGGTGGCATCTCAGTGGGACACTTTTATCACCAGTCCTCATCACAGTTAGAGGGGCTTTTTGAAACAAACGGTTCAGTCATACAATACCTGCAAACTGATCCCGCGGATGAGTCCTCTGTGTCCATCTGTTACCAGTCCTGGTGTATTGTAATGTGCAAAGCGGATGAAGGGCACTTTCTAGAACACCCTAAAGCAGCGTTTCTCAGTCCAGATCATCAGTCCACATTTTCGCTCCCTACCAACTCCCGGGGCAAAAACGTGGACTGTCCACAGAACCCTGAGGCCCGGGTTGGGAAACACTGCCCTAAAACGACAGAAAACTTGATTAGAGCCTGCAGTTCAATTTAAGGGCACTTCTGGAAAGCAGACATTCTTTTCTGTACCATTTCCAGCAGGGTCAGCGCTGCCCCTCACCGCGGCCCTGGGTCACGCTGGCGTCCGGTTAAACGGGTTCTTTTTACGATTCCGTAATTTCCATGCCGCGAGAGCTTGCACGTGCCTGTGTGTCCCAAGGGCTTGTTCTGCTGTCAGCCTCTAAATGGCTGTCTAAGTTGTTCTGATATGTCTCCCCATTTTTTTCCCAGTGTTCCAACTGCAAAATATAGATAAGAAGTTTTGTTTAATTCCTAGTTTGACAGGTAGTGGCGTGGCGCATCTCTGTAGGAGCCGTCATCTTGGCGGGGAAAAGAGCAAGGAGCCGAGCAGCTTGCTAAGAGACGACTGATGGAGGAGATACGAGGCTCCTGTACACGTACGTGCAAAAGTACCGAAGGGCCACAGTCGAGGGCCATAATTGGTAAGTATTGATTGTACCTGCCCTGCGAGGATGCGAGAGTCCTGAACAGGGGTTATCTGTGATGAGGCGCGCGTGACGTACCACAGGGACACGTACACCAGAGATGCCGGGGGAAGGGGGGGGAGGAGCGAGGGGCTGTGGATGACTCCCTCTCCTGTGTGACGGCCTTTTCAACAACAACAGCAAATTTATTTTTGTATAGCGCGTTATCACAACATTACATCGTCTCAAAGCACTTTACAGCATCCCCACCCAAAGCCCCCAGTGAGTAAGCCATAGGCGACAGTGGCAAGGAAAAACTCCCTAGAAGGAAGAAACCTTGGGAGGGACCAGACTCAAAGAGGCAGCCCATCCTCCTGGGGCCCTGAGACCCCTGGATGAATTTCTCATTCTTACGATCAAATGCCCACCCCCCCGCAAAACTTATGGAACCGGCCTGTCAGAAGACAAGCATGATGGTCTCTGATATTTCTGATCACTGGCTTCTATGTTTTGTAATGGACTTACTGAAATGACTTCATTGGAGAAAACTTTGCCTTACTCTTAATGTTTTTTATTCTCTGAATTCAGCATTTGTTTTTGTAGATTTCGTGCATTTGATCATGTAAAGGAAGGTAACATGCTTGCATTTGGTGTGCCTGGTCTATAGTGTAGCTCTGTGCTCTTCCAGAAGGGGGCGATGTAATCATACTTCTCAGTGAGTTTTGCATTCTTCCTGTCATTTTGTCACACAGACTGATTTAGGTCTCACAGGTTGTCTGTTGCCAATCAGACAAACTCAGCTGTAAGCTACCAACTTTGTCGCATTAATTTTGTCAAATATATTTTTAAAGGGGCATACTTAAAAATAAATGTTTTATTTTTTGTAAACATTAAGGAGCTTCATGAGGACTTGCTTCATGGATTTATTACCTTCTAAAATGCTCTGCTGGGGAATAACACAGTTCAACAAAGTCTTTTTTCCCTTATTCTCATTCTAGTATTATGTTTGAAGTAGATCTCTAGATTTTGCAAGTATGTGAAGATTAACATGATTACTTGTTTTCAATGATACATCCATCCATCCATCCACCCTTCTTCATGCCGCTTATCATGGTCAGGGTCGTGGGGGGCAGAGTCTATCCGAAGCAGCACTGGGATATATCCAGTGCAGGGATATACTTCTGTTCAGTCTTTCTTAATTTAACTATTTTATAACCATTAAGTTACTGATTTAAAAAAAAAAAACCTGCCTGTATCATATGTGTATTTTAAGCCGTGGAATGTTCTCTGTTATCGCTTTTGGAATATTTACTTTGTTAGTTGGGTGTTTCTCTATTGGCACTTACAGACAGGTTAGTGGATGGATGGAAGGTGTTCTGTTTTGGCCATTTTACTTTTCAGTTAAGTCTAGTTTATTGAGAATCAAACTGGTCATTTTCTCTTCATCAGCAGTCTGTTTCAGGAATATGAGTAGAAGGATGCACCCTTCAAGGAATTGAACAAACAAGACCTTGCATGAATCAAAATGCGAGGTGTGTCTTGCATAGTGGATATTATTAATATTTCACCGCAGTTATTCTATTTTGTTTACTACCATGGAGGGAAGTTCTGGGAGTAATCTTTTTTTCTATTTGATTTTGATGGTGAATAACTTTAGCCCCAGTGGAATTTCAATGTTACATCTGGAACAAACGCAAAGTTTGATATTTGAAATGAAAATGAAGCTGGAGGAAGGACCCCTGCAACACACAAAGTGTGTCTCGCAGACTCGCGAGCGGCGGGATGGAGGTGCCGTTACTCAAAAGGCCTCCCGCAAGTGTTGTTTATTGAAACCCAACCTTGTATCAAAACATAATTAGCAAGGATTAACGGAGAGGCAGACCTTTTCCATTATCCCTTAAGAGCATCCGAATCGCACAGAGATTTTAATTACGGTCAGCCGCCGCATTCCCGGGTCCCTCCCCAAAGCCTTTGATCTTCAAAGGCCTTCTGTGTTGTGAGGAAGGGAAAAAAAACAGCTGGGCAGGTCTTGGTGTCTCTTGGTGGTAGCCATGCCTGTATAAAGTCGAAGGCTGCAGTAGCGCCCCCTGTGGTCTGGCACAAAAAGCAGAATAGTACTTCTTAGCAATTTTAAGAGTGATCTCAATGATTATTGGGTTAGTTACCTTTTCAAGGGTGCTATATAAAGGAGTCTTTCTTTAATGGGATTCGATCCATCATCCTTTTGATTACAAGCCGTGAGCTTAACCTCATCCTGCCAGGTTATTAAGAACAGCTAAGGTAGGGAACCCTCACCTCCTTGACTTGAGTTGATTACTGATTGTAGTGCTAAGGGGTTGCTGATTGATGACCTGTGATCCTGGGCTTTTGACTCACTCAGGCTACCTCTGCCGCAAAGAGCTTCGCAACATATTTCTTGTCTCTTATCGTATGACTCCAGTTGGACGCAGCTGGCGGGGGGCTGGAGCGGAGGTAGGGTTAGTGGATGCACGTTAGCAGCAGCGCGCAATACGGATCTCTCCTGAATCTAACTGTTATACCAAATTAACAGTGTCACAGATTTAACAAAGGTTAGGTCCGGTCTATGCCAGCTTCTCTTTTACTGAGTCACTGTGCTGGTATGTTTGAAAGGGATTAATATGCACAGAGGCTTCCCACCAACCAAGCGGAAGATCCTCATTGTGGACATCGTTCAAATCCATCTTCTCTTGCCATTTTCCTCTACATGCATCTTGAATGAAACTAAACGAATTAATTAATTAAAAAAAAAGTGCAGCTATAGTTATTAAAATGCAGAGTTATGAGTGACAGTTGAAATCGACATCTGTTTCCACATAGATAATTTGTGCCGTGAATGATGCAGTCTGAAGAGTAAGTAAATCCCATCATGGCAGCTGGAGATTCCAATCGCTCTAATCCGGAGTTAATGGCACAAATCACTGCACTACAGCCAGCGCGCTATTCCCCTGTTTCCCCAAATTAGCTGCTCCGTAGTTCCACATGTCGCTCTAACTCACACGTTCCCTCCCCGTCATAGAGATCCGCACCTTCGGGCCGCTCGACACGGAGGCGGGTGCGAGGAATGGTTTTATTTGGGTTCGGGACCATTGAAATGATCGGGGAATGGGATCAGAATTGCGGGTCTGGCCGATGTGGAAAGAGTGTAAGGGCAAACAACCACAGTTTTGTCGAAGTTTAAGAATGAAACGGTCTTGTGTAAACTGCTGCAAAAGCATGGAGGTTGAGGATGGGCAAAGTCAAGGGAGATTTAGTGATCACATGACACCATGTCACTCAAACGCACCCTTCTGAGGAAGCCACAGACTGGGGTTCCTGCCCTAAATGCTCACAGCTTCATGGGGCCCTGCTGTTGGACCTTTGAAGTTAATGTCACATTTCAGTAAAAAATGTAAGCAACAATAATGGGATTGAATGAAGATGCCCTTTGTACAACTGCAACAGGCATGACGTAATTAACATGAACAGTTTCTGCTAACATAAATCATAATACATAAATATAAAGAAAGCTCTGTAATTTTATTCTTATTTGTAATTTTCCCATAGTATTTACTGGTCTCATGGTTTTGGTATAGAAAAGGTATACACTTGAAATACAAAAATGTTAAAAAAATCCTGCATAATTGCTAGAAAATGAAAGCAGGATTTAATAAGACAGCTGGGTTAGCGTGTCCTTTGGCCAACATATGGTGATAAGCCTGAAGTAGACGTGTGTTGCTCCTTTCCACACATCCAAGGACGCTGCACTTAATCTGGTTTATCTGGAATAATTAGTGCTGGGAGAGATTATACGTTCTGGTGGTATGGTTTGTCCATCTCACTATCAACACAGACTTCTTATCGTTTTCGCCCTAATTTAGATATGAGTAGTTTCACTTTTCTTAAGTAGACTTTCATTCACTCTGAGTGCTATTAATTAATTTGAAATGTTAATGTATGTCTAATAGAAATGCAATACATACAATTTAGGGGTGTGTGCTATAAGAGGAGTAATGAATCAGTAATCCTATCCTACAATACAGCTCAAATTTTGGAGAAAATTGGCAAAGAAACGATAAAGGCTTTCCCGATCGATTCATCCTTCACGTCAATACATATACCACATTTTTCATGTCAATATCTTACCATCAGCTTTGCTTGCCTAAAGTTGTAGATGGTTTGTACAGTACTCCTTAAATATGGTCACTTGTTTTGTGAAACTAGGAGAGAACAATATGTTAAATAGTTCTGAATAATATCTAATGAAATCTTAATCGAATTATCAAATGATTGCTCAAACATTGCTGGAATTTATCATATCATTATATGTTTAGTCATATCTTTTTTGTATGATATTGTAGATCCTGTATATCAATGCATATGCAGATACGCCCCTGGTGTGCCTTCGTGTGACTGTTTATGCTTTATACTTATTAATTTGCTTGTCCATTGATGTGGCCCGTATCTTTACCCTAGGACAAAGGCTGCCTGATGAGGCTTGGATAGACTGATGAATCTAAATTTATCTATTGTTGACAATGGTGTATAAAAAACAAAGATAAGTGTTTGAGCTGATAGATGCAGGCCGCGTGTGTGAATTTATTTAAGATGGAGGCCGGGAGGCTCACGGCACGACTTGCGGTGTGATAAAAACACGCTGCTCATGCAGATGAAAGTTGGCCAGGCCTGAGATTGCCTTTCTGTTTGTGTGGCATGCTTGAAAGCTGTCTCCTGGACACCGGAGAGGGTGTTCAGGCACGCATTAACTCCGACACAGAGCACGGCAGTTTAGGGAGGCGAAATCACTTTCCTTGGGTGCGAACCCAGAACCAGAAGGATTATTAATTGATTTCCACAACATTTTCCTCAGCTCCCTGAGGTGAACCTGTCCCCCAGGCCTAAATCTGTCACGCTCTGAAATCATAATGATATTGTGTTTCCTTTCCCATTGAGCTCAGCCGTGTTTCTCTGCACACACGTCGGAATGCAGCTTAGGTGGTGTGATTGTCAGTTAGCGAAGCCTTCTGTGGTGATGCTCTGTCACAAGACCTTGGACTGCTGACATTTAGGAAATGAGAGGAATGGGGGGATGCCAAGAGGCCTATGTTTGGGCTTAGGCTTGGTTTGCAGTGGCTGAGAATTATGCCGGAAGTCGCTGATTCTCAGTGTCGCTCCGTGGGATTAAAAAAGCACGCAGTTCCAACTGAGTGAAAGATTCAGTAACACCCATGCTGCACATGCAGTGGTGCTCCTTCGTATTATCGTAGTTGCTTAGCGGGATCCTTCATCTGAAACAACTTAGCGCACGGTATTGCTTAGGTTAAGTGCTTTGCTGAAGTGCAGCATTGGAAAGACTCTCCTGGGAAATTAACCAGCAACTTTTGGGATACTGCTTCTGGTCCTTATCTGCTGCATTGCAGAGGTCAGTGTGAGGCATTGCACTGCATAGATCACGGGGGATTACTGCTGTATTGGAAGATCCAGTGGTGGTCAGGCCCACATGTTACTCCTGAATACATCACTGATGAGCATGTGCAGTGGGCACCAAATGAAGCTTTTCCACTCCTGCTCGTACCTGGACTCCTAGCAGCTGTGCATAGCTGTGTAGCCGGGTTGCCTTTGCCAAGTTCGGCGCACGCCGTATGGGCACTGACGCCGCCGGCTCGCAGGAAGAAGCACCAGCCGGCTCCTGAAGTGGCCGACACGAAGCAATGACATGGGATGGTGTATTTCTGAGAGGCGCACTCACCGGGTGCCGTGGTTTTGAATACGGTCCAGGCTGTTTCCTCCCTCGTTTGTAAAGTCCCTGAAATCTGCAAGTTCTTAATGATTCTTAACTTTTTTGAACTTGCCCAAGCACACCAGCAATGCTATTTTTGTAATCCTGCTCATCGAGTTCAGGGGTAGCTTTGTGGTATCCGCGCAAACGCATTTGTAGAATGACAAGAGAGATTCATCATCCTTGAAAAACACATCCTTGATGTTGCTTCTTATAAATGCTTGGTGTGGGAGTTGTTTTGTGCCTAATAGGAAATAAGTAGTTGCAGTTTTTTCACTGAGTAATTTTCATTTTTATAGGTGGAATGTTTACTGTTTTCAGAAAGAATGCATTTGCGTGTACTGTGAAAGGTCATAATAAAATAAAATAAAATAAAAACTTGGAAAAGGTATTATAGAAAAGGCAGACGCCTAGTTTTTCTTCCCTTAATCTTGAGAATACTTAATGGTAGACGGCACACTGTCAGGCATGGACTCAAAGCTGATCTTGTACATCAGCTATGTCACCTTGCTTCACTGCCTGCCGTTAAAGTGTCACTGCCTTGTCTGGCAACCTTGCAGATCCTGTGCAGCAATGACCCCTCGTGTCCCCGCTATTCTGGGAAGTGCACGTCCTGACACCGCTAAGTCAGATCTGCGACCGTCCTGACACACGTCGTCCCAGGGTTACCATGAAGCAGCCTCTGCCCCCGCTGGCGGTGGAGAGGACAGCGGCTACGTTAATTTGCAATTGTTGCTAATTCAATGTGATTACAATTACAGTTGATAATGATATCAGACCTCATTATATTTCATGAATAATTAATCAGTACAGTAGGAATTTACTAAGGTAAAATAACAGTAATACTTATCTTTCTTATTATTATTTATGACAAAACATATTAAGCAAATATTATATTTAAATAACTTTATGCAAATAAGAAATAACTAGGAATTGGGAAGTTTATTGCAATGATTCTAATAAATCTTGATAATATCCATCTTCCAATTGCTTTTGCTGTCTGATGCAGGAGAACTGGAAGGGCCCGACCCAAGACCAATTACAGTTATATAAAATTGATGAAGTAGACTATGAATATCTCAGTTGTTTCTGTATTTAACATGTTTATAATTTAATTTATTAATGTTCTTCACACACTTTTCTGGGCCCCTCTCAGCTGAAAAATGCCAGTGGTCCCGAAATGGCTGCAGCCCTTCCAGAAGGGAAGGGACTGCATGCAGAAGCGTTTGCAGGCACAGAGAATTCATTATCATAAGATAAGAGGTGAAAAAGGTCCATGGCAGAGGGGCTGAAAGCAGACACGTAATTGGCAGACAGTGAGTGAAATGTTTATCTTCCTGACAAGCCATCGGGACCCACTTAGGTTTTGAGGGGAGAAGGCAGAGATGTATATAAACAATATTGGACTTTAGCAAGTAAAATAATGTCAACTCAAATATTATTGGTACCCTTCGTGAACATGGGTCAAATGATTGTATAAAAAAGACATTATTTTAAAATAGCTGTATACCTTGATTTGGACACAATTTTTCAAGACACAAATTTTATTCAGTAGCACATTTTCTGGCAAATTAGAGGTTAAAAATGATTGGTACCCATAAAGAATATTTAAAATAAAGCCAAACCAAAGTGTCTGTCATTGAATTATATCCTTAGTTGGTCTCAGTCTCTTTTTTAACCAAAAAATAAAACAAATATTTCACTATAAAATCAACAAATATTACAAGAAAATTGCAAAATTTGTTTTAATGAGCATTACACTGGCCTTTTGCAACGTGCTTATCGTCCCAAAGATCATTGATATGTGTCAGCAAAAGGCATCAGAATTACTGAGCGTAAATAGTTTGGCAATAATCCATATTGCATCTGTTATTATATCTGCTGAATTTCTGATCTTCTGTGTCCTAAAGTATCCACCTTGTCGTTTGATGTGTTTGGCTCTAATTTGAGGCGATTGGGCGAGCAGAGAGAGAAAGGCCTGCGTCCCTTTTTCCAGTTTCTTAGAAGCAGCATCTATTTGCCCAGTCCCTGGGAGCACACGTCTGCCACAATGGGATGGGACAGCGGGACGGATCAGTGACAGTACCCTCGCCGCTCTGACATTAGACGTGCTCACACCCCCCCAGCACTGCCCCTAGGGGCTGGTGTGACTGGACCATCTCCCCCTCGCAGGCGCCGTAATCGAATTAGAGCCTGGCTCATTTTCGTCAAGCTCCCAGCTGCTGCTAAAACGGGCGACGGCTCTGGACTCCGGAAGATTATCCACTGGTCCGCCTCCTGCAGACTGGGCGAGATGTTCGCCGTCGGGAGGAATTTTACAGTAAAGGAGAGCAACGGGCATGAGAATGATACGCTTTGTCTGTTCATTCTTTTCTTCTTTAGAGTTCCTCTTTGCACATGGGAGGGAAGGATAGTGAGGTAAAGGACAGGAGACGAGTCTCCACTGCAAACAGGGTGGCAAGTCATCCAACACCTACTGTATGGTAACGACCCACCTAGCACCACCATAAAGCTGAAGAGAAAGCAGTCGTATCTGAGCACTGTGCCTAGGCCACCTTGGGGTCCTGTAAGGTGCGCACCCCCCCCAACCCCCCCCCCCCCCCCCCCACCCCCCCCCCCC
>JAODLC010000021.1:17720302-17759703 GCA_026781145.1 Hippopotamyrus pictus
GGCCACTTCATCCAGCTCCTCTGGGGGAATCCCGAGGCGTTCCCAGGCCAGCCGAGAGACATAGTCCCTCCAGCGTGGGCATAAAGCCCTGGGCAACTTAGCTTCTGGGATCACAGGAACACGCAAACCCCTCCACCACGATAAGGTGTCGGCTCAAGGAGGGGTTCATGGTACCCATGACTTGGAAAACAATAGTTTGCGCTGACATCACATCCAGGTGTGACCCTAGGCTTCAGCTAGGGGGTTAGACGATGGATGAATGGAATGATGGCGCGATTCATGCATTTTCATTGTTAAAAGGGCTTACTGTAATATATTTAAATGGAAAATATGGAAATGCAGTGCCAAAAGTTATATATATATATATATAAGTTATATTATATGTTTATGTCATTTGAACCTGTTTTACCAAATGATCCTGTCACACAGTTCAGTGTAGTTTCACACCCACAAGCTATGAAACTTTGGAATCCGAGAAAAAGTCCAAAGAAATATGTTTGACTTGCATGTAATTCTGAATTTTATTTGAGGAGCAAAATCATTGGCTTCTGCTGCTTATCAATCCCATATGAACCTGAAATGATGAACAACATTAAAGCTTATAAAGTTTCCTCAGATAGTGATGCTCTCCAGCGTTGGTCTCGGTTAAAATATTGCCAGCAAAAAAAATTGCACCCCTTTCAGTTTGTGGCATAATTTAAAGTTTTGAAGTGCATAAGAAAGCCTGTGACATTGCCCGCCCGGGTCTCCGCTCAGTGATGATGTGATAAACTCCATTTATATGCAACAGATGAAATCGACCGATGAATGTCCGTGAAGCATTTTAACTCGCCTATAGTTGTGTGGAAAAGTTAGTGAAGTTAGTGGAATTATCTGGATTTCTGCATGAATGGCTGCAAAATGTGATCTGATCTTCATCTAAAAGAGCAAAATTGGAGTCAGGTGTTTCAGTCAGTTCTGGTATAGCTTTGATCGGCCCGGCTGTATAAAAAAAACGCAGCATTTTAGTTAGCAGCTCTTCACAACAGAATTCTTTGCCGCGTCTGCGGGCCTGAGGGATAAAGGAGGGACGGCCAAAGGACAGTTAAGCCAAGCGACTGAACTCCCCTTTTGTCCATCGTTTCCCTTCTACCTCTCAGCTGTCTTTCTTTTCTCCTTTATAAAGCCTCCAAACATTAATGTTGAATGAGCTTCAATGTTCTTGCATAAATATTTCATCCCTGACACACAGCCAGCTCAAGCCCCTATTTAACAAAATCCTTGGTGTCCACTGTCTACTTCCCTCATTAAAATGAGATTTAACAGGGATTTTCATTTTCTGTTACAAATGTATTCCCGGCTATGCTATCAGTCACTGTCAAAAGTAATCTCATTTCCTTGGTGCTGAAGCTGACTTCAGACAGGGGAGGAACCATAAAAGAGGGAACCTTTTTCATGGTAAAGCTGAGGAGGATCAACACCTTTAGTTGCACAGAAGATGCAATAATCTACAATGGTAGCAAAAAAATAAATAAATAAACGGTATTAATTACACTGCAGGTAATACAAAGTGACTTCTATAAGGTGGCAAATAGATAAATTAGCAACTCAATGCTACAGTGCCCTTCACTTGTTACCTCCTTTGTGGCAATTTGTTATCTCCCCCCAAACAGCTGTGTACCTGCCCTGCTGTAGCACTCAATCTTTCTCTGACATACTTACAGATGCCGCCTGGTTTCTCTACCAGTAAATATCAGTGGTGGCCGCTTGTCACAGGTTGTGTTTACCTGTACACATGGATAAAAGTAAGAGGCGGGGTCTCTGTTGATGTGTTTCTTCGAATATTATGTCGAAAGCATTTCTTTTGTGGATGCCTTGTTATTCACTTTCATTATCAGTATGAAAACAGGGCAAGCGTAATGCGGTTTTCCCAGTAGCTGGACTGTGATGTGGTAATTTGTGACACGTTCATCTTACTGGTCACCAGAACTTGGTTTGTTACTGGTGGTGACAGGGTAATGGCCTATGGGAATTCAGCCTTGATGTAACCCAACTGAATTAACAACTGTTCATTCTGTCACACAGCTGCTAAGAACAGTTATGAGTTATGAGCCTAGTAGTCCATTCTGGTTTTGAGTTTTTTTTTTTTCTTCTGAAGCTGGTTTTAACAACCAGCACATCATTCCACAATCATTATCATGGAATGCAAAATGTGAAGGTCTAATCCATGTATAATCTCTGTAGTACCTGGTGATTGTGACTGGGTTTGTTACTCAAAGCTAGACATATATGTGGCACAAATATTTTTCTACTGCAATGAAGATTTATGATTTTCTAACTTTTATAAATTCATCTTCAGTGCATTTTACAGTTTCTGATTAGACATCTGTTTATACTGAAAGGACATTAAAGTTTTAATTGGATAAATGCAAAATACTGGATTTAAATAAAGCTTGGGGATAGAAGCTAAAAGTTGATTTTCTATATTTATGGTATATTTTCTATGTTTATGGTATAGGTGTATATGCATTCATTTAGCGTATGTGTTTGTAAGTCCAGTTTCGAGGGAAAACTTGACTGTTCCACATGACTCTGACCAAGCTTCCTCAGTGTACATGTAAGTTAACAGTAAGTAGTGATAATAAAATATGTTGGGTGTCGTGACCCTGACTGCACCCCTCAACATGACTTTAAAATCTTATAGATAATGACACTTGACAACTGTCATAAAAGTACAGTGGGTGTCTGTGGGTGTGCTCCGGCGCTTATTAAAGCCATTACAGTATGTGACATTACATCCCAACTTAGTGTACGAATATAGGTGCAGATAGTTATGAAGACCTACATTCACAATGAGTAACACTGATTACTATATACTTATTTTCATATGCGAAGCACTTTGAGGTGTATTCCTTGTATGAAAAGTGCTATATAAATAAAGATTATTATTATTGTTATTATTATTATTATTATCTGTGCTGATGCTGCACTGACCAGTATGGACTGAGACTAGCTTAATGTGAGAATAGTTTGGACTGTAGCATTTATTTCAGGGGTGTCCCTTGAAATTTTGGGCCTCCAACCCAATCACGTTCCCCATTTTTTAGGATCCCGTCACTCGGGGGCCCTTGGAATCATCCTGACTTTCCTTCTTTTACAATTGATACAATTTATTTCTCTGAATCCCCGAGAAACTAAGGTAGTACTTTAATTGTATTTACATAGTGATCTTCTCATTGTAGGAGCTCAGTTATCTTTTATTTCTTAAGGCCCACGAATAGAATTCAAATGAACTCGGAACATGAATTCTCTGATGTTCTTGCTGATTTATGTTCCCTGGTCATTGCTGAAGTGCTCTGGGACAGCCCTTGAGAAGGCGATTAAATGGTTTGTTAAAATACATGCTTTGCAGCCTGGCAGTTGATTGGAAATATGTGCGGTGCCCCATTATCCATTAACAGGGTAAATGTGTTCTTCACAGGACACAGCCTGATTTTCCTGGCTATCTGATTATTAAGATGACACAGTCATTATTTCAACACCTAGTGAGTTGTGTATGTGATGCCAGTGTTACAATGAATGCTAGTTAGGTAATAGGGTATTGATAGTGTTGACAGATTGCATTACCTAACAGTGTGCAATTTAATCTGACATCCACACTGTTATATTCTCATAGTTTATGAATAGCACATAAATGCTTCCTGCTGGCAAATGCCTATAATGGTCAGTGTCTGGGAAACAGTTTTGTGTTGAAATTCAAGAATTTATTCATCCACCTGGTAGTAGATGCACCCATGTTGCCAGAACTATGAGGATGATCTGTTCACAATCAAAACATCTATGGTAATTAACTGAATGATATCTCCTGCTAATATGACAGGTTGGTGTTTTTGAAACAAACATTCAAAACCTTTTTCCAATCAGTGGTGAAACTCACACATAATTTAGGTCAGGGATCCTCAATTCTGGTCGTGGTGGGTCTGAGTCTTACACGTTTTGCTGATTTTCCTGCTCAAACACATCTTAATCAGTTTAATTACCAGGTTTAGTGGGTGAGTTTGAAAACCGAAATCTGCAAACTGTGTTGGATTCGGGTGTTCCAGGACCAGAATCGGCGAACCCTTGTTCAGGTGATTGGCTACTCTGTGTGTTTTCAGTATGAATTTCTTGAATTTCGAGAAGAGGTTTGTACAACTACACTTCTAAACCACAGGTGTGTAGATTGGCAGAAGGTAAAGTATAGTTATGGCCAGGCACAGTCATTGTGAAATAGCCGCTGTTTGCAAGCCTGCATGAACATAAGAACATAAGAAATTTACAAACGAGAGGAGGCCATTCGGCCCATCAAGCTCATTTGGGGAGAATTCAACTAATAGCTCAGAGTTGTTCAAATCTTGTCTAGCTCTGATTTAAAGGAACCCAGGGTTTTAGCTTGTGCTACACTAACAGGAAGACTATTCCATACTCAAACTACACGCTGTGTAAAGAAATGCTTTCTCAAATCCATTTTAAAATGTTCTCCCGCTAATTTCCACCTATGGCCATAAGTTATAGTATTTAAAGTAATATTAAAGTAGCCATTTGGCTGAACAGCATCCAGACCTGTTAGAATCTTATATACCTGGATTATATCCCCCCTTAGTCTCCTTTGCTCGAGGCTGAACAGATTCAGCTCAGCTAACCTCTCATCATAAGACATTCCTCTAAGGCTAGGAATCATTCTTGTAGCCCTACGTTGAACCCTTTCCAAGACAGTAATGTCCTTTTTAAGGTATGGTGACCAAACCTGCACACAATATTCTGGGTGGGGTCTTACCAAGGAATTGAATAATCGTAGCATCACCTCCCTTGACTTAAACTCCACACACCTAGAGATGTAACACAACATCCTATTGGCCTTTTTAATTGCTTCCCCACACTGGTGACAGTGGGACATGCAAGCATCAACATACACACCGAGGTCTTTCTCATAATCTGCTACCTTTATTTCAGTGGAACCCATAATATATCTGTACTTTATATTTATGCTCCCTGAATGGACTACCTTACATTTATCTACGTTGAATTTCATCTGCCAGGTATCAGCCCAGTTACTATTTAAATCAAGACCCCCTTGTAGCCTCGGTGCTGCTAATTCGATATCTGCTGCACCACCCACCTTGGTGTCATCTGCAAATTTGACCAGGGTATTCTGTGGTTTTCTTCACTGCATAGACCCCCTTTAAGCGGGGTTCTCCTCCTTGACGTCTAAAACCAGACCTGAAGTGCCCAGGAGGGAGTTGTTGTTGACCCACACTGCTGTATGTTTTAGAGCGGAAGGAAGCTGCATTTACAGACATGGTGAGAACAATAACCTTATCATTATACTACGAACTGTACATCTTAGACTGCATTTATATGGAGCTTGAACATGTAAAGATTGTGTATTTATTTTCTCCCACTGACAGAAATGTGATGTCTCTCATTCTTAGTTTATCAGTATATTTTTTGTCGGTTTTTGTCCGTGATTTTCTTCTGTGACAGAATGTCCATTCTCTCTTGATTCTGTATCTCTTTCATGTGTCCTCTAGTGCATTTTGAGTTCATAAGAGTCAGTCCTCTTATGATTTTTGAATTTCAGTTAATAACTCATAAGCTGTGTTTTCTTTCTTTTTATCTGCCCTTTAATATGCAGCTTGACGGCTGCTAGGATCTCCATCTCCCTCTTGAGCTCCACCTTCCACACCTTCTGCACATCCGCAGCATTAATAGAAGAGCAGTTTTGTAGGAGGATTTACAGCCTTTTGAAAGTGTTATGAAACGTGGGTTGGGGGTGGTTACTGAGCTCTGCTTCTCCAAGTGCCTCTGCTCATGTCTGTCTTTGTCCTTAGAGCCATTTTTCCACCATGCAGATCATTAATTAATGTGCCAAGGTAATACAAGCCATTGGGGGTGTGTATTTGGCACGTGCACACTCACATGGACACCTCTGTTAGGGGCCGTGTGCAGTGTCGAGGTAGTTGCTCTCCAAGCCAATTTCCCTTCCCTGCCACTCAAGGATAACTATTTACACTGCATGTCACAATAATTTATTTGCTAAATCATTATTTCCTCAACCTTGAAAGCCAGCACGAATAGCGGACTCTGCGATGTAGCGTGAAGCCTGGCGCTGATGAACCTTCGTCTGATTTTCATTAAGAGCCAGGGAATGTCGCACAGTTGATCTCAGTGTGTGTATGTTTTAATGATTAAGCTTATTAGTCTCCACTTAATTATGCTAATGCACTGTAAAGACCAAGAGAGACTGCATCACACACACATATGTGTGATTAAAAATGAGGGCTTTTCCACCATGCAGTATGTATTTATGGCTTTACAAAATATGTACGATGGAGAAAATGACATCATTGTCTTGCTGAACATGTAGAGTATGTAAGAGAATCGCCCGCATCTACGTCGTGGTCTGCTGTGCTCTTCATATTACCGACGATTTCAAAATTAATTGCAATTATGGCTTCAGTTACACATATCTGACAGGGACCGAAGCCACGCTTCTGGCATAAACAATGGCCTTGCATTGGCTGGTGCTGAGGTCCCCCTTTCATGCCAATATGTGGCTGTGCTGAGAAATGTAGCAGATCTCTTTCTCTTTGAACGCGGAGCTTGGAAAATCTCAAAAAACATTTGCAGAAGAAGAATGTGTGAGAGGAGTGGTGAATATGAAGTCAACGAGAGCGATATTAATACCGCCACAGTTTGTTAAGGGGAAATTAGATGAGTAACATTGTTTAGAATGGAATTAATTTTTGGGTGGGTGAGGGACCTGAATTTTAATTTGACAAGTATTCATGGTGTCAAAAAGTACAGCTCTATTGTTCTTATGACAGCAGATGTATATATTGTTGGTGTAAATAGATCTTTACTGTGGTGTAAATAGATCTTTTCAGAATATAATATTTGCATGTGACACACAAACAGAAGTGGTTTTCACACCAGCATTCATGCATTTTTCTTCTTCGGGGGGGCATGGTGCTGCAGTGGTTAGCACTGTTGCCTCACACCTCTGGGACCAGGGTTCGAGTCTCTGCTGTGGCTCCATGCGTGTGGAGTTTGTATGTCCTCTCTGTGTTGTCGTGGGATTTCCTCCAGGTACTCCAACCCCCCTCACACACAGTCCCAAAACCTGCTGAGGCTGAATGTAGTTACCAAGTTGTCTGTAGGTAGCATCTCTGAGTGAATGCTGTGTGTGAGTGTGCCTTGTGATGCTTGGTGCCCCATGCTGATACGTTCCCTGGCTTGTGGCTCTCTCCTCCAGGACAGGCTCCAGACCCACCATGGCCTTCAACAAGATGATAGATAGATAGATAGATAGATAGATAGATGGATGGATGGATGGATGGATCCATGCCTTTTTTCCTTTTTCATCCTTTATCAGTTCCTCCTGTTTAATCCAGGCATTTGTCATGTACAGATATTCCCCTGATTGCCTTTCTTCTGTACTACTGGATTTAGGTTTAAGATCTTGCATTCTTGGTGTCCAAATGCTCTTCAATTCTTTAGCTAACTCCCCACCCCCGCTGCCACTTTTCATTTCGTCCACCAACCCGGCAAACGGTCTTCCCTCCCACAGGAACTCCAACTGCTTCCTGTTTGAGGTGGTTTCACGTCGAAAAGCCCCGCTCGTATTTACAAAGACCATCCACTGGTCCGAAGCTTTCCTTGAACATATCACACTGGAGAAAATGTATTTGAAGAGCAAAGAAATACGGGGGCTTTCGGGAAGGTTCCGTCAAAGCGCTTCGTCTGAGAGCTGTCGGCTCTGAGCTGAGCTTCGCGGCTTGAAGAATGGCTGCTTCGGATGAGTCCTGTGTTCAAATAAATGTATCAGTGTCCTCTCGTTTACACGTTTTTTTTTTTTGTGCCTGTCACGTCTCGCCTGGAATTGCAGTTAGCAGAACTAACAGCTTAGGTCCATATCAGCGTGCCCCTGTCATTTTGCTGTCTGTAATGCTCAGCCAGGGTGGCGTGCTGTAACATTAGCCGAAACGAGTCACACAGGGCAGGCTACTGTACAAAAACAATAATTAAGACAGAATATTAGTGCTGATGCTTAGAGGAAGCGTGATGGTGGAATTACTCTGATAGCATTTTTGGGTCTTTTTTCCGAATTTCAAGGCTTTTTGAGGCCAGTGAATTCGAACCATCATCATTTTCTCCATGACACAGTGCTCATCAGTCTACTGTTAGGGAAGAAAATTACTGCACAGGGCTGGACGGATTATTATGGGGCCATTTGAAACATGTAGAGGAACTGACTGCCTCAGCCTGAGGTGGACCCAAAGGAGCAGCCGGGAAAGTTTTAAAAAGTTAGTTTGTGTCCTTCAGTTCGTTTTCCCCCCAACGGAGTTGGCAAGAAAGTGCAGGTGTCTGTCTTGTTTAACTACTAATGGAAGAGAAAAGTGAATCAATATTCTTAAAAAAAAAAGGTATTTTGGATAATCCAGTCTTCGGTAACACAAATAGAAAGCGTTCGGGTGAGACAGCGAAGCCTGTGATGAAAGGAGGAATCACACGCCACAGGTTGGGGTGGGTGGGTCCATTCAAAACTGGGGGGGGGTGCCTTTACTTCTGAAGCTTACGACATGGTACCGGGAAGCAAAGGGAAGGACCAGAACCCCAACGGACGGAGCCAAGCTGTCCCTATCTGACGCGAAGAGCAGCTGCAGGAGAAATAAACAAATAAAACTGAATTAAATTTAACACAAGTAAATGTGAAAGCGGCATGGCTGAAATGCGAAAGCGGCCTGATTCCGCATGGCTAGGCAGGGGCCATTGCAGCAAAATAAATTGGTCCTCTGGGGAAAGAGTGGCCCTGATTTTACATGTAATTTTAACATCAGACATTCGTAATTAGGGTTATGTTTCCTCAAATGCATTTATCTGGAACTACTTGCTCTTCTGATTCATTTTTTCAGTCCAAAGCGTGCAGTATCAGCGTCGTCGGTGTGGTCAAGTACAAGTTTCATAATTGGGTTTGCAATGCCCCCGGTAATTTAAGTTTTTCTTGTAGTAATTAGAACAACTTTATGGAGCATCCACGATGTCCCCGATGGAAGCCGATTCACGCTGTCACTCCCTCTTTTCAGTATGTATATGACAGTGATTTCTCTTAATGTTCTTCCATATGAACTGATTTAAAAATGCATGTAGAAAGTTAGAGGCATGGATTAAATCAGCAACTGAGGGTAGTCCAATATATTGTTTTTTTTATTTTGATAACACTTTACTTGATGGGGCACAAATACTTATTAATAACTCAGTTACTACTGAATACAAATGATGAACAAACCATGAACAAATATAGTCGCTACTTGAGATGAGATGCGTCACAGTTCATAAATGATGAACAAATATGAGATCAATATTTCACTTGTGTTATTTATGACTTGCTCCTTCAGTAGTTCAGAAAGGTTTACAGAATTGACAGATATAGTAATAAATATAGTGTTAAAACATGCGTCACCGTTCATTGATGATGAATTAACATGAAAGTAGTATGTAACTAACACTTAATTTGTGGTTAATTAATGCATATGCTATATTATTTGTGCCCCGTCAAGTAAAATATTACCATTATGTCTGTCCATTTTCCACAGAATCTTGTGCAATGTAAGGTCACACAATGTAAGGTTCACTGCAGGAGAAAACCACCATGTATCCATGGGGAAAACGTGAAAGATGCACATACCATGGTGTCACATTACTGCATGCTGAGCTGCCCTTACTTTTGTATCTTTCCTAAAGTTTGTGTTTAGTTTCCTAGGATGTGCACTAATGGAATTTCACACAGAGCATTTCTATGACAGACATCTATGCCATTCCTTCCGGTAACTTTCTGCCTGTTGAAGCCCAGCCTTTCGGTATCATATTTTGAATGTAGCTCATTTTATGAATACTATGTGTTGGGGTCCAGAAGGGCTGGCAAGCTTTGCTTTTTTTTTTCAGCGAATGCATAATCCTGATGTGAATTAGCATAATGTGTTTGAAATTCGGAGGGCCGTTTATTAATGTGCATATTTGGTTTTGAAGCGACAGCAGATTTGCTGGGCTGCAAATAACCGCAGCCGTGGCCGGGGGCCCTTGTGCCAGGTCCCACTGGAAAACCGGCACTCACCGACAGGGGGGTCGGACGCTGGCAGTTTGTGCGGAGTTCATGTAATTATTCGGTTGAGCGGAAGGCTGGATTCCACAGCCCCCCTAGAGGGAGGTAATCGTAGCAGGGCTCTTTGATATCTCCCTGCGGCCCACCCCCTCCAGCCCCACAACACAGCAGTGAAGGCACCCAGCTTGGGGCACCTTAGCCACACCAAGCTAAATTGCACATGGGGGGGCAGCCAGGAAACAAGCTATGGGTGGATGGAGGAGATTACGAGTGGGTGGGGCAAAATCTAAGCCGGATTACGCAACCACACATACATTTAACTTTTAATTTTGCTTAGTACATGCCTTGAAAATATGGCATTAATAAGATTACCAACTTCTATTACTAAACTGACATGTGGAAGTCAGAGATTATGCCAATTTATACTGCACTAAATATTCTCCTTGTTCAAATTATATTTTAATCACATAAGGGTTTTACTGGATTTATTGTAGTGATTTTTAAAGTGTCTGTGATATTTCAGTGTTATTATGTATAAATCGTAGAATAATGCAACCCAGATCACTTGAATATTATATCTGTTTTTTGAGAATTTTTTTTTTGTTCAGTAATATGTTTTTGTGATGAAATTAAACGATGCTCTTTTCCTTGTGACTTTATAAACTTCTGTTTATTAATATTTACAGTAGTTGTGGCATAAAGTGCCCTCGCAGCTCTCCTGAGGGCTGTTGCGCTGACTGGACAGAGAGATATATCAAACACACGCGGTTTCAGCTTTGCTGCCAGTTTCCATCGTTTATGACGTTCGCCTATTGGGTCGGCTACCTTAGAGCTGGAGTTCCTGTTTCATTACTTCTGTCTCATATTCCAGTTCTAAACTCTCTAAGAAATCGAAGTCTTGGGGAGACTAAACTGAATTCAGTAAGTTCCCTGATAATTCGAAATAATATTACTTAGATTATGATGTTGGCCTGCAGATCATTTTTATCCTATGCGTTTCACCCGGCCTGATTAAAATATAATAAAGTTTCTTTGCTCTATATAATGGTAGAGCCTTATGCAGCTAAGCTATTGGGCTGCTTGATATAACTGCTGCCATTCTGCCAGCTGATGTAACCGGTCAATAATAAGTTCAGCAAAGCGCTGACTGACTCAGGCTGGTTGATGCCCGGGTCCACAGAGCAGTGTCGGAGGTGGGCCGTCGGAACCCCCCCTGCTCAGGAGGAGCCGGCCTGCTAATTAAAGCATGTTAGCATGTTTATTTAGCATTAGCCAAAGCCTTGCCCCACCTGAGGACCCGTAGGCCTGAGGTCTGTGTTCTGTCCTTGGGTGGGTGATGAAGAGCAGCTGGTCGCTTGGAGTGAAATATAACACGACAGCGGCATATCCCCATAACCCCCCTACGCCCCCCCGCCGACCTGTCGCCCCTGTTTGTTTTGCACACAGTGTCCCCACGGCGCGGGTTACGCGTGTGCTGGAAGCTCAGTGTCACGCTGTTACAAAGCCGTGTCGTGCCAGTGGCGGCTGTGCCGTGCGAGGCTCCCATTAAGCCTGATAACGGCGTCAGGCAGGTGCTGATCATGTGATGCTGAGCTGGGAAGACCATTGGACAGTCTCTTAATGCCGTCTAATTAGCTTGTCAATCAATTTTTAAAGGACATTATATACACTACAGTGATTTTTTTCCCCTAAAATTTTTGTTTTATACAGAATAAATGGCCACTTTATTTTATGAATTTCTTCTCATTGTGATCTTCAGTCTTATATTGCTGTCTCTTTCAATTTTGACACTTTAGACTTTCTAACTTTTTACAGACATCTTTCCTACTGCTCATAATGAATTGCAATAAAACACTAATAAGTGATCTATTGTCAAATGAATGTTCTGCAGTCTTTTAAATAGATCTGTAATACCGGCTACTTCGGAAGTATACAGTAGGAGCTTCTAGAATTAATATTTCAGGAATTTTTTAGGACTGGTAGATTTTGCTAATCCACTTGTTTAAAAAAACTGTTAATTGAATACGGATCTTGGGTCTGGTTCTTATCTGCTTTAATAGCCTCAGATTTGAGTAGCGACCGAAATATGCACTCCTTTCTTTGCTTAAAGAGTTTGGTTAAATGAAATATGGACTTTGTAAGGTAGTGTAATACCCAGTACAATGTTCTGCTGTAAGGCAAGTATATTTCGCTGCAGCCAGGAGCTGAGTGTTGAGTGGAAGGGGCAATGTCAAGTAGTACTGGTTTATCACCAGGGGTGGGAGGGTTTTATGAAGAGGGGCAGGGTTAGAGTTAGGGTGTAGGATGATAAGAGGCCCCTTGTTATAAACCCCTCCCACATTGTACCTCCTACTCGACATTGCCCCTCCCACTTGACATTCTGCTCCTGGCTCCAGCAATGTGCCTTATAAATTCACACTGG
Source organism: Hippopotamyrus pictus (assembly GCA_026781145.1). NCBI lineage: Eukaryota > Metazoa > Chordata > Actinopteri > Osteoglossiformes > Mormyridae > Hippopotamyrus > Hippopotamyrus pictus. The sequence goes on from JAODLC010000021.1 coordinate 17,732,845, forward strand.
AATGTGGCCATGGGTGTTACTGGGTGTAGAATGAACCATGTCTACAGCCAGGTTTGGGGGGGGGGGCTTTAAAGTGTGCATTTCCTGATCTCTTGCTCTTGCGTTGACTGCCAGTTATACTGGGGCCATGTGACTCATATATAATTCTCAGGCCTGTATTTTAGCTCTCAACATTCAAGTAAACTGCGGCACATTTGCACTTACAGCTCATTCGTCAGCAGTAAAGGGCATGTTATTTGGTCCTGGGGGCCCTTTCATCATCATGCAGTGAGGAACATGGTGTCCATTATGCATTGCATAGCGCCCTCCACCCATCACCCCCCCCCCACAACCCCTGCCTCGCTCCTTCTCCAGAATAATGAATTTTAAATAAGAAATGCTTCCAATCAGAGGCGATTGGTTCCAAGCTACAGCAACGGATGTAAACAACTGATTATCATATTTAGCGGTGACTGGTCTGCTTCTGCTTAGATTCTGAAACTCTTACCCAACCGATTCTTCTTGGCTTGTGGATCTGCTGGGGCTGGAAGCTTGGCTCTCTCCCTTCGATGGTCCAGGCGTATCGACACGAATGCCGAATCTCCCAGGCATCGCTCTGGGTCTCCACCGGCTGCTTCAATTGCCCACCTGTCAATACAGCTTTGTGTCTGCCGTAGTGATGCACGACTATTTGCGATTACACAACCGCCGCGCTCATCCATCACATTTTGCTCCAGACACGCCGGGCCTCCGAAGACGACTCTTCTGTCGGCTGCCCGGCTCCAACTTTGACCTCATAAGCCCCGTGTTGTTAAAGCCAGAAGGAAAAGACATGAACTTTTTAAAGATTGGCCGTCTGCGGCACAGCCAACAGAGAAGGCTGAAATACTGCAGACAAAGGTAAACTGGCACTCCCTAGTTCAGTGCTTCAGAAGTGATCAGTGATTTTCCAACTGGATTTAAAAATACTAGGAAGAAAATGTAAGGCAAAAAACCGTCTCTAGATAGCTTTAGATTTATAGCTCCATATCCACAAAAAATGAAAACGTTTAGAATCACTTTTTTGGGCTACGCAGTAAAATTTAGCCCATGAGAATACATTGATTGCATTTCCGTTGAATAGCTTCCATAGTTATGTATTTTGTTAGACAAGCAATTTAGAAAAATCCTGTTAAGTTAGATCGCTGATACTCTTAGGAAACCTCAGTTATTTCAAAGAATGCAGAGGCTGTTGAATCAGGATAACATTAATATGTAATAATAGTCCGAACTGGTTGTTTTTCTGATGTGTTTAGTTGAGGTACATTTGAATGGGAGAGAAAGACACTACTCTCGTAACGCGTTTTAGGCTAGACGGTGTAGAATGTGAGCAGCATTTCAGCAGGTTGTTGTTTTGCAGTGGGGCGGCTTGATCTGGGGCTCCCTGTGGCCCCGATGCTGCAGGCGGGCCGGGCCGGGCCTGAACTCCCATGTGCTGGGTCAAGGTGGGGGCCCACTGTCTAGCAGAAACAATCCAGCAGAGTAACGCACCCTAACATGACCCTCGGTTCATGCATCATTTATGAGGTGGCGCAGGGGCGGGGGGTGATGTTATTAAAATTTTTACTGACCCTGATCAAGGTGCCTGTTTTTGCTAAACTTCTATAGACTGTTCCTAGGTTCTACCCTAGTACTATCCTAAAATGGCCCATACTGTATATATATTGTGCCTATTGCATTGCCAGTGTTCTGTCTGTTGTAATCCTGCAAACATATTTGGATTCTGCATTTCCGGCTTTACGGGAATTCCGCTTTTCGGTGCTCCACTTCGAGCCGCAAAAGCACGTGAGCGTTATGTAAGTCCGTTTGGCCTCTGGGTTATCTGTTTGCGTGTGTGTTTGTGCGTTTATGTTTCTGTGTGTAGGCGGATACGCGTGCGTACATACGAAAACTTATTCTGGCATCTCCCACTCACCCCTAGGGAGGTCGAGAGTCGCTAGTTTAAGCTATCCCATGGAGGAGGACAGGATGTACACGACATCATACACTGCCATAATTAATGCGACATTCTGGTCTTAAAGACCCCAGAATGCTCAGCCGTGCTCACAAGGTGAACGTCTTACAAATGGGTAACTAGAAAAAAAAAAAGAAAAATTAAAACTTGGCAACTTGAAAGATGTGAAAATTTAAAGACATATGCAGTGCAGGTCTTTTCTGAGGCGGTGCTTCCAAACAAGGATTACAAGCATGAGCAAGAATCCTACAGCAGACAACAGCTTAGGCATTAAAAAAACGGGATTTCGCTCTTAATCCACTGAAAATGAGATGGGTAAAAACAGCAGCAACATGACTGCAGAAAGCAGCTATTTCTACTCATACAGGGATTGTGCATTAGAAGTAAAATGACAGTGTTTTTTTTTTTTTTTTTTTTTTTTAAATTTAAAAAAAAAAAAAAAAAAAAAAAAAAAAAAAAAAGATCAGATGGAATGAGATGCTTAGGAAGTTCTGCTGTAATGGATCCTGAGAGGTTGACACCTTCTCTATAACATTAGGCAGGAGTGTCCCGGGTGACCTTCTCCGCACACATGACTGCCTCTCGCCAGAGGCCCGTCCAGGCTCTGGTTGTGCCCTGTAATCAAATGCAAATGTTGTGGCAAAGAGGCAGAGGAACCCTGGTGACGCGTCATTAGACTGCCTTTGTTGGGGAGGGGATTGGTAGCACAGATAATAATTACCTTTTGGGTCAGCACCATTAATTACCTCGTAAAAAGGACCACAGCGGTTCACGGACACCGAGTTGATCCTCAGCAAAACCCCCCTTTTTAATTATTCGATGCTTTTTTGTTAATTACGCCTCACCACTCCTGGTGCCTTTCTGATGACGCTGATTCTCCTCCCAGCCTGTCGGTGGCGCCCTTGCTCTCCGTGTCTGGAGCGCTGACTCACCAAGCTGAGCAGAGTGCTGAGTCAGGGCTGCGGCGCACACCGGGTCGAGATTAAAGGGGAGAGGACACGGGATTAAAGGCATAAATCTTTTTTAGTCGCGAACGCCGACGACCCTTTTTGATTTTAGAGGTTGAAATGAGCATCCTTCACTTTCCCACCTCTCTTCGTGTAAGGCGGCGGGATCAATTAGCCTGAATCCTAACCTTTGGCGATGACCATCTGCTCGCAGTCACTTGCTTATCACGGCCGTAACGGTAGCTGCCAAATTATGGGACTTGGCACACGCGGGAAGGCAGCAGCCTCGTGAGGAAACCCATAACACCAACACACACGTATTAGGCATCGCATGATGAAAGGGGTCTCGCCAGAAAAGGGCTTCTTATAGATACATCAAGCACTTCGCAAGTAGTTTCCAGAAGCTTTCAAAAGTCATAGCAATTACTGTGAAAGACAAAGGCAGGACAGCATAGTCAATATGAAATATGGCAACTTTAATGGAAGAGTGTAATCGGAGGGATGCTATGTACTTCCTCATGGTCTCTGGGGTGGGATAACTAGCAAATAAACTCCTGACAGGGCAGCTGTACCAGCTCAATATGAGAAGCTCCCATCTAATTTGCTTAGCAGAAAAGTGAATCCAGTGATCCTCCTGCATATGGAAGGCCGTACGTTTTCATTTTCGTGATTTAATTCTGGTCTCACACCAACCAGTTTGAAAACTAACGAATGACAGGAGAACCATGAACTTGAAAGACAGGAAGACCTCTGACTCACATGCTTGCCTTATAAGTTTAACAGTGCCATATTTAACTGGAAATCTCAAGAAGATTATTTTCTTCGTAAATGGCAAGAAGAATATAATAGAATGTTTTTTTAAATAGTATTTAGGCTGAACTGTAGAGAAATCAGGGTTATAAAGTCATTAAATAATGCCAACCCTAAATGAGCATTAGGCTGGTTTAGAGTGTATTAAAACAATGCTTGTCCATCGCAATTACATTTAGCACAGTATATTAAACCCCCAAAACACAAGCAACAGCAATTCTGAGCTACTTAAATTCAAATTAAAAAAAGATTTTTTTTTTCCTAAAATTGTTTTATATTAGGGGTTTGGTTGAAAGGAAGTTTTGGATCCATCTGTAGTCGGGCACACGGCCTCCATGTTTACCCAGGAGGCCAAGCCGGAAAACTAGTGATGATGTCATCGACAGAGGAGTTTACATGCACTCATCATTGGCTCATTTGGAGCTTCTGCGGGATCACACTTGTTAAAAACGCTCCTTATAAACCCGCCCCCCCCCCGAACTTATTGATTAGCCAAAGACAGAGCTTATGTAAAATGCCACACGAAATGCAAGTCTCTTTTTAATCATGTTAAAAGGGGAACGTTTGCACCCCATCGGCAATTGTATCAGTGGAGCGACCAGCTAATAAAATTCCTGTCTGTGTTAGTCTCTGTAAACTGCCAACGCTAAGTTTATTGGTGCCTGGAAACGCAGGCCGCTGTCCTAAATGCTGCCACACTTTTAACTGTTGGGGCACAGCCAAGCATGGCTGAGGACAATTTGGCTCATTGCTCTGTAACGTATCTGGCCCTTCACCCCCCAGCTGCATGCTTTTTGCTTCTTATATTTCACGTCGCAGTTTCCCTAATGTACCCTTTTCTCTGTGTGGACCACGGGCTATTAATCTTTATGGTGGCATCTAGTGGTGGTAGCACATGAATGGCTGTCAAAAGGCAAAGTCATTGGCAGAATTGGGGGATGAGGCTGTGATTGAGTTTCCCAGGGCTTCTGGATGGAAGACGGACCCCAAGAGGAGTCGGAAACCCCCGCTAATGAGGTACAAATCCGACAAATCAGTTCACTTTGGATCTGTCTGTTCCTGCATCACGTTGAGGATACAATCACTATTCTCTTGGAGTCAAGCAACTGCTGTAATGCCTGGTACCAGGGCCAATCTCTCTGTAGTGTGTGTGTGTGTATGTGTGTATATGTATATATTATATATACAATTCACAGACAGACACCCATAAACTGAGAAATGAGTGCTGTGGTCTCTTAATTTCTTCCATGGCTGTATATGCAGAGTATAGCTTGATGTAGCCCTCATTGCCTCATTGCCTCGCCTCCAGGTATTTGTTGCATGTGTGTTGTTTTCTCCCTTTGGCATTTCTCAAGACATGTATGATAGTGTGCTGCTTTGGTCTGAGGTTAGTGAAGACGGAACTGTGACATTGTTAGCATCGCCACGGGCTCTTTCCGCTTGTTAACACGTCGCCTTCTCATCAGTGAGCGATGACTAAAGGGGCAGAGCTCCAGACGCGGACAACTTGTGGTCCGCAGCACGTCGTGCTCCTCTTCGCGGCGATCTGCCCTGACAGCTTCAGCTTCTGCACAAGACGCGGAGAGCAAGAATCCCCGGGCGAGACCACAAGACCGGGAAAAATAGCCTACTTAGCATGCTCGTGACGCTCCGCCTTTCCTGTGCGTCCGTCTGCAGAATAACGCTGAAGCTCTGGACGAGGGACTAGTACAAATGACCAGTTCCTTTGTGCGTTGTGTGATACGCTTAGATAAACGAGCGAAAAAAGGGCGCTCAGTGTTCTGGAGGGAATGTGCGCCAGACGCAGGCCGGAGAGACGCCGACGTGTTAACGTCCTTTATAAACCACCCTGTATTAGCGGTGAGCGGAGCCTGCTCTACATTTCAATAAAGCAGCAGTGATCAATAACTGTCACAGCAGCTGACTACATCTTATATTAAAATGGCTCCTCGCCTGACAGTGGGGCTGAGTCACAGAGTCAGCAAAGCTCACAGTTACTTTCTCACAGCATCTGAGTGATTTCAAAGACAAATACGCCGCCGTCTGCCTCACTTACGGGGACATTATTTGGTGCAGTGTTGAAACAATGCAGATATCATCCTTAGAGGAAAGCTGTGGTTTTGCTGGCCTTGGCTGACAGTGACTGAGGATGTGAGGTTTGGCAGCCCCCCCCCCCCCGGTAATGATTGACCGGCACATTCATGCAAGCTGGGTCTGGCACGCTAAAGAGCCTGTGACTTCCTTTTTTTGAATAAGATAATTTACTGCTGATTGGCTCCCGTTGGATTAAACCGGCCAGTGATCGACAGAGCACAGGAGTCCCACCCACTGCGGGTTTTATTGCTTCACTTTCTCCATCACTAACTGCTATGAGTCGTTCTCCCTGAGGAACAGCACATCTAGAGATGTTTCTGTCATCGGCCGTCATCGGCGGTAGCTGCGTAATTCATGCTGTCCTTATTTTCTCCTAAAAAGAAGGGAAAGATCTCAAAGGCTGAAAGCAAATGCCTTTTAGGTCGACTGGCATCTCAGCGGCATTAGAGGAGAGCCATGCACACGCTCAGGCTGTTCTCCCACCTGGCACCTGGTTTATAGTGCATTACTGCCTTTAGCTGTCCTTGGTGTCCTTATAGAATGAAATAAAGATGTTTAAACCAGCGCGAGATGGGGGAGGATTATATTCTCTCATAAGCACACGGTCGTGGAGTTTTTACCAGACACTCTCCCGGGATGTTGGGCACATGCTCGTCCGTGCAGGCTGGACAGAAACCAGCCTCCTCTGCTCATGCATACTAGCGATGTGAACAGTGCGTGTGCAGACATTTTTAACAATGGCAACAAAGGCACGAGAAAGAAGGTGAAGGTTGTGTGTGGTGAAGATCTCTGTAAAAGCTAGCAGAAGAAGTATGCAACATACAGTATGCTGACATGTCCACAAATTGTCTGTGCTGCAATTGGAGGTGCGTTAAACAGTGATGGAGCCTAGCTAAGATGTGACTCATTCTTGCCTACAGGAAACAGTATCTGAAAGTCAGACTGCCCTACTGTAATCATATGTATTATCGCAAGGAAAATTTGGGACATAAAAAAGATAAAGGCTGGATGTGATTAACAAGTTAAAATGCCCTTTCAGTCTTCAGTCATCATCATCGTCGTCTCTTCCTGGTGAGGGCTGTGGTGACAGCATGCTGAGCAGGACAGACCAGACCACTTTTACCACGATCCCTGACAAGCTCATTCTGGGGATCCCTAGATATTTCGAAGTCGGCTGAGACGTATAATCCCTCCAGCGTGTTCCCGGTCATTCCCGGGGCTTTCACCACTTGGCAGCCAACCAGCTGACATCCTTATGAGATGCTCGAAAAGCCTCAGTGACTCCTCTCAATCTGGAGGAACAGTGGCTCTATTTTGAGGTCCCTCTGGATCTCCTAACTCCTCACCCTTTCACGCATCCATGTGGCTCACGGTATCTGCAACCTCATTCTTCTGGACATCATCCACAGCTCATGACCACATGCAGGTAGTTTGCCCGGTAAATGGCAAGTCTCTTTTGCCTTTAAGTTCACCAGCACAGACCCAATCATTGCCTTCTCACAGACCCAATCCTCCTGTCAATCTCGTATTCTCTCTTACCATCACTCATGAACGCAGGCCACACTGTCCCGCCTCACCAGAAAGTAGCATTCCACTCTTTCTGAGAAAATGTCACAGCCTTTAGTCAATCTGGTGTCTGAAAGATGGCAGGATAGATGGACATATTGGGAACACTCTGGGGAAAAGTTAATGGTTAATGGTAAGCCTGGCTAACTTTGTTTCGAAAGAGAGGACAGTCTTACTCATGCATAATAACAGTTTTAACTGTTGACAATCTACATCGGCAGATGGGAATTCATCTGTCCTCCTCCGTTAGGTTTTATGTTGATTTTGGGAGGGGCTACATACTTGTCACTGCACCCCACAAAAATGTCAAACCTTGACGACAACAAAAACAACACTGCAGCTGCAGGTATGTCACTGCCAAACCCAGAAGGCTGTGCGCATTTCGTTAACGTGGTTAAAAATAAAACGCCCTGATCTATCAAACTATGTTTATTGTGATCTTGTGGTGTTAAAGATAAGTAAAGTCTTTGTGCGCAGTTCACCTCTTTAGCGTAGTTGCGTGCGTCTGAATTCTAAAGTATCTATATTGAACGTTGTTACCAAGACTAATATCGTTAGTCGTCAGTGTTATGAATAGTAGTTACAGCAGCCACATTCCGACGCCGCGGTATTTTCCTGCTTTTACTGGACCCGTCCTGTTGCCAAGTGGCAGCCAGGTATCCTGGGAGGAGGGCGATACTGTCTGTTGTAAGTCCTTAGTGCCACGGCGACGGTCTCTCTCCAAAGGGCACAGGAGCCGATCGATATCGCTGCACAGCGGGAACATCGGTGCTGCTGACATTCGCGCTACAGGTGATTCAGCCTGGCAGCACTTCAGCTCCTCTTCCGAGCCAAAGACATAGAGGATTCATTAACACCAGGCACCGCTGTGCGCCTTCCCTCCGCGGGGCTCCGCGTGTCGGCTTAAGCGATTACTCTTCCGGAATCGCCCCCCTCCACGCGCGTCTGCATCCACCCAGCTCTTATGAATCACAGATGCTGGGCAGTTGACAATGTTCTTAGGTACCATAGGCTGTGTCACTGGTGTTGCTGGCAGAAATGCAGAATGAGGGTGAACGGGATTATCTACACGTTCATGTCTGGAGCGTCAGTACGTGGTCCGCTTCACTAGTAATATAATGAATGAATTCTTTTTTTTTTTTCCCCCTCGGTAATTTGCAAAGCTGTTCTTGTCTAGCCTCACACATTACAGCTCAGATAACACTATCGTCGCGGTATATTTTTTTTCAGAGCGGCATCATCGCGTCGAACTATGGCCCTCGCATGGGGTGTATTTGTTTGGGGGGATGGTTCCTGTCAAAAACCTCAGCTGCAAAGAAGCTGATAATGAGGAGCTTATTTGCGTGACATATTAATCATCCGGTTATTGAGCTGCTGTTGCGCCCCCTGGGGATATAAGCGGGGATCTCTGAGGCTTTTTAAAATGCGATGGAGGGCCAACTTTGCCCACCGGGGAGATACCCATCGATAAATCTCAGTTAGGATCATTCTGTTCGCTTTACGATGAGGAAAGGAGGCCATTTTTTATGTCTGTAAAGGCCAGCATAATGTCTTAATTTCGCAATAGACACAGTACTGGTTAATACTCTTATCGCAGCCTCTTTTAACTCTAAACCTATAATAGGACGTTGTCATTTGCAAATTACGAAATGTTGCGTAATTGTTTCGTGACCATGGAAACACCACAACTACACGTAACTGTCATCACATTCCTGGACCATTTAACATTACACCGAACATTGGTGTGACAAGGTACTGCCTTGTTGATAGACTGAAAATTTCAATGGCAAGATGAAAAAAAAAAACATTCCAGTTATTTCCTAGAAAGACAATAACAGTTATTGAATGGATGGATGTCATTGAATTAGCAGCACTGAATTTTCTTTTTTTTTTTTTTTTTACAGTACTGAATTTTCTGTAAATGTTGACATTTACTTAGCTGGGAAATGCTTTCATTCACCTGCATACAGCAGTAATGCATTTTGCGGTAGTCATACTGTACACATGAGTGCAAATAAGTACAGCCCAGCTCCACGTACAGTATAACACTTTGCAAACACATTTATAGGGTGGTTCACCAAGTGAAGGCAGATGTTTAATGAGCTCAGTTCAGTCCAAGACTAAAGATACCCTATCAGAGCCCACACCAGCTATCTAAGACAGAGGCTGCACCGGTGACCTCCTATATCACGTGAAAAAGATCACTTACCCTCCAGGGAGACTTTGTGAAAACCAGTATCCAGCTCATCAAAACACCATAAAAATTACATAAGAGGGAAGCACCTTCATCTGCACCATTTACAGGTGGTACAAATATGATGGTTACAGACTATGTGCAGTCAAGTAAACAAACAGAATGTTTAACCATATTGAGTACTTCTGTGGATAAGGTGGGTGAAGGTTGCAAATATTTTATCTGTTAAAAAAATTAAAAATATATCTGAAGAAATTGTATGAACTCAACATCCTTTCCCACACGCTTTTTCTCTGTCTCTCTGAATTGCTAATTTGGTACAAATGAGGTGAGGAATATTAGACAGAAGATATAGTAAGTGATATATTAAATATGCCTCCTTAAGGCAAAAAAAAGTAATTTTATGAGCCTTTTGGAATTTTCTCTTTCAGTTCTTATGTTCTCATTTGCAGACCATAACAAGCAAATATGGAAGAGCCTTTATCGCATTTCATCTTTTACATGCACAAAATAACAGCAGAGCGGCACTGTGTCTCTGCCAAGGTTCCATGTGTGTTCAGTTTACATGTTCTCATCGTGGGATTTCTTACTGGTACTCTGGTTCCCCCCCCCTACAGTCCAAAAACATGCCGAAGTTAATTGGAAATACCAAGTTGCCCGTAGGTGTGAGTGGATGGTGTGTGAGTGTTCAGAATGCTATTAGAATTAGCCAGCTTGTACATGGAGGGTCTCCTGAAGGGGGGAGATGCTGTCTTCACTGGCCAGGGTGAAGTCCTGGCTTTGACTGGTTTTGAGAACCCGTAGACTTGAAAGTACCGTCCACAAGCAGTCCCCCAGGCAAATCTGCAAAAACCTGAGCGAGTCTAGTAAGAATTGGCAAAAATTCCGTTTACCCAAAAATTAAATTAAATATTAAGCACAAGGGTTTGAATACCCATAAACTCACTTTTTATAACTGCTCATCCAAAGCAAGCCTGAGGCATATTCCAGAAGGCACAATGGCATAGGCTACTCTGTGGCTGAGATGCCAATCCATCACTAGATCAGTGCCCAGAGGCAAGCTTCGAGTTTCCGATCTGCCTGATGTATGGGAAGATACCAGGCTACCTAGAAGAGACAAGGGGAGCTGTACATGCACAGGGTTGAGGTCAGAAAGTGCAGCCAAAAACCCACAGCAGAAACCTCTAAATTCAGTGTGTAATATGTCCATTAAGAAAAAAAAATATTTACAGTTTTCAGCAGCGTAAAACTGCTAGAGACCAGCATCGAGCAGGAAATGTGCTTATGTTCTAACTTTTCCCACACAGCCTGAAGTATGTTTTTGTGTATTATTATTTTTAGACGCATCTCCAACTCTGGCATGTTTAGTGTGGACCCTGCCAGCTGGAAGCCTGATTTAACAATTTACAGAGCTAAGGGGATAAAGGACTGTTTGGCACAGACAGGAAACTTTCCCCATATTGTTCTGCAAATTGTTTTGTTTTCACTAGCAAGCTACATTCTCTCTGCATTAAAACTTGTATGGTCAGAACTTATATCGATATGATACTTTTAAAGACCAAAATCATCATGTGAGCCACATTCGAAGGGAACAAAATACTACAAGTCACAATCTCACACCTGGTAGTAATAATCCTGTTATATATGTCAGAACACAGTGTGTAAAGCTATTAATAATCCTGTTTGTCGAAAACCTCCAGCCTCCATAACGGTGTGTAGTTCAGTGGCTTGGGGCATGTGTCAATGATCGGAAGGTCACCAGCTCAAATCCCCAGGTCAGCAGAGTGATGTCAACTTTGACCCCTTGAGCAAGGCCCTCGCTCCACACACTGGCTGACGCCGCTTTTGCAAAAAATTTGCTGCATAAAAGTGTCTAGTGAGTAAATAAGAAACGTAACTGATAGTGTTGCTTTGACCTTCTGCAAACGAAAAACTAGCAGTTTCAGGAACTAGAGGTTCATGGAAAACTAATCTTTATAGCCATGACGGCATTCACTTGTTTTGCTGTGTTTTATAGTTTGTTATTTTATTGTGTAATGCTATTGTGATGTTATTCGTAATTATTTTTCTTAATGCTAATTATAAATCTGAATTGATGGACATGGATGGATGAATGGTTGGATGGGACCTTTATTCTGTTTTATTTTTGTTTCGTTCCAGGATGCCTGCACTGTAAACATTTGACACTGTGACCAACAAACCTGTGTTCCCAGTAACCAAAATTCATTTTAATGTCCATTTGTTGGGTGAAGCATGGGCAGAGGTTGGGGGGTGGAATTGTTTCCCCTATTTGCCTGAGTCAAAATTGCACTTATTTGGCAAGACCAGCACTGCACATATTTTGCACCTTTGGGTTAGGGTTAGGGTTAGGTTTACCCTATAGGTAAACAAAATAATAGATCATGTGTGCATCAGATACATGCATTAACACATAAGGTAAGCAAGATGCACTTTCTTTTGCCCTCCCCCCTAAGCGCAAACATCAAACTCCGCTTATGGTGCGGAACCCCCACAGCTGCCTGCATACCAGGGAAAAGCCAGTATGATGCCTATTTGCATGCAATGTAAGTCTGTTTTCTGGGACGAACTAGATGAGGAACAGGACTGAGAGACAAAAGGAGCATTCGGGAATGGTGGAAGACGTCCGGTTTGTACCGGATCGCAGGTGAAAACAAAAACGACGTGGCGCTCAGTAACAGGCCGACTTTTCTGCATCCAAGGTCAGCGGTCGGCCTCCACAGTGTTATGAGAATCTCTCCGCAGCGCTCGTGGGTAAGTCCTAATGCTGTTATACTGTCACATGTGAATGGAAACAGGTGTGACTGACCTTTATAAATAGCTCCTGTATGCTAAAAGCTAATTCAGCCAGGACAACTGCTGAACACAGGTGATATATTCCCATTGATTCCCTTGTGCCCCACAGCTCACGTCAATACTTTATTATGGAACCGACTGCCCCAGGGAATTATGGGACATTACCCTGGAACATGAGGAGTGACAGTGCTCGGGAGCCTTAGGGTCATTCTGCGGCAGCCCCGTGCCGCACATGTTGCCTGTTAGCTATTGGTCTCACACGCGGTTACTTGTCATTGTCCGGCTGATTTTACCCCAGAGATAATCAGAATCGAAATCAGAAACACATCCTTAGATATGTTGCTTTATACATGCGAGGGATTTGCCTTGGCTTTGCTCCTGAACAGACATTTAACGTTGGCGTTATACATGGTAACATATATAAGTCAAGAGATAAAGGTAGGGAGAACAGTGAGGAGAAGAAATAGTTTGTCTTTTAAAGCAGTGTTTTCCAATCCAGTCCTCGGGGACCCAGATTCGGTCCATGTTTTTGCTCCCTCCGAGCTCCCTGCCAGAAAGTCTGAATTTTTGCTCCTCCTGTTTCCCAGAGGGAGCAAAAAGGTGGACTGTCTGTGGGTTCCTGAGGACCAGATTGGGAAACACTGTTTTAAAAGGTTAATGTACCTCTGCAAGTGGTATTAGTGGTGGCCGAATCAAGTATTGGAGTGTGCAAAAGTGTAAAACATTAAATGTATATCTAAGTATATTCATGTTTTGTGCTCTTTGAGGAAGTCTCTCAGGCAAACAAGAACAAAGAAATCAGTATAGTGCAGAGCTCCGAGACGCAGAGCCAGAGTGGTGGCCGTGGGGGAAATATTATGGCCGAGATCAACACGCTGAGGTAATTCGCCTGATTCGTGGAAGGGCATCTGCTTGCGAATTCTGCTGATGTCTCGAAGTGATTCGCGGGCTGCCACGTTTGCCTGGTTCAGGTTTTGAGAATGGAATGATTAGAATTTATTTAGTATCGGACATGTACCTGACGTCAGCTTTAAATGCATTTCGGTGATTTAAATACGAATATTTGGTCAAACATACTCTACCTTGTCAGTGTTTGCAATTCAAATAGGTCTAAGCCTTAAATAACTGCGGCTGTTTACTGCCGGTTACAGCCAGCAGTCCACTGTGTGATGAAATTGCAGATCATTAAAGTAGAATTCCTTCCTAAGTCAGTCACAACACTTCTCGCTGCACCATGAGAAAATCTTTTCCGGATTATTGCTTCCGAGTCCCCCCCCCGCAACGAGCCGGAGCACTTGCCAGAATTCCTTCGCTGAAACGTGGTTTTATCCTGCAAAGCCTGCACCTTTGCTTGCATTGTCTCAAACTGTTGAGTCTGGATAGCGGGGGGATTCCTTATGAATATATTTTGGTTATTAAAACATCTATCTGTTTATGTGTCTCTTTGAAGTACTAATTACACTGAGCTCTAAAGCAGGATTGTCTGTTGCCTCTTCCTGCGGTGATCATTAAGCCACGGACCAGGCGAGAACTCTTTCCTATTGCCGTGGCCTCAGGTATCCTGCTCTACGCCTGTGTATTGATACAGTTGATACTGCCCGAAAACTCCGTCTTGCTAAAGGGGAATGTCAGTTTTCCAAATATAAGATCAATTCATCTTAATGAGATCTTTGAATATATTACCACGTATAATTTGGAGTTTAAAACCTCTAAGCTGATCCTTTATGCTAGTTAATGTCTGGCTGTACTGAGGAATGAAACAGGGTTTTGCTTTTATGATAGTGGGCTGACCGCAATTTGTCGAGGACTCCTCTTTTTAAGTACCGGGGAAGTGTGATGGTGATCTAGGGTAAAATTTATGGCGTTCCTGTTCTCCGTGAGGGACTGAGGTAAAATCCAGCTTCAGACAATAATGCCCATGTTAACCGAGTCCACAGGATTAAAACAATTTAAAAAATGGGCAACCAAGGGTAGTGGCTGAAAATGGGGGGTATTCATCCTGGTCTTGTGTTCTAAGACTCATACAGTATGAGAACCCTATTCCCCTGGAGCAGCCTGTGTGGTGGCGGGACCGGGACCAGCTGTCGAGTTACTTTGCTCTGCCGGCCGTCTCTGAAGTAATTTTCTTTCCCATAAATGCCATTGCCATCTCATCACATATCAGAAGCCCAAAGGGGTCAGTGTTGGCGATCAAAGAGGAGGGGGCGGGGGTGGTGGTGGTGGGGGGGTAACGTGCAGGCTGATTTCACAGTTTAAGGTCTGTGTGTCTGTTGCCCGAGTATTGTATTGCGAGCCGTCACAGGCACAAGCTGCATTTCTTTCATACATGTAAACGATCATCGCTATGTAAACACAGACGACCAATAGAAAGTACAGACTGCCACCCTCCTGCCTTAAGACACCAAGCTGTGTAATGGAGTTATTAAAATTCAGACAAAAATAAAAAAAAAAAACACATAAAAACTAAACAGTTAAAATGAGGTTAGGGTATGGCTACATACTGCAGCTCCACAGGCAAAATTTTGAAATGCCAATCCCCACAATGCCAATCCCCACAATGCCAAACCCCTTTCTCGGACTGTTAAGGTGCTGGACTGTTTCCTTGTTTGCAGCTGACTCCTGTTGCACTGGTGGTGGCACCGATGAGCCTCTTCATAACGTTGGCAGCGTACGCTGGCCTTTAGAGGGTCACTGATCCTTCATTAATGTATTTAGCACAAACAGTCCCACTGAAACCTGCGTGCCGATTCCAGAAAAGTCCTCCAGGCCATTCTGTCCTATCGAGCAGTGAGCGGCAGAGAGACAATTACCGTTTGGTTTCCCCACATCGGCAAGTGTGGGGAGGGGTGGTATTTTAATTAAAAAAAAAAAAGAAAAAAAAAAAAGCGAAATTTGTGCTCAGGTTGGTGATTCAGTTTAAGACAAGATCGGGGTTGGCTATAGAAGATGAAAAATATTAGCCATTGATTTGTTCTTTATCATTCTTAATGTCGTTTTTCATGACGCTGGGATTGCGTGGTGATTTGGTCTTGATTGCACAGAGCAAATTGTTGAGTCTGAATGGCTGTTGAGGGCGTGCGTACACGTCCTTCATAATTCAATAAGAGTGTTGAATTGATAGGGATAGGCAGGTATAAATGATGTGTGGTCTTGAGACTCGGCCATCCAGGTAAAAATCGACACAGAAGAAGTAGACTGCCCTGAATTAAAGCAGACAAGCCTGTGCCCCCATCCCTGCCCCCGCCGTGTGCCCTTATATATTTATTACCCAGCAGGGGAATCGAAATCCTTCTCTTGCCCTACTCTCTCGCATCAAGATTGGACTGTGATAGCATCTGAGTCACTATCGCTGGATGATAGTGCTCAGCCTTCTTTAGGATTATGGGTAATAAACACGCTTCCATATGTATGTACTGTAGGTGACAGCACAACCCTAATCCATGGTGAGGGTTATGGGGTAGGATAGTCAGAGTAAGCTGTTTACCGCCTCATAATCAACAACGTGAAAATGTTATTGGGTGATTTTTGACCCGCGTAACCGGGGGAGGGAACTCACCTCTCCTGAACATCACACATGAGCTAAGCTAATGTCTACCAGATGCTATAGACAGCAGTTTGGAAATGAAAGTGCACCTTGAAATCTCAGAAGTCCAACAATGACACCAGCTTGACACCAGTATAAAGACATTTTTTTAACATCACACCCTCACGATGGAATCACCAATAGGAAGCATTTTGTGCTGCATCCGGTTTTTTTAATTTGTAATTTATCGATATATAGATTAATTGGGAACTAAATATATTCTAAAATCAATAGGTCACACATTACCTCATTGTGGGGACACACCATATTGGCCACTGGGGCTTTGTTTTCCTTGATTGTAGTGGCTCATTCTTCAGAGTGCCGGAGTCCGCTGACCTTGTGGGCCTCCACAGCCTTGCTTAAACGTAAATTCATAGCACAAAACGCATCAGTAAAATGCACTCCAAGGCGCACCTGAAGCAAGAGGCCATAGCTCTGATGCCGCCACTAAATTGATTGAAAGGTTTCCATTGGGATTGTGGAGTAATGCGACTTGCAATCCAAATAGCGACCTTAATTAAATATTTATGCGGTGTGCTGGGCCCACTGCTCCTGGAGTTCTCGGTACTGATCAAAACAGAAATCGCTCTGCATGTTCTTGCTCCATTTGCACAGTGAATCACGTTATATAGCTCCACGATTTCAAAGTTCAACAAATTCAACCTCTTTATGTAGTTTCCTTACAGCTTATTTTTGCCAGTAACATTTGTAAGATCTGAGACAATCATCTAAATATTTCTTCTCGCGTATGTATGAAAATGCTTGTATAGCATATAATGCTTTAAGGACATATTTTTTTATTTCAACATAACATAAAAAGGCACTAGACTAAGCGCAATATAGAAATGTATAATTTATTGTTGCTCTGGTAAACTGCTGATGATTATATCTGAAGCACACTCCAAATATATTCAGAATGTCTTCTCGGACTTGCTATCCCCTGCCTGGACAAAGGCGGCCCCTTTGGTCGCCACCTTAAATCAGACACCAATGCGGTGGACTTCACTACAGAGTTTGCCATTACTTATCACAGACGTTGACAGGCCCAGTTCTGGACCCAGGATTTATTTCAAAGGGTAACAGATGTGGACGCAGCAGAAAATAGGGTCAGCTCCCTACAGCGAGCGATGTGCTGTTTCATCACCCTGGTCCCACTTGTTTTACAGAGATCTCGAATAGCGGAGCTCCTCACGAAACCAGAGCAAAGAAACTTACGGGGCGCGTTAATCTTTCTAATCAGTATGATAAACACAGTTCAAGTCATTCCAGCTTTTTTAACAGCTGACTTTTATTTTTTAGGCGGTGCTAACGTGTTTTTATTCTTTTTGCCTATGACTATGCATGACGTTATGTTGTGAATTGTGTAAAATTCATATTCTGCACCCAGATTTGCCTCAGGGCTTATTCTTTTCGAACTTCGTTTGTTTCTATGTCTGCTTTTGTTCTGTATGTTTTTTATTTCCTTTTAACATGACTGTTTCTTGCTTTCATTCATTCAGTTAACATGGGCAGAGCTCAGGCAATTTGATACAGGCATGTGTCATATCCCTGCCAGTCTCCTCCCTGTCATAGCCCTAACAAGCCACGTGATACTCGTGCATCCCTCTTGTCTTGCCTCTTGTGTGGAAATCACTACCAGCTGCCTCTTGTTAGACCCTTTTTAGTCTTTATACTTAAGGACCGGTTTGTCTCATCATCCCAGTCCTGTCACTGATGTCCAATCTCCTTGGTGCTTGTGCCTTCCCTGGTTCCACTCCTCCCATTTTGGTCCCTCGAAGTCCTGTTGATTTCCAGTCTCTGTTCATTGAGTTCAATAAAAACCCCCTTTGTTTCGCCATGACTCCTGCCTTCGATTCCTCCATCCTGTATGTTGTGACAGCATGTTAAAAGTCAGCACAGGACAACATGAAAATGCAGCACTTGCCAAAAAATAAACCAAAATGACAATAATAGTCTTGACAAAATACAAGAGTAATGTGAGCATTTATCACTGTTTGGGGTGCAATTAATTTATGCCAGTCTAACTAAAATAAGGTAATATATGTGTTCTCACCACCTGTAGTAGAACAGTGAGTTTAAAATGCATCTTGTACTTAGAAGTGACAGAACACTGAGGCATTATTCACAAAAAAGTCATGACCCACGACCATTCCGGCAGAATGTCTTTACCTGCCTGGGTTATTGTCATGGAGATGGTTTTCTTTGCACATTCAGCTCCATCTCATATTTACGCCTTCCTGCGTTTATCCGCTGCAAGAAGATGTGCCTTTACCAGTGTTGCGTTTTTATGAAGCCTGCTCCGGGTCAAGATATCGAAATGGTAATCAATTACGGTAGATGATCTCCATAGATGCGGCAGTTAGCTGCAGTATTAGTAAAAATATGAAGCGAGGGAGAGAGAGAGCGAGAGAGAGAGAGAGAGAGAGAGAGAGCATTTAAAATGCTGTTTCTGTCTTGACTGAAGACCCGGTGTTAGAAAAAAAATCCTACCTGCCAATAAAGCTGTTTTGCACCCTTTCTGTGAGGTAGGGGGCACTTAACCTGAAGGAGGATCACGATGGGTCTTTCTTATCAGGGAAGAGAAAATGAGAATGTAAATAAAATGGTTTGAAAGTGCATACAAAACACTTTGGGTGCCCTTGATGGGTCTGCGTGGCTGAAATGGCATTGTTGCTCTATGGAAGTTGACAGCACCCGATAGATGCATGCAGGGGGTCTTGCATACGGAATGAAGGAGCGTGCCACACGGAGAGGCCGGACGATGTTGTTTTCTCTAAGAAACCATGGTCTGAAATGCCAATCGGACAGTAAGAAAAAAACCAGCTGTGGACACAGTGTTTCTGACCGGGGCACAGCAGATCCACGGTGAGGCCTCGCCACCAAAATGTCACACTGACTCCTGCCTACTGCAGCAACAACAGCGAGCTGCTCCCTCCTGCACCTCCCCCGGCTGCCCCGAAAGGCTCCCGCGTGACAGTGACTCGGCTTAATCTCCCACCGTGTCACAGGCTATACGGCACCGTGCATCTCCCTGTCATAGCTGAGCTGCGACATTTAGGTCATGTGCGTTCAGTGTGCGGCGCGAGTTCTGCTGACACCTCCATAAACAAAAAAAAAAACAGACCTTGCAGAAGATCTTGAACCTACGACGCAAGCACGGGGGCAACTGCATCGCATTCTTCTCCCAGGAAAAAAAAAGAAGAGAGAAATGGTGCCAAATGTGAATCATTTTCTTGAGATGTGCAAATCATCGACCGTCACACTGCCTCCTAAACCTATGGGTTTCTCCATTTTTTAAATTTTCGTTTTTCTGATACAATGGTTCAGCCAAGATTGCAGTTGCATTAAAAAGTAATGAACACAGCAGTATGGCCAGGTAATTTGTAATGATCGTGGCCATTCATCAAAATTATCCTTGGTCGGAACATAAGTTAAGCATATTATGAAATATTAAGCATGGCAAGGGCATAATTGGATTGCAATTATACGGGATCCAAGTATAGAAAAGGCTAGCAGGTCATATCACTGTAGGCTCAAACACAAAGTCAACATCTCCCAATGTTTTACCGATGATTCTTCTTAAACCCGGCTTCGGTACTAACCAAGGTGACTCCCAAATGTCAAAGATTATTTATCATGTCCCACGTCACAGAGTGAAATACACATTATAATAACCTTTCATAAGTCATTTGAGTGAGTGATGCTGTAATTTAATACCATTACAATGGATATCACAATTGGAACAGATGGGGAGCGATGAAGTCATGAAGGGAATGCAAAGGGTTGTAATATCTAAATACTCCACTTTCCCCCCCTATTATTTCATCCTGTTTCAATTTATAACATCAGATTACATTTTCAGATGCAGTGAACCAAACTCCAAGAAATCCCATTGACATTATTGCCGTGTTTTTTTTTTTCTTTAATTTAATAGCGGCGGCCGCGCTCCGTGTGCCACGTGCTGTACGATTATCTCGCTTGAGCTGCATCATGGATCATTGCGTTTGCTACAATCTGTACATTAATGTGTGAAATGGATTTAATAGAAATTCTAACGTGCCAAATGCCAGCCACGCATCTGAACTTTTTCCTGTACGGTTAACCATCCTTTTAAAAATACTAATAATAATACTAATAATAACAATCACTAGATTTAAATAGCTTTTGAGCTCTGGATAAAGCACGGCATAAAATATTTATTATTTATTATATTATTTAATATGTGACAGCTTGGTATGGAATTGAATGGGGATAATATAAAAGTACTTTAAAGCATGTAGTAAAATTTAAAGCAACAGTATATATCTCTAGTACTGCAATATATATATATATAACTTTTATGAAATAAAATTGGCTATGAGCCAAATCTGTAGATATATAGCAGATTCCAAATCTTTAGATTCTCCTTAATCTTGAACAGCCCCCAAGCACAATGCGATCTGTAAGCACTTTATATTCCTGTAGGACATCGTCATGCCTGGGGTGTACTAGAGATAGACACTGGCCCCATTCGTAAATTCATAGCTGGATAATGTGGCCCAAGTTACATATTAACCATATTTGAATCTGCTAAGCCTTCTGAAGTTCATCCATACCAGAAAATAAGCTTTGCACTTTAGATACATCATTTACGTCAACATGAGTGCAGAGATAAAAATGACGTCATTGCCATGCTGTCGAAAGCTGCGGTTTTTAATGTGTTTTGTGATTTCAAAGCGATTCTACTTTGTCAAGCAATGTCCCCGATATAAGCAAAGCATGCCATTGGTTTTAAAGAACTTTTCTAAATTTCAGTGTACAGGAGACTGAGTTGTTCCATGTTGAGGCAGACTGAGAGAACTCAAGTTGTGTTAGCCCGTTGCCGGGCCTGCTTAGGGACCTGAACTGGTCTAGTTAGGGATATTGTGGAGTTTTAAACAATAGAATTACTGAATGAATCAACAAACAAACAAACAAACAAACACACACACACACAGCCAGTAGCCACCACTGGTGTTTGTGCAGGCAAAAGCATTCATATAGCGCGGGTCTGAATTGCACTTCCCTGAAGACATTTTCCGGAAGGGAGCTCCTGGTGTCCCGGGCCATATTCTCGATCTCTTGGGTCCACTCCCCGCGTGGGTCCTTGTCCCAGGAGCGCATAGTAATGGTGGCCCAGTCACTGAAGACTCCTTTTGAATAGTCATGCGGTCTGGGGGGGGGGGGGATAGAAGCATGAAGGGCAGAGTCAGGCACACTCGCAGTGTAGACACACAAGCACACAGGTGTACCTGGAAGCCAGCAGCGTACATAGATCGCGTTCCGCCAGGGCTGATCAGGCAGATCGGCAGGTTCCCTTTCTGGCTGCAAGACAGTGTGAGTCCCCAAGCTGGACCTCCCTGCACAGGCGTCAACCTCACATATATGTAACCCAATGCTACTGAAAAACTAGATCACCAGTTACTCAGTCACTGGTATTTTGTTTTCTTTCCCCATTTCCTTTATCCAGTGCCAGATTTGGCCTTTTTAATCTCTCACTCTTACAGGCTCCTGCAATAATCATGTTACCATGAGTAAAGTCACCTGATATGTTCCTTTGGGGTCAATTTGACCCCAGGGTAGGTGTGGATGCTAATGATGGGTCGTGTAGTCAAAGGATTGGATTTATTGGTATTGATTAGTTCCACCTGTCTCTCATTTTCTCAGAAATGTGCATAATGGGCTGTACCGTTTCCTCTCCCTTGGCGTCCTGGAACCTCATGTTGCAGCCAGTGCTATGTTATTTATTTGTTTGTTTGCTTGTGAATCATGCTCATACGTACATAATACTGGCATCACCACTGGTCAGCCCCTGCCCTTATTGCCATAGACCAGTGTTTCCCAATCCACAGACAGTCCACGTTTTTGCTCCCTTCCAGTTCCCTAAAATGAGGAACATCTGGCAGGAAGCTGGGAGGGAGCAAAAACGTGGCCCGCCTGGGGGTCCCCATGGACCGGGTTGGGAAATACTGCCATAGAGGGAAAGTTTTCCAATAAACCTGTTAAATGCTGTCAAGTCCCTGTCTCAGGTGGCTCACCGCCACAACCTGAGATGCCCCTACACTGTGACATCCTTTAATAGCCTTATTGACAGCTGTGTTACAGCGACCCTCTAGTGCACCGTGCAGAGAGCAATCGGCAGAGTGTGCAGCTTAATCGAAGCTGTCATTAAAAAAACAGGAAAAAAAAAAAACAAATCTGCTGCATAATCACAGGGCAAATCCCGTCCGCATGCCTTTGGAATTTAAGGACGAAATCCACCGAAGCCCGACACGAGCATGGAAACTCCACACAGACCAAGCCGGTGTCACAGCCGTTTGTATGCGAGGTCACAGCGTTCCCCTCAGAGCTGGCCTTCACTTTTTTTGGTATTTATGTAAATATTGGATTAAAACATTCGGTAACGCTTTCCGTTAACTGCACCTTACATTCATTATGCATTCCTAGTGTGAAAGTTTTTCCATAAGATTGCTTTTTCTCTCCAAAAACAATTTTGAATGTGGTTTTATAAAGTCATGAGTAACATTTTACTTGAGGGGGCACAAATAACTTAGTGACTCAGTTACTACTCAAGTATAAATCATGAACAAATAAAGTAACTGCATGAAATACATGAACCATTATAACTGATTAATGATGAACCAACATGTGAGCATTACCTAACTAATGCTTAGTTTCTGGTTAATTAATACATTAAGTAAGGGTGTACTACTACATTATTTGTGCCCCCTCACCTCAACTAAAGTCAGTTAATGCTTCCCATCAATGGGTGACACTGTGGCTTTGGGGGGTCCTTCATACCTCCAGGGTTGTGGGTTTGAATCCCGCCTCTTGGGGTTCCCCACATACTCCTGTTTCCTCCTGCACTGAGAACATTCAGGAAGGCTCACTGGTATCTAGAAGTTTCCCATACTGAATGATCACGTATAGGCTGGTGTCCCATCCATCCAAAGTGCCTCCCAGCTTTGTGCTGCCTGAGACAGACTCCATGCGACCCTCACCAGGATAAGTAGTTGGAAGCTGAACTGACTCTTCCCTCTTCTCCATTTTGGTGCTTGAAGAAATTTCAGCCGTTAGTCATAAAGTTGCAACATGTTAAGCGAAATTCCCAGAAGCCTCCTTGGGTTTCATTTGACATTTGTGCTTAGAGCTGCAACTGTAGCATCAATAATAAACATGAACCAAGGCATTAAACTGGATTAGGCTAAATCTTTTAACAGCAAACACAAAAAACAGTCACCATGTTCAACTGCGTTGAGCCACATGGTTCTAACCAGCAGAGCTTGACCGCTGAGAGGGCATCACGGTAGTGTCTAAATCCCATGCTTGATAGGAGATCCCCACAGTCAGAGTGGGTCCAGGCGGATCAGTGTCTGTGTGGATTGCAATTCAAGCCATGCTGAGTTTCGGATGCCTGGTGAGGACAGAGAGTCCCTTTGTTTTAAAAACTAGAGAGACCGGGGCAAGTGGAAGGGGGCAGATCGGTACAGGAGCAGTTGGTGACAGATATCCAGCTTATGTCATAACCCAAGCATCAAGCACGCTGCCCCTTGCTGGCACTCTATCGGGTGTCTGAGCGACAGCTCATTAATGGAGTCCTACTTCCACGGATGATTTCGGGTTCGGCCTACAGAGCCTCATAACAAATTCATTAACAGCGGAGGCCAGAACACCCACTTTCCCCCACGTCTGGAAAGTCTGCAAAGTTTGCTATTCATCAGTGTTGTTTGAATAACCTCCCACCTACAAAATGACACTCGGGTGCATCTTTCCTGACCTGTAAACCCCGCCCCCCCATCTACCTCCACGGGGGGCACGGGACACTGAGCTGAATGACTTTGCTTTGGCTTCTGCCTTCAGTGCTGACAAGGGAATATTTCAAATTGTACAAGCCTTTCTTTATCACTGCCTGTTTCATGTTTCCTCCTGCCAAATAGTGGAAATAAGACTTATGCATGTATTATTTTTACATTAAACACAACAGCATGGGCAAACAGATACATATTTAACTAGCAGACTGATAAGATTGTTAAAATACACATCTGAACAGAAAATGGTTTCAGCAGTCCATATTCCAGAGATAGTGGAGAGTGTGACTTTTATCCCTATTCATCATTCTTGGACATGCTCATTGATTTCTGCAGGAATATAAAGTCTAGTGACAGCAGAGGACCTGCATCTGTGGACAAAATCTATGCACGCCTTTCCGGAATATTTTGGATTTGATTAATGGCCCATTTGACTGTTCTCCATGAATCAACAGCCTGCACTGGTAATACTTCCAAAACGGAGTTGCAGGCTTGGAAATTGGTGTGGAGATTACGCAGACATTTTACGGGTGTTCAGATTTTTCTAGAGAATTTGAAGTACAAGGGGCAACATTTGTTGCACTAGAACCATGTGAAACTTCTAGAATGCAAGACCTTGTCTGCCCCATTCGACTGCAACTCTAACAGGAACCCGTGACGGATGGCTGTTTTGTTTTTCGTTTGTGATATACGATGAAAAAAGTACCATTTGACAATTCAATATGGGATTTTCACAGATGGGTCTGTAGTTAGAATATGGCTGCTGAAAGCTTTAGAACTACATTATCCAGAATGCCATGCTTTCTCTGTCACATGGCAATAGTGTCAAGCTAATAGTACTGTACTTTGCCAAACAGCTGCTATTTAAAAGCACCACTGGGGGTAATAGTGCATTATGTGGAGCAAGGGAAAGGTTTGCGATGAAGATGCTGTTGGCTTTATGGAGTCGTGAACCAGCCAATCAAACACTTGCATTTTGTATCGATGTGTCCCTGATGGATTATAAAGAGGGGCACATCCTTAGGCATCCTTTGTGGGTTTTGGTTTGTTTTATATTATCTTAGCCTGATTCCTCAGCATTATATTGTATCTCTTGCCTCTGGGTTGTCTAAATACAGTGCAGCTCCTCTTCTATCACCTAGAGGAACCCTACTGCTGACTCTAGTCGCCATCTACGATTTCATGGTGCTCATATCAACTTTATGACTGCGCCTCAATTCGGAACCTCCATTACGGTGATTAAAATGTGGAGCTGCAACTACAATGACAGACAGAAGACGGATAGGCAGCTTATGGCGATTAACGAAAAGACGGTAACACTTCAAGTAGGATTATGTGCTCAGTCACTGCTTTATTTATCTTTATTACCGTTTAATTCCCCACCACCTCTTTTACAATTAATTTAATGAATAATAATAATAATTATTATAATTATCATTATTATAATTATTATTATTATTATTATTAAAAAATATAAACCATTAGTCAAAATTGAACACGAATAATGTTTTGTACCTTGTTGGTGTGTGTCCATCCCTCGACTGCATTTCTCGTATCAGGCTTTGTACCTGTTTTTCTGGATCCTGATTAATGAAGCCATAACTCTTCTGATTGCTACACGTTCCTCATAAAAGAATTAAACAAAACCTGTTCTGGCCAAAAACTGTGTGCTTTCTGAATTTTACTGTTTGTTGTGTGATTATTACGGGATGCCGTAAGCTGTCCTTCAGTGCCCTGAAAGGCTCCTATAAATAAAATGCATTATTATTATACTATAGTGCAGTTAAAGGGGCCTCAGGCTGCTAGGGTCCTCCACAAGCCGTATGTACATCTTGTCTCATATCTCAGTGGACTGGTCTGGAAACGGCAATCACACCATTGGCTGGTAACCATGCCTGGGCATCTCTGGGCAGGTCTCATTGCAAGATTCCAAGCACTAAGTAGCATTTAACACCAATTACAGCCCCCAATTCTGGTGTTCCATCAGGACCGGACAGTCTTCTTTGGCAGTCAGTCGTTTCTGGGGAATTTTTGATGACTTTGAATCAGATCAAAAACCTGTCAGAGACCTGAAACACTTACAGTTTGATTCAGGAATATCTGTCACAAAACATTTTTTTTACCACCGGCTCAGGCGGAATATGTTTCTGCTACTGAAAATGTGTTTGCCTGGACAGGGGGGCATCGAGCATGAGCCGATGAGCTCTGGAACTGTTATGTGCCCTTGTCATTACATCTGTATGGCTTCAGTGTAGGTCACTGTGGAGAAGAATGTCCATTAAATAAATGAAAATATAATTCTGGTCAAAGCTGATGGCTTTTATGCCAACCACATGTGGCACTGGAATCATCACAGGCATAAAAATAACACAGAAACACTATCAGATACAGTACTGTGCAAACGTCTTCGGCAGTCGGAAGTAAGTGTGTATCTGCTCAGAGAAAAACTATGTAACATTATAACACATGCAAATTCTGTTCTCAAAAGGTTATTGACAATTTGCTAGATGAAGACCTCAGCGGCACCTCAGCTGAAAAATTCCACGTACTTGTCACGTTTCAGCACCAGCTCAGTTAGTTAATTAGTTAATTAGCTCAGTGAGGTGTTTGTTAGCTATACGAGGTGTATTAATGGTCGAAGCAAAAAATACATGGGTGTATGGGATGACCGCTTCTGTTCTCAGACTTTAGGAGAGTCTTAGAAATGGCTACGCTGACAAACTTTGACAGACATACCATCATAGTTCTACAGCAACATGAAATGAATTAAACATCTTTTTCTTTTACTGCTTGATAAGTTTACATAGTGCTGTATCTAAAAAAACATTGGTAGGGCTATGGGCCCTGCTTCTAGAGTATTTTCCCGCTCGTGTTGTATTAGCCTTGAGCTAATGTAGCTCCTTGGTCCACTGCTCCTCACTCTTTCTCTGTTTCTCGTGTTCTTGAGAGTTTGGGGTTTCTTCTGCTGCCTAAAAACAGGCGGTCATGCAAATTGGTGCCTCAAAATTGTCCTTATAAGTACGTGTCCCCCCCCCCCCCCCCCCCCCCCCCCC
>JAODLC010000021.1:17777749-17806780 GCA_026781145.1 Hippopotamyrus pictus
TCAGGGACGGTTGCTTGCTTAACTTTGTTGTGCTGGTGCTGCGGCTATTTTCATTTCGCTGGGAGCGGCACTTCTCCGACTCTGCTGCGTGCCTCTGCTTTATGTGCTGGAATAAATTAGTCGCGCTGCTTCCTTTGGTTGCAACGGTTTTTAAAGTCTTTGCAACGAGGACTTGTTTGGTCTGTGTCCGACGGCGCAAAACCGAACCAATTCTATATTACAGATGTAGCAACACCTTTCTTGGGCACAAGCGCCAGCTTTACCCCTGTCATTGCCATGTTGTTTATGAATCCGCTACAGTGTTTGGGTGCGCCGCGCTAATTAACCCTGAAGAATGGTGCGTCGGATTAGTTCCGCTTTTGGCGCTCGTGTGTAAAAAAAAAATAAAAATAAAATCGATTTTCATGAAAACACATCGTCCTGAACTGTAAATTTGAATTAATCGATTAAATCAATTTATCGCCCAGCTCTAACTGTAGGTTTAAATATATCTTCCTGTAAAAACAGAAATGACCTCATCAACACACGTGCATGAGATAATGCGTTAGATGTGATGTCATCGTAGTTGGGCCAGAAGGTCACACACAGCTCGGAGTGCGCTGTAAGTGAATCGACTTCTACTGAACATTAGGCAATGCTCTCCGGGTCTGGCGCAGGGAACGTACCATCATTGCGTCTTCATCAACTCATCGCGAATGGACTCAAGATAATCAAGGTTTCCCTTTGTTGTCCTTGCAACACCCCTAGCACTGTGTAAACATCTCTGTGCTCCTCACAATGATATCTGGGATTTCGTTAGTTTGTGTTGCTGCTCCAGCAGACACAGTAAGAACAAAGTGAAGTTTGTCGAACCCTTGATCATCTACTCTCAGCTCGTTTTGTGTCCATATTGCTTCTCCAGGCAGTGCAAGCCTTCCTGAAAGATTAGAAACTGGGTAAATGTTACTGAAAACTCTGTCAGTGAGACATCTCTCATTGGACGCCTGCAGGCCACTATCATGTATAATGGTATTACTGCTATTTTTTTCTCTTTTTATTTCTATACATACTCATTGAATTTGAAACCAGATTATGCCGATATTAGCGTTTCTTTTGTTTTTATTCGTTGCATGAACAGGCAGTTACTTATTAGCGGGAAAAAATACTTTGGCAAATATAAATCAGTATCTGTGATTCCTGGGCTCCTCCTCAAATGTATATTTGTAAATGTATAATTATTCTATAAACCAGGCTTGATGGGGAAGGTAATGGATGTGCATCAGCAAGCAGAAGAAGATCCCGAAAACAGAAATGCGAAACGTGATCGTTGGGCTTTTGGGTCAATACTGCGATCCCATCATGGATCCTGGCTTTCCCAGACAGCTCCTTCACTGGGAGAAATAAAGCTGTGACTAAAAAATTAAAGTCATGACACATTTACTGTTGTCCTGAATCAAGAGTTTGGCTCACCTTCTCACAGACACCGTTTTCGGTGATGGATTGTCATGTTGAAATGTTGCTGTACTGTGGGGTCTAGCGGGCGCGAAATACAGACTTCAGTCAGAAAGTGCCAAAGAGCTGTCAAGTGCTTTGAAGTGGTACCATTGCAACTATGACCCATGAGGTTATATTACAGCAGGGAGCCACCTTAGGGATATATGGGCCAATCGCTATGCATTACTCATAAACGTGCAGGACCCTGAGGTGTCTGCACTGAGCATGTACCCAAAGGTCAAAAGGTCAGCTCATTTAAATGCATCTGCCTTACTGTGAACCCATTCCTGTTGTACAAATAAATACGGAGCCTGTGTCTAGATTTTGTCCCTCTGTAGCATGTAGGAGGAACACCTACA
Source organism: Hippopotamyrus pictus (assembly GCA_026781145.1). Lineage (NCBI taxonomy): Eukaryota > Metazoa > Chordata > Actinopteri > Osteoglossiformes > Mormyridae > Hippopotamyrus > Hippopotamyrus pictus. The sequence goes on from JAODLC010000021.1 coordinate 17,779,582, forward strand.
TGTAAGAGTCTAGTTAGTATAATTTGGATACCTACCGGCGGAAAGCAGCTGAGCAGGTAAGGACTTGCGTATATCACCAGAAGGTTGTAAGGCTCAGTTTCAGAAGGACCTGACGTCCTTTCGAGCAAGACTCAGTGAGTTAGCAAGACCGTGCCTAATAAGGAGCAAAAGAACAGCATTAGGCTGAGCGGCCAGGGTGGATAATGAGCATCACATTAGCTTGTGAGGCAGCTTCCTCTGTAAGCGCGGCTCTCTTTGGAACTGGTCCCATGCTCCAGTATGCAGGCCGGGTCGTTTAACGGCGGGCCGGTTTTCTTGGACCTCTTGAAAATGAGCATCCAGGCCGTCAGCAGTTCAGTGTGGTATTGATGGAACCGACTTTACAGCCTGATCAATTCACGTAGCCTTTAGGCTTAAGATATCCTGACTGCTGCCGTTTGACGAATGGGCTTGCTGCCACCGTCCAAAATGTGCGCGTGATTCTTTCCAGGTTAAAGCGGACCACGTGTGTTCCGAGAGCCTGTGGCGGTAATGACTCTCGCTGATTAGACCCACACTTCGCCAGAGGCCCGAAATCAGCATTTGCCTCGAAACGTGTGTCTGACCCCATTCGGTGAGCCATAGGCCATTCATCTTGGGTCTGCCAGACCCGGTCCTCTGTGCCTTCGTAGGGAGTGTTTAGCTCAGTGGGGCTTCTGCAGGATGTACTCCAGAGAGTAGATCATAGATTATCTGTAATGGTCTGAACCCCGAGAGATGCAAGGCGGCCATTAAGGGAGTCCGCTGTGGTCTGCATGTCTCTGGGGTTCAGGGCTTCTCTGGAATGCCTATGACTGGGGATGATCACCTGGTAGGCATTTATGGCAGCTGACTATATGCTCCCAGGCTGGGAATAGCCTCTTGGCGTTAGGCCGTCACGGAGAGGCGAGACGCATGCACACATGGCATATTGACCGCCGCCCGGCCTGCGCTGCGTCAGGATCACCTGTAGGTGGCGTCTCATTATCCTGACAGGTGTGATGGCGGAAATCTCACCCGTCGGCTCGCGCACAGCCGCAGTGTCTCCCGCTGTCTTCCGCAATTAGCCGGCGCTAACTGGAGCGATGGCAATGGAGGTGAATGGGGGGAGGGCGTGCGGGGTGGCTGATGTTACTGCCTGTGTCTTCTTTGGCTATGGGGTTGCTGGCTGTGGAGTCAGAAGGAGATCAAGGCTGCTAGCGCCACGTACCAGGCCAGAGGAAGCTCTGAGTGGAAAGCCAGCCCCCCCACCAGCTCTGGAAATTAATTAGGCCCCCGCTTTGGCTTGGTGACGCCATCATGGCAGATTGGCAGTGCACAGTCTTCAGATTTCAGTAGCACGTCCTTTGAAAGGGCACAACCTCATGCTTAAAGACAAACTCGAGTGTGGCTAAGTCCATAGTAATTGTAGTGAAATACTGTAGTTGAATTTGGTAACATAAATTAATAAAAATATGCATGAGTTGTCATTGGTGGTAGCTCAGGCCGGGGGAACTGACCATAATGGGCTTTTCCAAAAGATTTTCATGACCCGAGAGATGACTAATGATTACTTTTGCAATGCAGATTGTTTCAGTATTACTGTTTATCTTAAAACATTTTCCTCTGGGCCTGTTGTTTGGCTCCATTATCCCTGTAATAAATAATTTTTAAAATGTCCAAATAAATTAATAACTACATTAAAAAACTGAAGTCATGTAATCCAGATTAGGAAGGATAATGATTGCTAATGCCCGGCGGCTGGACGTGAATGTAAACACTGCTTTCGTCCCAGTGTTTGTAGGTGTTGGGGAATGGATTTATTATGGGTGAGGGGCACTACCGTTCAGTAGACCTGGTGGAGATGATGTGTACTTCAGAGAGGCTGGTCACTCCATCAGCAGCAGCCTGCGCCGCCTTCCTAGCGTCTCCCTGCCCTCGCGATCAGTCACCATGAAGCGACAGAAATCACGCCTGCGCGTTTCCACCATTCGGTCTGTCTGTGATGATTCAAAGATTTCATTTGGATTCCAATTCCCCTGCCTTGAGGCTTAACTCTTTTTTAAAAATCTATTTTAAAAGACCAAAGACAGGTCGAATCATCGATTACAACCACTACGTGTGGAGAAAGGTCACGGAATCACCGAGAAATGGCCGCATTTAACTTGGAGCAGCTACAGTGCAGATGTCACTTTTGTCTACTTCCAAATGCGGCCATGTGAGTCAGATCAGAGAGGGCACTGGGTGTGGGGAATATAGAGATCTGCACAGTCAAGAGGTCCTCACCTTAGCGCTGCAGGGAGAATCTCATTAGAGTAGACAAAAAAATGCTCAGGCGAATGACACATTTCCCTGGGGGCCCTGGGGGCTTTTATAGAATCACGACAACAAATTCCTCTTTTGAACATAAATTCCTCAGCTTTGGGGCTTGACGTCTGACATTTTGTGAAGAGCATCCTTGTAAAAGCTGGGATGACTTACGCTTGCCCTGTTCCAAACATTTATCAGATAGTGGAACATACAGGGAAGCGAGCAAAATGGGAAGCTGAACTGAAGGCGAAGTAAAGACAAATAAAGGGACTGTGCCACACCTGCACGAAACAAGGTAAGATGCTATGTGATGGGAGGATTGTGGTTTTGACGTGTTACATGGGATGTTCTCTGTTTGTCCCATGCCACTCCTGCCTAAGTGAAGGGCGGGGCCAGCCCGGGCTGTTTTGGCAATCTAGGCAAGGTTCGCTTGAGCCAGCAAATACACAAACATGCCAGAAAATAGGAAAACACACCAGGAGATGTGAAATCATGCCAGCAAGTGGGTAAACACACCTGAAAATACAAAAACACACCAGCAAATTCGAAAAAATGCCAACAAATACAAAAACATGCCAGCAAATATGAAAGAATGCCAACAAGTGGAAAAGCACACCAGCAAGTATGACAACAAGCCAGCAAATACAAAAACATGCCAGTAAATATGAAAAGACACCAGCAAATGGGAAAACAGAAACATGCCAGCAAGTGAGAAAACACAACAGCAAATGCAAAAACATGCCAGTAAATACAAAAACATGCCAGTAAATGCAAAAACAGCCCAGCAAGTGGGAGAACATGCCAGCAAGTAGGAAAACACACTAACAAATATGAAAACATGCCAGCAAGTACAGACATGCCAGTAATTACAAAAACACGCCATTAATTACAAAACAACAACACACCAGCAAATCATAAAACACACCAGCAAATACAAAAACATGCCAGCAAATGGGAAAACACACCAACAAATATGAAAACATGCCAGCAAATATGAAAACATGCATGCAAGTGGGAAAACACACCAACAGATATGAAAACATGCCAGCAAGTACAAAAACATGCCAGTAATTACAAAAACACGCCATTAATTACAAAACAAAAACACACCAGCAAATCATAAAACACACCAGCAAATACAAAAACATGCCAGCATATGCGAAAACACACCAGCAAATATAACACACCAACAAGTATGAAAACATGCCACAAAATAAAAAAAAAAAACGCAAATATAACAAACATGCCAGCAAATACAAAAACAAGCAGGTAAATATGGAAACACAACAGCAAATATGAAAACATGCCTGGAAGTAGGAAAACAACACCAGCATATGTTATAGTGTCATGTTCACTATCACCACCATGCACTGCCGTGAGTCCAGCAAGCACAATGAGAAACCAGCGAGATTCGGCGAGAGTCTCCGGCTTGCTTTCCACATGCTGCCTACCTTCTGCCTCTTTTTAAAATTCATTTTCCTCTTTGTAATTTGCTGCAAGTGGCCATGATTCAGAGGAAGGGTTAATTAGCACGTAATGAATGCTAAATAGGGGCTGCCTAACATCAGCAGCTCGAACGTCAAACTGAACACTTGCAATATATATGCGCACATATATATATGATCTCCAGCTTGAACCAATTAGTGCTCTTTGCAGAAATAGCTGTCATTTAATATCATTTATATAACTTGCCGGGAACTTTTACTTGTCTAGTGTTTTGGACTGCACATGCACCCTAGATTGTACGGGGTAAAATAAATAAATTGATGATAGATAACAGAGATCAGCTGACCCCCACTGTGGAGCCCTATTCGTTGCTTCTTCACATTTGTGCCTCATAAATAAACATAGCATGTCACGTTGATGTCGGTCGTATTGTCAGTTTGGGGTCAGTTTAGGGTAAATGCCCTGCAGCATAGCCTATTTTATCAGACAAAATTACAATGCATATTCGTGCAAGGCACAATCGCCCTTTTCTAGATAGTAAACCTCTCAACCCCCTGGTAACAAGCTGCATAAATTTCTACCTAATTCAGTAATCCTTTTTTTAATCCTGCAAAAAAATAGTTTATGTGCATATAAACCCATCAATAAATACATGTATTATGGTAACAGCAACGATGAAATGGATACACTGTGAAAACAAACAACTTTTTACTGTATTTTGGGATACTGCCATCTAAAATAACTAAATAAATAAAAAAACGCTCCATGCTTATGGTCAGGAATGAATTGACTGGTATTCAGGCAGTTCCTTACTTAACGACTCTGATGCGATGAATACTAATGAATTTTACAAGCCCTCTAGGAGCGACGGGACCTGTTATTGCGGTTTAGCTGGACGGCCCCACCTGCTAATAGCTAAGTGCTTCAGCGGGGTAGTGAAAATTCTCTGGTTTAAGGTGAATACGAAATGACGCTCCAGGATTATTGACCACCGATGGCTACACTTTACTGAATTATCAGTTGCAGCAGAACTGGGGATTTGCTTACGGAATGGGAAAAGTCCCGAATGGCAGGCAGCAGTATCAACATCGGAATGGCCCCCGCAGGTCACATTGTGAACGTCTGCCCCTCCCCCGGCCTCTCTCCCTCCCACTCCCCATCGCTGTCTCCCTCTCTATCTCCTGATGCCCCATCTCTCACCTCTGTCGCTTTTTCTCCCTCTCCATCTCCAGCCGCACCCCTTCCCCATGTCACTCCCCCTTCCCCCTCTCTCTCCTTCCTCTCTCACGCCTGCAATGCGCCACAGTCCAGAGGAAGCAGCTGACAGTGGGATGATGCATCTCTCCAAAAATGAAAGGGGAACGTTAAGAGGCTGTAATGAAATGTTTCTGTTTAGCACCAATATTGGTTTTCGGATATACACGCTGCAGCCATCTGTAACGATTCCTAAAATGAAATTAGAGTGACTTTCAGAGGCCTTGTCTGGACTGGCCTTGTCAGCCTTTTCAGTCGTCGTTCTGCTTACATGTGTGTATGTGGTCAAGACTGTGGTTTATAAAAAAACTTGGGTAACACTTTGAGGGGGCACAAATAATGTAGTATTAAGCATTACTTATGTATTAATTAACCACAAACTAATTGTTAGCTACACACTGATCTCATGTTCGTTTATCATTCATGCATCATGAAGCATAATTTATCTCAAGCAGTTACTGCAGTATATCTGTTACTATATCTGTTAACTCTGTAAACCCTTGTGAACTACTGAAGGAACACATCATGAACACAAGTGAAATTCTGATCTCATGTTTGTTCACCATTAATGAATCATTATGCAAGTTTATCGGATATATTTGTTCATGATTCGTACTTCAGTAGTAACTGACTTACTAGTCAGTATTTATGCCCCAAGAAAATCGGCACCATGGTCCACTTTTCTGTTTCTTTCTCTTTCTCTCTCTCTTTATCTATCTCTCTGTGGGGAGTATCATCAGAATTTGTGCTGTAACGTTTGACAGGGTCCTTCGGAGGCTGAGCCCGTTTGAGGGAGGAAGTCACTGTGCGTAGGAAGCTGTTGCGCCTGCCTCGCTTCGGGTGAGAACAGAAAGACCCAAAATCTCAGGAAACCTGCCAGGCTGTTCGGGATCGACCACGACAAAGACACGCGGGGAGAAGGTGGGCCTCTGCGATCGCTGGCAGTCAAAGGACCGGCCCGAAAGACAGGCGCAATGCTTCCCTCAGCGCCATGCGACCTGAACCATTCCAGGAAAGAAAAATAATAATAATAAATGGATGACACTTAATAAATGATGAGCTGGACTGGATAGAAATATGAGTTGAGTGCCTACACATTTAAAAACAGGTTTATAAGTTGGTGGAGTCCAATAAATCAATCAGTGTGGAACAGAAAGATCAGGGCTGGTCCTGGAGGTGAAAGAGGGTTAGGCCGCTTTAGTGCTTCTGGCCAACACTAAACCAAAAGAGTCTGATATAACACTGAATGTGGTGAAAAAGAATTGGGGTTAGCATGTTGTGTCGGGAGAAGCAGCAAGCTGAAGGAACCCTCTGGTATTTGGGGGTGGGGGGCAGAGGTACCCACTACATCCACTGCCCCCTGTGTAACGCCATGAGGCAGCACAATCCTACGCTTTCACAACGTCCGGCTGAGGCAAGATCTTCAGCCATGGAAAAAATTCATAATTTTGTCGCTTGCCAGAAAGAAATATATATATATTTTAAAATCTTTTAAAAACTTTTTTTTTTTTTTTTTTTACATAAAAAAGCATTTCTTTGAGGTGCTGTTGTGCTGACTAGGTGTGAGAGGAAAGAGTGATGCAGTGCATTGCGATTAAAGTGTTATAGATCAGTTCTCTAATGTCGTCCTATGGAAAGTCAATCCAATAAATGCTCTTGGCTTACTTAGACTGAAAGAAAATCAACACTAGCCCAGCCGCTAATCTAATAATTATCCGCCAATCACAGCGGAGGCCAACGTCCTTGCCTAGCCCCAGTGTCCCTGGTGACCATATATCATATGCATGCATAATGATCTGCACAGATGAGGATTTTCATGCGGTTTACGCCCCGCCATGCTAATGCACCCACTGTTATACACCAAATTCTTTCTCTCCATATCTTTTAAGATCAGACTCCATTGAGAACATGGTAAGTCCTTTGTTTCTGTGTTAGAATATTGTCCCCAAAACACCCTTCCCTCCTTGGTAACAATACAGATCAACTGAAGCTGTATTTTGGCAATTCTTCGACCTCTAACTCCTGACCTCTGACCCTTAGCAAATTCATTGGCGATAGGGGCCTGATGAATATGGGCACAGTAAGTTGTCTAATAGAGTGCATAGGCCAAAAGACAAGGCAGAGATAGTCGGCATGTGTTCATAACCTGTTGAGAAGCACCGTGCAGTACAGTCATTCAGCAGACTGCCGGAGCCGATGTCCAGCAGTTCACTCGTGAATCATGAACCGGTGGAGTGCGGTGTGAATTGGGGAGGCTGGTAAATTAGGAAAAATGACCCCACAGGAGCACAGATATCTGACAGTGTGCCCATAATATATAATGCTATTTGTAATGTGCTTTTAATGCCTCTTTAAGCTGTCACTCCAACATGAAGAAGAACTGTTTTCTTCAATTACTGGTGTAAGACGCCACATTCCTGCTCTATAGTAGTGAAGCTCAGCTCCATAGTGGGCCAACTTTGGGAAGTTTAGTTCATTTGAAGGTTTCAAAACAACCTTAAAAACTCAACTGCTTTGACAGACAAAGAGAATCTGGCAGTATTGTGTTTATTGTTTTTTTTTTTTTTTTTTTTGGTACTTCTCTGTATGGTCAAGATTGTGAGTGTGTAATGTAACAGGCAGTAATGCAACTCAAATAATTTTATTTACTTTAAGGATATCTGAGCAGAAGCCCCAGGAAAAAGCCTCCTGAGAGAAAATAAAGGAAAATTTTATTCTATAAGAAAATGAAGTATTTATGAAGGCCCCCTGGGCGCCGGCTGCATTCCCTGCCTGCCTCATGGGATTGACTGCAAGATGCCTGCAGCCATGTGCTGGATAAACAGCAAAGAAGGAAGCATGCGTGTATCTCTCTCCAACATTTAAAAGGAAAAAGAAAACACCGTAAGCCAGTCATCACAAACGTTAGTGCTTCGTTTTGCCACCAGGTTATGGAATCTCAATTACAGGTTTAAAAAGCATTGTCTTTATTTCCTTTAATGTCCAGAATAATGGCCTCATTTAAAGTTTTCATATTAATATGACACACACAGTGTATTAGAGGCGTACTCAGGAAAGCGTGCACAGAAACGTAGTAACGTTCACGATTATGAATTAAAGACTTCATATTCATAAGCCCAAAGAGCTAGGTTACTATGTAAAATGATCAGAGAGACCCAACAATGGTTGCAATTATAGGCTGATTGAATCAATTTAAGGTTGAGACTGATTTAGGATAAATGTTCCTTACTCCAGCACTATCCATTATCCCTATAAGCAAATCCAGAAAACGGGCCCTGAATCAGTGAATCGTACTGATTTATTCTTACAGACGGCTGTTGTATTCCCAAGCAAACCCTTTGTTTTTCCCAGGAATGCAATCATGGCCATTTTGGAACAGCAGTTGGGCATTTTTTAAAGCAGTAAACATGAAGTTCCCATTTTTTTTAATTCTTAATTTGAATTAAATTTTCTTTCCTGTATCCTGTATTTACTGCACCAGTGAGTCGACTGAGTGGGAATCGTTTTAAGCAAAGCTATTATCATGTCGTCTTTCAAGTTCCCTGACAACAATATTTAATATTTTTCACGCCACAGTTGATTTAATTCCCTTGATTTAGATTCTGGCACTGATTCATTTATCCATGTTTCTGAATTCCAGCATGGCGTCATCAGTGGGAATCAGGAACCTGAAAAATCCTTCACTTTTTCAAAAACATGAAACTATGTGAAAAGTTCTATGTCTGTAAGCTTATCTGTCTTTAGACAATTTTTTTTCTTGGCCAAAAAGTACTTCTCTGTAATACAATCTTATTAGAAAGAGTATGATGAGGGTTGCCTATAGGCAGGGATAAGGGTTATTTAGTTTCCTGGTTATTAAAAAGCCAAAACAAATTGACTAGTCAGTAAATCTTTGTTTCATATGGAGAGTTTATCAGGAAAACTTCTTCTCACAGGATGTGGGGGATTTTCAAAAGCTAATATGGTAATACCTCTGGAGGCACCATTTCCTAATGGAATACCCTTAACTCTGAAAGAATGAGACACAGGCAAGCAGGATGGGGGGGGGGAGGGTTAGGAGACGGCCCCCTAGGATGGGAAGTGTAATTTTCAGTCAGGTTATTATGGTTAATGAACCCTCAAACTATAAGAAAAAGAAAGTGAACTGAAATAAAGTAAAAACTATAACTAGAAAAAACTATAAAACAAATATATATATATTGTTTCTGAAGCTAACTGAAAATGAAGCAAACATACCATACATTCTGTTAGCATTTTTACGATGCAGCTGGCTTATTTTATTTATTTATTTACTGATATCTCACAGCGTTACCATTCATTATACCTGGAATACGTTTTGCCCATTTTGAGGACATTAATACCTAATGTACACCATATATTCATGTAAGATTCTCTAAAAATCAGACAGATAAAATATCTCTGCAACTTTCAGTCTATCACTAGAAGTAAAATTATTCAAACTTAAACTGAAACTAATTAAATTACATCAAAACTAAAAACTAGACAGAAATGAATAAAACCACACTGAAAACTGGATTTTAAATAAAAACTAAAATGAAATATCGCTGCTATAATAACACTGGTTTTCAGGGTTGCCCGCCTTCCTGCGTCTGGCCCAGAACGCCAAGCATTGACGTACGTATGGCGGTATTGACGTACGTATGGCGGTATTGACGTACGTATGGCGGTAAGCACGCAGTCCAGGGCCATTCCTGCTGGCATCCCGCTTGGCTCTGCTTAAGCTACCTGTGGTCTCCAGCACATTCCAGCATTCAGATACCGTTATGAAATGAAATGTGCGTGTCTGTATCCCCAGACTAAACTGATATACCCCCCCCCACCTTAGTCTTGCCTCCCTGTGGGGATTCTCATCATAGATTGACGCACTTTACCCTCTGGACGCTGTGCTGTAGCCTGTTTCAGTGAAATCCGAAGATAGCTTACTGTTTTTAAGCCCTGTCTTGCCAGGGATCAGTGAGCGGAACCTGTGTCCCCCAGATAGCCTTTATAGCAATGCCTGTCCCTGCATACGGTACATACTGTAGAGGGTACAGGGCAGCTGATAGCATGGTGATTAAGGAGTCAGACCTGTAACCTTAGGGTCCCAGAAAGGAATTTGCCATTTTACCTTTGAACAGGAGTCATTGACTGAATGGCTTCAGGAAAAATTTCAGCTGTATAGGAATCATAATATACAAGACTATACAGTACCTTCCTAATTGTCACAGAGAGCAGCTTACTCTGCACGTATTCGCGAAATCAGTGCAACATGTTATCCCAATCAGATGTGTGACTGGTTACCTGTAAACAGGTATTAGGGTATAAATCGGTATTCTTGTGGGTCTCTGATGCATGGTCTGCATTTCCTCCGTGATTGATTGGGCAATTTAAAGGATGAACTTCTTTATTGATGCATACATTTGACTGATTGATGGATGGTTGATAATCATGCTGATCTCCAATACCGTACATATCCTAAGCTGATAGTCCCCTGGATCACCCTCTTATTAACTGAACAGATATCGTCACATGCTGCTTTAAGGCTTGCAGTAATTATTTAACTAAAGACATGGGCATGTATTCTAAATATTTAATTTAGGGCCTCTGCTTGTTCTCATTACTAGGGAAGATGGAGCAATTAATATTCTCCGATTGATCTCCCTTTCGTTGCCGTCCATCTGGCTGGGCTACTTCAGCATTGTTATTGTTATTTACTGTTACACATCAGCACACTTGATACTCGCTCCGGACTAATCGATAGGTTCCGTGTGGCACGAATCAGCAGACTGGGGAGACCTGAAATCCTGCACACACTAACAACACCTGATAGCTGTAATTGCCTTCGAATGCCAATAACTGGATTAACAGGCAGCGATAGTGTATGCGTCTGCGAGTGTGTGGACATGTGCGACGGAAAACGGCACAAATTCAGAGCAAAGTCGGGCGTTAAATGCAGCCCAAACGCAGGAAGCTACTTACCAAACAGATTCAAACATTTGTATTTTCTTTAGAAATAAGTTATATCCTTAATGGATACAATGTAACAATTGTTTTTCTATATCCAACATACGTGCATTTCCTAGCCTCTTAATTCAACTTAGGGCTGCAGTATTTTACGTTTCACGTTACATAAATCATTCTGCATCTTACAGAAAGCGAGTGACAGCCATTGGCAGTGCTAAGCTGTATAACACAGGCACTTAATATGAATTTTGTGCATGCCGTGTCGTTAATATTGACCACAGTACTGTGCATTATCTGCACCCCTGAGAAATCGGAGTCAAAGGTGATCGTTCATTGTCTCAGCACTGTACCTTTACGTTACTGCACGTTAGCCACGTCCCTAGCGCTAGGTATCCAGCGGCTAATGCGCCGTCAGCTACTTACTATTCTTTATTAGCGTATGTCACACGTAGTGACTCTAATACCTTTATGGGATTCACTGCTTTATTGATCAAGTAAAATATGTTTACCTTCAATATTGTGGATGACAGTAGCTTTTCCTAAACATCGATGCTCATTTTGTACGATAAAAGATGCTGCCGTGGTAAAAACTAAAGATTGTTTTCGGTGAATAGTAATAGACCATGTATGCTCATAATTTCAAATGATTTCACACTTACGGTTCAAGCCTAAATAATCCTATCTGTTTATATACATCACAATAATAGCTATAGAGAAATTGTGGCTCTGACGGAGGTAGACTAAAATTCCCAAAAACTAGCGCAGATAAATATCTGTATTATTGCAAGAACCCTAAATGGCCTAAAAGAGGGGTTACAGTTGACAAACAATCTTTTTAATCCATAAAAAGTTTCTGGAACGGCACACTGTCATAAAAGAGTGCTACAAAATATATGCAGTCAAAAAGAGCCATTGTTTTAAAAAACAAAGAAACTAGCAAGACAAAGTAAGCCAGGAGCCTGAGTTAAACAGTGTAAATCTATTGTTGCTCTGCATAAATGCAGCCTTTTACATCCTGACTGTTTCGCAAGAGTAAACAGTTTCTTTGACAGGATGAAAAGTCAAATGGAAAATGCACGTCTTTTTTTTGCAGCGGATAACAAAATTACATGCTCTGTGCATTGGATGGCTTGGGGCTTGTCATATTCAGTATCCACGAGGATTTATTTTCATTTTTCTTCGCCGGGACAGATATTATTGTGTTGCTGTTGATTTATTGTCCTTAAATGTGACGTGCGATCTGCCGCAATCCCTCAGCCGGCCTCCATGAGCATGATGGCCAGTATCCTTTGCAGTAAGATAATTCACCACACAAGTACATTAATGCGTGGACTGATAGCACACCTCAGTGAGAGGCTCTTTAATGAGAAATGTTTACCTTCCCCCATACTTACTTCATTAGACCTTAATGGAAATGACTAAAAGTAATACTATTTGAGTGTAAGTTTAACAGGTCAGTAACCACTGTAATTCATCCATCCTTCTGCGAGTCACTTATCCTGGACAGGATTGCGGAAGGATAGGAGTGGATCTGGAGCCGTTCCCAGGCAGTGTGGCACACTAGACAGGGGTATATCCTGGATGGGATTGCAGCCCGTCGTGGAGCACATGTTTGGGTTATGGGAAGAAACTAGTACTGAGAGAATGGTCACTGTCAGTAATTTTTGAGGTGGTGGGGGGGGGGAGGTATTGGCTGGGCTAGATCATGCACTTCTGCATTATGCTGAGACTGTGCTTGCAATCACGCCGACTCATTTTGCCCCATCTGAGGCATCCAGGCAAAGGGTTTTTGTGAAATAACCTTAGGTTGCCCTGCTGTAATATAAGGTGCATTCAGAGTATATAGTGGTGTGGTTGCCTGTATCATAGTGAGGGCTGGGCCCACAACCATGTGACAAAGTGGTATCATCGGTACTTCATTACGGCTGCACAATGGCTGACAAATTCAATGGGGTCTCTAATAAATGGCAAGAGCCACACAGGCTGGTGTGTACGGGGACGGTCTGACCCCCGCCGACCTCATCTCCCTCTGTGCTGCTTCCACTCTCTTATAATTTCAGACAAGTCACCTATTCAAACTCAGCACCTGCAAGCAGCTCTCGCATGCTGCAGAAAATCAGGTTTTCCACGTGTCCCGGGGGGAGAAAGGTTAAAGAACATTAAATCGAATCCCTCCATGTAGTTAGTGGGAAACAGTATAGCCGTGTGTAATCTGTGGCGTGGGGACTTAAACCAGGCAGGGTCAAGGGTCGCTGTTTTATACTCTCTTATTTATTTATTTGTTGGCTAGAGAATGGAGTGGACATGAGATTCTCACTGTCAAAAGTCCAAGTTGAGATGCTGAAGAGTCCCAGGTCACAAATCCATCGAAATCCAGACGAGCAGTGGAAGAACTCTAAACATTGACATTCCAACAGGATTATTTACTTACCTGTACAGCTCTGGAGGTTTTCACTGCACACCTGTAACTCCCTGCGAACGAATAGGATTTTAGGCACCAGAGGGTTTGTCTTTGGTTAAGAGGCACTGACATTTAATGCCATGTTAAAAATCTCATTTAAAAAGTATCTAACGTCTTAAATCTTTATTTTAATAGCCCTTGTAAATATTGCAGGTCCATAAAAACATCTGTAGCTCTGTCTGATCTTTCTGGTATATTTTGAAATCTGCTGCTTTATTTGATTGCATGTTATTTGTGGACCTGCTGTATTTGTTGTGAAAAATATAGTAAAAACAGAAGATATTATGTGGCAGAGAAAATGACCATCGCTACATAAGAGCTTTGCACACTGAAAACTGGATTTTAACCTTATTCATTCATTACAATGAGGGATGTACTCCCAAACCTTGAACTGACTTTAAAAGCTAACTAATATTAAAGCATGTGGGATTTGGCCCGATGAGGGATTTGTACACCCCTAAAACTTAAAATCATCAATCAAAGTTATCAAAGTGATAATTTATAACATTTCAACAAATAATTTCCACTGGAAACCAATTGGTTTTGGTTGACGTGCAGATTTCTGTTGAATGTAAAATGTGAAATCTAAAATGTAAAATCTATGCCTTCTCAAAATGAACGCTGCCAACACTGTTAATTTCTAACATTTCTGCATTTGATTTCCACTGGAAACTGACAGGCTTTTGGTAGCTGTAACGATTTTGTTAAATTAGCACAGCACTAAAATAAAATCTTCATGTAATTAATGCTAACACTGTAATTTGTAACATTTCTGCAGTCGATTTTCACTGGAAGCCAATAGGCTTTGGTAGATGCAGGGGTTTCTGTTTAGGCCCTTCAGCACCATTGGAAGCTGCGGGTCTCAGTGGGTGATACCGCAGGTTCTGTGATAACCAGTGGAGGATGGCTGTTGGTCACTGTAACTCTAATTCCAAGACTGATGTGGAAGCCCTATCACGCTGAGACCGCGCATGGTAGGAAGCTGTCATACTGCATCAATGCTGTTGTTGTTCTGGAATTCCTTAAGCAACAACAAATAACCTCTCAAACACAGAGTGGGGTGTTTGAAGACACCAGGGGCTTTTCAGTTTATTACTGATTTTCTCCTAAAACTGAGGTAGAACGAGTTATTGTCCAAATATCTCCTTCAGGTACACCCTTGGGTGCTGAAAAACACCTCATTCTGCCACAAATAATGTAAAATGTGAGCATGTAATATGTTATACATCTATACAAAACAGGCAACTGAAGTAAGCAGGAACCAACATGATTATTCAATTTCCCGAAAAATATGAAATTGAGAAAAATTAAGGCTGAGGCAGAAATCATTGAAACGTGTAATAAGCTATCATACTGAGCCTTATAAGGTTTCATCCAGTCTTTATAGTTAATTCAGGAAATTCAGCATATGGGTGTGGTCATGTTTTTTCTAAAAAACACTGAATAAAATGATGAAAACTTCCTTTGGAGAATCCATTTGCAAGATAACGGTTCCAAATATCACCATTGTAATTCACATTTTATACATCCGCCATTTTTTAAATGCACGGTGCGTAGCTAGAATTGGCAGAGATAAATTCTCCCATTTTCTCATCCCATTTTCATATCTGAATGCTGGTTCGTAAGCTGGTTTCATCAGGCAGGGGACAGCATAACATTAGTCCACAGTGAAATTGCCAGAATGCCTATTTTCATTCATGCTGGACTGTATCACTTACCATGGAGTTATAACAGAAGATTATGGACCAGTGTTAAGATGGTGAATATGTGCTGAATCGATGCTGTTTACACGGCGGCCTCGGGTCAACACACCGGACAGAGGCGAATTAAAATCTGCCATCTGACCGTATATCTAAAAACCCGCGCTTTGCTCACTTCCAGCTGGCCGATATTTTTTTACCAAAACAAACAAACAAAAAGAATCAATAAGAAAGTCAACTCATTCTTTGTTGGTTATTTAGCACAAAGAAAATATTGTTTTGGAACAATGTCAGTACACAAAAATCACTTCCTTTCCTTCTTGGACACGCACGAGTAGGAGTTTGGATGCACGCGTGTCTGTGATTGTGACTGGACCTGGACCGCGCTGACGCAGAGCGCTTGGCGGGCCCCTTGGACATGCTGCCGTGCCGACGAGCTTCTGTTTCGCCTCGGTGGCAGCGACTTCGGCCATTAATAAATCATCATTTTCTTCAAATTACTATTTGCTCAGCCATACCAAAAAAGCAGAAACATATCGACTGCTTGCCAAACACCCAACGTGGGAGAATCGATCGTCTCGATTCGCATCTGAGAATATTTTTTTGCTCTGGTTATTCAGCTAATGCAGGGAACAACTTCACTGTGCAGCCGGCCTTTCTGAGTACTGTATGATGAGCATAATAACAGATGTAAACTATGAATATCACAGTATGTTTTTTCCATAATAAAAAGGAAAGCATATATACATAGCAAACACTCATTGAGATTATAATAACCTAAAGAAGAAGAAGAAGAAGAAGCGCTTACCCTGTTAAGGTCCCAGGGGCCTGGAGCCTATGCCCAGGGTCACAGGGCACAAGACTGGAGTATACCCTGAACTGCATGCCACCCCATCACAGGGCATCATAATAATAATAATAATAATAATAATAATAATAATAATAATAATAATAATACCCCCCACAGCCAAAAAACACACTGAGGTTAATTGTACTTTCCAAATTGCCCATGGGTGTGAGTGAATGGTGTGTGTGCCCAGTGATGGGTTGGCGCCCCACCCCGGGTTGTTCCCTGCCTTGTGCTGATAGGTCCTGGATCCCCCCAACCTTAAACAGGATAAGTGGTTTCAGAAGATAGATGGATAGTGACAATGGGACTTTTCCACGAAGGTCGTGTTCACATTAATTATGGCAGTTATGCACTGAGCATCGCTTGGCTCAGTTTATTTTCCATTTGCAAACAGCCCCGCATAAGGCGCGCTGGCTAGGGCAGCTACGGCGGCTGGGGCAGCTAGGGCAGCCACGGCAGCTAGCTCAGTCGGAATCTACATGAAAGTATGGCTGCCACCAGCTCTCCTGGGGATTGTCCTTCAGCACACTAGTTTGAAATTCTGGTGATCTTTTGGAGGTTCGTTCTTTTTGACATTTTAAGCGTAAGGCTTCCTGGCTGCATGAGTACCATGGGATGGAGCCTTGAGCGAATCTTTATATTCCAGTTAAACAGAAGAATGCAGATGCTGGACTATGGAAACACAGGAAAAATCTTAATATCAGGCTCTTTCTGCCAAAAGTACGGCCAACAGGGTCTTTCTGCGCCTCAGAGGACTTCACTCCTTTTGGTAAATGTTTCATTACACTTCACACCCCTGTTCTGCTGCGGCTCTCTGTAGCTTATCACAATGTTTTTAACTGTCAGTCTTTACTGGATAAAAGTATGACCAGAATCTTCTGTCATTCATCTTGACATTTCATTGAAGTCCCAATCTTATCACACCAATCCCAAAAGCCTTGTTCTGAAGCCTAGGCCTTTTGGTGGTATGGTTAAAGGTGCCTTTAAACATTCGAGTTAATTAACTGAACATTACCAACAGTGTTTTGAATACATGGATTGCTGTGATAAGTGCATTGTTCCTGAAATATGTTATGCTACTGTTATCAAAGACTGAGGTTTAGGAGAAGACCCCAGCGCTGGTAGTGTTTATTTAGAAAGGGACCACATGACTTAACTTATGGTTGACGTGAGGTTTGTGGTAACCAATTGGCAGGAACTGTTTCTCTACCCCAAACTGATGGGCACAGGTACTATGCTGTAAAGAAGCACCAATCTCCTCAGGGTGTGTAATAACACATTAATAACACACAGCGTAAGTAATAACACATTAATAACACACAGCATATGTAAGAACACATTAATAACACACAGCATATGTAATAATGCATTAATAACACACCGTGTCTGTAATAACACATTAATAACACAGCATGTGTAAAAACACATTAATAACACATAGTCCCTGCCTCTGTCACAGCCCTACTCACACTCTGTAAATTAGTTTCATCTACTGGACATGATATATTTTCATACCTTTATTACAATATTCAATATGCCTTTGTTCCCCTTAATGTACTTATAATTATACTGCATAGCTTAATTTATGTTCTTGTTCTTTGTTTTTGTGAACGTGAGCACCAATACTGCCAAAACGAATTCCTAGTACATGCAGTTGCACCTGGCCAGTGAAGTGAATTCTGATTCTGATTATGTGAAAACACCACATTATGTGATAACTTGATAAAATGTAACAAATTTCTAGCTCTATATTATACTTATATATTGCAACATTAACATATCATGATCATGATCATTATCATTACATTGTCCAAAAAAGAGCAACAGCATATTTTTGATCGATTTTGGGTGACTTCTGTCTCTGTAACAGAATAGCAGGTGAAAGTTCAAATAAAAAATGACA
This sequence comes from Hippopotamyrus pictus, assembly GCA_026781145.1. NCBI lineage: Eukaryota > Metazoa > Chordata > Actinopteri > Osteoglossiformes > Mormyridae > Hippopotamyrus > Hippopotamyrus pictus. The sequence goes on from JAODLC010000021.1 coordinate 17,797,467, forward strand.
GAAAATAAGAAGTACAGTTTGAGATAACAAAATGCTTTTGGGAAATGCAGCCCTGAATATTGACCTACATTTGTGTAATGAAAATTTGCTGCATTTTGTTGAGTTATTATATATTACAGTGTTTTACTTAATGCTTTGTTACAGGGTGGTCATCCTATAAGCTGTCTATTAACAAAGGATGAGGAACCATAAGCAGGTCGCTCACAAGTTTACTCTGTCTCCCTTTGATACCTACAACATAGGTTTTAAGGCGTCCTGGGGGAGTGATAAACAGCCATCAGGCACTTCCTGTCTGAATTCCTCACGGGCAGTTCTATGTGCGTCAGGGGGAAACCACGGAGTTTGTATGGTATTGTAAGGCAAAGTGTTACAGAATGCTTTTTTCCTTTAGTTGTTCTCTTGTACTTTATAAATTTCATTTGCTACAAAAAGAAATTATGTAATTCCAGATTTCTAGTCTGTAAAACTTTAACACATCACTTGGTTCTGCATTGAGTTCTAGTAAAAACCATACTAGTAATAATTATAAAGATGATTTGTGAGTTTAAAGTTGGAATAATGTGTTTTATCAAAGAAATTGATTGTTGAAACTTTTAGTAAACATTGTATTTTTGGTGATGCATTTCCAATGGTGTTAGCTGTAGCACAAGTAATTTTTATTTTGTTAAATTGCAGTGCAATAAATAGTCAGTACAATGTTGAGAATATCAGTTATTATAAACTCATAGTAGAAGCACGTTTGCCAGCACTGAAGGCTGGGTTTGGTGGATTGTTTCAGCCACAAAAACACGTAATTGCAAAAATTCCTTCCTTCATCCTTCACGTTTCTCCTGTGCATCTTGTGATCCACCAACACTGCTCATTTGTAATGCTTTAAGGGAACATTTAAATTGCATAACATAAAAAGCATTTGGTCAATTGATTCTTTCAGTCATAACTAAAACAGGTATAATGGAGGGAGGGGCAGATTGCAGTGCAATCTGGTCCTAAGGCACCTACAAACAGTCCACATTTTTGCAAACAGTCCTCCGTAGCTGGAAGGGAGCAAAAGTGTGGACTGTCTGGCAGAGAGCTGTGGGGGGGAAGCAAAAACATGCCCCACCTGTGGGTCCCCGAGGACCGGGTTGGGAAATACTGCTCTATATAATTATATGCGTACCTACATTATGCCAACATTATCTACAGAACTCATTTAAAAATGTACTTTGATCAGTCTTTCACCCAAAGAAACAGCAGGAGAGGTTGACATCTGGCAACATACTGGATACCAGCGCATGCAGATAAGGTAATCTTTAGGTGTCATCAAGCAAAACAGCAACGTCTAGCCAGTGGAGCAAAGGATCGAATCTGCATTGACTTCATAAGCAGAACTGTTGCTTTAACCGAAACCTTTGCTGCATCTTTAAAGGCACAACATTTGTTGCTGTTGTGCAATGTTGGCTTTGCACGGAAGTCAGGAGGTGGTCTAAATAACTATGCAGTAATGCATCAAGTCTCTTCATCTGTGGAAAACAATGTTGAATCCTGAAAGAAAAGCCTATTTCCTAAAACCAAATTTCAGTGAGACCCGGTGCTCAGATCCATATCTTGCCTAAAATGTATTTGATGTCTTCCTCGGACCATAGCTAAACGTTCTGGGACAGAGAGACTCAGGACACTGTGAAACAGGGCACTAAAACATTCAAATAGCCAAACATCCAGCTGTCTGGATGAAGCAGAGAATTATCCCACCTCCTGCAGCGAAGGACAACAGTGTCTCCTTGGCAACCAAACAATAAACAATGTAATCACCTTGTAAATGCATTCAAAAGTGTTTGGATAATGGTCGCTCTTCCCCTCCAAAATCCCCCTGCCCTGCCACTCGCCAACTGGGAAAGGGTCACCGGTTTGCATTTTGTGGCCAATAGACTGATGCTGCCATTGGGCCTTTGAGCAAGGCCCCTAACCCCAATTGGTCCAATGCCACCTGATAATAGCCAATCCTGCGCTCACATCCCCAAGCTCGCTCAGATCTGTCCCTCTCATGGAGAGCAACCTGGGATAGTCGGAACAATAGCGTTAACTCATAGGGCAGAATAAGGTCTATTCCGATGGTCATGGAGGAATGTAGAACGGTGGCCCATTTTACATCTTCTCTACACCTCTCTTCATTCTGGTTGCATTATGTAGGAAAGGTTCTTTCAGAATTACAGCTTTTTACTCTAATAACGAAAGAATATCGCAGCGCTTACAAGTGTCTCATTGGGACGTTTCTGGAAGCACATCGCTGTGCCATCTGCCCCGGTCATGTCTTCACGGCGGCCTCGTGACGGCACACGCGAGGACGCTGCGAGTCCTGCGGACTAAGAGGGCGTCACCTAGCAGCCACAGAGCGTCGAGACGTCCGCGTTCGGCTAAATGTGCGGTTAAGTCTGCTGTATTTTATTTTATTTTTTAAATCAAGTATGTTCAAAAGCTATGCATACAGTTTTACATAACGCACTTCATCACTGAGTTGTCTATTAACGTGTAGAGGTAGCATACAGCACCATGATCCCCCCCCGGCATAATTGCTCTGCACTGGTTCCATGTGCTGAGTATTGTACAATTTCCCCTTTCATCACCCCCGTGTACATCAGTGTTGGATATAATTAGATTATATTAATGCAGCTACTTCAGCTGGAATTAGAGGGCAAAGGCGGTACAGGAGGAGATTAATTCCTCCTTCATCTCCTTGTGTGGGACATCTTGGAATCTCTTTGCCACTTAGTGAATTAGGATTAAAGAACCCTGGAGATCCACCACAGAAGGACGAAAAAGGCAAGTGAGTAACGTAAGTGTCTGAGCTGCACTGACAGCCTTGAGCGACAGGGAGGGGAAGCGGGAATAGCAGTGACAGAGGTGGTGACGAGATGGTGACAGCGGCAGCAGTCATTGGCTGTAACTTCAGCACAATACCAAAGACGCAAGGACAGTACCTGTTGTCTTGGCAAGACTGGTCTTGTTAACTTGCCTTCCGAGAATGAATTTTTGGGGTGCAATGAATCATGGGATTGGTCTCATTCGTCAAGGATGCAACCGATGTATCCTTGAAATTTGGAGTGGGTCAAGAATGACATCCTGGGATGTTTATTTTCCTCTGCACTTCTCTTCTTAGCCCATATATGGTCAAGTACGCTTATTTAGATTCACCCCAGGTCCCTGATGAACAGGAAAAACTCTAAAAACTCTAAAAATTTCTCAAAAATCAACCCTTTGGCTCCTGAACCTTTGGAAAATTATTTGAAGAATTTCTGAATGGATGGGGAAAGTGGAAGGTATTTTAATTACAAAGCAATACATTATTTCCTTTATGGATTCTTACTACATCACTGTCTGCATAATGTGCTCATCAAGTGAAGCGCTAAATTTCTGTGAAAAGATAAGTAATTAAAACATGGGGGAGGGACGACTTAATAATAGATGAGAAAATAATAAGAAAAACTGAAGGCACTGCATTCCCGACGATCAGCATTAATTATCTGTGTCCACATTAACCACTTTCCCAGGCTGCATTGCTGCATTACACAGATACCTGACCACCTACGACTGAAAAAGACTTAGACAGTGTACAGGGTGGCACAGTGACAGACACGGACAGGTCCACAGCACTGGGACAGTTCCTGCTGGCTTGGCTGGTCAATCAGTGTAGACCTTTAAATAAGCAGATGTTGAAACAAACTAGGTGTTTTGGTGCAAAATGTCCACTCAATATGGACCTGCCCCATGCCTCTCAGTTTGTGGTACGATCTGCCAGGCGGGATCCCATCGTGCTGTGAGACCCATGTTTTCATACCATATCAACATGAAGTGTAGATGAATAAAACACTGTACAGTTCAACTAAATAGCTAATTTGCATTGCAGTGCAAGTAAAGATGGAGAATAGAAAGAGAGGGAGATAGTAAGAGAAAAGCCATTGAAGAGCAAGCTGAGAAATGTTCTAAAATTACTGAATTTCTTTTTCAATTACTGATTTTTCAGCTCAGTATCCTCTGTCCAGCACAAGGTGTGGGCAGCTGCTTATTTGTCCTGCTTTTCACCATCACTGTAATTTGTTAGGGACAACATCCGGCTGTTTACCCAATAAATAATTAATTTCACGCTACAATGATTTATTATTACTAATTAAAAAGATTCCGCTGGAAAAAAAACAGTCTGTTTGCCGCTACATCAATGAAAATGAACGAACGCTTTTGGTACCTGGGTGACCGGTCCGTTATCAAGTTTAGTGGCTGTATAATAAGTCCTGTTATTGATTGGGTGAAGCACCCTTCACACAAATGATCATTCGTTTCATTGGTTAACAATGTCCAGCCTCCCGACTCACTGCAAATAATTTACTTTATCTGTCTCTTTTTTTTGGTGTCATGTATTACGGGATCTCCCAGTTTTGAAAAATAAAAAGCCACGTCCCGTTTTGAACCAATGTTGTGTCATAACCCCCCCCCCCGGAATCCCTGCCAAACTGTGCATAGTGATCTCACACACCCCAGGGCTGTGGGCCCCAGTTTTTGTAGGTAGAGTTCTCATTTGTAACTGAGACTTTCCTTCAGTTGCTTTGGTTGCAGTCCAAGAATATGATTGGGTGAACTGGTGTCTCAAAATTGGTCACATTGGCTGAGCTTCTAGCCTGTGATGGCATGTGCTTCCTGGAATAGTACCTAACCTCACCATGACCCTACATGGAATCAGCAGTTACGGATAATGGGTGGCTGGGTGTATATGCAGTGTGGGTTATTGTGCTGGTAGATTGATCGGACAGATTTAGGTTCACCATTCTGTTTTTTGCTGTGGCCCTAAGATAGCCTAGGTCTTACCCTACTGTACTTCTGAGGCTAAGGTCAGTCCTGAAGGTAGCACTTTACTAAGGCCATGTTTTTAGTAATTTACAAAACGTTGATAATACATTATAATGCTTTCATAAAGTTTTATAGACATGGTTATAAATATTTATAAAAAGGCATAACACATTACAGCCATGTATATAATGCATGGTTGCCTTATGAAGCTCTCATCTATAATGCACTATAGATACCTTCATAATGCATTATAATGGTCGGTATAAGCATTAAGGATGCACTGTACCGCATTATAAAGGTATATGTAGATGAGATGCATTATAGATGTGAGCTTCTTAAGTTCATAATGCATAATGAACAGGGTTATAATGTGTTATGCCTTTTTATAAATATTTATAGTCATGTTTATAATTCTCTATTCATAAAGCTTTATAAAGTATTATGAATGTGTTTATAAATTACGAAAAACATGGCCTTAAGTAAAGTGTTACCATCCTGAATTTTTGCAGATCCTAGTGGAATAGTGTCAAAGGTACTAAATTGAAATCTGTTGCCAAAAATGCAAACAGACATATTGCTATAATGTAAAGTATCATATAATCTTGCGCCCATAAGTGTAACTTCTGGAAATTCTATCATCACGGGGCCCCTAGTTTATGTGCAAAATAATTCTTACTGCAACAGGGAAATGACCCCAAACGTACCATAAAGCTTTAAAAGAGAGAAGAGCAGCACTGAGTATTGACTGTGATCAACCTTCCTCCACAGTCACCTGGCTCCAACCTCAAGCAACGTTTATGGGGGCACATGGTAACCGAGAAAGTCAAGCACTCAGTAACATCACAAGATGCTCTTTGGAACGTTCTCAAGTCATGCTGGGCTAACATGGATCATCAGGTTTTGTACAGACTCGTGGAGTAATTGCTGATTTGAGTGTCATTAAAGCAAAAGGGAGACATATCGCATACAAAGAAACTGAAATTTGTGTAAATTTTGTCAAAGATTCAATTGATCAAATTGTTATGCTGATAATAATTTGCCATGAACAATTTGATATTTTATTAGAGAAGAATGCCAACAGTCACTAACAGTCTCTGACTTTTGGACCCCGCTGTATGACTTGGCGATTATTAAGCCACTTGTAAAGCCATTTAGCAGTATGTATGGGCAGATGGAAACACACTGAAGAAATAATATTTGCACCATAAACTCTACCTATTAGCCTAAAAGTGGATTTCTCAATTATAATCGTACCATACGGACCAATAATGAGAGCTAATGACTTCTGTGACCCAGCTGGTCTTGCCAAATGAGACCCATCAGTGGAAAATGGCTGCGTAGGTCCAAGGTCTCCTCTGGCTTTCTTCAAACATAAAGACGTTGAGATGTAGGATAAAAAAGTAAAACGATGTTATATTCAGCTAATTAGTGGCTGTTATTATCAGTTTTACAGTTAAGATTTTGTGCTTATTAGTTGGCTGGCCTTGGTTACAAGTGGATTCCAAAAGGCAGAGTTAATATAAATGCCACATTTTTTGTTGAATCCAAGTCATGGAGGCCTGGACTCAGTTCACTTATTCTGTGGTTTTTAAACACCACCCTCCCCCCCCCCCCCAACTTAATCTCTGTTCCTCTTTCCTGAAGTTTTTTTTCTCATTGCCATATGTCTTTTAAGATATTTCCATTCTCACATAGAGGCAGTGTGGCGGCACAGTGGTTCATGCTGTTGCCTCATACCGCTAGGACCTGGGTTTGAGACTCCAAGCGTGTGGAGTTTACATGTCCTCCCTTGTGTCATTGTGGGGTTTACCTCCCACAGTCTACCCGCATGCTAAGGTGATTTGGAGTTACCAAATTGTGTGTGTCTGCTCTGTGATGGGTTGGTGCCCCTGTCCTGGGTTGTCCCCTGCCACAGGTTCCCTGACCCCCCCCCCCCACACACACACGCACAAGCAGCCTCAGTAAATGGATGACTGCTACTGAGAGTAAGTGTGTGTGATGGCATGTAATCCTTCAGCTTCAGTCACTGTCGGCATTTCCTTTTTACCACACTGATCATCACATTTCCTGATTCATCCACACATTTACATTCAAATGATGTATTAGGGATGGACAGTATGGAATGTTCCATTCACGCTGCATCCCTGGACCGGACAATGCTTATGAAAGGTGAATGCATGCTCATTTCTGGTCATACAATAGCATTTCAATTGATTTCAGGTCAAAGCTTTGACATTCATTCATCACAAAATACAACATTCCTTCTCATTCAGCCATTCTGTTGTAGATGTACCTGCGTGCTTATGGTTATGTTGTAGTCTGACCTACTTTCTGTTAATCCTTAACTCACCTTGACGTCCCCCTGCACCCTGCCACCTTAAGATCCATCAGCGATTGCACGCCTGAGACTGCAAAGCCGCCCCAAACCATGCTGCTCTTGCCACAGCGCCTCACAGATGGGATGAATTTCTGCTGGAATGCTCTGCTTTGTTTTTGCCAAAGTGTAACACTTTTCGTCTTTGCCAAAAAGTTGTACTTTCATCGCATCCATGCACAGAACATTCTTCCAGTAGCCGTCTGGAGTATCCAGGTGGCCTTTGGCAAGTTCGAGATGGGCAACCTAGTTCTTTTTTTGGAGTAGTACTTTTGTCTTTGGGAAATATCCCGTGCTCACATCTATGTTCAACGTTTACCTTATGGTGGACTTCTGAACACTGAGAGTAGCCAATGAGAGTCTTTGTGGTTCTTTGTCTCACATATTGTAAACTTACAGAAAGCCATATTTGTGTGGGTTTTTGCACAGGGAAGGGCAAATAATTCTAGATAATTCTAAAGGGCTCATAAGCTTACTGCCATCACTATATTTAAAAAGCTATAGTTACTGTAAACTTTATACTTATTTTCTTGGACCAAACCATAACTCAAAAATTGTATATTTTATACAGGGGGTGGTCTCACCTTGCATTCACCTTGCTAGCAATACCTGTTCTTACTTGCCCTCCTGATTGTATAGTTCTGTGTGTGTCTTTTCCACAGCAGCAAACCAGGATTTTAAATCCCAAAGAAAAATCGAACGTGACCTTTTCCCTTCTATTAAACATACCCCAAAACGTCGCATGTGTTCTTTTACTGTCCACATCCTATTTCGCTCCACATTTATTTTCAGTTTCACAGAAGGGCAAAAGTATACAGACAGAACAGTCCGGTTCACCGAACCCCTCTGTGTTGTGTGTCTCTGTTCACTGAAGGTGAAAGAGAAGCATTTCAGATGGAGATCAATTTAAGAAAAAACAACTGTGAAAAGATCACCGTGCTTTGTTTCCTACAGAAGCATGTGTGTTTTTAAGAACAGTGGAGACGATTTGCCATCCTGCAGTCTCTGGTTTATACACACACATTTTGCATTTGGACATGCTGAAAAAACACTTTGCTACAGTATATTTTCCAGACTTTTTTTTTTTTTTACCATTCTGCCATACAAAACTTCTGCAGTTTCGCAGTTTCATCAGATTTTAATGTTTAAAAGTTAAGGATGCTCGACTGAACTGAGGCTGGAGTCCTGGAGGAGAAAGCTCGCACGAATTTGTGTGACATTTACAGTCTCTTTGCAAAATGCCAAACCATGCTTTGGTCAGTATCATCCTGGTTTTTTTGCGGCTTTAAGAAGATTTTTCGCCAAATCGTAAATGTTAATAAAATCAGCACCATTATATTAAAAGGAAACCACACTGTAATGTGCAAAGCAAACCCAAATGGAGCCATATGCATGTAAACTTTGCTGTAGCAAACTCGAGACTGATGAGTCTTTGCACTAAGCTCAGTTTCCTTTCATGCCGTCTCCTACTCCCTCAACCCATTGGGAAGTTTCATTCATGTAGCTTATAATGAACGGCCGTTTTTCAGCATAGTACCTTAGGATTTGTGGAGGGCCACACAAACTGTCCCCGTGACACTGAGATTTTCAGAGTAGTATTTTAGGGTGGATTTTGCTGCTCATGGTTTGGTTCAAATGCACCCTTTCCATTCACGGTCGGTACGTAAACGGCACTGTACCTATTACATGAACAGTTTTGGTATTCAAAATTTTTCCATGAGACAAAAAGCATAAGGTTCACATTGACAATAAGTACAGCTTATCTGAGAAAGACGAAATCATTTTCTTTTTTGTGGCCTGGTGTGGTGTTTGCAGTTAACAAGGGTACGAATAAATATAGAAAGCCCTCTATATAGCAGCAGATAATCAAGTTTAAAAGAATGACACAACAGCACAGGATAGACAGAGCGAGGAAGGGTATTAGCGGGGACGAATTTAATAACGAACCTCTGTGACGTAAAGCGCAGCCGACAGGTACCTCTCCATTGTCAACACGTGTACAAATCAAGGGCTAATTGGCGATGAAGACGCGCGTCTGCACTGCGCTCTCAGGCTAATGAGACCGCATACAGGGACGGGCCATCAGCGGGGCCACCGCGATAAGGCGCATGCCCGCCGCCCC
>JAODLC010000021.1:17833601-17851889 GCA_026781145.1 Hippopotamyrus pictus
GGTTGTAACATTTGTACAACTATTACGTAACTTTTTGGTGAGCAATGGCTAACAAAATGATATAAAGTACAGTGTATCACCTGATACAGTATTTTCAATAAAATAGCATTATCACCAACAAGCGCTGCTACTACAGCAAATGCAAGGGTGACACTGAAGCGTTACCTTTTGTTTCCGCTCATATATGTGCCGTGTGACTCATTTCCTGGCGCGTACAATTTATATTAGGGGAGCGTTCACGGTTCGACTTCTGGATATTCAGATCAAGTTCTATGATAAACTGATTTGTTCGACTTTCAAGAAATTCGAGTTCGAGAACCGAGGTACCACTGTATAGTTTATTTCAGGCAGATGAGAAGGATGGGTCAAAATGGTTCAGGGATGAGTGCCTAAGTTAGCGGTTAGCGGCTAACAGTTAGCTGTGTCGCCAATCCCACATCTTATCACTCATTACTCATTGTTTCTGTGCTGTTGTTTCTTTAAGAACATATTAATGTTGGCTGCAATTGCAAGTAAAACAATAGTGCTACAGATAGAAACAAGTGTAATAAGCTAATTAGCATTTGTGTTCTCTGTCGTGGAATGGTGTATTTGAAATAATCCTCCTCAGCAAGGTGTGGTTTAAATTTCACCTCAGGCAGGGGATGTGTCACACACCTCATGACTAACTCTCTGCGATTAATTGGCTTACGGCAATCCAGTGGCACCTGTTTAACTCATCCTCTTTTGAAGACAGCTCAACCAAACCAAACGGCAGAGTGTTGCCGGCCAGCCAGGCAAACTCCCTGAGTGTCATCATTTCAAAACATAAAGAATCCAACAATTTATAACAGCATGCTTAATGCTTGTAAGCTATGTAAATGAGACCATAATGTCAACAGACCAGCTAAAATTCTAAGCTGTTCAAATTTAAGCAAACAACTAAAATAGACACTTTATAAGGTTATTTAAGTGGCCAGACAGGAGAATATGCTGAAAACAGACTATATTATGCAGTCATAGTACATTCATTGTGAAGAGTATTTATATATGGTGCAAGTAAGTTACCCAAACACGTGCAAAATGCACAAGTATTTTCCACAAGTGTATTTATGACATTATCCAAAGGTACACTAGGCAAAGGGCCAGCTATTATTTTGGAGCAATTAAGGGCCTTGCTCAAGGGCCCAACAATGAAATTGCTTGGCGACCACATGATTTCAATGGTTAAACTTCCAATTTCAGGCACGTAGTCCTTATCCACAGTGCCATACACCCCCTGAATCATGTTTTCGCAACTGATTCAGGCACCGCATTCGTAAATTCAGTATATTTGTGAAGATCAACATGTTTTGTTTGTGCTATACTGTTGCGATCACTCTGCATTTTATAAATATCAAAAACCTCCAATATAGGGCACAATCAGGCCAGGAAGCAGAACAGCAGAGTGACATGTACTGTATGTTTACAAAAAAACATCTAAGACTGTATGACAACTTACAGTATGAAAAGGTTTTCATTTTTAACCACAACTTTTTGTTTAACCTGTTTCGGTGATAACTCCTTTCAAAAGATACATACAAGAAACATACCATGATGTTTAAATACTCCACAGACAGAAAAGTTGCTTTCTGCTGCCCCAGTAAGCTCAAGGATACATTACTTTTTCCAGCCAAATATTAAGCAATTTATCTTTTAGTAAAGTTTTTGCTCTTCTTCTCCATTGATAAATATATTAACATAGGCAGCTAGACAAAGGCAGCTAAGCATAATAATACATAAAGAAATTATCTTTATTATCGTTACAAGCCATAGCAACCATGAAAACTGACCAATGGAGGAATTTGTATGAACCGGAAATGGTTGCATGATGTAAACATAATCAGCACAAGGGGAAAGAGGAGGGGTTGAATTAGACACAAAGCAACTAGAAGTATTTGGACTAAATTGGAGGGAAGGTATGAAACTTATAAAAAGACACGATTAATGTAAAAAAAAAAAAAACACATTTTTTGACAGTATAAGAGATGTCAGCGATGCTACAACATCTATAAGCAGAACAGTAAAAGCATGGCTTTATTCTGCTGTCAGTGCTTCACTGTAATTCCAGATTCTGCACCGCAACTGGGAAATAACCTTTTAAAAATCAGTGGTTTAAATTCTTCCACCAGTATCCTTGACTGCTAGTTAGACTGGTCGGAAAAAAAAATCACAGGACAAATGTACCTCGACCAATTCAGTTGTTTTCTTAAACAGGTTCAAAGGAAGTTTCCTTCATTATCTGTAAGTCGGCCCTGTGATTCGTCTCCTAGCAATATGTATTTGAACAGTTGGTCTTCCTCTCATTTTTTTTGCACTGCTGACTTTTTTTTTCCGTGTTTTCCATTAAGTAGCTCTCCTTCCCATTGACTGTTGCCTGTCAACTCGGCCAGTTGATTCACTGGCGGTGATTCGGTGAAGAGCGAACGCAGCTCGTCAGCCAGAAGCAGCCTGCACCCTGATCGATAGCAGACTGCAGAGGCTTACACTGTCTCCCAGAGCAGGACTTGAGGCTCAGGCTCACAATCACAGTAAGCAATGAAGCACAGAAGCCAGTACGAAGCACTGCATCAAGCACATACCATTGCTATAAATACCATTAAAGTTTGTTTGATATGTTTATGGATCCTGCTTTTGTTGTGCTTATATATCTTTGGTATAATCTTTTAAAAAATCCCAGTGTGATATTCCTGTAGGAGACAGAGCAAAAATGCTGATCACAGCTTAGATGGAGACTTTGGACAATCAGACCCCTCTCTATTACATCTCTATCACTCTGTCACTGGGGGCGACTTCTTCTCCGATATGCAAAACATTTGATGGATGTGTTTTTCAGTTAATGATCCTTTCAGTGAGGATCTCCGGCGTGTTGCCAGGTAGATTCGCCAGTTATTGATGCCTTTCTGTGCAGCTGGGAGATAGAGGAGTGGTTGAGGACCAAAGATTGCTGCAGAACTGTTCACTCTGCTAAAACATTCTGCTTCATAATCCCACTGAAACCAACTGCCAGAGGTTTCACCAAAATACATTAAAACCCATGTTTGTACACCTTTGAGTTTACAACCAGTCTACTACACTACTATTTAATCGTCCTTGTTGTAATTCACCCAAAACCAAAGAGTCTGCTCTCTGGAGAATTAAATGCAATCATGCCATTATGTGACACCTTCGCTGTAGTTTCACCTCAAGCAGTGAATACTTGGATTATACTTTCATGCATTTATACAGTTGACTATCATGTTAAAAATCTATGGCTTCTTGGCGGAGGGGCCAGCAATATTTGCTTGGTCCCGGGGAGCAAGTTCTGCTTCTGCAGTGCCAGGTGGGAGGGCTGCTACTTTCATGCTCTTTAGAAACATTTATAGTTTGTTTCTCACGCTCAGCTGCACAAATAGGCAGAAGTGTAAAAATGTAAGCAATTTTACTTTAGATTAAATCCTCCAGTCCCATGCAGAATGTGCCCCAGCCTTGCACCCTACACTACCTGGGACAGGTTCCAGACCTTGCTGGGACCATGGATGGACAAATCCTCCAGTTAAGTAAGTAAATGCAAATAAGCTGTACTAGACCCATGATGGACTGGCACCCTGTCCATGACGTTCCGCAGCCGAGTACCCTGTGCTGCCTAAGATAGGCTGCACATCTTCCAAAAAAGGCAGACAGTAGATGGGTAGGGAATTGATTTTACCAGCAAAGAAAACGATTTTCAATAAACTAATGCTTCGATGCTTAAAAAACAGAAAAAAATGGATGCATGAAGGAATAATAAACAAATAAACTCACAAACACATTTTAAAATGATCTTTCTGGACACTGTGGGGTGTTTACACACTCTGTGAAATATTCCTCTATCAGCCTTGTTAGTTGCCATGCCAACGCAATGCTAGGCATCTCATCATTAATCAACCAATTGATCGCTGCAGTTTACTGTGTGAGAAATGTAGTATAATTGGGGCGTCCAGCATTAAGCACGCTAAGCACCGGACTCTTTGCGAACAAACATCTCTCACTGTACTCCCTACCCCACTGTCCTCCGAGGCAGCACGCCAAAATCCGTAAGATAAGCCTTTGATGTTATACAGCTTCTCGCAGGACAAACGCAGAGGGCTGGCTGAGTGCTGAGGCAGGGTGCCTGAACACGCGTGCTTTAGAAACTAATCTACCGTACCGCAGCAATTGCCTAAGTATATAAATAATTGACACGAGCTGACACGCGGGCCTTCGCTTCATCTATAAATCATAAGGTGGGGAATGAAGCCAGTTTGGAAATAACATCAGAAGGCGCTCCTTTAGCAAGTCGATCACAGGTCTGCCGCGGTCTGCCGGCCTGTTTATCAGTGTCCAGATGTGACTCACAGGTAAATGCACCAGAGACTCGGTACCTGTGCTGATTGGACGTGTGAGTCAGAGTCCTTAACCTTCTCACCACGTTCGATGAAGCATGTCTGCCTGGGCCACATAAAATCCTGGGATAAAACTTATGAAGCAAAACAACCTATAACATAATAACAAATGGGGGGGGACCATCTCATTATGTCGATGGTCATTTTTATATTGTGTAGCTTACTCTTTAATTCATAACATGATAAACGTAAACATTATTCAAAAAAATAGCATCGACGCCACCATGTCCCCTAATTGGATTGAAACTATTAAAATTGCGACCATATGAAAGGTTGTCAAAAAAGGTAAAACTAATTACTAATGATGCAACTGGCAGGTAGGAAAAAACCTTTGGACGATCCTGGGTGGTGCAGCGGGCATGCGGTTAAACTGTCCTTTAATAATGCAGTAAAGTAATAACAGATTACTTTCATTTCACTTCTGAGGGAATCCAGGGAGCACAGAACACCATGCTGTGTCCATACAAAGCAGACCATTCATAAAAAACTCAGCTGCAGGAGCTGGTGAGGAACATGTGGGTGCCATGTGCTGAAGAGGGATCAATTAGCTTATGTATGTCTCTATATAAGTGAACATGCATGCGTGTGTGTGTATATATATATATATATATTCATATAGAATATTATATACATACATATTACATACACACATATATAAATATACTGTATAACATAAGATACACACATTTAATTAAACCTATAGAGGCAGTATAGGTTAGTGGACTGTAGGTGCGGTCAGATGTTACTGGAAAAGACACACACACACAGAGTACATTTTTTTGTAATTAAATATGAAATTGTTCATTGAAAATTATATTATCAGAGTAGCAATTTAATTAGTTGGATCTTCTGAAACTAGACATTTTACATGAATTTCAGAATTTCTTTGCATACAGTATGTCCCCTTCTGCCGTAATGACACTCGAACTGGCAAAGACTCCACGAGTCTGTACAAAACCTGATGACCCCTGTTAGCCCAGCATGACTTGAGAACATTCTGAAGGGCATCTTATGATGTTACTGAGTGCTTGACTTTCTCGGTCTCCATGTGCCCCTATAAATGTTGCCTGAGGTTCAGACCAGGTGACTGTGGAAGAAGGTTGATGACAGACAGCTTTATGGCATGTTTGGAGTCATTTTCCTGCTGCAGTATGAATTATTCTCCCAGGCAGAAGGTACAGCAGGACTCTGAAGATCTGATTGGTATTTCTCTATTTCCAGGGTGAAGTTGATTCAGTGCTGGTGTACAACTCCAGAGCAGACAAAACACCTGTAGACCTCCTCCCCCAGGCCAACACATGGTCCAGACCCTCCCCTTGGCCTGGTCCAGGCACTTGGGTCCCCATCTGTGAAGATCCTGAGAGCCAGATCACCCTTAAAAAAACACACCACATGGTCATAGTGCCATAACTGACAGTCCCTCACAATGCAAGTAATGTGCCTCATTTGGGATCCCCTGAGCAACTGTTGGTTTAACACAGCAGGACCAATGGATTTCCCAAAAAGACACATTACTAAAGGAGTCCAGTGAATAGCGTCCATGTCTCGCATCCATGCAGCACCAGTACTCTAAAGACTTGGATAGATATCTAGAGCACCACACACCCCTTTCTAGCGACCTCATGACCCATCATGCTCTTCCAATCTGTCTACTGACTTCATATGAAGAGTCACCAGAGACATGAATGTCGCTGCCAAGCTAAGTGAACCTCTTCAGGAGGTCGACATTCCCTCTGCACACAGGCGCACTGTTGGCAGCTGTGCCCAAGAGGTCATTCAAGGCCTTCAAGGGGTTTTGATCCAGGACACACACAAACTCAGACACTCAGACTCCTCACTCAGTCTCTTGAGAGCCCAGATCAGAGCCTCCATTGACTCAAAGATCACAGCATTGTCGGCAGAATCAAGATCGGTAAATCTTTCCTCACCAACAGATGGCCCACAGTCACTCGACCCCACAAACCTGCCCAGCACCCAGCCCATGCATACATTGAACACAGTAGGAGCAAGAACAGATCCCTGACAAACCCACGAATCCGCTGGGAAGAACTCAGAGGTTCTGCCACCACTCTGCACAGCACTCACGGTATTGGTGTCCTGGCTGGCCATGACATGCCTAAGTCTCAGAATGTCTGACGAGGCAACCTGATCAACTGAGTTGAAAGCTTTTATGAAAACTGACAAAAGCTGCAAAGAAACCCTACTGATATTCACGTTTTTGCTTGATTTAGAACCAGCAGTACTAGGGTGCGATCATAGGTAGACTTCTTAGGTGTAAAACCAGATTGCTCTGGTCGCTGGGATGTAAGCAAGTGATCACGGATCCTATTGAGGATGAAACTAGCAAAGAGCTTAACCTGGCACTGACAGAGTGTTACCCACCTCTAGTTGCTGCAATCTAGGCAATCACCCTTCCCTTTCCAGATAGAGATAACAAGAAGCATTTCCCAGTCATTTGGGATAATGCCTTTCTCCCAAATGGAAGCAAAGATTGCTTCCAACGTCAGGATGACAGCCTTACCACCAGCTTGGAGAAGTTTACCCTGGATTCCACAGATCCCTACCCCCAGCTATTTCGCCACCAGATTCGGATGTGCGTACTGCTTCGATTGCACTGTAAGCAGGACGTGGGATGCTAGACCACAGATGGTGTGTCTCCTGCTCGCAGATTCCTCTAACAAACGCCTCCTTAACTGCCCTCAGAGCCCTCACAGCCGTCCTTCTCAATTCCAAGTACAGACCAGAGTTGCCATACATCCATGCGCTGTGACTCCTCTCGATAATATCCAGGGTGCCCTGCAAGATGAAACACCTCCTTCTAGAAATACCAGTAACATCAACACAACCCTCAGCAACCTTCAGGATCATAAAAGGTCACATTAGGGTCAGCAGTCACACCCAAGTCTTAAGGTTCCTCACTCAAACTGTGTTCAAACTCATTATAAACAGCCTGATCTTGGAGTCTGTCCAGGTCCAGTCTCATTCTCTTAGTAGGTGGTATCTTACTGGATCTAATCTGAGATTAGAATTCACAAACAGAACACTTTTGTGAAGACTCCAGCATCTTTTAAAGAGACTGTGATCACTACACAACCAGTATTGGAGTACCAAGCCCAATAATTGTGTTCAAGGTGTTGGAACCAGGATCCAACGACCTGCAGACCGTGACCTTTTGCAAAATCGAGGAACATGGAGCCACTTTCACCATGGTTGCCAGATGCCTCAGCATCACACCAGTCCCATTCCCAACACGCCTGACTTCATTGGTTCCCTAATGGTTTTGGTCCCCACAATATAAACAACCTTTTAAAAATACTGAATGTAATCAAATAACTAAAAGTGCCAAGTCTTATATTTGATTACTTATGGTTAAGGTTAGGACTGGGTTGGGGATAAGGTTGTCATTGTTGGTATTAGAAACATGCCCATAAAAATGAATGGCGAGTCCCCATAAAGACTTGAATACTTGGAATGAGTGTGTGTGTGTTTATGTATATACACATATGCACAGAGAGTTCCATGGTGGTTTCTGTACCAAAGCCAAAATTCAAAGACATCAACAAGCAATTAGTCAGAAAACCAAAACAATGTTGGAATCAGAATCCAAGTTGCAAAGACAAGAAACACAAATGGCAACTAGCAATCAAATTGGGAAAAATTCTCAGGACAGAGTGATATAGAAAACCATCCATCCAGCCATCCATTTTCCAAGCCGCTTATCCGACTGGGTCGCGGGGGGTCCGGAGCCTATCCCGGAAGCAACGGGCACGAGGCAGGGAACAACCCTGGACAGGGGGCCAGCCCATCGCAGGGCAATATAGAAAACCATTTTTTAAAAAAAAAAACTGGTCAAACAGGAAATGCAATACAGGGGGACTTAAACAGGGCATTCAGGTGGGGTAGCTGGCTCTGTCAAAGACCTGGGCTGGATTCTGGATCCAGGTTCAGACTCTGCCAGGGTCATAATAATATCCTGTGCTCTAATAATGAACGCTCATTCATTATGTATGGATGTAAAGAATTTTAAGTAAAATTTTCCTAAGATTAAGTCATTAAATAATTATGGTTCCCAAATGTCTGTTACCCACATTGGTCTCACTGGTGGTGAACTTTCAAAATATTTAAAAAATAAACATTATCTCAAAAAAAAAGGAAAATATGAGTCCAGTGCAGGTTGTCCTGGGAAATCATGAAAGCAGACAGTGAAAAATAACCGGCTTAAAAAAACATCTTTGGTGCAAAAAGGCAACCAAACCCTTGATATCTGAGAACTGCATGATTTATGAATAAAACCACCCCAAATGTGTAAAAGGTATTATAAAATGTTTCTAAATGAGCCTAAAAATTAATTTCTGTATTAATTACTGAGCTCAAATGTATGCAAACTGCGAGATAGCAGGATGCTGAATTGCTAAAGGCAGTATGGTGTATGTACAAAATATTGGTTCATATTTATGAATTTTAAAAGCCCTAATTAAGTGGAGCTGTGTGATATGTAATGAATAGATGGCAGCCCGTAGCATGACTGACATCTTACAGGCCACTCTGGCAGAGATAGCAGGCATTTGGTAATTAATATGTGGTCATTCTGTGAATGTAAACATTAGGTACACTGGGTCATCCTTATATTTTCTAAGTCTGTTATGTGTGTTTCTTTTTCCATAATCAGTATCTGATATTCCTGATTTAATATATTTGAATTCGTTTGGCCCCAGAAATTTATATGCATGGAGCTTCAAAACACGTCCAGCCTCCGGATTCCCACACCTGTTAGCCTTTTCCATAGACCCGTTCCTGTTTGTGCGGCTTCCCTTTGCATCCCTCACACCCTCAGTAAGGGCAACTCTGTCGTTAAATCAGCTGTAAACCCTTGTTTCTTCTGGTTCTGCTTCTTAATGATGTGTGTGACCCACAGAGGTGGAAGGTTCAAGTGCAGAAAGTATGAATGCAGACCAAGGTTTTGCTTTAGCCAACCAGTTGAGTATGAAATATCACAGTCACAGGAAACTCACAGAGAAAACCCCAGTCTAGATTTGTACTTTCTGCACTGACCTTTCCACCTCTGGTAACCCAGTGATCTCACAATGAAGTTCAGCCCAGTGTAAGGACACATTACTGGTGATTAATGCTCTAGCGTGTTCTTTAGTTTGGTCGTACCTACTGTAGAACCATGAAACTAGCAAGCAATGGATGTGTGTTATGATGACATTAAAGTCAGCAATTGAACGACGACACAGTAACGATGGACCTTGTGATAGCTAAGCCATAATTTTAGTTAGCTAACATTTTCATCAAAAATGCATAATGAGAGGTATGGGCATATGCTGATTATGTGGAAATGTTAATGGGCATAAAACGACCAAAGAGCCCCAAAGCATTACAAAAGAAACCGCAGTCCAGTCGAGCGTTCTGTGCAGAAAACCTCCATATCCACCAGTTCAAAAGTTCATTTCCCTTTCCCCTGTATCCTGGCAATATAGAAAAGCTAAATAGCACTAAATGTAACGGTTTTGTGACATTTGCTGTGGCAGGTCACCCGAGAAGCCAGGAAGAGAGAATAAGCCAAGGCGGAGGGATAGAGTAGGCCTCTTTGTGCCTGAAAGAGCTGTGTGTATGACTCAGTTATAGGTTAATAGAGCTACTAAACAGAAAAGCTTCATATAGATGATTATAAACATGTCATAAATGAAAATAAATCCTTTATTTGCCGTTTGCAGAAGTACATTCAAATGCTTCTCTTTACCTACCTCATCTTGTTCCCCATAGCTTGGGGTAGGGGGGGATTGTGTCACTGCACAGGAGGTACGCCAGTGCATGGGCCCTGGAGCTGGTGGTTAAGGGGCTATTCAGCCAAGGGTGGGGCTTGAGCCGGTGATCTTCTGATCACAGACACAGAGACTGAGCCACTCACCACCTTCCCATAAAGAACCATCCAGATTCATATAGATCTAATTATATTCTATAATATTTATAATTCATGTATCTTTTTGTGGTCAGAAGCAGAACCAGCACCTGCCTGCCTCCGCATTTAGACTCAAATATTAAAATTTGGACTGTATAAAAGATCATTTTGTCATCTCGTTCATCTTACTTCCTCTGCTGTCCCCTGGAGGACGGGCTCCCCCTTTGAGTCTGGTTAGGGTTAAGGCTTCCTCTGCTGCCCCCTGGAGGACGGACTGCCCCTTTGGGTCTGGTTAGGGTTAGGGCTTCCTCTGCCGACCCCTGGAGGATGGGCTGCCTCTTTGAGTCTGGTTCCTCCCAAGGTTTCTTCCTACTAGGGAGTTTTTCCTTGCCACTGTCACCTCTGGCTTAATCACTGGGGGTTTTGGGCAGGGACAATGTAAAGCACTTTCAGACAATGTAATGTTGCGAAAATGTGCTGTAGAAATAAAACTGAATTGATCTGAATTGGGGTAAATTGTTAAAATAAATGAGAGCTAAACTTTCTGCTGCCTCCTCTCACTTCTGAACCTTGTATTGACTTGCTATCACTTTGAATTCTTGTTTCTCCAGCCAGTGAAATGGCCATCATCGTCTGTCACCTCACAGTGGGTAGCACTGGCGTCAGACTACATCAGCATTTGGCTGATTATTTCGCCCCACGGTGATGCGTGGGGTGGCAGAAACGTGTCACACCACGTGTGGCTGCACACGACCCCCCCTGGCTTAAACCAAGGCAGTTGGGTGGATAACTCGCATTCCAGAAATCAAGGTATACAAATGTCAGGATGTCAATAGGTGTAATCCTTTCAAAAGGTGATTCGGGTTATTTGTCAATGTTTTGGCTGGTTTCCATAATCTAATACATGGTGAGTGCTTTTTACAGGCCATGGAGAGGAGATATATTGAACCGAATGTCCCCCCCACCCCGTTCAAATGGGATTGCCTCTGTGCATTGAACTGATGTTCTCAGCAGTAATATCAGTTGGCTGGGAAAACGCATGTTGACATTTAGAGGCTTCCTTTGAAAAGTGAAGATGGTTTATGATCCATTGAAATTTAAACGAGGTGAAAGACTCTGTTACTTTGCCTCATAAAGTGATGCTCAAGGTTCCTTTCCATAATACCAAAAAGTCTAGCGAGATAGTTTTTGCTTTTTGAGGGGGGTTATAAGAATCATTTTCATTGCCTGATCTTTAATTGCTCTATAAATGCTTTCTGGCATGCCTCAAATTAGTTTGTCCATTCTTGATAACGCTGAGAACGATGGCCTTGATTTAGGGGACACAGCTGTGGCGTAACACTGTGATGCCTTAGTCCTGTTTTTTAAAAATTGAGTCATATTATCCTATTATATTTATGGATAGTATAAAAAGTAGCGGTGTAATCGCACACATCCGGCTTTGTGCTTGTAATTCCTGTCCCTGGCTGTGCGTCTGTGTGTCTATGTTCTCCCCAAAAACATGCAGTTAGGATGATTTTCTGTCTCTGAATTGTCCTTTTTGTACGAGTGCATGCCATGCAATGAGGCAGCGTCGCATCTCATGGTGCCCTCTGCTCCTGAGTATAGTCTCCAGGCCGCCGTGATCTCATCCCAGATAAGTGGAAGATGGATGAATGGGTGCATTGTAAAGTTCAGATCTCTCTCCTCATCCACTGCATGGCTGCAACCTGAAACTCGCATGCCTTGCAGCGAAGACCCTGTCGCTTCCACCTGACACAAAACCAGCTGATTAATAGTAAAGAGCATTAGGTCTCTTGCCCTGAAATTAGGAAGACAAATTCTCATCTGTGCCCTCCTCTGACGGCAACAGGAAATTGGCTGTGTCCCCTTCTCCCTCCCATCGCCTCGGGCTCCTGGTGGCTGGAGATTTTGTAATTATTGTGAATGAATTCTCCGGATCCTGTCCTACCCGTCTGGTGTCTGTGAGTCAGCCCGGCCAATTAATAGCTGGTGGCAGGCCCCCTGAAATTAGCACACATCCAATTCCAAGGGACAGGGAAAACCTAATAAACTCCTCCTTGTCAAATCTAATTAATGGGTATATGCCCACTTAATATTTCAGTTAGTGACAGAAAGTTTATGAACTATAAAGCGTGTCACTGGAAGCCTGTAGCATTTAGAGCAGTTTGCGCCACTTTGCTGATCCTTGGATCACTATGTACTACACGACTTAAGCTAGAAGATTCCTGGTTGAATATATCTGACTGTATCCCAAGCTATCATCTGTGGGTTTTAATCCCGTGCCTTCCACTAAGCTGGATAAAAATCAAACCCTTTACAATCAGCCGTTTGTGTTTTTACCCATTTTCCAAATCAAGCGACTTAAATGTTGTCTGCATGATCCAATTATAGCCTTGAATCTGGAGGATAAGCCGCAACCTTGGACTGGAACGGCGGAGGACTCCCATTACAGCACAGAACTGTGAGGTCGCTGCTCTGCCGAGCAGAAAACACCAGTGGTACTGAGGTCACTTTTTAAAAATCTATCTATTTGATGAGGAGACGTCTGGGTTTTAACTCTATCCCTCTCATGATGAGATTTTCCGTGTTAACGGTCTGAGAGCGATTCCTCACAGCAGACAGTGGAAGCAATTATACTATGCACTGCCCTCCAAATACACACACACATGCACATGTGCGCACACACTGGGGACATAAACCCTTGCTGTGAGCAAACAGGCCATCTGCAGGGGCCGGCTCTCCCCTGTGTAACTGCTCTGGAGGGCATCCCCACTGAGGCCTTTTTCATGCCTGTCTGTCTGTCCCTGTGGTGATGTCTGCTTGTTATAATTCACTTGTTGGCCATCAGTCATTGCCATTAATGAGGACTCAACTGCGACGCAATCGCCTCTTAAACAGGCAGTCTGCTTCTTGAATGACCTCCAGGTGCTCAGTAACGATACATCCTGCACTGTCATGAAGGTCAGGCTTCATTGTTTCATCTACTATTTCCGACCTGGAGTTTTGTAGCAGTGAAATAAAATTCACACTCTGGCCCTTTTGCTGCCTTTGTACTGTATTTGTCACTGAAAGATGAAACACGGTTACACTTATTATATAAGAGTAACTGGTCAGTAATGCTGGGTCATGTGTTTGGGAAGTTTGACATGAATTTCTGCGTTTAACTTTAAGTTCCTTTATTGATGAAACTGAAATAAAAATAGAACTTTCTCCCCCCAATCCTAGGATGCTTTGTCCAGGAAGTCAGCTGGACACCCATAAAACTTTTTCCGTCACAAAAAGGCCACTGGTCTTCTGGCACGGACCAGAGCTCCTGCTGGAGTGTCGGTCAGCACGTGTCCTCCTCATTCTGTGCTCTCTGCTAGGATTTCAGATGCTAGGTCTTCGGCAGGTGTCTTAATAGGTGACCACCTAGGATGGGATGTGCACCCTGTACCCACATCGTGTGACGCGTCTAAAAAGCCTGACGAGCTTGTGAGTAGCCCACGACATCCGCCATTGGGGTGCATTTCTTCTCTCACATTTAGTCATATGTACTGAGATGACTTTTGCTTCTGGAAAATTAATTGCATGAAGACACACTGGCAGTGGGGTCTCCTGCATGAGTCAAGGTGCGACTCCTCGCTGCGTCATTTCAGGGGCTGGAAGTGGAGGACGGCATCATCACAAGAGCATGACAGCCATCCGCAGCGTGCAGTGCATTAAAAATGCAGCGTAAACAATTCCACCTGTCTTGACAGACTGCCGTTGAAATACAGGTGTAGGAGTTTGCTGCAAATCCTTTATTTTTGTCCTTCTGTGACTCCCCCAAATGGTACAAATCCTGAGCAAACGGCAGTCTCCGTCGCAGTGCACACAGTGTAAATATGGACTTCATCTCAGATCATCTCTGCCGGTTTTCTAATCAGATTTATTGTGGGACTAATTTCATCGCGCCCCAATGAAGAGGAATGAAGCACTGTAATTATTCGAATGGATGCTAACCCGATAATTTCATGTTGGTTTCGGGAAGGCGCTCGAACAAATAAATAACAGGTTTTAATCAAGCGAGGGGGGACAAGCCTGCCAGGTGTCCGATTTGGGAACTGACGATGACGGAGATGGGGTCTGAAATGAAATCATTTTAGCTGGGAAATTATACAGGAGTCACGGCGCCAAGACTGAGACAATCTCTGTCCCATTCACTCTCTCTCATGCACTAAATACTACCAATACAGTGCACTATGGTGGGTGTCCCCTGCCTTGTGCCCTGGTTGCTCACTGATTGTTCATACAGTAGAAGACGATTCATACTTGAATTTGATAGCTTTTTCCCATAGCGCATTACATCAAAGGTTTATAATTCAGGTTTTTGGCAATTGTGTTCAGTCTGAGCAAGCACCTAGTGGCAGGTTGTTTTGCTAACATGCAAGTGTCTGTGCTCTTGGGGAAAACTTGTGGGGAAAAAGCGGATGATTACAGGTGGAACCTACTGTCAAGTACAGATCATGAGCCGAAGTTGGGATTCGATGGGCGTCAGGCTGTTTGCCCCGCAGGCATTGCAGTGACATATCATGCACTGCTCACTCACTACCAGACCTAAACAGCCACAAGTCAAGCTGTCATTGTCCCCACCTCCTGTGTTCCTAACCAGTCAACACTAATATTATCAAAAAACAACTGTGTCTCCTCAGGAACTATTACACTGCTATTTAAGGTGAACTTGTGTATTTTCCATAATTAACTAACGCACTAATGATAAAGGGTCCTGGACTATTTCACCTGGATCATCGCAGAAGGTATCTCAAGTTGTGGGGAAATGGGGCTTCCAGGCAGAAGATGGCTCGGATTATCCTTTGCTGGTGATGCAGTTTGTTCCCATCGGGTTAAATCAGGCAGCGAAAGATAATCCTGGTGACTCTGGGTTTGTATGCCTTGCTTGTCTTCACCGCCTGCAGATGCATGCAGCAGTGTGTCTTTTCTAGTTTTTGGTTTTCATTATTCTTGGAAGTAATTTAATGTTGGCTTAGATGTCCAGGTGTAGATGTCCAGGAGCTGAGTAGCCTTAAAATGCCTTGGTAGTTTTGTAGGTTTTTTCAGTGCGCCGTTTCATGCTTGCGAGAGGTCTTTGAAGTGCTCTCTCATTTGGTGCGGCCGAGTAGACGACCGCATGCCTGCGGATGGGCACGGCCAAGGTGAGGGGTACAGGGCGACCCCACCTGCCCCTCTGTCCTCTCTTCCATCTCAAGCAGCATCATGCCAGGTCGCTTCGTCTCCAGCCCTCCCTGGGGGAGACCCCATTGCCGTCGACACAGAATGGATCGTGTGCACTGCTCCACTGCCAAATGCACTCGCTTTGTCCAATTCACCCCTCTGTTGCAGGATGCCAGCGTCGCCAGCCGGGCGTCATAACGAATGACCAGTCATGGCTTGATCAGCCAGGATGCGACGTGTGCGCGACTGTGGACCCGTGCTCATCGCAGTCGCGTGGCTCTGGGTGCAAACGTTTTTTAAATGTGTGCATTATGGAGAAACGCCTGTATGCCGCATGCATTCATTACGATTTTTCTGTTTTTTTATTACATGCCGTCGTCAGACTAGACAAGCGTTTTCTACAGAAATGAAGCACGAAAATGTCTCAGGCTGCGCCAGATCGGCCGTGATCCCGTATACGTTATTTTATCTGGGGGGGGGTGGTGTGGTGAGGGGGCAGTAGTTCCCTTTTCGCCATAATTTACACAAACAGCGCGGTACTGTGGAAAGTGGAAAATGTGTGTATACAAAAAGAGAGCAGAGAAAAAAGAGATCGAGAGCGACAAAATGGCTCAGCAATTCAGAGGCCATTCATCTGAGCTGGGGCTGGAGAAACACTTCACGGATAGGGGACTGGAAGACGTGCGACATCCTCAGAGGTAGCCCTCAGAAAGGTTATGGCTTTACAGTGGCGCTGCTTATCTACTGGGAACCAGGCTCAATGCAGGAAGCGGCCATCTTCTGGGGAGGGGGAGGGGGGCTGTGGGGTTCCGGGCTGCAATAGGCATTATGAATGGCTTGAGGAGGTTTTCAGTGGGACTCAGATCGACAAGAAACCAAGGAATAAAACATCCAACGCACGAAAAAAAAAGAGGAGCAACTGGAGATGGAGCCACTCATGCAAGCATTCTCCATGCAAGACCTCCACCTCGGAGAAGGGGCCAATGGACAGAGATCATTCCAGGCCACGCCCACATTTAGAGACAGCTGTTTGCCTTTGAAGCCAGCTGTTGCAGTTGATGAAGCCAGATGCTGTTTGCCTGCATTCCTTATTTATTTATTTCACCTTAGGATTTGCGTAAGCTGCATTATGCCCAACAACCTGACAGCACAAAAATCATTACAGTTTTTTTCACCCCTTGCTTGTTTTTCCACTTATCCTATGAATTCATTGTTTGACTAAATACGGGCTTAATTTTTACTTTTTTTTTTTTTTTTGCATTTTTTTGAGGGGGGTTGCTTAATAACATGAGTTCAAATTAAATTTAATTAAATGTAATCTGCTTTTCGATGGAATTCTGGCTTGATTGACTGGCCGCTGGGCAAGGTCATGAGGCGGGGGGGGGGGGGGACACACATCAAAGGAAGTGCTTTCAATGTGAAGCGGACCCGCGTTTCACTGAAGGGACACATACTGTAGGTCCTCCAGCAGTTTGCTCTAGAATATTGGGGGGTGAGAGGAGGATTAGGCATAGTGAATAGAATCTTTCAAAACACAAAATTATACTTAATTCAGCTAATGTACCATAGTGCATCTCATTAAGAAAAGGTTAGAAAACCCAAAACTAAGAAAAAGCAAGGCTTACAGGCATACACTCTTTCTGTGTGTATTTTTAAAATAAGTCTGTGTGTGTTTACATATATAAAATGTGAATTAATCATTTGGGCATAAACACATACTGCATAAATAGGCGGCAGACAAAAGAACAAAACTTTTGTTCACTATTTTGTATATCAGCAGTTTAATACTTAGTCTGTTTACTGTTTACAGGAGCCAAAAACACTCTCTCATATGCACACTCACCAACGAACCCTCTTTCCTGGATTTGCCCTTGAAACACTATAAGATAAAACAGTAATGGAAGTTTCTGAGAGGAAGAAATGTTGTCATAAAAGAAAATAAGAGCCGATTTGTTTGCTGAATTTGCCTCTTTTGTCTGACGAGGGCTATTCAGAGGAGAGTATCCACCAGCCAGGTGCATCTATTCTGGTTCCTCCTTACATGTTGAGAGGCCCCTCTTTAGGTGCTCTGGTTCACAGGATCTGTCTCCACAGGGATGAGGAGCCAAAGCTGAGTGGAGATGCCAGAGGTGGCTTTACAGCTGCCTGTCCGCTATCCCTCCGCATTTTGCTCACCTCCCGCGACTCTGCCACCTTTCCGCACTGAAGCAGGGCCGATAAGCCTTCCTGACAATTTTTTTTCCCTGTGAAGATAGCAAACCCAGCCTCAGCCTTTGGGCTGCAGCCTTAATCTAACAGCAGTGTCCTGGTCCAGAGCAGAGCCGGCTCCTGTCCGGTACGGCTTACCTCTCCGGCGTTGCTCGCAGCGAAGGGAGCCCCCCCTGCTATGAACAGCCTTGGAAACGCCTGAAAAGAGTTTCATCCTGAGGAAAAGGAGAAGAGAGGATTTTACCAAAGGGAATATCCCTTTAGATCCCTTAAATCTTCCATCATTTTTCTCTTCCTGCAAATAGCCTGGGAGGGTTCTGACATCCCAGTGGGACCAAGTAGGGTGACAAGTGGTTTTGGTCAGGCCAGGTTTCAGCTTAAACAGGGGCGGGATATTCACAAAAAGAGCAGCACTAGATAACAGAGATAAATGTGTTTGTTAAATGGAAAGCAGCTGATAACAGGCATCCAAATGCCCTGGGCTGCCAGAGATCTGGGGGGGAATGTGGGAGCCGGCGATGACACACATTGCCCCCCCCCCCACCCCCCAAATAGCTCCCC
>JAODLC010000021.1:17868544-17886970 GCA_026781145.1 Hippopotamyrus pictus
GCGCAAAAAAACACATCCTGCCACCATAAGTTTTGACACATATCTGATGCACACATAACCTGTCATTTTGTCTACCTATAGGGTACCAACAAAGCGCTTCTGCAAGGGTGCAAAGTGCCAGTGTAGAGCATGTGCAATGCTGGTCTTGCCAATAAGAATAATTGCACTGATCCCCCCCCCCCCCCAGTTTCTGCTCATGACTACGCTAGCTGCATTTCTCTGAGTTTTAAATGCATTTGGAATCAACTTTAGATTTTCAAATCTTCCTGCAAATAAGACTTTATAGTGTTTGTTTCTTCTATTCGGAAAGCAGGGAGAGTCACAGTCCAAACATTTGTATCTTCTTCTTTATCCTCAAATGCGCGCAGGTCTTTTTTCTCCCAGAAGCAAATACGCTACTTCAGAGCCCGAAAGCCAACCAAAGAATAAAAGCAAAAGCTAGCATCTTAACTCAATTTCTTTATCCACAAAAAATGCTATTTTCTGACGTGATTATGGTTTCTGATGCCTAAAGAAGGTAAAGTAAATAAGAGTCCCATCTCCTTCAAAGTCACGTTCACCGGATGTGAAAGAGACACCTTTGAAAGCACAATGGTCTGAAGCAACTCGCTCTGCTGCAGCCAGATGCCGGAATATCTTCACAATGAGTGCTACAATGAGAAAAGCCAAACAAACAAACAAATAAATCTAAATTAAATAACAACATGCAGAGAAGACGGCTCTCAAAAGGGCAGCGAGGCAGATAAATAAAATAACACTTTCCTTGACGGGGCACAAATAATATTAGTTTTATACAATTCTGTATTAATCAACCACAAACTTAGTTACATATTGATCTCCTGTTAATTCATCGTTCACATTTTATCTCAAGCAGTTACTATATTGGTTACTATATCTGTTAATTCTGAAAACCTTTTTCAGCTACTGAATGAACAAGTCATGAATAACACAAGTGAAATACTGATCTCATGTTTGTTCATCATCAATGAATCATGATGCATCTTTTATCTCAAGTACCAACTACATTTGTTCATGTTTCATAATTCGTACATCAGTAGTCATTAATAAGTATTTGTGCCCCGTCAAGTAACGTGTTACCCCGTGAGATTATATAGATGCAAATTCTGCTACAGGCAAGAGGCAGCACTCTCAGACACACAGCTGTGACATCGCGGCACTCTGCTTAATTACTTTATTAAAAAGCAGAAAAAATGGGTCTGACAAAAACAAACAAACAAAGAATCGCTCAGCAAAAACATAAGACAATCGCGTGGCCAGTTTCTGTTCAATTACTGTCCTCTATTCGTGTATGTCAAACAGGGCTCTTTTTTTGATGCTGTTTATCGTGCTTGTAGATCACGCCCCACCAGAACCGTCGCAATTGGTCAGGCCAGCTGTACACAGGAAATAACCACCAAGCGATACAGAAAAAAAAGAACAGCAATATTTTATTTATAACCTTATTTTTGTGTATGAACTACAAACTCTGGTTTCTATAATCGATCTTCATCTTTTTTTAAAGGTCATGAAAGTGTGTTTACATGAAAATCAGTTCCCCCATTCTTTCACAGCGTTTTTCTTTTTTTTTTTTTCCATTTTTAGAACAGGTTGGCACATGTAAAATCAAAATTTAAAAATGTTTTTGTTTGTATTTTTAAAATTTTATTTTCAAAATGTATTTTATATAAATCTACCACTAGAACAGCATTCCCTCTCGAAAAAAGAGAAAAAAAAAAGAAGAAAAAAAAACACCTTCCCGCCCGTACCCACCCAACACCTGGGTCGTTTACAGAATGAGACAAAAAAAACTAAAATTTCATCACTAGAATTCACCATACAAATCCCAGAATCAATTATCAAACACAAAAGGGAAACGATGGTCGTATTCTTGTGTTTCTGGGCCGCCCATATCAGAGGCAGATTATTTCCCCGTTGCCGTTATGACAAACACACCGACGGAACACAGAAATCGAGAACAACAGGGGAATCAATGGTTTACTACTGTGTTCAACTCCGTGTAAGAAAGCCACCTCTGTCCTGTCCTCAGGGAGGGACTTCGAGACGGGGGCCTCGGAGAGCAGGGGATGAGCTACGGATGAGCAGTGGGCAGTGAGGAGGTGGAGGCCCACTCCGCTGATGGAGTTATGAACCTGAGAAGGTTGTGAGAAGAGTGCTGGTGCATCTTGGGGGCTTCTTATAAGAAATGTGAGTAAGAACCATCAGAAGCACACCCCGCTTGAGATTTGTGATTCTGAGGTCACGCGAAATGTATCTAACAGCAACGTCAACACACAAGGAGAGAACGACGGGGGGGCGGGGGGGAGGAGGGGGGTGCTGCTCGTATGCAAGTTCTGATAAAGAGAGATGGCTGCTTGTAAACCACAGTGTGTGGTCTTGGTGCTCTGAACTCAAGACAAAGCAAAGGAAGCAAAGATTTGAAGATTAAAAATATGATGCTGACCACGTGGGCTGTGCCATGCCACTGTCCTCCAATATCTGGGCTGAGTGTCAGTCACTCCCCCCCAGCTCAGATTCTGATTTCTCTTTATCTCCACAAACACTGACAAGATTATGAAATGAGGGATGCCATAACAACTAATAAATATGGTAATGAAAAATCCACCAGATTCTTGTCACGCCCCAATAATACATAATGAATCACACACCCCAGATTTGGATTTATACTCTTGGTTTAAACATGTCATACTTAATTACCACATTGAAGTTTTTTTTTTTTTCCTGGTCTGCCCTCTCACAAAATGGATTGCAGTTTGTAAAACAAAAGAAAAGTTGTAAACATCAATGTAAATATAATTAGTTGGGCCAAATGACTGCCGTGAAAAGACTGCATCCTGTATTGTGAAATGGTGTATGCCTTGTATCTTTTAATATTTAATTCTGGTCTGTTTTAGCATCAGGCCAGTAAGAGCTCTCGGCTGCGGTTATTCGGCTCAAGGTCATTGGTCTCCATGGCAACTGAAGCAGGCTATTTTGCTAAATTATTTATTTATTGGAATCGCCGTCGTGCTTTTCTTTCCGTTACATGTGATTAAGACATGGACTAAATGCGCTGAATGCCAGTGAATCGGAAGTGTGACCTCTTCAGATGATAAAATGCAATAATGGCCAGCTGTTGCTGTAATCGCAGACAGACACCTGTGATATCTTACAGGCTGTTGAGGGGATCACTCACAGATGTGCTGCCGGCTTCTGGATTTTCCCAGCATCCCTTACACCCAGACCATGCCCAAAGCCCGGCTCTGAGACACATTGATTCTGGTGGGGGTTCACACACTAGGGACTCATTCGGCGATGGTGCATTTGGGGTTGCCTAGCAAACGCGCTTCCGTCGCATTTTGGGCATCTTTTGTACCGGTGACAGTGAGTGTTAATTTGGGCATCATTCTGATTGCTGCAAGCGGGCCAGGGTTGGAGAGCCAGTCCCTCCAGTTGGGGGTTGACTCCTCGGGGGGAGTCGGGATCGCACCCCTTTTGCCAGGAGACCCAACTCCGTTTGGTACCAGGGTCGACAGGCAGGAGCATCAGCACCAGCGCAGGTGTGATCTACAGGGGGGCGGAGGGACGGGTGAGCAGGACGGAGCGGG
The DNA here is from genome assembly GCA_026781145.1 of Hippopotamyrus pictus. Classification (NCBI taxonomy): domain Eukaryota; kingdom Metazoa; phylum Chordata; class Actinopteri; order Osteoglossiformes; family Mormyridae; genus Hippopotamyrus; species Hippopotamyrus pictus. The sequence continues at coordinate 17,872,150 of JAODLC010000021.1, forward strand.
GAAGGAGTTCATTGACATGCCGGAGTGTGAAACTAGGGACCTCGAGAGGCTGCACCTTTCCCCACACAGATAAGAGAAAGAAAGCGAATGGCAATTAAACCTGCCAGGCTGCAGGACATCGGCAAGCCGAACCGTGATTTCTAACTAAGAGGGTAACGCATGTAACATCTAAAAGGAGCAAAAAAGTAGATAAAAAAAAATCCTGGAAATAAACTGCTGCGTAATTTACTTTATTTGCTCTGTAGGTAGATGTGCCCTCCGCCAGCCCCACAACAGTCAGGCTCAGCATCCACCTTAATCTGCCTTCAGATGCAGCCTGGAGCCCCGCATGCTTTTATTAAGACACCCCGACATGCTTGGCCTCCGATAATGACCAGGCTGTAAATCTCTACGTGTCACGGTAAATTTTAACAAGAGGATTGTTTGGGGCGGGGTGGGGGAGGCTCCAGTCAAATCCCTGTTTTTCTGGAAACCAGAAATGAAGAGTTTTCTACACTCTGTCCGGTGTGTGTTGGGTGAACAAAGACCCTCCAACTGGCCTCAGTTTGTGTGCTGACTCTCAAAACCCGTGAGATTTACACAGAGTTTGCAAGCACGTTCATCTTAGTAAACCATTCTTCCACAACAGAAAAAAATAGAACAGAAAAACAAATAAAGGTGATATAAATGCTGAAAGAAAATATTTTTTTTGCAGAATACATGATGCTTTTTCTTGATTTAACCACAATAGATTTCTTTAAATAAATAACCTTTGCTTTGTAAAGACACTTTTTGAAACAGCAGACATACCCTATTTTTCCAATAGCATCGATAAATGTTACCATCTGCTGCTTTGCTGCATGTCCCTCTGTCTTTTTTACTCTTCATTTTTATTAATAATGTTTTTATAATATTTCTGTAATTATGAAACAGAGTCAAATTTGCGTCTCTTGCACATTGTCTTTCGAGCTAGCCCGGATTAGCAGTGGTTCATGCCCGGAGCTGTGCATGGAGTTGATGGTGGAGGCATGGTTGTATGTCTTGTAAGAGTTGTAGTGGTTGAGGTGCTCGTGTTCCAGGGGGGGCAGCGTCAGTTGGCCCTCCATGGTGGAGCCTCCCGCCAGCTCCTCGCCTACGGTAATGATCTCCATGGCCCGCGAGGGCACGTGCTGGTTCTGCTGGTGGTGCTGCTTCCGCATCTTGTAGAATATGATAAGCATGACGGCAGCCATCAGGGTGATGGCCACAAAGCAGCCGATGATGATCTTGGTAGTCTTCATCACCTCGTCTAGCCCATTGAGCGAGCCTTCTCCCATCTCTGTAACGGTGATGGCCTTCTCTGGTGTCCTAGTGGAGGCAGGGGTGCGGGCTGTGGTGGTCGTGGTCGAAGGGGAAGGCTCCCAACTGCCGGATGAAGGGGTGGGCCCCACACTCTGCTGCACGGGGGTCCTGCCCTCGTCGTGCGAGGGCTCAATTGTCTCCACGGTGACCGTGGTGAAATAGCTGAAGCTGCTGTTCTCGGTCGAGGACACATTGAGGGTCGCCGAGGCCGTCGTGTTTCCTGCCGAGTTGCTCACCATGCACGTGTAGGTGCCCGTGTCCTGCACCGTCACGTTGGTGAAGTTCAGCGTCCCGTCGTTGAGCACAGAGATGCGTACCTTGTACGCCCCATGCGTCATTATGGAGCCGTTGGGCGTGATCCAGCTGACCGAGGTCAAAGAGTTGGCTCGGCACTTGAGCTCTGCGGCCATGCCTTCGGTCACGTTAAGGTCCGTGGGCGGCTCCACGATAACAGGGGCGTAACAGTTGAAGTAGTTCTGGTCGAGCTCCCCAATGTAGCGTCCTTTGTGGCTGGCGGGTGAGCTGCAGCGGGCGCAGCAGCTGGTGTTGGCTGGCACCATCTCCTTCAACCACCAACTGAGCCAAAGGATGTCACAGTTGCAATTCCAGGGGTTGTGGTGCAGATGTACCCGCTCCAGGTGGTGCAGGGGGGTGAAGAGGTCATGGGGCAGCAGGGTCAGGTTGTTGTGGGCCAGGTTGAGCTCCACTAGGGACTGCAAGTCATCGAAGGAATTCCTCTCTATGGTCTGGATCTGAGCGTGCATCATCCACAACTTCTGCAGGTGTATGAGACCCTTGAAAGACCCGGGCCGGATAACTGAGAGCTGGTTCCCTGACATCTCCAGCTCGTCCAACCTGACCAGAGGGATGAGGTTAGGGATCTCCTTCAGGTTGCACATGCCCAGGTTCAGGTAGCGCAGGTTGCTCAGGCCCTCAAAGGCACCCTCGGACACATAGGAGAGCCGCTTCAGCTCACCCAGGTCGAGGCGGCGGAGGGACGGCACGCGGTTGAAGGCGTAAGAGGGGATGCTCTCGATGGGGTTGTTCCTCAGCCAGAGCTCCTTCAGCTTGGAGAGGTACTCGAAAGCCCCGTTGGGGATGGTGGTAAGCCGGTTGTCAAAGAGCTCCAGTGTGTTGAGGCTGGCCAGCCCATTGAAGGCACCGATCTCGATGCTGCGGATGTGGTTCTTGCTCAGCTGCAGGATCTCGAGGTGGCGGAGGTGCTTGAAGCTGTCCACCTTGATGACCTGGATCTGGTTCTCCTGCAGGTTCAGGTAGCGCGTGTTGGTGGAGATGCCGTCGGGCACATCACGCAGGCCCCGTCGCGTGCAGATGACCTTGCTGAACTGGTTGCTGCAGGAGCACACGGACGGGCAAGTCTGAGCTCGCGCCAGGCCTGCCACCACCAAAAGCTGGAGCGCCAGCAGCAGCACGAACAAAGGGTCAGACAGGGCCCTGTTCCACCTAGGACCTCTCATCGTCTCCTGCTGTGGGTAGGACGTCATCTTGTTCAACATTCATAATTCGTTAGCTGGTGGTCCTCTCTTTGGGAATCTTGGGTTGTGAGGCCTGGAGACGAGAGAAGTGAAGAAAGGAAGAAATGAGCGATGACTAGAAGAGGTATGGTACCATGCCACTTAATATATCCTTCATGCATTTTAACTGTACTTCTGCCAATAAGAAAATAGCTTTCAGAAAACAGATTTTCAACAGGGTGTATTGTATGCTTCTATTATAGAACAGGCCGTCTGAAAGATACCAGTAAATAGCTAGTAATTACTTGTAGTTATAGTGATTTCATTATACATATATTGCCTTTTAAGAATGTACATTTGTACAGTATATTTGTAAAAGCATATTTGTATTAATTTGTCTGGTTTGCAGTTCAATCTTCCAATCAGGGATGAAACGTTGAGTCCCCACAATGAATTTTGTCAAATAAAGTAACAGCGCAGAAAAGCAATTTAGTTTTTGCCTAAAAATAATTAAAAACCTAACTGAAAATGACTGGAGCGAGTGAGCTTTAGCTGAAAACGAAAGCTTTGGAATGCATCCCCTTTACTGGGAGTTTAAAATAAAACTTTGAAATGAGCCTGAGATTATTTGGGTGAATGCATGAATGAACATGAGGTATTCATGTTGTCACACAACCAGCTGTCAGGCCCTGCATTTCAGCAGGAGCAGAATCTGAGTGGAAAGGTCAAACGATGAATACATGAATGTATAAGCACGTCCAGAACGCGTTTCACATGTATTTTTTGTACGGGGTCCTGCCAGGGCTCTCTTCGTGGGCACCGAAGTGAAATCCGAGGCAGACTCGGTGTTTAATCACACCTCGCCTATCTGCGTACCTGGTCACCGCGACTGGCAGAGATGCATCCGTAACTGTCACCTGCCATGAAGACGGCAAGGCCGCAGGGAAGCGGAATAACAGCAACGTGCCGAGGCGAACGGTTTGTGGCTGCGACCTTGGTAACGTGTTTTATACGTGTTTTTATATCGGAGCAGGCCGCGTGTTACTGGCACTCTCTCCATCTCCACCACATAAAACAAAATCACAATATACAGTCTCAACTTTCCTCCTCTATATCTCCAGGGGGAGGGAACGGATGGGGGGGGGGCAGCTGGGGATGTACCATGTGATTGATTTTTCTAGCCACAGTAACATAAATAACAGGAAGCTCACCACCTACTGGTACTTCAATCAAGCAAACAAATCTGGAAAGTTCTGATTACGGCTCACAGTAGAGGCTGAACGGTGTATATGTGACGAGACTAAAAATAGAGCAGCCCGACAGGGGATAAGTGCCCGTCTCACAGAACATGGATGCGTGTGTGCGCCATAGTGCTGTAAGTCACACTAGGCACACACAGCTACAGGCGTATAGCAATGACGCGCTTCCTGTAGTCAGCCTTCCACTGACCCCAGTGAAGAGGAAAAAAAAAAAAGATCATGGACTGCAGGGTTGCCACCACACTGCAAAGAGCACAGAGCTGGAGTGCTGATATTGTGCAGGAACATCCCATCGCCAGAGGAAAGGAGGGTTATTGCTGTAGCCAAAGATTAATTGGCCGATTAACATAACCACTAATACTTTAATTGCAAAACCTGATTCTGAAACAAAGTGTCCCCTAGGAAGAATAGGATAGTTTGGCCCGGGAGACCACGGGAAATGTGACAAGGATCATGAGCGCAATACCGAAAATGACATCACATCTCGTTTCTCTTAATTACCGGACGTAAAGACTTGTGCAAAGTCAATGAGCATGGTCATCCGTCCATTCACTTCTTCAAGAAGAATATGAGAGATTACGGATTAAAAGTGGCAACGTCAAATAAATGATTTTAGCGCTTTCGATGGTTTTCAGGTCCTGTTCTCAACCACTTTCATTGTGTTGCCTTTTCAGAAAACTTAAGAAGGTTAAAAGCAGTAAAACATTTGTGAAGAAGCACAAATCATTTGTGTATTAAGCAATTGTTGCTAAAATGAAACAGATGCACAGAAGTGCTTGTTTTCCATGATAACGGGAAGAGTGCGACTGATATGGAGAAAAAGAGAGAATTAGATGAAAAGGTGATAAACAAAACTGGATTAAAACCGAATGGATTTTTAACACTCGGCCGGCTGGAGATGATGAATGATGATGAATTGGCACGAGCCTCCTCTCTGTCTGGCTGGTGGCAGAGCAGGCGGGATCTACTCAGCCACAAAGAAGCAGAGAAAAACCGGGAGAGGAGATTTGTGAGACTCTTGTTGTTCTTCTTTCACGTGGAGCGGAAGCCAATCACATTCCGGTGAAACAAGTATGCATTTCATTGGGCAGCACGGTGCCGCAGTCCTTTACGACGCACTGGAGCCCCTGAGGAGCAAGCGAGGCAACAAATACCCACAGCAGATCAGAAACCCAGCGGCTGCAGCCAAAATCCCCATAATCCATTGCTTCCCTGCACAACAAGGGGCATCCATTTGGTTCCACCATGTCCCTGGGATTATTTCGCCATACTGTTTATGCGAGGTTTGTGCAAAGAGGTGACAGCGGGGTAGGGTGTCGACACAGGCACTTGGGGAGGGAAAGTTTGGCAACTGCTCAGCTTGGCACGGCACTAGAGCTAAAAGCAGGTCCCACGAGAAGTCAGGAGCTGAGCTGGAGATCTCCTGACAGCCAGCACAAGCCAGGCTGCTTTAACTCAAATTAACTCAAATTCATCATGTGTCCTCGATTACTGCTATTTATGTATGAGTTATTTTACAACATATAATGCAATTATTATTTATTTTTAAAGCAGAAGTTGTGTACCAATCTTATTATACAATTACAAGTCTAGTTTAACCATATTGTGTTCATCAGTGGGATTCGTTTACTCTTGAATTAAGACGGCATTTTTCGGAAGGGGGGAAAGACAGTCCCTCTGTTAGGCAGGCTTGTCAATGACATGGTTTGCTTTCATCTTTTGATATTCATTTGCAATTTGTTGATCCGTTGTGGGGCTTTTTGCCCTGGTTAGATGTGCGACGGATGCATAAAGATTAGCTGAGAGGAAGTTTGTGGAAAAACGAGCATGTTTGCGTACTTGGTAGAAAGCTCATGGATGTTCTGACAGTTGGATGCATCGCTCTGATTAATAGTGACATGCGTCCCTCACAAACATGGCTTCTGAATTTTTTTTTCTCAAATTCTGTTAGTTATAGAATGAATACAAGTGATGTTAATTAATTCAATAGAACCTTCTGGAAGCTGCAGCTACAATATGTCATGTGTATCAACATGCTTCGATAAGAAGATGCCATTGGAATTGCCCTGGATCAGTATTATTCATCCAGGAAAGACTCCAACTTTTCCTCAAAATTGCATTTCACCATTCAGGACGACAAGATATCGCCGACCCGATGTCTCAAAAAGAGACCAGGAAGCAAAATCCAATAGAGTTGTAACAGTGGGAATGGATAATAGATATTTTCTGGCAAAAAAAGTTCCATTAATCACATTTTTTCCTCATAATCTGATTTACGCAGAAGGTGCAAGGTGGGACGGTCGCAATTCAAGACTCCTTCAGGAGCAGATCACGCAGCCAGAGAGTGTGGGTGGACTGACTGGCCTGACCCTAAAAAGAGCCAGGAAAGTGCACTGTGCTCCGTGATTGGGGCCGACGTAAGCAAACGGATGGTCTGTCAGATGAACATCTGGAGGCGAGACCATGAAGAAATAAACCCAGGGCCCTATGGGAAGCAGAAGGCTTGTCTTTTCACGATGTCATGAATAAATATCCTTTGGTGTGGAAAAGGTACATAAAACAGGTCTCAGTGCAGGCAACAAGGCTGGAGAGTTAGTGCTCATAGTCTGAGAGAAACATCCAAACCTGCTTACAATATGTGTGTGTGTGGGGGGGTGTTTCTCTTTATGCTGCATCAGAACCATAATGCTCTTTTGGGTGTAGACAGCCAGCGATAGTGAAGGTGAAGTTTAGATCCTAAGTTTGCTCGCAGGCAAATGACGAAAAATTGCGTCGCAATGCACTTTCTGCTGTGTCAGAGTCTGGGCCAGAGGAGGCCACGCAACCTGAGGGCCTTGCAGAGATACTATCCTGAGATGTAAGGCTTAAGTTCCGGTCCCTGGCCACTGTTATCATGTGAAAAGGGGGGGGGTGACAGCACAGATACGCATTCCCGTATCAGCCGCCGGCATCGCTGCCTCTGCATGGAGTCTGCGGCTGCTTGCTGGTCTGCAAGGGAGCGTTTGCGCCACACGGTGTTGAGTAGGGGTGGCCGTTTTGCAGCAGCATGCGGCGTCTGATGTGCCATGACGGCAGGGGAATGAAGGAAGATGTCCGGGTGCAAGCGAGGCTCGGCGGAAACGCACTGCGCTGCTTCACCCGCAGGACGGCCGAGCGGTCGCCTTGGGTCAGAATTACAGTTGCGAGCCAGATGCGGTCGAGCAACGTGCGGCTAACAGCAGGGCTCAGTCATGCCCCAGGAGATGACATGCTTGTCAGTCAAGTTTTGGTTCGGCAGAAAGTCTTTTATAATATTAAGCACATCTTACAGCGCAGAAAATCTACGGTTAGAAAAAAACATCCTCTAAGTGGCATCATAGAGTCATCATACCGTACAGTCAATTCATAGGCTGCTATCAAAAAAAAAAATGTAATTGAAGGACAAAAGAAACTAACAGTCATTCATCTACCTTCCAGCAGAGACAACAAAATCTGAAAGCCTTCCAGCACCATTGTTTAACTCGGCAGGCGACAGGGGTTCGCCTGGGCTCGCAAATTACACTGTTACCATGCAGCGATTCTGCTCGTCACAGTGCTTCTGTTTGGTTGTTGTTTTTGAAAAATAAAGTATCACTGCTCAAGATGGTTGGGTGCCTTGAAACTGACACCAGCGGAGTGTTCACCAAAACCTAACTTCCAAAAGCCCCTGAAGAACTCTAGTCAAGTGCTCGCTTGATGTTATCACGGCTATGTCTCATCACTCTGCTGCACAGTAGCTAATTGAGCTAAAGGTCTATTGATCGGATAATTGACTATATAATAAGTTAACAGCCTGCATGTCAAATAATTAATATGATAATGGTTACCAATAAATGCATAAATATTTAAGCAATCTGTGAGCTACATTTTACAAAACCTTTTGGAAACCGGCACTAATGCATTTTGAAACTCTTTTGTGTCCCTGGAAAAATAGTTCGGATTTTCAGCCCGTATTTGTGAAAATGATGTGGCTTATAGGTGCTCATATGACACATAATTATCATTAGTAAACAGAAGACAATCATGGCATGTAAACAGTGACAAAATCCATCCATTTCTTAACTATTATTATGTCTGTCATTTTATGCAATTTATGAACATAATTGCAAGTATAATTACACACATAATTCTATGTGTTGCAAAACCATAAGTAGCTTTAAATGAAAGCTTATTTGATTTAGAAGCTGACTAGATTTCAAAATTACATTTTTCTTGAACTTGAAATATACACACATTGCACATTTTGCCAATTTTATAAATTCAATTATAATTTTATAATCGATTTTATGGAATAGTTGCATTAAAATAGGATGTAAAAAGCTCCCCCCTCCACACACTTGGGGCAGGACGTTGCTCTGGGCCTCGGTTGCTCTATCAACGGCAATATTGGCAAGTATCTGGCTGTAAATTAGCTGCTCTTCAGTAATCACCCAGGATTGTTCTTCTTTTTTTTTTGCAATTACAACTCTCTCAAAGAAAAATCATTAGTCTCAGACAAACACGAGTGATTGTCTTACGCTGCATTAGCCGCTCGAAGGTGCTCTCTGGAAATGCCCAGTAAGACGGGGTTCGAGTCAGTAGTGCTGATACACATGCACTTTGTGGCAGGTGCTCTGAGGTATGCAGCGAGAGCCTGACTCATGAAGAGTTTTGCAAAGCCTGTTATGATGCCACAGTAGAGGAGGGCAGCCAGGGGATGGTGCTGATTGAGAATGCAGGGCATACTTTGCTACAATGAACAATAAAAGTATTACACCAATCTGTCATCTTCCTGGTTACAATGTATCGAATGAAAAGGATTACATGCTTTATGGTACGAGCCCACTGCCCCACTGTAACACTCAGTGGGAGATCTGCTTTTTACTTTAATCCATCCACACTATAATCCCGTGGCAGTTATTCCACACAGGGTGATGGGGAACGTAGAACCTTACAGTAGGTAGGGAACAAGCAGGGAGCAGTTTGGACAAGATGGCAGTTCATCAAAGAGAAAAAGAGACAGACAAAGGGAAATATGAGATACCTCACATGAATTCTGCAAAGAGAACTGTACCAAAACCATATATCTTAATGCAGATGTGAAATGTAAAGCACAAATGTAGTTGGCACTATATACCTCAAAGGCTATGGGTTCGAATCTCTTCACGGCTGAATCTGTGGGGGGGTCCCTGTGTATGTGTATCTCTCTCTCTCTGGGGGTTTCCGCCGAGGCCACAGACATGCTCTGTAAGAGAGCTGGCATCCTGAAATTGTACACAGTGTGTGATTATGACTGTGACTATGTGCCCCGTGCATCCTGGGACAGACCCCAGGTTCACCGTACCCCGACACTGGATAACCACTTATGGAAGATGAATGGACTTGCTTGTACCAAGTGGCTCTTTAATAAGTGCATTGCTGCGGCGGAGAGCGGCTCCCCTATTAGCCCGCGGACGAGGCAGCTGAATTGCAGGCCCCGCGCTTAACAAGTGCAGAAAATGTGTTTCGGAGATGGCATCTCATGTCCACGGTCGCTTCCCAGAGTTGTCGCAAATTAGCCGGTGGCTGATCTCTGCCTGTTCCAACTCATCCCGAAGATGCTTAATTGGACCGAGATGTGCCGAGTGGGCAAGCCGCCCGCAGCCAGCTCAGTTAGCCGTCACACCCCCGGGAGGCGCTCCTGAGCTGCGGTGGGCGTCTGGCTGTGAGCGGCGGCCTGCTGGGGGAGTTTATTCTTCCAGAGAGGAACCATGTTCAGATACCTGGTAACATTCACACATAGCTTTGCTATAAATGGAACCAATGAGGGCCTGAGGCCCCCTCTCCCCCCAGCCGTGACGGTGCCCCCACCCCCAAGCAGGGCAGCTCGGAGGACCTCCTCCACCACATCCCATCTGCTGGTTGAAACGGCGAGGATCGGGATTCTTCCAGTCCTCCGGCATTCCCTGCCACGCTCACTTCCTCGTTTTCTCTTGCTGACAGAGCGGAGCCTGGCTACCCTCTAGACCGGCACATGCTACCTGCGACACGCTACACGGGGATGCGTGTTCCTGATGCACGTCTGTCAGGGCCGCTGCAACACGCAGCCGTTAGCTGACTGACCGCAGCCTGTCAGTTACTCAGTGCGGGATGTGTCAGTGCACTGGGCCCCTCTGATCCTCACGGCATTCTGACCGCACGCTGTTGACCGTGATTTATTTATTTTGTACTGTATGTGTGTGTGATGAAACACTCTATGTACAGCCGTGACACTTTATTTCACGAAAATCCCAGCAGGGATGCTGTTTCTGAAATACTGACACGGCTGCATCTGGCTCCATCTATTGTACATGCACACACACACACACATCCTGTAGGAACCTGCCTACCTGCTTTAAATAGCAAAGCCGGAGCATGTGATACTGTTGCTGACTGAGCAGACCATGTCAGGGAAAGGGGAGGGCCGCATAATGAGGCGGCCAATCAGTGTGCATTCACTCAACAATATACAATCAAATCAGCTTCGGGGAATACATGTCACAATGCGATATATGTGCTGCAAAGGCTTTAATTTGCATTACGCGTGATGCATTCTGGGAACAGGCTTTGCCTTTCTGCCTTGAGCTGTGGGCAAGAAATAAATCTGGTAACAAAAGAGACAACCTGCCAGCACCCCAATAAACACTGATATGAATGATATCATTGCTAACCGAGAAGACCAAAAGGTCCACCACCACTAGGGGGACCCCTCTCCTCTGAACCTCCAATAGAACGGTGTTTTGCTCTGAAATATTGCTTCACTTAGACTCATATAAAAAGCTGACATAATGGCAACGTCTACTTTTTTTTTTTTTTTTTTTGTCTCATTGCCGTCGATTGGTGTAAATGCAAATTTTACGCTGTCATAAGGTTTAACAGAACTGAATGTTTCTGAAAAGCGGGAGCCAGGAGAGAATGCAGTGAGAAAACAGAGCTTAAGTTCACAGGGGGCATGTTATAAAAAGACATTCCTGCTGCTCTACGTCTGTCAGTTTGCTTTTTATTGTCAGGTAGCAACATGGCGTTCCGGCGATGAAAATGTCAGCATCCATCCTCCTCCTTCCACTACTCCAATTGTCACAAGCTGGCATTTTCACAACGAGAGCATTTTTTAGTGCTACTTCCTCGTCACCGGTGAGGGCTTCCTGCTAAAGACTGTCACCGGCTTGTCCTCACGCCACACATTGACTACAGCCTCTTCTTTATGAAAGGAATGTTTAGACCGAATGCCAGTCAAGCCGCGTAAGGCTACACGCTGCTCTGGCACGCACACGCTGGCGGCCTGCCCATCGAGATGCCCTCACATCCGGGAACTGTGTAGAGGAAGCCAGCGTAGCGGTAAACGTCAGGTAAGGCTTACGTTTGCTGTGTGAGATTCACCTGAAATGCAAAAAATTACCCAGCACATAAATATCATGCAAATATTAACCTTCTAACGTTAAGCCAATATTGTCCTTAGCCATCCAAGTATCAAACATACGTACTTATTTTGATCATTTACGTGTACATGTACATCATGTACACGGCCCACTGCACAGTACGAAGACGAAATACCCTAAAACACGCCCCTCCTTTTCCCATAACCGCTTATCCAGTGCAGGATCACAATAAATGTTACATAAAAAATAAAAATCACATTCATTCTACTTGCTATACAAACATATTATCATGAGTGGGAGCAGTAACTGATGTATTTCGGAAGGTAAGGATACATTTCAACAGGCACTCAAGAACCTTTATTTCATGAAGCGTTTGCTATTGTTGTCGACATTTAGAATGGCAAAGAAAAACATCATCCCTTTGCTCGTACTACAAACACACGAGCAGCGAATTAAAATTTATGAGAGAAGGGGACATTTTTCTCCGGGTATCTCACTAAAAAAGTTATTGTGATGCACCAGATGCGGCGCACGGCTGGCTAGGTAGCTGCGAGAGAGATGAGGAGGGAGGATAAATTTCCAGATTATTCCCCGTCCCGTATAACTCACAGTGCAGCCCTGGTGGGGGCTTAACAATAACGGACACAATGCTTTCTGCTGAAGCAAACAACTGCAGCACCAAGGATGAAGAAGAAATCACCCAGACGCTGCTCTTTTTTAAAGGGTGCCCCTTAATCGTCGCTCTGTTCTTGCCCAGGGACCAATAAAAAGCATGTGTTTATTTACCTTGATTGAGCTACCGTTTAGTACAAGGCATCCTGCTACTATTTGGTGGCAACTGCCAGGGTGGGGGAACTGAACACGGCTGCTGGTTGCTTGTCTTTGCACAACAGCGGCACTAAGAGTCCTGGCTGTGCTCCGGTTTTATAGCTGTCCGGTGTCTCTGTGGAATCTGTTCTTTCACCCATGCTCTTGATATGTGCTCCTACATGCGTCGTCTGTGCATTTCAGACGCTGGGTCATCAGGGACATTGAAGCCTTGTGTGTCTGAGAGGATCTGTTCACAGACTTCATTGTGTGCTGATTTGTGGCAACAGGGTGGCAAGTAGTTAAACACTTATTGGACAATCACGGATATGTTGGAAAAGGGGTAATGAATGAACAATGGCCTTCAGAAACCTCACACAATGCAGTACCCAGAGGAGCCATCTGCCCGTCTTAAAGGTTCTTTCAGATTTTAGCTAAATACCCTGTTTTATTTGTTTTCATGTTTTAACTACCATTGCTGCAATGATCACAAACAAATCAATTCAGAATGTTTTTCTATTAAATCTTTCCAGGAATGTGCGCCATTCAGAACTGAAATGAGAATAGCACTGAAATTGAAATTCATTTTGTGAATTTGAATTGCATTTGAACTGCAGTTGAAAACTGGATACAGAATTGCAACTGGAATTTCATTTTAAAGAAGTCGAATTAAAATGTAATTGAATTCAGTCAAACTCATATTCATAGAGTACATGCAGCTTTTAACAATACAGCTGAATTTTTCAATATAAATGACACATAAACATGTTAATATACATGGCGTATACTTTATCATTGTTATAAATGTCAGAACGAAAGAATGCAACATTTGTGTCAGCTATGAAATGAATAAATTAACTGTCATTTTATGCACCGTGGTGGATCTTCTCGAAGGAAATTTGAGGGTCTCCCTGGCAAACGTACTGCTGCATATAATAAACAGAGTGTCCAGCTCAAGACTCATTTCCTACACTGAAAGTCAAACTAGTCCCTCGCCAGTCGCCAAAGTTTCACATGACGGGTCGAACACGTTTAGCAGAGGAATGTCGAGCCTTTGGCTTCCTGCACCACCATCCAAACCAGCTTCCCTCAGCTAGTTCAACCTGCCTGCAAATACTATGCTACCCCAGATCTCACTGCGCCTGCTGAGACAATCTTCAATGTAGCATGACACAATTTCAGGCCGGAATCTAAATGAGAAAGCCTTTGATTTTGCTGACAAAATGTGATGTTATTAAACAATGAGTCATATATATTGGAATAATGTATAATTGCATTTGTCAGGAAATTTTGTTTTGTGTTATAGCGCTAAGGTTGAACTGAAAGACAAAATTTATAGTTCACACATAAGAAAATAATTAAGAAATAAAGTAATTATTGTTTTCAATCTAAACATTTGACACAAAAGCTACAGGTATGTGGGGTTAGTCATTTGAGTAACCCTATCCCAACCCAATCCAACTGGTAGCCAACTGACACCCACAGGAAAAGCTACAGTAGACTGCGGCAGTAATACAGAAATGCTCATACAGGTAAGCAGTTAAAGATGTGCGTCTGGTAAAGGACAAAAGTTTCTAAGACAGCAGTACACAGGAATAAGGTGAAGCAGGAGACACCAGGAATGACCGGAAACCAGCCAGGTAAAGGCCGGAAGCGACATTCTAATGCCAGAAATGACCATTAACTTATCTGACAGTTTCTCACGAATCGTAGGATGACATCAAGCGACCTTCAAAATGAATGGGAAACATTAAGTGCAGGTGTGAAGTGCACTGATAGGACAGGTCATATCAAGCTCCTAGAAGCAGGAAGTGAAGTCCCATAAAGCAAGACAGACGCCCTTCATTAATAAGAAACAGGGAAGAGCCAGGCTGCAGTTTTCGATAAAAAATATATTATTAGACACACACCCATAACATGAGTGAAACAAAAAATTGTGCTGAGGTGTCTTAATATTTTCCGCGGCTGTACATCTATGATCTAGAGCGAAAATTAATTATTCAATTATTTATGTTTTGCTGGGTTAAATGACATTCATATATATTGTGAAGGCATTGAATTTATTTGAATCGCAATGAATTAGATTCTTCTTCCTGTCATTCCGATTCCAATTCAGCATTCTGTGGGGTTTGGGCAATTCAATTTAAATTCCAGTTCATGAATGGAATGTGGCACAATTCATGAATTCTGAGTTTTGCACAGCCCTGTGCTGAGTGGCTCACTTTAACCTGACACCTGTTTAACATTCTAACATGCCCTGTGGGCAGTAAAATAAGAATAACAAGACAGCAAGACATTGCTAGCAGCTTCTAATATACAGTGCTGTGCAAAAATCTTAGGCGGGTATCAAATTAGCACAGTAGGACAATAGAACATAAAAAAATAAAAACAAGAATTTCTTCTGTTCCTTTCTTAACCCCCCCCCCGCCCCCAACCTGAACAACGCCATGTCTCACATTTTCTTGCATTTAGTCTTTCATGCATAGGAGTAGGGTTGTAAAGGGGCGGAAAGTTTCCGGGAAGTTTCCGGAAACTTTCCATCCCATGGGTAGTTTAGCTGGGGAAT
>JAODLC010000021.1:17896649-17907617 GCA_026781145.1 Hippopotamyrus pictus
TATATACCCAGTCATGTCAATTTTCGTGAGAGAAGAGGTAATTGCTTAGGTGCCCTGGAAAACCATCAATTTGCAGGAAAAGGGTCCTGATGTGCCTTTAGAGAAGAATAGGTATCGAACAAGACAAAAGGTTCTGCGGGTGCTTAAAAGGAGAGGTATAACCACAGAGGCGAAAAACAGAATGCGTTTGACATGATAAAAAATAACGTGTGAGTTTGCAAAACAGAGACATGAAAGGGGAATTTGGACACCCAGGGAGTGGAGAGCATTACAGTTTATTAAATCACCTTTCAGATTTCCTGAATCACTTAATATGATTAATTCAAAGCTCAAACGGACCTCAGGACCTTTTGCCTTGGTGGCAAAAAGGCTGAAAAATCAAAGGAAATGTTGTGCATTAAGGTAAAAGACATCTGGGAAGAAATGAAATGCAGGCACATGGTGTTTATTAACCTGCAGTAATGTGACAGCATGCACACTGCTGCTTACATCATTACTTATGTGCTTTGCAGAGCCTTTTCCCTCCAAACAATGGAGGCTGCTTTTGCACATCCAGGTTCACGGGGAATTTCCTACTAGCATGGTCACCAGCACCTTCCCAGCTGGGCAGCCACCACAGTTTAATCGCGGTAAGCTGCCGCATGACTGTCCTGTTTCTGTTTAGGGCCAATTACAACGGAGCCTTGGCATGGAGCCAGGGGTCGGGGCCCCGGCCCTTCACGGGGCCACAGCAGCGGGATTTCAGGCTTGTGCACAAAAGCTGCACACCCTGTGAGGCTGAGATGAAAGTTTGGGTTGTTTACCCCGGGGGTGGACCAGTAGCCAAGACCTAACACCTCGTTCACCTCGTCCCCAGGCTGCACCAACAAATCTCATGTATGAATGCATGCTTTCATCCACTCCTGATTCATGGAGGTGTGGAAGACCTCAAGACCAGTCAAGGCGTTCCTGCCTCACTCAGGCTGTCCATAATATGCCTGTTTGTTGTGATGCCCTAAGTGTTTTGATTGCTGCCTTCTTGGCCAGTTCTTCCTTCATAATTTCAGATAAAATAAAAGTAAATAAATAAATGAATAAATTTAGCTGTCAGTATGATTCACAGGTCGGGCTGCCAGGAGTTATCGGAGGGAGCTGGGCTTATGCATTTTCAGTAAAATGATTATGTCTATTATCTGACTCATGCAGAAAAAATTCAGCACTGGAAGGTGATCAGAAAGCTCTGGATCACTCAGGTTATGCGTCAGCATCTTGAACCCCGCCTGTATCTGGTCATCTATGCAATGTCTGTTCTTTAACTGTGTTGGCAGCAGATATTCGACAGAAGTATTAACTGTTTACAGATGACATGACGTCTTGTGCTTTATCCACATACACATGTATACCAGTGAAGTTCAGAAATGGTTCTAATGATTTACTTATGAGTTATGAATTACTCTTTAAAAATGAGATAGTCCATGTTTTCATTCAGGACTGCTGAGGGATGCATCTCACAGCGAAAGGCGGAGTTACAGGGTGGGTATAAAACAATGGCACAGAATATGCATGGAGAAACACGTCCTATGACATCACTGTCTTCTGGGAGGATGTCGATATCAGTACGCTCCGCAGCGATTATGGCATACATTACTGATACCGCGTGAAGTTAAGGTGCGTCACCCAAAACGCTGATGTAGCAAGGAGCCTGTAATGGAGAATCTGCTGGCTGAACGAAGACAGGCTAGGATATTGCAAGAACTCTACCGAGAAATGCTGAAATGTTGAAGAACCATGATGATTTCCACCAACAGGAAGGAGTTATCACGCGGACCGGACATCGAGGCTGAGGTCTGTGGAGGGGTTGGGGGGGGGCGGTACATTTTTGCCACATCTGCAGCAGTACAATCCAATGGGCCATTGAAAAAGTCATTGCGGCCAGTTCCATTATGACCATCAGTAAACTGCAGATGACCAAACTATTTGATGATAATGATAATGGCCCTGAGGATGATGATGATGACACTGATGGTGATGATAATGAGAAGCATTAGTGGGACCAGCACTAAATAATAGAGAAAATGGCGCCTGTGTGAGAATCCTGCTCCGCTGCCGATTCCCCCCACGAGACATTGCCGGGCCGGCTGACAGTGGCAAGTCCGCTTGCGTTGACACTTGGGGGCTGGGGGGGAGCAGCCATGCCTTCCGGAGCAGGCTTCGAGCCGGGTTAACCGTGCGTGCCAACGCCAGCTGCTGTGCCCTGTCAGCCAGCAGCGCGGTGAGCCCACGAGTGCCAGAGGACGCAGGGAAAACCCAAAATACCACAGTGGGCCCTAACGGTGAGGCGCTGCCTACCGGCAAGGCCTGCACATTGGCGAAGGCCTGCCCACCGGCAAAGGCCTGCCTACTAGCGAAGGCCTGCCCATTGGCAAAGGTCTGCACATTGGCGAAACCCTGCTCACCGTCAAAGACCTGCCCATTGGCAAAGGACTGTCCACCGGCAAAGGCCTGCCCATTGGCAAAGCCCTGCCCACCGGCGAAGGCCTGCCCATTGGCGAAGGCCTGTCCACCGGCAAAGGCCTGCACATTGACGAAACCCTGCCCACCGTCAAAGACCTGCCCATTGGCGAAGGCCTGTCCACCGGCAAAGGCCTGCCCATTGGCAAAGCCCTGCCCATTGGCGAAGGCCTGTCCACCGGCAAAGGCCTGCCCATTGGCAAAGCCCTGCACATTGGCGGAGCCCTACCCACCGTCAAAGGCCTGCCCATTGGCGATGGCCTGTCCACCGGCGAAACCTGCCCCTTTCGCAAAGGTCTGCCCTTTTGGTGAAGGCCTGTGTGGCTCTGCTTCTGCTGCTTCTTCACTTCAGATGATTATTACTCCCGAAAAGTGATCCTGCATTCAGCTCACATCAGTGCACCTTATCCCTATGTACAGCTGGAGATTTACTGCAGAAATTATAGATGAAAGGCAAGGCTCATGGGTACAGCAGAAAGGCCCCCTCCGAGGAGACAGTTACAGGTGCACTTCCTGAACCATCAGCCCATCTGGCGTGGCTACATTAATCCACGGCTCTGTGTCTCACACAAAGCTTCTTTCCCGATGCAGCAAAGGCACCGAGCCACCACGTTTGACCCCGGAGAACGGGCCTCGGCCTGGACGCCTCTGTCAAAGTGCTGGATGAGCGAGGCTAGACCCTGTGCCTCGTTCTCTCTCAGCTGCTGACGGCAACCCTGTTAATTAGAATGGGGACCCAACGAGGAAGGTTTTTATAATTAATATGTGTGTGCGTGTGTGGGGGATACTGATCTGTCTTTTAAGAAAATAGCACAATTAGAATAACTGGGAAAGCAGGATGCACTAATTGTTTTGCAAATCACGACCTGTCACAGCCTGAGGAGGAATCTCTGGCCAGAGGCATGCAGAGCCATTCTAATATATGTTAATAATGTACAGCACATGTAAATAATCTACATGGAAGTTGTCAGGAATTCATTTATTATTGACCTGTATGTTTCCTGTGAAGTAAATCATTACAGGTACTCTAGAAAGAATTTGAACATCAACCCGTTCTTTCATTATGGGCAGATTATCGCATAAGTGATTCGCGTCAATAAATGCATACCACCGATTTTATTCAGGAGAACGGCTAGAAAAAGGATCGGATTAGGGTCTCCTGATGACTTTGCTGGGGAAATGAAGGCAGACTAAAGAGATTATTTTTCATCTGCGGTTAAAAGTTAAAAGCGATCTACGGGGTGCCTCTCCCTCAAAGGGGTTGGCAGACCGCTTACAAGTTCTAGCTAAGCCTTCCGAAGTGTGTACCCCCCACCTCTCTCTCGTTCACTTGCCGCCTGCTCTGCTCTCATTCTCATCCCTGTGCCGTTGTGCATCTCCTCAGAAATAGGACCTTGTTGCTCCAGGCCCTGCCGTTCCCCCTTCAGCCGATGTCCAGCTGCATTTCCTGTGCAGCGTTGCAGGAGAACGAGCATGCCACTCAAAGGGAGCCCCGTGCCGCGACCCACGAGTGAACTAACGCCTGCCCCCCCCCCACACCACCCCGGTCCCTGGCGAGCCCTGCACGTCCTCAGTTCAGGAGGATCCTCCAAATGCCGGTCTCCCCAGGCCAGAGAAGAAGACAAAAAGGGAGAGATAACAGGCACTGAAAAGTAGAGGAGATACAAAAGGCGGCGGTGGCTGTTTAAAGATACGCCTGTGTGTCTCGCTTGGGGCCTGGCCAGCCCCACATGCACAAGCTCCCCTCAGCTACTAATGAATAAAAGTGTCAGTACGGCCCTTATCAGCGTTCTGCTTGGGGGGAATGTCCCAGATACTAAGAATCAAGTGGCGGATTTAACACCTCTGAAAGAAAAAAATGTACATGCATATATGTTGCCTCTGTTTTCCTCCTGCTGGGGTGGTTTCCTGTCGTGCATAGGGGGGAGCCGGCTGTTTCGTGTCAGCTCATCGGAGGTGCAGCATAATTGTAACGACACTATCGGCACGGCGAAGCGTTCCCGGCTGCCATCCAACTCCTGGAACATTCCCACACGAAATGTTAGCCTCGACGTGCCCCTCAGCCAAGCCGCTTTACAATCTTTTGTTTAATAACCACATTTATTCTTTACTCGCTCTTCTAAAAGAAATGGAAAACCTGCAGCACTTAGATGAAAGAGAAAGCAAGGTCCCTAAAAATCGGCGCGACACGAGCGTCGCCCGGCAGCTGGAGGGATGAGGGCTTGGTGTCGGCCTGGTACCATCCATTCTTCATTGCTTTCGGAGCGGCGTCAGTGTCCGGCCAGGCTGCGGCTAATCACTTTAGGAGAATCGCGCAGGGAAAGGACATAGCAACTCACAGTGTCTAATGAAAGAGCAGGACAGTGATGTGCTTTTATCCAAATGGACTTACGAATGTATACGTCCAGGTAGCCTAAGCACCCTCCCTAAAACCAGGACGTACCATCACCACCACATGTACACCGACCCCCTCTAGATCCCTTCCCATCATTCTCTGGCACAAAAAGCAGCAGCAACAGCAAAATGTTGACAAGGTCTGAGAGTCTCCTATTATGCTCCAGATTTATTTTTTATCAGCAGTTCTTCCCTCGCTCTCTCTACACTCTCTTCTTTTCACTCTAAGGCTTATCCCTAAAATAATCTTCATTTTGCACTGACTTTGACTTTCCTTATAGCTGATATGATTGATTTTACACGGGGCTGTATTTTTACGTGGGTGTTCCGTATGGATGACAGGGATGTCTCATCGTGATTCTGATTCGGTGCTCAGGTGACAGAAATGGTCTTACAGTTCAGACGCAGCAAAACAGTGTCGCCCATATAAAGAAGCAGTCAGCCCTTGCATAAAAACTGAGGTGAATCACCATTTACAACGAGACGCACAGTCACGGTTATGCTCCCAGAAGCCCTTGCTATATATTTACATAGGTGAGTTAGCCGTCCTGTCAGGATGCCCAGCAATGAGGACAAAGGGAGGTCAGGCGTGACAGCTTGGCGGGAACAGGAGTCGTAACGTCTACGCGGCCTGGTTTTCAAAAGGTACTTCAGTCTAAAAGCAGGAGCTTCCCAGGGCTCGCGCTCGAATTTCAGCACACCTGTCTCGGCTAACCTCTCAGGGGGTTGCCTTTGCCCCTCTTGGCCACGCTGTGACCCATGTGTCCCGGGGAGGCCGGGCAGCAAGTAACAGCAGCGACGCCCAAGCTGATGGTCGTGACGGCGGCCGGGAGATTATAATTATGCTAAAGGTCACAGAAGCAGCAGTGTTAATGACACCGAGTAGGAAACAGATTAAATAAGGTAGGTTCGATGCGCTGGGGCAGCGTGGGGGGGATGCGGGGAGGGCGGGTCGAGCTCTCATATATATCCGCTTAAGGGCAAGGTCAGGAAAACGCTGAAAGGCACCATTCACCCCATCAGCAACCCTTTGTAAGCAGACTGACTGATGAGTCAGTTCACAGGGATGATGGCCTGTCATAGTGGGATCATCGAGAGTCCCCCTTTTTTTGTGACTTTAAAGAAGTGCAGCCACAACCGCAGACAAACGACATACACACACACAATCAGTACAGTCAGTCAGTCTTACTCTGTGTAATGCTTGTTGTGTTTAAATACAGACAGAGCCCCACAGCTCCCAGCTCCTCCTCCCTATGTCCAAATCACATCTTGCCGGAGTGTAGCTCAGCCTCCTTTTGTCCAAATTCTGTGTTGCCAACATGGAGCTCTACCTCCTTATGTCCAAAACCCACCTTGCCAGAACAGAGCTCCACCTCCTTATGTCCAAAACCCACCTTGCCAGAACAGAGCTCCACCTCCTTATGTCCAAAACCCACCTTGCCAGAACAGAGCTCCACCTCCTTATGTCCAAACCCCACCTTGCCAGAACAGAGCTCCACCTCCTTATGTCCAAATCCTGCCTTGCTGAAGAACAGTACCACCTCCATCAATATTAACCTTTTTTTCATAATGTCCCAAAATTTAGAAAAAGACCCAAAGTAAACGGTTCAATAAAAATTCAGTTTTGCGCTAAAAATCCTGTTTTATCAAGCAGCTTTAATGTCAGTTTTCATTAGTAGCTCTGACTAGACATTCATTTCCTCAGTGGTTGAGATATTTCTACATGACATCTTGATTCTTGTCCCGTGTTTTTGGATTTGGACTTATTTCACTTACCGTACTGCTCCTAATTCTTCACTTACTAGCTAGACTCTGCTATAGGTAAGTCATGAGGAAGAAGCAGCCCGTGAATGATTCGATACTTTTAAAAATAATTTTCATAGGGAGGTTACAAGTAATGCACAAAAATATTACTTGTACTGATGTAATTTTGATACATTTTAATGTTTCATTTTATGTTGTTATGTTTAAAAAAATTCAAGAAGGCCTACTACTTAACCACGTGATACCCATATCAAATAAAAAAATCCTTTTTATTCACATTTTTGAGTTTATCTTGTATTGCTTTAAATGTGGAATCACAACATGCCAACAAATAAACATACTGTGTGTTTAAGATCATAAATACTGTACATATGATAACTAATAAACTAACTATTCCCCCCCCCACCCCAACACTGTACATGACAGGCCCCCCTCCGCACAATCAAGTCACCTTAGCTTTCGCAGGTGCAATGAAAAAAATAGACAGATAAATCCAATTTATCGATGCAAAGAAAATGGATAATTATTCTCCCTGACCCTATCCAGGAAGGTGATTGAGTACTAATTGGAAACACCGGTGGAAAATACCTTCCGGCAGGAGAAGAAATTTCTACATTGTCTCTAATTGCTGTAAACAAATGGCTCAGGCAGTTTTCAGAATTTTAATAACGCTGCTGCATTTTAAAATTCTTAAGAGTTTTCTAATGCATATTAAAGTGGAAATCAATATCAATTTAATTTAATAGAGGCTTCACATGTGCAGTGGCTCCAAACACTGGGTACAATACACATATTTACACATATACAAACATCTATTTCATTGTTTCACTAATGGACAGTTTATCTCATAAAACATATCTTAATTAATGCTCACAGAATTGTTAGGATTTCATGTATCATATACCTGGATGAGATGTTTTCTGTTACACTTCTAGAAAGAAATACAGTCTATTCTATAATATATGTGCCACTAAAATAGTGCCCACATATGGATCTGGTTTCCTGGAGGAAAATAGAATTTTGGACAGTTGTACTGTTCGAGTTAGTCTATGTTACAAGTGCTTGGACAGTAACATTGTAGTTTCACACCCGCAGGGTTCAGGCTAAGAGCCCCACCCCTGTATGTGTGTCTGTGCATATTATGTATATTATATTATGTATAGTACATTGTGGGGGGCAAACGTTCCCACAACAGGATTAAAATCTGGTATTTTGACATCCTGGGGAACATGATGTGTGTGTGTGGAGTTTGGGTGGACATCTGCTGGCTAGTGCTTTACTGAATTACTCTCTCTATATATTGCTTGCAGATCTTACTTGAATATGTCCGCTGCAATGGACTGGCTCCCTGTCCTGAGTGTCGTACGCCCTGTGCTGTCTAGGACTGGCTCCCTGTCCTGGGTGTCCTATGTCCTGTGCTGTCTAGGACTGGCTCCCTGTCCTGGGTGTCCTATGTCCTGTGCTGTCTAGGACTGGCTCCCTGTCCTGGGTGTCCTATGTCCTGTGCTGTCTATGACTGGCTCCCTGTCCTGGGTGTCGTACACCCTGTGCTGTCTAGGACTGGCTCCCTGTCTTGGGTGTCGTACGTCCTGTGCTGTCTAGGACTGGCTCCAGACTCAATGTGACTCCAAAAACGGTTATGGATGATGGATGTAAAAATGATACTGTTATCTCCTTTAGGTTGGAATTTTCAGCAGGAATAATGATAAAATACCTTTATGTAATAGATATAGGCATTCCAATATATACAAATTTATATGCTGAATATGAATTATTAGTTTTGTTGTGACCTTGTGCACTCAAGTAAGTTAAACAGCCAGCCACTTTTACTATCTATATCTATCATAAGAAATCATTACCGTAAGTGATCTAGGCATCAATAACACGAAAGCAAATTCCTCGGTACCTCTCCAGCATACCATTCAGTGGCCTTCTTCTTTTATATATTGATGTACTGGCAAACTCTATTACACTCACTAAGGGACCAGACAGTAAAACCAGATCTACCTTGTATTGTTCTTACATATTATCTTGACATTTAAACGGATAAAATGCTAGCAAAAGAATTCCGCTTCAGAGAGCCCAGCTGATTTCAGGTGGCCAGCTGAGACCAATTCCGATCACCGCAGATATATTTTTACATAAATCAACCTTCCACCTTGGCAAGCCTGCCAAGGAGCCCGTGCTCCAACAAAAATAAACAAATATGTGTTTTATACATTCATATGAATTTTATATATTAACTTTTCAAAAAATGTAGGGATTTTTACTGGAAATTCAGGTCCTTAAAAAAACTGACAACAATAAACTGACAGAAGCGAGTGCCAGTACAGCGGACTGACTGTGAGGGGTCACGTCTGTGTGTGCGTGCATGTGTGGGTGTGTGCGTGGGTCTGTGCTGAGGACAGCGTTCCCAAAAGGCTTTCGGGGGCAATGTAGCGACCATGGAGGGGTGAAGACACTTCTAAACCAAGACACACTAGCAGGCAGAATCTCTGAGACCAAGGAGAGGTGAGCCCTCTCAGGTGAGAGTGCAGGATTAGGGTAAAATAATCCTGTTATGTGAATAATAATTTCTGCTATTTTAACTCTGCTTGCTGATTTTTTGCTGTTCTCTCAAAAGACCTTGATCTGGTCTGTCAGTGATGCTGGCGAGAAATGCAAGAAGCTCCCGATAGCCCCGTACAGTAAGTGGCCTTCACCCCAAAATGAAGTGTGTTCTCATTGCACTGGCACACTCCTGCACAGTAGAGGGAGCTGCAGATAGGGTGTCGGTGCAGCAGTCTCAACGCCCTATAAGGCGTTTAGTCCATCGGGCTATGCTTCCAAGAATGGAATTCTGGGAAAGGCGTAAGATGTCCTCGGCTGGCGAGAACGCAGAGTCAGCACGCGGAACTGGGGCAGCTGGCTGTGTGTGCGTATCACTGAGGGGCCTGCGCTGATCACAAATTAGGGAGACTCGCATAAATAGGCAATGCAGGAGTTTCACACAGGACGCCTCTGTGTCAGTCCGCTCCCTCTCGCCCCCCCAACCCCCCCGGCGTCCTTCAACGTGGACACTGCCTCCACTGTTGCTAGTGAGCAGTGTGGCTGGCCTGAGTGGCAGGAGCGAATCCGGCTGCCCTGGCCTCGTGTCACAAAGCCAAGCCTGTAACACGGCTCAGTCATCCCTGGCCGGTCGCGCCGGTGGGGCCAGCCCCGTAGGGGGCGGTGGGGGACAAAATCACCCACGTGGTAGCGGCTCCCCTCTGCCACTCTCTCACTATTTCTCCCTCCTCACTTTGTTGGACAAATCCTGGGCTTAACAGGAACAAATGAATGCCTTCCAAGGGGGTGTAATCAGTTGGCGGGGCATCAATTTCTGCCGAGAAGAGGGGGGAGAGAGTGACAGAGACACAGAGAGTGACACGGGGAGGAGAGACTGAGGGAGACGGAGAGGCGGTGTGGGGTGGAGGGAATGGGAGAAAGACCCTACTATTATACTTAAAAGTCAAAGCACATACAGCCGGGAAACACATTAATTCAAAGAATGTGGACTGATTTATTGTTTAGGTAGGTGATTCTGGTAACCACACACTTAACTCAAGAAAGAAAAAATAAGAAGTGGACACGCTAAGTAGCCAAGATAAACAAGCCATTTGGAGAATGACACCGATTTAAAAACATGAAAAGGATTTTAAAGCCAAGCAAATCGGAGAAATGGCATGTAAACAAATATAACTGTAATTGTGATAATATAGAGATCAAACTAATGTAGCAAATATATGATTCTTTTATTAGCGGCTATCAGTGTGAAAACGGTCAGTGAGACCAAAAGCCGTGAAGCACGATAGGGAAAGGAAAATGAGGAAGAAGGAGGGTGAGAGAGCGGGGGAAAGAGAGACAGGGAATAAGAGAGATGGGAGATAGATGAGGAGAGAGGGTGGGCAGAGGGAGAGATGAAGACAGAGAGAGAGAAGAGGAGAAGAAAAGATTAGGAGAGATGGCGAAAAGAAAAAGTGGAGGAAAGATAATGGGGAAGACTGGGACTGGAGGAAAAGGTAGAAAACTGAGGGAGGAAGTGGAATGAGGAGGCGGTGAAGGTGGAGCATTTTGAGAGAGATGGAAAGACGGAGTGTGGAGAAAAGTGATGCTGGTGCAAAGTCTTCTGTGCACACACACACAGACACACTCACACACACACACACACAGACACACACACGTACACACACAGACAAACACAGACACACACAGACAAACATAGACACACACACACACACAGACACACACACGTACACACACAGACAAACACAGACACACACAGACAAACATAGACACACA
>JAODLC010000021.1:17907717-17931803 GCA_026781145.1 Hippopotamyrus pictus
CACACACAGACACACACACGTACACACACAGACAAACACAGAAACATAGACACACACACACACACACACAGACACACACACGTGGACACACACAGACACGTAGACACACTCAGACACACATAGACACACGTAGACACACACAGACACACATAGACACACTCAGATACACACAATCACACTCAGACACAAACAGACACAAGTAGACACACACAGACACAAGTAGACACACACAGACACACGTAGACACACACAGATACACATAGACACACACAGACACACTCAGACACACATAGACACACAGACACACTCAGACACACACAGACACACTCAGACACATGTAGACACACTCAGACACACACAGACACATGTAGACACACTCAGACACACATAAACACACAGACACACATAGACACATGTAGACACACTCAGACACACGTAGACACACACAGACACACATAGACACACTCAGACACACGTAGACACACATAGACACACTCAGACACACATAGACACATGTAGACACACTCAGACACACGTAAACACACACAGACACACATAGACACACACAGAAACAAGTAGACACACACAAATACACACAGACACACGTAGACACACTCACACACACTCACACACACGTAGACACACACAGACACACATAGACACACATAGACACACTCAGACACATGTAAACACACAGACACACATAGACACATGTAGACACACTCAGACACACGTAGACACACACAGACACACGTAGACACACTCAGACACACGTAGACACACAGACACACATAGACACACTCAGACACACATAGACACATGCAGACACACTCAGACACACGTAAACACACATAGACACATGTAGACACACTCAGACACATGTAGACACACAGACGCACATAGACACACTCAGATACACGTAAACACACACAGACACATGTAGACACACGTAGACACACACAGACACACATAAACACACACAGACACATATAGACACATGTAGACACACACAGACACACATAGACACACTCAGACACACACACAGATACATTCAGACACACATAGACACACATAGACACACTCAGACACACACAGACACACATAGACACACACAGACACACTCAGACACACACAGACACACATAGACATACAAGCACACCTAAGTGCGCCTAAGTAGCTGTACGCCAATCCCCTAACAGTGGAAAAGGATGTTGCTAGAACATTACTTAGACATCACTTGTACTGTATGTCATTTCCAGTAAGACACTACTGTTCCTCATTGATCCTGTCAGGGTCAGTATGGTTACCAAAGTAATATTATTTTTTTGTTTTTATTTAGTTTTGATATTTACTTCAGTTTCTTTGAAGATTGCAGAAATAGTTTTCGTTTTTATTTTGTGAAAATTTCTAGTTTTATTTTAGTTTTTAATTAGTTTCAGTATTAGGTGTAGTTTTCAGCACCACGCTTCGATACCTCACATGAAACAGCTAAGGAGGTCCCCTGCCCAAACCCCTCACCTCTTTCCAGAAGCACTATAATGTTTTTATAGCTACAGTATGAAGGACCTGGTTTGTTAATACCTCCACTCCCTGTTTACAATATGTACACATTTGATGGAATCTGGCACTTTTGGAGAAAGTAAAAACTACCTGGGTGCCTCGCAATGAAAACTGAGCAGAGCGCTGGTTAGAGAGTGGGGAATTACTCTGAGAAATGTATAAAGTACAGCAATCGGACAATTAATGTACATCGTGTTAACAGAATAATGAAACTACTACTCCAATTTCAAAAACACTCAAAAGGCCTAAATCAATAATATTTCATTCAACATTGAATGTGTGAAAGATTCTAACAGTAATTTGCAATGACACCAGCCCTGTTTTAGTCTTGACAACAGGTACAGGAAAAAGAAGAAATCAGTATAATTAATAAACATGAAACCATTAAACAAAGCTTAGTAACTGATTTCCATTTAGCAGCAGTCTCATATTTTAACAAAAGATTAGCCTACAGGAATAAATTTTCATTTATATAAACCATTGCTCAGCACAGACGTGTGTGTCTGTAAGACAGAGAGGAAGGAGAGAAATGTGCAGCTGCGCTCGCTAGATAAAACTTCATCTCTCCTCTTTGGAACACGGTTTTTTTACAGTTATGGGAATCCTAAAGAACCGTTTGCCTTTGTCGCGAATACTGTTGTTGTTGCAGCCAAACCGCATACCCAACCTTGACAAACGAGGAAAAAGAGCAGAGGCAGTACACGGAAGTATCAGACAAGAAATGCACCAACTTGGCTTCCTGTGGGCGTTGTGGTGTGACATAAATTGCAACGTCCTATAGCAACCACAATGCAAATTGAGGGGGTATCAAAGAAATGAAAACAAAGCTGATTACAACTGCATTTCGATTTCATTTTAGTTCAAGCTGCATAGCTCATTCTACTTATTCCAGTTATTCATTTTTTGAAAACTCTCGATTTTATTTTTACTTCAGTTAAAAATACTTTCACATTTCTACTTTTAGTATTAGTTTTACGTTAACTATAATAACACAGGACCCTATACATTTCCTCCTAGAATAAATAACCACTACTGCCCATGCAATGCTCATTCTCTGCATCAGGGTCAGTAAACGCATTAAGCGGGACAGGCAGCAGCCTAGGGCGCGAACTTCTTGGGGTCTCATCCAAGACAAAGTGAAATTGCCAGGCTCAGGCTGTGAGCAAATATGACAACTTCATAACCGTTATGATTACTTAATGATGAATGAACATGGGATCAGTAGGGATCAGTCAACTAATACCACAGTTTATGGTTAATTAATATATTAAGTAGCTATATAAAAATAATAATAATAATAATACTATATAATAGCACTATATTATAATAATCATAATAATAATGCACATTACATTATTATTCATTATGATAATATATTAATCAACAGATGATCTGATTATGTTACTGCAACTTCCATCGTTTGCGCATTAACGATCAGAGAGGGATGCTCTGCCTGCAGAAGGTAGCACACGCTCAGTCCTCTGAAGCTTTGGTACTAAGGAACACCAAGTGCACCGTACAGAGCACAGCACCATGCCAAGAGGCAGGGCACGGCTGGAGTCCAACAGGGAGGAACCTTTCCAAGGAGGACCCTCTTGCACTAATGGTCCCACATCCATCAGA
Source organism: Hippopotamyrus pictus (assembly GCA_026781145.1). Lineage (NCBI taxonomy): Eukaryota > Metazoa > Chordata > Actinopteri > Osteoglossiformes > Mormyridae > Hippopotamyrus > Hippopotamyrus pictus. The sequence goes on from JAODLC010000021.1 coordinate 17,910,901, forward strand.
CCAATATGCAGAAGGAAGTCATATGTGAGGCAAAAAATATCAAGTTCCACAATGACAAGGCTGACATCCATCTTTCAGGCTTGAAAGGACTTTCCAATAGTCATGATGACTTTGGCGGCCTTGGAGATTCGTCAAAGAATGTGTTAATCAAAAGCTTCACACTATTATCATGCAAGTTTGATTGAATGACTCAATTTCTGAAGCCATTCCGACCCTGGATACGACAGCCCCTAAATCACCATGGGTACCGGCAGCCATCTCCTTGATTATTCAAGTGGGCCGCGTCTTGGTTTGTTTATTCATTCTGCCGGGGGCTCAAAGATGGTCGTTCTCACGCGTCACACGGAAAGAGAGAAAACACTTTAAAAATGCAAACATCAATCATAAAACTGTAGCTGTGCAAAAGGTCATACGTAGTCACAAGTGACTTTCTTGAACTGCATAGCAATTGCTGGAAAAACGGCAGAAAAGGGCGTTATTTGGATGTTACTTCTGATGACACAGAGCTATTAGTCACTGATTCTACACGAATCGCCAGAAATAATTTGCCATTCACAGAAAAGGCATATACTGAACAAAAAAACACTCGCAACACTCAAAACTTAACCAGAATTTTATGGAAAAGAATGTAATAAATAAAAATCTGAGAAGTGAAATGGATTCATTAGGCTCTCCTGGACACAGATATACTGAATAATAAAGTGGGTCGTGGAAGACAATTCACATGTTCATATCTGTTATGACCACCATCTACCCATGACACATCTCGTAGGAGTTGATCAGGTTGTTGACTGTGGCCTGTACAACCTCTGAGTGAAGTTGTATAATACTGGTGCATTTGGAGCAACGCAAAGATGCTAAATAGGTGACATGTCTGGTTAGTATGCATGCCACGTGATCTGTGATCTGCCAGCTGGATGTACTGCCAAAAGGCAGGTTATAGTATCGAAACGGACATGCAAACTTACCATATTATTGTTGCTCAATCACCCTATGTGAGAAATGGATTATTGGTACATTTTAAATTCATTAGAACACGATACATAAAAAGTAAAACTATTTTATTTGGAAATATTTGAAAGACGTGGTTTTTGAATACCTACCAAAAATTCAGATTTTTTTTTTCCCAAACTTCTGCAAAATGGGATCAAGACCCAAAGTGTTGCACTTTTTTTTTTTTCTGTTTGTTTGGTACACTTTGGTCCAAAGAGAGGCTTTGCCTTCCTCATTAAGGCACATAAGAGGGAATTCAACAATGAACTTGTCTGTGATATGTTGGGATAGGTTTCAATGAATTTAAATAAACAAAAAAGGCTTATTAAACAAAAAACACAAATAATTAAAATGAAATGGGAACAAGGCCCCTTGGGGAGATGCAACAAGAACGACCCTCACTGACACAAAACACGCAGCCCTATAGATACTGTGAATACATTGTTAGCCACTTTATATCATACGCCAATTAGGCCGGGAGGCTCAGCTCCTAGGCCACAGACAGCCATGGACCGGCATCTCTTTGAAGATGTCCAGGCTGCTTTTAGTGATTTTTTTTATCCCCCTGAGCTCAAAGTTTATCCGCGGCTTAAACTGAAACTGCTCCGATGGGTACCTTGATCCCAAGTAAAGTGTAAACGCAATTGAAACGGGTAAGAGGACCATAAATGGACAGCAGTGAGTGAGCACAGCAATGGTCCAGACTGGACAGAAGCTTTACAGAAAAAAAATGCCGTGAGCTTCACCTCAGCATATCTCCTGGCCCCTGGCCTGGGACCCTGAAGAGCCACCGTCGCTACCGCAGCAACGATAACGTACAGCCGCTCGCGCATCCTGGCTGATGCCAGAGTCGAGACACCGTCCTCACAGGCAGGAGGAAGGCAGGCACTCGGTCTCATAGCTTAACGACCTCCTCTGTGATATAATTGGAGAGGAATTAGGATGCGGCGTTTATGTGAAGGGAGCTGAGCGAGGAAGCAGGGGGACAAACAGACGCGTCTGCCGCATGGCTAATTGCTGGGCCGGTGTTCTCGAGAGGCTGGAGCTGTGGAGACAGGGGCTGGGGGGGGGGTCACACGTGCCTCGGTGGCGCCTAATTTCCCTCCCGCTGGGGCGCGGGCGCGCTCGCTAATGGTGCCGCTGATGCTGCCTCGCTCTGCGCAGCTTTTCAGCTCTGCTCCAGTGCTCAGCGTGCACAGTGGACGCTGGTGCCGAAATTACCCTGCTGATGGGCGCCCGAATAGGACGCGGGATGGCCCACGTGCGTCCTCAGTGCAGGCGTGCTTATAAACAGCTAGATGAACTGATTACAGGGTGTCCAGAAAATGCAGATTAGCTAAACGGAAGCACTAAAGACAGAGGGAGGGAAATTAAGACAGGAAGGCAGATAAAGGCAGGGACAAAGGGAATAAACCTTGGGGGAATTGCTAGCTCAGGCCCCTTTGTTGGGGCATTTCACCACCCCCAGGGTACCCTGAACCCCCCCACTGCATGGCTATGTCAGCTCACAGCTACACTGCGAGCCAGACAGCATGCATCATACTGGAGGTGCAGCCCTGGTGAGCTGCAATGAAGAGTCAAGCTATGCTCTCTGTTTACACATCATGCTCACACGCATGCAGTCACACAAGCTTTGTTTTCTAGACACCCTTCTGCTAGCACTGCAGCCCAGGCCCGGGTTCACTGCCGCCACAAACAGTGACATACTTCACATACTTAATCACTAAATCTGCGTAAACTTACTATCGCATAATTTTAACTCAATTAAAAAAACAATTAATTCAAGTTACCCACTTGGAATCACTCAGTTGAGTCAGTCCCATAGTTTTAACCAGCCGTCTGTGTTTGCCATTCAATGGGTCCCGTAGTTAACCACCTATCTGTGCTTGCTATTCAATAGGTCCCTGCTTAACCAGCCGTCTGTGTTTACCATTCAATGGGTTCCCTTGTTAACCAGCCGTCTGTGTTTGCCATTCAGTGGGTCCCGTATTTAACCACCTATCTGTGTTTGCCATTCAATGGGTCCCCTTGTTAACCAGCCGTCTGTGTTTGCCAATCAATGGGTCCATGCTTAACCACCCGTCTGTGTTTGCCATTCAATGGGTCCCCTTGTTAACCACCCATCTGCGTTAGCCATTGAATCGGTCCCCTAGTTAACTAACCGTCTATGTTTTGCTACTGAATTCAGGGGTGGAATTTAAGAATTTTTACTAGTAGCGCAGTAGTTGTACAATTTATTTTTACCATCCAGCAGACCAGTATTCAAATTTTTGTAGTCACCCTTCATTTAAATGACTTGCTTCAGGTGAGTAGGGAATCTTAATTTCCAGCCCTGGTTGACTGGTCCCCTAGTTAATCTCCTAACCTTGTTTGCTGTTGAATGAGACCAGCTGTCTTTTTTTGTAGTTAAATTGGTCAACTAGTTAACCAACTGTCTGTGATTCCAGTTGAATGTCTAGTAATCAACCACACATCTATGTTTCCATTGGTCCTCTAGTTAACCATTCCTCCGTGTCGGCATTCCCTGTCGTGATGTGACGTCATCAGTCCATAAACAGAGGAAAGCCGAAACAATAATTAAAAAGGTGTATTAGATCATCAGAGGGAGAGGATGCTGAAGGAAGTCATCTAACATGCGGTCAGATCATGCAGAATGAATGGGTCTCCTGGCAATGACTCGGAGCACAGGAAGAAGCAGGAGACGGGCCTGGCACAGGCCTGAGGAGCCAGGACACGTTCAGGAGAGCCTGCATAACCAGCACAGCCTTCAGCTCCAGATTCACAGGTTTGTCACACAGGGAGCTACAGCATCAGACGCGTCATTCCAACCGAGGGCCTTGCACGGGTGCGGGGAACCCAGTGTGCATGAGCAGATGAAGCCATGTGCAGGGCTCTCCAGTCTCCAGGTTTCTCCATCTTTGATACTGGGATGCTGTGAACAGTCTGCAGACAGGCCCGCAGCTACGACCACCAGCGTCTCCATACGTCAACCCCAAAATAAGCTAAGCACAGCAATGCTAAATCAATGTCATGAGTCAAGAGTGCATATTTTGGTATGGAGGGTAGAGACATGTCCTTACCAATATTTTGGGAGTACCATTAGGGGGGGGGGGGTTGATTTAGTCCCTACCAATGTTGAAACTGAACCTATGCCCTTGCTATGGCCATTATTCACCACCCATTGTAGGTACTGGTGTATTTCTTTTTGTGATGAACTCCTGTTAATACAGTGACTCGTTTGGTGTATCGGCTAAGCCCCAATGCACCTCCTTTCAGACTCTGACATGTTTGATCTCCGCCCTGCATTATCGCGAGCTCCTTCCGCGCACGTAGGTGGCGTGCTGCAGCCTGGGCCCCGCTGACGGCCACGCGGGTACAGGCTTTCGCGGGCGGTGAGTCTCCGCCGTGCAGCCATCCATTCTCGTTTCAAAGTTCATCTGCATTCTTGACAGTTATAGGTGCTTTTCTTTCCCCGGGCAGGGAAAGACGTGTCTGAGTTACACGACTCGCCCAAGGATGGATAGCTGCTGTTCCCAACTGGATATAATAGATGCCTCATCGTTAAGCCAAATCTCATGGCTGCATTAGATAACACAAAACACATCCATCATCAATCTCCTCAGGATCCGACGTCCGACTAAGGAAAATAAAAAAGAACATTTGAATTTTTTTGTCCTGCGTGCATCAGGTTGCCAGTGGCAATGTGCTCTAAACTCTGCTGCCTCCTCGGGCACCTTTACCTACAGAACAGCTTTAATATATTAATGATTTTCTTTTTGGGGTGGTTGGGAGGTGTGTGTGTGTGTATGTGTGTGTGTGTGTGTCGATAGAAGGCTCCAGGCCCCCTGTGTCCCTGACCAGGATACACTGCTTAAAGATGGATGGATGGCTTTTCTCCACAGTTTCTCATGACACTTCGTCTTGGCGATCTGAAGGCCGAAGCAGGAAGACGAGGCTGGACCCATTAAAAACGGTATGTGTAGAACTGTACAGAGAAATAAAGACTATACTTCAAAAATAGCATTTCACTCAAACCAATCAGCGGGAGCTCAGACATACCCCCACCCCCTCAGCACACACCCCCACTTTACAGTGCACTGTAGGTATAGGATCGGGATACACCCCGGCATTCCGCAGCAGATCCCGAATCCGGGGGCTAAGCTGCCTCACCCCGCAAAGCCCCCCCCGGGGAAAGCTCCCCAGATGGCCACATTCAGATCATTTCCGCCCTTCAGGATGACCTCCCAGCCATGACGACCCTTTCCCACAAGTAAAAGCCCCTGAATTTCAAGACAAAATCAGTGCCTGGTTTTTGTATTGGATGAAAACAACAGGGCAATACAAAATACTCCCTGACAGGATGAACACCTCGAATGGCTGATGGGGGAGGGGGACTGTGGGCATCCAGGAGGTGACAGCTGTGCCAAGTACCCCAGGGGTCCCAACTGTTTAATTACAGGCTGACACTCTCTGTCCCTGGCTCTCCACCTCCATGAAGACCCCCAAACTGGCCTCCTGGACTGTCAAAGAGATGCCTGCTGTCTGCTGGGTGGGAGGGGGGAGGGGCTGTCAGGACACCAAGCGACCCTCCTGTGACATACCTGAGAATCCACGCAAAGGTCTTGAGCTACTCAAAACCTACGGATCTGCTATCCTCTTGTGCCATCCCTCTTTCTTACACAGGCTGAAAAAAGTGATCAAAATAAAGGCAGGAGAAAGGCACGGGGGATGCTGTCCTCTGGGTGCGCTTTCTGCTTTATAGACTTTAAAGGCCTTGGAAACAATAAGCAGGCAATCTGCTTTTTTACAAAGACAAAAACATGCAAATCAAAGCAAATCAATATTTAGACACCAACCCCCCCCCCCAGAATCGGAGACAATATTCATCTTGTCTTTTGAAAATCAAATGCATCATTCTGCAGCTCATGAATATGGCAATCTGTGTCATTTGGGTCATTAATATGACATAGATGGGGCCTGATTAATTAGCAATCAGCACAAAGGCGCGCCTGGCTCTCCGCTTAGTGGGAGCGATCGGCTTCTTGGATTTGACTCGGGCCCTCATTTCATCTGTAGACCCCTTTTGGGGGACACGCTGACCCCTAGCAAACACCATTCACCACTTTTTGGAAAGGTGGGAGTGATACAGGAAAGACACGGCAGAGTGCACTATAGCGATGCGGGGAGGTCAGCCACGGCCATGTCAGCCACGCATTCCCGCTCCGCTTTTCCCAAATCTGCGTGTCTGGAGGCGCCAACGCCTCCGTCGTCCGGTACCGGTCCGCGGAGGACAGGGGCGGAAGCGTCTGTTCGTGCCGCGGAGCGCTTATCCGCCGGCCCAATCTGCACATCCGCTGCGGCGGGAGCGGCACGCCGTGCGGCGAGCGGGGCCTGAGCTCGAGTGCAGCATGGTCGAGTCGCCCGTGCACTTCCGCTCGTCTGTGCCTCCGAGCGGCTTGGCAGCCCTCCATGGCGCCATATGCCCCTCGGACAGGGTATTCCAGACTGTCAGAGCGCGGAGCCTGGCAACGGTAGCGGGACAGGACCCCCCGCGGCCGCCGGCGCCTCACCTGCCCCCCCACCCCCCAACCTGTCTCCGGCAGACGTGGGGAGGGGAGCCCGGCCGCTCCTGTGCCCCGATCTGTAATGCCAGAGCTGCATTTAATTAAGACGCTACCGCTAAATGAATTATGCGGCAGCGCTGGGCATCAAAACGGCTATTTCAGCACTGAAGAGATTCCAATGAGGTTTTAATTCACTCAGGAAAGCGCAGCTTATTTCTATAACTGCCACTTGACGCCATGCAAGGTTTTAACATACAGAGCAGCAGCAGGAGTGTGTGTGTGTGTGTGTGTGTGTGTGTGCGGGGGGGGGAAGCAACGTGTTCACAGTGAGTTACCAGTGCCAGAGCCCCCCAGGTATAGTCATGTTCTGATCCAAAGAGTGTGGAAGTGGAGGGGAATGAGTGGGATTTTATTTAATTTTTTTTTTGGGGGGTGGGGCAGTTTCAGATTCAGGCTGCTCCTGTAGAGCCAAGAAAAAACGAGGGAGACAGACGGCCACGCGGGGGCCCAGATGCCCACCACGCTCCAGGGTTTCCAGGGAGAGGGGTACCTAGGGGCACAGTAAGGCCCGATATGTCCCCATGAGTGTGAACCCTCTTCCCATAACCACAGCCATACTGATTACTCCGTATATGGAGAGACAAATACCATATCCCTACATATACATGACTGATATGCACATAACCTGCAAATTCTAGCTGTCTGCTGGGGAGATTGCTAGCTCGGGGCATTATGTAAGATATTCCTTCCTGCAGGTGGCGCTACAAACATGCACGGCCATGTTCTCTTGAGCTTGAAGCCTTTTAGGTGCTCTCATCCACGCCGTCGGCATCCCTCCATCCCAGACAGTGGCTCTGCTCCCTGTCGGCACACTGACAGACAGGGAGACGTGTGAGGAGTCGCTGAGTGCAGACGTTTGCTTTTACGGGCTCCCCGCACTTCCCGACGGCAGGATCCCGCCGGCCTGAAATGTGGGTTACCCTCAGCACTCGACTGGAGAGGCCGAGCGGCTTCATGGAAAAGATACAGAGTCACAACAGGGCGGTAAGGACTGCAGAAGATGGATATTGCTCCCATCGCCTAGATTAGTAACATCAAAATAAATGAAGATAAATGGAATTTTGAAAAATTTCCCTAATTCAGAATAAAATACATTTACTGAGCAACAAACACAGCTTTCTTTGGCGGCTTGAAAATACATCCATCTCCACTATAACTACAACACACTCTAACATGAATCATACAAATTCATTTAAAAATGGGAGCATTATGCTTATATAAATAATGAGTGCGTGAGTGTCGACAACGAATGCCGTTTCAACAAGAACGTTCGACTTATTAAACCGGTGCGTTGAAGGAACTTCTGTATAGAGCATTTTGTGGTTAACCATCCATCAAATATGCTGCTTATTTAACAGGTTAGATCCAGGCCTACTGATACTGATTCTTGTTGCTACTCACAAAATGAGCAGCATCTGAGTCAAAAGCCCACACAGAGCACCTATGAAAACCTCTATGTCAGTTTTTCTCAGCCCAGCCCTCAGGAACCCGCAGACGGTCCACGTTCTTGCCCCTTCCCATCTCCTAGTACAGAGCTGGGAGGAAGCAAGAATGTGGACTGTCTGGCACAGAGCTAGGGAGAGAGCAAAAACATGGATTGTCTGTGGGTCCACGAGGACCGGGCTGGGAAACACTGCTCCATGCCAACAAATCGAGAGCATAAGAGCAAAGCGTCGATGCTCTGCAGGGAGTAGAAGGGGTTTGGAGGTTCTGAATCCGGAACTTTCTCTGCGGCACAGAAACACTCAAGCTCTCTGACAGATATGGTCATTATTTTTGCTTGAAAGGTTTTTCACAGCCTCTTTGAGAAGGGAAATTACATTAATGAACTCAGACAAGAACAACCAGCTTCGGCAGCCCCCTCCCACCCCCCTGTGCTTTTGCATATCCTATTAAACCCAAAGAATCTTCCGGTCCTTGTCATTAACATCATTAGCGTTTTTCTCTTATTTTGTCATTTTCCATTAAAGGAGTAATGGAGTATCTCCCATTCGTAATCTGTTTGGTTCTCCAAGAGCACAGGTGGGAAGTTACCTGCCAGGTAACCATCCAGGTGCCATATCGGCGTAAACAGATGCAGTTCGGCTTCCTGCAGACATCGCAGCTAGCACTAATGCTAATACTAATGAAGTTCCAGCAAGATTTACAGCTGGCCCAGGCCACCATTGCCTGGAAAGAAGATACTGGGTTTCATGATGGAACCTTTGCACCAAAGTCAGTCCACCCAGTCTGTAAGTCACCTTAAACTGCCAGCCAGCAAGTTTCCCAATGCACAAGTATGACCGTGTCACAAATAGCCCCACGTTGGCTGGCAAAGGGGTGGAAAAACAAGCACGTCGAGCAGTGCTCATCCGGCGTGTCAGATAGGGGGCTGAATCATGTACGGATGGGTGCCGGAGAAGATGGACGCAAGAGGCGCAGTGCTGATGGATTCATACAGCCCCCGCCATCATCAACTGACAGTCATCCGTGCGAGGATTTAGTCCCGCGTAGACAGTCGAGTGGAAGACGGAGGACTCCATCTGAAACTCGAGGCTGAACTCCGCACTTGGTGCGATACACTTGGCCTCACCTTGACGCCATCAAGGCGATCTGCTGCTCGATTTGACTTCATATGCCTGACTCTTTGGTGTATTATTGATGTGCTCCCGCACTCCAGGAACCACGCTTGCGTCCCAACAACTGCAATCGGCAAAAGAGATGCACCTACATGACGGGAAATGACGAACGGCACTGCGATTCACGAGTGTACCCCAGTGCTCCGACAAACCCACTCAGATCGGGGATGAACAAGTATCGCATTGCAAAAAGTGCTTCTTGCACCTGGAAGTACCCATTCACCAATCGAGTCATTCAGGCCCCAACATGGCCGTTTCTGGCGCAATACAGAATTCTTTGCCTAAGGCGAGGTGATTTGCATGTCGAAGGTGATAATGTGCATCCCACAATGCGGTATGGGCTGATTTCTGGGGGTGGGTGTGCCTTTTAGGTCCGCAGTGTATCATTTGGCATGGTACCCCTGGTTACTAGGCGCCTCAATCGGCTCGCTTCATTCGCATTCAGCTGCTGACTCCGTTTCTGAGACCACGTGATGTTTCCACCCACTCTGATAATCAGGACGAAAGTCAGTTTTTGTTGGCAGTGTGCAGCAGGAAGGCTAGTTATTCTATGTACTGGAGACTTGAACAGGAATAAAAAAAAAAAAAAAAAAAACATGCTTCTGTATCCCGGAAAATATATGACAGTAGCTAGGCTGCATTTTTGCTGCACAACACGGAATGACACCCACTGAGCTAATAATATAGTATTTGCACAGACCCATGATGCGACGCTGGGTCTAACACAGTGCAACGTTCCCATTTCCATCCCTTAATAGAAAACCCTGTACTCAATGTAGCTTGACTTCCCATACAGTGCCCCTACATTCACAACCACCAGTCACTCACTAATGCTGAAACAAATGTTGCTCAGAAGCTTCACCTTCCAAATTCTCATTCAGCAACATCCGCTCCACAAAAATTACCGTAAAACAAACTTTGAGCGATTATTTATTTTCAAAATTCAGTTTCCACGTTCCCCAAACGCTGCACAGGCAACTGCTGCTTACCTTCATAACAAGCAGCCAGCATTCAGCTCTGCGTGACTAACGAGGGAAGAGACGACAGAAAAGTAACAGTGGAAGGCGAGACAATGGGGGAAAAAAACACTGATATTTATGCCCATTTCATTTCCCTTTGACGGCACATCTGCATTCATGAAATCCCCCGAGAAAATTTTCACCCACAGGAGATAACATTTTGAAAAGTTGACGGGCAGTTCTATTATTGATAGAGGCTTCGGCTGGGGAGGAAATGAATTCCTGCGGTGACCTGGGCCGTTTTTAACAGGGACGTGTCTATTTAGCACACGGCGGACGGCACGTTTCGAGGGGAGTCAAGACGAGGAAAATACGTGACAGGACAATGGGGGACTGGAGAGTAATCAGGGAGCATTTTCTGTTCCTTTATGTCACAGGGAGATTGTTATGCAGCCCCTCCTCTCACCACCATTACCTCCCTCACAAAGGGTCTAACGAGTTCATTCCCTTTCTTCGATAAGGCACTGAGAAAAAGTCAGGCAGAGATGGTGGTAGGTGGTGGAGAGGGTCAGCTGGAAGACCAATAATAAGACACCAGACAATGCTTGTGTGCTTGCCTCATATAACCATTTTTCCCCACAGAACTCAGTTACCCAGCGATTGCTGAATATCATCACTATTCCATCCCATGCCAACTGCTATTCCACACCTCTCCGCACCATCAAAACAACCATGGAGGTACTACCATTGTCTTGCTCAAATAATGAACCCACATAGTCCAGGAATCACTTTTGACTCATGGAACCTTTACCAGGAACAACAGGAGTGAGCTCCTGTTGGGGAAAACAGGGAACCCTTCTGTGGAACCCTTCCGTGGAACCGGATCGACCTGCTGCCAGCTAAAGTGGCAGGTGTTTCTCCGCACGAAAGAGGTTACAGAACGCAGAGAAGCAAGTGACTCCCAACGGTCATGTGCCATTTGGCTTCAGACTCCAACAAACACAAATCTGCCCTCTTTTCAGGACACAAAAAGCTCAGACAGGTTAGGAAAATAAAATTAGTCATGTAATCTACCGCCAGACAAAAGACCTACATTTGTCTGTGCTCTATCTAAATAAGAAAAATATATACTTCCTATTACTTGAACATCCTTAATTTTCAAGTCTATTTTACCAAACTTCAAAAGATAAGTGGAATAATTATATTTGTTACTGCAGCAATCAAGGAAATTAAAGTTAGCTGATGACATATTTATAGCCAGCATCTGAAATAACCATCTCCTGTAATTTCTTTATCGTAGCATGATAATCCATGAATGATTTTCCAGCTCTCCTTTCAAGAACCTGTATAGTTTGGCTCAGCGACACTGATGAAGTTCCGACTCTGCTCCCGCAATCGGGCAGAATATCTCTCTGGGCCTCTCAGACCCCCACACCTGGATTCCCCGGTCAGCCGGCGTCCTCACCGCCCTCCCCTGTCACCGCCACCTGGGGAGGGTACTCTGCACCGGCACCTTTACAGAGAAGCCCTTTTCCCATGCATTGTTACAGCAATCGGTCTCCAAATGCCCCCTCCCACACCCCCGCCTATCAGTCACTGGATAGGTCAGCCTTACTTCCACGGGGTTGAGAAGGACCGCTCAGCTGCAGACAGCTAAGAACTCAAACTCACCCCCCGGGCGCATTTGTATCACTGCTACTTCATCGACTGCAGCTCTGAATGGCTTGGACGTCGTTATTTTTTCTCCAAATGAGAACCTTCCTGCAATAGTTGCATCTACGTGTATAACAATGCAATATGTAATATCGCATTATGTAATAACTTGAGAAAATGCAACAAATTTTCACTTCATTATGTAATAGCACCCACATTTTGTAATACTGTTGCATTTTGTAATAGACAGCTTGAGCACAATATGTAATACATTACCCTGCATTTTGTACTAAGTTATTACATATTGTGGTGGTTATTACAAAATGCAGGAGTTGCAATTTTTAATGAAAAAAATGTCATACTGTGCATTATGTAATAAACAACCAATATGGGTGCCTTCATTAACACTTTATTGAGTTATTACATAATGCAGTGCTATTACATAATGCATTTTTACACACATATTAATTAGGCATGTACCCAGTTTGGCTATTGGTCCTCATTGTAAACGGAGGAAAATAACATGAATGCTGAGTACGTCTAACATGATTAATTGGATCGCTTGCGTCATGGAGCTGACTGACTGAAAACCAGTGTGTACCAACATACTCCCGTGAGATGGATATAGGACTCTGTTTTGGCGGTGAGGTAATCAGGGATGATGAAGAATGTTTCCACAGGGCTTTGTCAAAAAACTTCTCAAAATATACTTTAAAGCATTTAAATGTGGCTTGTGCTTTTTATGCACAAACACTATTGTTTTGCCTTATAAAAAATGGCACAGAAAATTTAATTTCCAAAAAACAAAATGTTGAACTTCTCAAAAACAGCAGAGTCTGCCTATTTAAGGACAAATTTCAGATGTTTTTTTGAACCTAATGAGCACCACCACTAGAACCATTAAAATCTATTAATTATCTAGTGGTAACACAATGATTATTAAAATTTGTATCATTAGACTGTTATACTCAAACATTAGCCTCAAGAACAAAGTAATGACTATGAGACAGATATTGTTAATTTAACAAGAACTTAATGAGGCCACCCCCCCCGCAGGAAGCCACTGCACATATCAGGCCATCAGGGTGAAGTTTTTACTGTCGGCTGGTAAAAATGTGTGAGCCGTCTGCAAACACCAAGCCCCCTGCTGTGTTCATGCATGGATGGAGAGCCACGTTAAACATCATAGCTACATGCCTTAAATGAATATGTGGCACTACTGAGCACGCTGTCACTGTTTGTAAATATGAATGGGGAAAGTCATCTGCTTGTTATCACACAGTGGTGAAAGATAAAATAATCCCAGAATCCATTGCTGGCATTTTTCATCCAGCTGGATTGTTTTTAAAATATAAAACATACTGTATCCACCTACCCAGTGCAGAGTTGCAGTGATGGTAGGATGCTTAGGGCACACCCTGTTCAGGATGCCGGTCCACCACAGGAGACAGAGACACTTACATACACACAGTAAAGGCAATATTTTAGACATCCTGTACTTTTGGACTACGGGAAGAACCCAGCAGGGCAGAAACACAGGAAAAATCCACAATCTTATCCACAACTACATTTTAGCCCAAACTGGTATCATGTGTCTACTTGTCACAGAATGTTCGCATAGCCTATAATATACATTTGATGTCCTGGATTACTTATTGTATGCTAGCTCTATAAATCTGGTAATATAGTTAAACTGATAAGAAATCATTCATTGACACACTGCCTGCAAATAAACACAAATGTACTGTTATTATACACTCAAACTACAATTTGACAGTATATTCCCAAGACTTGACAAACTGAATAGTATTTTGCCACTAACATGATTTACATTACTCTGGAATAATTGACATCTATCAAGTAAGAAACAGTTAGAAAAAGTAACAAACTGCAAAATTGTACTGCTGTTTCTAGTAAAAGCATAACACTAAACAGACACTCTAACAAGAAAGCTGTAACCCATAAACAATGCACAACTCCTGTAACAATCTAGATGCTTATCCATCCAACATCCAACTGCTACTGTCAATTTAATTAATTCATTAATTATGGAATTAATTAAGCAGAATATACAAGATGGTATTATTAGAAAGTGGATATGATTAAAATAAACCAGCATTAAAAAAGTAAAAAAAAAATCCTTAAAGATTTGAGTTCATTTAACCAAATAGACTTCAATGACCCAACACTTAAAAGATTAGATAGATAGATAGATAGATAGATAGATAGATAGATAGATAGATAGATAGATAGATAGATAGATAGATAGATAGATCTAGACATTATGCCTTTGGCCAAGCAATTCACTAAATCTTGCTTTCTTGTGAAGATGAATGAACTGGACCTATTGATTACTATATTTAAATCACTAACCTGTCAAACTGACCCAATGGGACCCAGAGGAGGATTTCTGTGCTACGTCAGTCCATGCTGACTAGCACTTATGCATTTTAACATCAGGCTTTGTCCTTCGAATTAGGAGTAACAGATGTAATAAAACAACCTAACGGATATTAGATCAATAGTTATTTTGCCCTTCTTATTACCAGTGTTGAAACAGGTTTTCAGTGGGTCAGTAGTTTAAAATGCTCGAGGTTAGTCAGGTTGTGCTCTTGTCATGCTCTGAAATGAGGCTTCCCAAGATTGTTAACAACAGCATTTCAAAGAGATATTCCACTCTGTACTAATGTTCTTTGATCGGAGTTTCACCGTGATACCAAAGATTGCTGGATCCTTTTAAATATACTTGAAGCCACTGTTGGCTTGAAAGGGGGTTTCCCCTTGAAAGGATCAGAGTCAAAACAATCTGGTAGACAGATACAAGAAGGCTATACATCATAAACTCTAATGTGCAGTTGGAGCTCCTCCATAACACCTACATGTTGCACTGCTGATTAATTAATAAAAATCCTCTGGATTAAAAATGAGCCCATAGTCATTGAACGTGACATAAACATGGTGGAACTACAACCATGCCATAAAAAATGAGTTGTCACCACAGGTGAAATCCAAAGGGTTTTACAACTGAAGGTCCTCCAGGGTCCCACACCAGTCTGAGATGAGCTGAGTATCTAGTACAGAAAACAAACCCTGTAATAACCACAGTCAACCCAAGTCCACCGTGGCAAACCGTTCAAGCCACCACTATAACGTTAGAGCTTATTAGCATATTCTCATTCTTGTGTTACCATCAGTCACGTGTCAGCTTGTTTTACACTCCCTTTCAGTGTCTTGTGTTCAGTAATGCCTACTCATACAGATATGCTATGACAAACAGTTTTACAGATGAAGTGAAAAAAGTAATTACAAGTCAGACTCCTGTTTTGAATGCAGAAATACCACAGCACTTATTAATTTAGAAACAAGATTTCAAAACCACACGGCCTTTTGTGATAAACTATAAACCAAAGCAAAACTATTACAGCTCTGACAGGAAGATCTTGTATGTCTGATTGCAACGTCTTGACAACAAAAGGGAATATTCTCTCTGAACTAGAGCCAGTGACATTTTTTGCATTATAAACGATAAATGACACCTTTTCCAAGTCACGTTAAACTGTGTGTCATTTGTCTTTTAAATTAGCTTTTTGGATAAAAGGCGAAAGATAAATTAACATTTGAGTTATGTTAATCCTAAGAATATCTACCCCGCTACACCACATTTGAAGTTAAAATTTAGCTTACACAGAAAATTGGGATGCAGCTTGGTCAGTCCACCAGTTTACCCATTTTGATTTCAATACGATGGCACGTGGGACGGGGATGTAGGACCTGGGCTGCCTATGGTAAGCCCACCAGAATCCCCGAGCGCATGGCGATGCAGTCGTGCATGTCGATCAGGCTGCTGCAGCCGCATGCATGACCATGCCCTATCAGAGGCCCCCCAGGGTCCCTGTTCTCGCAATCAGAAGGTGAGTGGGAGGGCGAGAGGAATGACGTCCTCTCAAATGCTAATTAGGCCGTCGCCAGTGTGGCACTTTATGGGATACCAGCCATTGTTTCTGATTTTGGTTCATTCTCTCTCTCTCTCTCTCTCTGTACCCCCAGCATTGCTGTCCCTGTCCAGCTCCTTCTGCAATGAAGCGAATGAAAGCCGGCGACCCTTTCCAAGCCAGTCCATCTGGGTCTGAAATGAAAAAGCAAAAACTAAAAAAAAAGAGGCGACTTTAAAAATCTTCTCAATTGATGGCTTCAGGAAGACTACAAAACAGACACCTGTGCTGGTAGAATTCTTTGGCTAACTGGCTGACCTCGTCCAACATCCAGGAAAATGTAGCAGTACTCTTGAGTCCTGTACGCTGAGCCAGGATTGAGCCAGGGGCCTTGATGTGTTATGTAGTATTGCCCCGTCATAGAAGTACCACACGAAAAATCAACCGTCACAGCTACCGAGATCTGGACAAAGGCTGGCAAATGGTCTCACCACAGACTATGCCTGGAAGAAAAGTGGAGAACCTAACAGCAGTGCGACTGTGTAAACCATGCTATATGCCATTTGATTTTTGTTTTTTTTTTTTTTACCAGGCTCATAATTAATAATTCCTTAAATCCTAAAGATATATAGCACAGAAACATGTACATTTGATCCGCTGATAGGAATAAGTAGTTGGATGATGTATCAATAATAATAATAATAATAATAATAATAATAATAAGAATAAGAATAATAATGAGGAGAAGAAGAAGACGACGAACTGTAATGTTAGATGTAAATTCTGCGTTGTCAGCAATGGAATACCACAGGTGCCGTAAGTGGTGTCAGTAGATGAAGCCGGATAGTAAATGTCCAAGTCCGAGCCATGTGATGGTTTGTGATTGTTTAATTATTTTTATATGCCCACTCTGGACGTTTTCACCCCACATGGGAAGTCGTTGTCCAGCAACGCGAACCGGACCGAGGCGTTTCAGCACCATCTGCGGTAGGACAGCTCCTCGCAAGCCAGCGATCCGGAGAACCTCGAGTGTAGCACTTACTCCACTTATGAATCATCCACAATTACATCACTTCATTTTATATAACCCCCTCGGATAGCAGTGCTGCATTAAAAGGAAACAAACGTCCGTGGAGACATACATGGGATGCCGATCACCCCCCCCCCGCCAAGTGATACCGGAACAACCAACACGCACCAAGGTAGCAGGAGCCATGCCTAATTTATGGGCCCATGAGGGAGATCAACACCTTCACACAACAAATCTCACATGTTCTCGTCGAACCTTGCTATTCCTCATACAATATTCGTTACTACTGGTTTTATTCAGCTAAATTGCCATCTGTTTTCCTTAACACTGGTAGAGCGCGATTCGCACGGTGGGCTATACAGCAAGGTTGACCGACTGGACTCTCCGGTTACCGATGGAAATGTCTTTACTTGTGTCCTGCGACCACAGCACATGAAGCTCATGGCCGCGATCGGGGGTTACAACCTGAAGTGGAGTGGGGGAACTACCTGTTAAAGCCCCTGCGAAAATTTTACGTAATTAATGCAGGCAGCTCAGAGACACACTGGGTTTCACGCGGTACGGAAGATATACGATTATGATATGTAGTAAAGCGGTCTTAACCATAGTCATGGTGTTTGCTACAGTTGCCTTCTATGCATGTATCTATTTAGGCACATTCCCCCCCCCCCCCCCCCACACACACACATACATACACACACACACCACCACCACCACCACCATACACCCACACAGCAAACACTCTCTGCCTGTTCTTTCCTATGCAATTGGCTGAATGAATCGATTTCCTCTCAAAAACGAAAACCGGCGTATTCAAAAAATTCGGAAAGACAACCAAGCGTGTAAGTGCTGCAGCGCGGAAATTAAATGGCGAAAATATACGGAGAATGAGGCATGTATATTTAAACCTAAAATACTGCCACAAGTAGACGGAGCACCACTTTAAACAGCAAATCGACGGAGCGGGCGGTAAAGGGGTTCGTACGTGAAATGGTTGATAAAAGCCGACAGACAGGCACTCACTTCTGTCCCTTGCAGACGTGCGCGGTCG
Source organism: Hippopotamyrus pictus (assembly GCA_026781145.1). Classification (NCBI taxonomy): domain Eukaryota; kingdom Metazoa; phylum Chordata; class Actinopteri; order Osteoglossiformes; family Mormyridae; genus Hippopotamyrus; species Hippopotamyrus pictus. The sequence continues at coordinate 17,928,761 of JAODLC010000021.1, forward strand.
CTTGTCGTGCGAATGCGAATGGAAATGTGCGCTCCCTTTTCCGGCGATCTCCCCTCCACGGCCACGATGGAAAACCATCTGCAGTCGGTCCGGTAATTTCGCAGGATCCGAGGGGATGGAGAGTCTCAGTGTACACAGCGTGTCCGGTCTCCCAGCACAAAATGAACATAAGATTTCAATACATCCTCCAGAAACGCTCACAGGATCGATCTCAGACCTTATGGCTCGTCTGTTAAAACAGGTGCCCTTTTATCCATCGTTTCGTTTGTTCTGCAATTTTAGAGAAGGAAAAAAAGGACTATAAAAACAGCAGGGATAAAAACGAACATGTATCCGTTTTGTTTAGCAAGCGTATGTTATTCACGCGCTGATAGATATTTTATACTTTGCAACGGACTCAGTCTGAATATTCGGATTTAAGGATAGATTTTCACGAATCCCTAAGTGTAAGGATCCGAACCACCGTCGTATTTACCAGCGGAGCCTCATCGCATCCTGCCAAAGTAGGTTGGCTTCTTCGGTCCTTTTTCTCAGCTTTTCACACGCAACTTTTCTCCCCCCTTCCGTCTCAACGATTCTGCCCCACGGAATCTGATTAGATTTCCACTCACAGCCCAGTGCGGAATCCTACATCCTTATTTCCCATTTTGAAATATATCTTTAGGGGGATCTATTCAATGATGTCGCTGGGTATAACTGTCCATTTTCTGTGAACGAGGACTCAGCTGGTGCCAGAAATGCTTGCATTCTAAAATAAATCACATTTTTGCCCACCTTCTGCAAGTGTTGACTGCTTTTCATGTATGAATCAGAGTTCTTCTCTAAAAACGAGAAAGTAATTGTTTACCTCTTTATTATAAAGAGTTAATAACATTTTCATAAACGAATAACAAACATCCCTTTCTTTTCCCGATTACTTAAAAATTAATGAACAATTCTGAAAATGTAACATTTAATTCATAGTTCCAGGTTGTCAGTCAACATGTTGTAGTCGTTTAGAGCAATCCAAGGAAAGTCGAAGGAGTATGCGACGCAAATCAAGGCTGATGCTCTTCTCTTCGGTTTTTGTCCGCACTACAGCAATTATGCAAAAAGCTGCTACGAATAAAGCACCCGTATAAATGCAACCGATGTGTTCACCCGTCTCCAGGAATGGTTATTTTCTCTTTGCATTTAATTTACCTCATCCGAGGCGCTGACACATTCCACAAGTCTGGAAAAATAGAGGTGATAAAAAAGGGAGAAATTCAGTCTCTTTCACACACTGAGCTGTTCAGGACATTCACTGCCAGAGAAAAGCATCGGCGATCGGGCTCAAAGCGCAGAACTGTAATCCGACACCGCGTCCCGGCCGCCGGTAATTGCTGTCGGGGACTCGCAGGTTGCAGTTTACGCAGGATATACCCTCCCTTTTTCCTACTCGGCGTGTCGACCACCTCTTTTTTTCAGCGCATGCATGTGCGCCTCTCTTGTTGCTTTCCCTGAATTGTCGCTTCGCACCCCTTCTAACTCGCCTTTCTGATGGATAAAATATAATTACCCAATTACCTCCCATCATCTTACCACTGATTGGTCAATTGCATTAACACTTGATGTCATGAAAAAGAGAGGGGGGATTGGGAAGAAAGTAATTTGTTGTGAGTGTGGGTGCGAGCGAGCGTCCGTGCTTGACAGCCGTCTGTGGTAAGCGGAGCATGGCGAAGCACGACTGCCACCTACCGGCGGCTTTCTTTCTGCATCCAGAACTAATGGGCGCTTGTACAAGCAGCAGCATGCAAGACGAGCAGCGCCGCATGATAGGCTGTATAAACACAGCGGAATCGCGCAAGTTAAACGCGTGTTCTGCAAAACGAAAAAAGGAAAGATATACGTTTTTATAAAAACGATTTCGATTGGATTCAAACTTAATTCGAATGGATGAGGAACAGCGGAAGAAAGTGGGGAAATCGCCAGGCGGCAACCGCCGCAGCATGTCCGCGTTCTGCCAAAAAGAGATAAATGCTACGATCATGCCTCATGTCATGTAAAAAATAGACCGTAAGATATACAAGCAATCCAGACCCGTTTTGAGAGGAATGCACAAACATTGATTAAAACTTAATATTTAAGTCATACGAACTTGGGATTTACAATCTTTAACGTCTATGTCTAAAAAATTCAGCTCCGCCAGGTTACCAGCATGCAGGACTTTGGTTCATGGTTCTTTAGGTTCACAGTAGTCTTCAGCTTCAGAGGGGCACCTTGAAGACTTAGCGATAAATGATGCAAGGTCCAGGTGGTATGGCGGACGCAGATAATTGACACCGTTCGATTGCAACAAATTTCATTAGGATAAAGGGTCGGAGATTCTGTGGCAGTTGGGTTGTGCCTTCTGTAATCGCATGGCTCATAACGCCTAAATAAATTAAAAACTCATTGATGCAGTTGAACACAATCTTACTGGGTGGTTTACTCAGGAAGGATTTAATTTTCTCTATTCCCTTGATCCCCTTGCTACCTCTATTAATCTGTAGGTCTTTTTATTACTAGAAGTCCTCACAACCTCAGCCAACTTTAAATAACTACATTTAACATCCACCTTGGAAAATAAATCAAGACGGTACCCCTAAGGTATTAGTAATTTGTTAGAATACCAAAGGTAGAAATGGTGTAAAAAGCACTGCATGGTGAGGGTATCTAGCTATAGGTTCAGATCGTCAAATGTCTGGAATGTGTCACTGAATAAGCCAGGATGGAGCATCAGAAATGGGGGTGTTCTGTCACTCTGAAATATTACAGCGTCAACGGGGTGGCAGATTGTGTAATAATAATGACGTTTCATTCATTTCTCAGAAGCTGCTCGTCAAATTCAAGGTCATGATGAAACTGGATCCTGTGACTTGGTGCACATGGTATGAGGCCCGGTGAACCTACTACTAATAATAATACTTTATTTATAATACTAAATTATTATTATTATTATTATTAATAATAATAATAATAATAATAATAATAATAATAATAGGGCTGAATTGGCAATTAAAAGCAGCCTGAGAATTTGCTG
>JAODLC010000021.1:17931821-17962013 GCA_026781145.1 Hippopotamyrus pictus
GGGGCTGACGCTTGATTTGGTCCCTAACTGGGGGGGCGGGGGGAGCATTTTCCTGATAGTGATCATATAAGGCGACAGGCTGTATAATGTTGGGACTGGGGAAGAAAGACCAAGCCACTGGGAAAATTCCAGAACTTCCCAATGGCCAGTCTGTGCCAGAATAATAATAATAATAATAATGATAATAATAGTTTTGTTGTTGTTGCTGTTGTTTCTAGACCTTTTTAAGGTGCATACTGAATGTCGGAGCGCCCTCTTGAAGTGACGACAGCAGCTTTGTTACAGATGGTGTCATACTGTGTAACCTTTGCATCAGTTAATTCAAACGTGAGTTTGCCGACACGTAAATCAACCCTAAACTTTTACCTTCCTGCCCGAAATTCTCAGGGCAAAATAGTTTTGTTTGAAGATTAAAAACCTGTGTGTGGTGGCTCCGCCTGCCGACACCAGCTCTGCCATGAGGACATTTCAGCATTTTCTTTTTCCTCACTACTGCTGGTGCCTCTGTCTCACTTTGGCTGTGAGAAGTGTCCCACGTCTGCAAGCTGCACATGCCGTTTGATTGAGCTGTTTTAATAGGTTGACATTCACTTTTTTATTTTGCTCTTGAGGCCACCGGTGCAAACGTGGCCTATTACAGCGTTGCGGCAAGGGGTTTTGTCCTGGAATCATACACTTTTACAGTATGTCTGAAGAAAAGTTTTAGTTAATCTGTCAAATTACAATTTTTTCTTTTTTTTATTTTAATCAGTATTAACTTCCTTCCAAAAAACTATTTAATATGAGAGAGCGTATCTTCATGACTAAGGGAAACTAAGATGCTTTACACTGAACACTGAACAGTGAAGTAAATGGTGAAGGTAGTTGGAACTCAGAGAGCCACAATCCCCGCCTGAAACATACTTTTAACACAGAAATGCACACTGTCTATGAAGGCAGAGATGGTCAGATGCCAACTTAAACGCGCCGAAGCTGAAATGTCTGGATTTAAGGTTTCCGTTTACCCATCTCTGGGGATTATTGTCTCTATCACTAAAGGAGTTATTCCTGCTAGGGGAACCATCACGAATGATGAAAGCTTTCACTTTTAGCGCTGCCTTGCATTCACGGGTGGGAATTCCCGAAGAAATGTGCCCATGTTCCCAATCGGAGGTGAAGTATGCTTCCAAACTCCCTGCATGTCATCGTCTGAGCTTCAAGCGTAGAGCGTTTTAATGGAGGGATACTATCACTGCATCACTACCTGCAGTATTCACGTAATCTAAATTTCTCCCTACTTAGACTGTTGCCCCCATGACCCAATCCTGGATAAGCGGCAGAAACTGGATGGCTGCATGGATGGATGGATCCAAGTAGCAGGAATGCAAAGAGACATGCAGTAAGTCTCATTGATCCCTGTGCCTGAAGGTGTTTTTATTATCTGTCCGTAGCTGGCTATGCCGTCCTCAGATGTGGGCGCTGTTGCTATAAGGATATGGCCCCAAAAGCTGTTAGTTGGAAGAGGCCAGCGATTACCTAGAAAACCCTGAACTCCACCCACATTTTTCGTCAGATGTTTAGGCTGCTGTGTGCGATTGCCTCTTAGCTGCAAACATTAGCGTATCGCGCTTCACCCTTGTCCACACAGGTACGAACCCCTATAGCTGAACCCCTATAGCGGAAGAGGTGTGAAGTTCCAGCAGAAGTGTTACATTAACAAAGTGCATTCTCTATGAGAGAATGCAGACATGTATACGCATCTACAGTAGATCTGGACTTATCGTCACATCACAGTTTGCACAGCATAAAAAGAAAAATCAGATTTCTTAGATTCTTAGGACTTTTTTTACAGAAGGAATTCAATTTAAATGCCTTCTGTAAAGTTACAGCAACAGTAGAGCCAAGCTGAGATCTGAAGCTCAAAACATCTGTTGACAAGCTCAATCCCTTAACCACTAAACAACTATCCAGGCAAATATATTGACTCCATTGTATTTTCCATTCATTCTTAGTAATGATGAAAAACTGTTATAGAAGCAAAAAAAGAACAGGCTCAATGCAAACATTACTGTGTATGTACCCTCAGTGGCCACTTTATTAGGTACCGCTGCTTGTTAAAGCCAACTGCCAGCACCCCCAAACAGGGAATCCAGTGAATGCAGCTAAATATACACAGGACAGTTTTGAACATGGTGAGATTGTCGGTACCAGGCATGGTGGTTCCAGCTTCTCAGCAACAGTCAGCCTTGGGGTTTTTCCACACTACACTGTCTAGGGTTTGCAGAGAATGGTGACATTAATGAAATCGCATGCTATGGTATACTAATACTAGCTAGGTGTACCTAATTCAGTGGCCATTGAGTGCCTATTGCCATACAGTCCTTATTTGACTAAATCAGCTTCCTCAAGGAGAAAACTGACTATTTGCACACATCCATATATGGAAACCTGTTTTTCTTGTAATCAAAGTGGCTTATAGATCACAACAATTCCAAGGTTATTAAAGCAGAACTGGGAGATATAAAACCCCAGAACTATGAGTGTGCAATGAAGACAGTTACAAAATGGAAGATAAGAGCCACTTAAGTTAGGAGTATGACCAAAAATGTCCAGACTAATGTCAGGCAAAAGGCACATTCATTACTCAGTAATATCTGGCGCAGATAGATCGAGCATCCAAGCTGACTGCATCAAGACCATATGCTATAACAGAAATCTCACTTATCATGATGTTATGAGCTCCTACATTAAGCGAGAAGCTGGTCTGATGCCACCTTTCAGTTTTCGCAAAGATGTGACAGGAACACACACCATTGACTGAGCTGTATACAGACGTGCAAGGCATCATTCAACGAGACTGGATGCATGGATGGCAGAACAAAAGCGCCATATAGAGGCAAAGGATTTATGAACTATATAACTCATAGATAAATGCGTGTCGACTGTCATGCCCCTGCCAAAGTTTTATTTACGTAGAACAACGATAATACTGAACTACAGGTATTCAGTGCACTGCTACACACAGTTATGGATCGTCACAGGCTCAGAGCATGGCCATGGACGGTTATGAATAGACGGAATGCAGCCTTTTGCAGTTACAGGCTGACAGTTACAGATTTTCTCGTGCGTTTTTGCTATGGTATTGAAGCCACTTGCAGGCACATTTTCCACAAAGATTAAACAGATTAATGTCCCCTCACAGATAGAAATTTTATAAGTAAATAAATGGCATAACCTCTAGGTCTTGATGAATAATAATCTATATCTATATGCTTTTCATATATAGTATGTTTCTGTGAATGTTTATACGTGTGTTTATGTAAATTTATCTCGATGATGAATGGAATCCTTTGCAGGGTCACCCACTGCCTCATTCGCTGTGTGTCCTAGGATAGGATCCACATTCTAATTTATCCTGCATTGTACAAGCAGTTGTGGACGATGGATGGATGGATGCATGGAGATTTATGGTCCATTCTTTATTTGGATTGTTGTCACAGTTTTATTGCATTGTAGTTTAATGGTGCTAAAACCATTATGTTTCTTCCAACACAGCTTTACCAACCAGTCGTCAATCCATTTACCTCTATTTTTTTTTTAACGTGATGTTCCTTTTCAAAATGCTTGATCCAAAGTGCTTAAGAAAGACAGAAGCACAAATAACAAGTGGCTAGAGAATAATTAACAAATCATATAAAGGAATAATGGCATATATGTTATCTTATATAAAAAAATAATGTGGGGAATATAATCATGATTTGAACATTAACTATATACAAAAGTAATTTTTCAGGGAATCTGCAATTAGAAATTAATTTATGACTATGGAAGAATATAGGACATAGAAGTTAGTCATGGAATGAAAGGGTTAGTCTCCACTGGTGAGAAAATCTCTTCTGTTGTGCTTTGGGGTAGGGTCTCTGGTTGGTACACACTGCACAGTAAATGTAAATATATGCTTAAAGTGCTTAACTCTGCTGATAATAGTGCCTTTGTGTTTTCCTATGAGGTCATGACTTTTCAATAGATCTCGTGCTGGTTTTTTAAATATAGATAGAATACATTACCAGTGAAGAGTCACAATTAATGTAATTGTAACTGCTACATTAATAGTTTCTGGGTGCATGTGTCAGTTTTTTTATGTAATAATTAAACACTAAATGCTAAATACAAATATGAGGTTCGTAAGGTGACTTTGTTTTTCTAATGACTCTGCAATGGAATTTCTGGTACAATCACATTTTGTTCAGCATGGGAAAATGAAGCCAACCTGGAGTAAACAGTGTGAATCTGTACCCCGGTACTGAGAAGGATGAAAACCTGCCTCTTTAATGAACAAATTTCAGAAAAAAAGAAAGGAGAGAATGAGGGAGTGAAAGGGGAGGGGGGGATCAGGAATTTAAAAAGTGAGGGAGGAGGGAATGAATGATCAGAGCTGAGGGAATTGAAAGAAATAAGAGGAATGAATGAAGGAGGTTCAAAAGAAGAATCAAAAGTAACTGAATTAAAAAGAGGGAGGAGAAAATGAATGATCAGAGCCAAGGAAATCGAAAAAAATGAGAAAGGAACAAATGTGGGAGGATCAAAAGAAAACTCAGAAGTAACGAGCAAATGAATGATCGGGCCTAAATGTTTAGATGCTTTGTCAAATGAGGGTTATACTGATCAGAGACACCAGCGTGGTTCAGGAAAAACAGATGGATGGCAAACTTCCAAGCTGTATTGAACGGTTGCAGCATCTAATAAACTCCATTTTAAGTCAGAAGAACCATCTCTGTTTTTACCGTTTGACTCCCGGCCAAGTGATTAGATAAGTAATGATTTAATAGTCAAGTATGAGACTTTTTGTGCTAATGGTGCAACATGAAAAATGTTCCCTCAGACCACCTCAGTATCATCTCTGCAGAAGTGCTCCTTCTGCATCAGAACCAAGACCTTCATCACTATTTTCAACAGCATCATCAACATCTGGAATAGCATAATTGTCTAAATATTCTATTCCAAGAACAAAATCATGAACTGCATCTGTAATATTTTTTAGCTGCTAATTTTACTGCAGGGAAATAAAGAAAAGCAGAGTTTGGTTTCTGCATGCTGAAGTGGAGCACTGCTGGAAAGGTGCACCCCCCACTTAAGGCGTCGCCCCCATTGTGCCACTGACACTATATGTTGCATTTTAATTAGCAATAAGGCTTGGCTCAGTGCAAATTACCGCAGTTTAATAAGGAGACAGCAAAACATGCCACTTTGTATTTTGTCTCAGCACAAATCCTAAGGGTGTGGTGACTAACAGGGAGCTGAAATGTCTTTATCAACTGCAAGACTGCTGCAACAAAACACACACACACAAAAACACACACACACACATGCACACACAATTATAACTTAGGGCAGGTGAGAACACGTTCCTGTAGCTTTTAAAGGTGTAAATACAACAGCCTATTACAGATGCAGTGAAATCCAATATTATAGATTTTAAAAAGTCCCGGGGGGCGTGTGAGTTTCTGAGATGAGATTTGTCTTACAAGGTTTTTCTGAGTGAACACAAATCATCCTGGACTGGGTATGAGCACATGGTTATTTATAATGCTCGGGGAGGTGGCCCTAATGAGGTTCACACGTGTTTAGATATGAGGGTGACGTCTTTCCATTTTTCAGTATTATAGTAGGTTAACAAACTGTAATGGATTGTAAATTAATGTCTTTGTTTCACTTATTGTAACTAACATCCATCCATTCATCCATTTTCTAACTGCTTATCTGGGTCAGCCTTGCCTGGAGCCTATCCCTGGTATTACTAGGGACAAGGTGAGGCTAAACCCTGGATGGGATGACTGTCCATCATTTGGCATGGACTCTCTCTTTCTCATACACATACACACGCAAACTCCACACACACTGAGGATGTGGAATTCAAACCCCCCAACCAGAAGTATGAGGCAGCAGTGACACCCATCAAACCACAATGCAACAGAGGATGATTCGCTGGTATATTTAAGTAGCTCAGTGGATTTGAGATTAAGGTTGTAGATTCAACTCCCAAAGCGAGGAAATTAATCACATCACCTTTGGCCTTTGAGCAAAGACCCTTTGCAATTATTCATTATGAAGCAAACATACTTTGAGGGTGGACAATTCAGGTATGTGAGTGAGAGGTGTCTATTCAGGTTGATTGTCAGCTTGTTATCTCAGCGGTTATATGTACACGCTACAAAAAATCCTTACAGTAATAACATTACCAGTTACGGCAGGAGTACATCGATTCTAGGCACTGATGCGTTGTTGGTAAACTTATACACATTTAAAAAGTGTAACAGATTAATAAGCGAAGAACATGTTATCAGTGTGATTCTATAGATATATATCTCTTTAGCAGGAGAGGAAGTGTGTGAATTTCATGGTGTGGCTGTTAATGTTCCTGTTTTGTTCCTGCACCATCGTGCCAAAGCAGTGCCCTCCAGTATGGTACAAGATGGTGCCTGTCAATCTGATGCAGTGTGCAGGATGGCCTTCAGGAGCAAAGATACTTATGTGTGCATATGTTACATGTGAATCTTTAAACCTTTCAACCGGCTCAGAGTTGGAGATCTGGCCTTCAGGTTCTGGGCTCCTGAATACTATCTCAACCTGTGCTGGTCTGAAGATAGCTAGGGGAATATGCCGGAGCCTGGAACAAAGAGCATTCTGAAGGGCAGCCGAAAAGTCAGACGGATCATAAGGGGCTGACCTTGGCCATCAGCTTTCTGTTTATACTTGTGATTGTTTCCCACTCACTGTACATGTAGACATGGCCTTCAACTTGCAGGGATCTCGCATGCAAGGACATACCACTGCCATGAGTTTCTGATTTTACGCCTGACATGTTTGGTTGATCTCTGGAGATGTTTCATGGAAATGCACAACTGGCTGGAATTCTGTAGCATTTAAAACATATAGCATTTAAAAATGCATATACTAATACACCTTGATGTTTTGATGATATTAATAATATTGTTAATGATGACTAATCAAATGTATGCATAATATGGCACAAGGTCATAGAGAATACTGTCACACTGCAATACACATCGAACTGTCACGTACATCATGGTATACGTCACATATCAGAAATCATACCATTTCATACTTACGTGATGCAAGTCATAATATGTCATTCTAAATGACGCTTTGTCTTATAGCTTACACTACATCACAACATGTTATTAGTCATTCTATAGGATGTGTCCCCCTAGCATGGATTGTGTAAAATGGCGTGCACAAATGCACACAAACATCACCAAAACATTTTTTCTCACTAAACAGTGCTTTTTTGGTACTGTACTAAGGTGTCGTGGTAACTAATATAACTACAGTGTAGCAGACAGATATCCACAGTGAATTTGTAAGACATCTCATGATTGGTGGAGCTGCCATTACAGACGGTGTCTGCAGAAGCATGAAGCCGGCGGCTGATGTCTGTGCTGAGGTCCTGCTTCACCTGCTCCACACCATTCCATCAGGTGCGTGTTTATATCTGGCCAGTGGCTTCCATGAAGCATTCTGGAAGTGAAGCGCGTGTGCGGCAGAAGAACAGCGTAGAGAAAATGACCAAATTCCAGTAGATTCAAGCGTTCAAAAGAGGCACTGCTCAGCGTCCCATTCGCACTGCACTTTGCAGGTCCCCACACTGAGAGGAAATAAAGATATATTCACAGTCTGGTCTTAAATGAGGTCTGAGCGGCTGGCTGAAGGAGGTCTCTAGGATTACATTTTCATGGACAGAAGAAAATAGAGCCACCAAACAGCCTATGTGTGTTTTCCAGTGTAATTTTGTAAAATAAATATCATAAATAAGATCATGAACATTGCTTTGTGGAACAACCCTCCTTTACTGATTAATCTGTGTATTTAAGACTAGCTATGATTCTCACTACTTTACCTAACAGCAGAAAACACACTTCAATATTTAGATCTCTATCTATTTACTCAGCTGCTGCTGGTATTCTGAGGGATAAAGACTCCTATCACAGTACAATAAGTGGAGCAATCACAGATCATAAATAAGCTCTCCTCTGCTAACTACTTACAATACTGGCAAAGCACATTTCTGTTCAAACCATCTTTCAGACTAATAAAATAATTGCAGGTTCCTCAGGTCTGAAACTCTCCTGCTTCGACCTTTTTAAGTGTTTTACTTGTTAAAAACAAATATGAATTCTTCAGTAGAGTTCATCACCCATAAAAAGTATGTTATCACCAAGGCTGCAAAGAAATTCTGCCGGTATCCATGTTTGTGCTCGATGTGAACCCTCAGCACCAGACCGTGATCGCTGGTAGATTTCTTAGCTGTAAAACCAAACTGCTCAGGTTGTTGGAAGGCGGGCAAGCGATCGTAGATTCTGTTGTGGATGACCCTAACAAGGAACCTGCCTGGCACTGAGAGCAGTGTTATCCCTCTATAGTCGCTGCAATCTGTGCAATCATCCTTCCCATTCCAGATATTGATAAGAAGTCCCATTTTTCCAGTCAGTTGGGATGACGCCTATCTCCCAAATGGAAGCAAAGATTGCTTGCAATGCCAGAAAGACAGTTTTACCACCAGCCTGGAGAGGTTCACCGAGGATACCACAGATACCTGTGGCCTTCCCACCCCCAGTTGGTTCACCACCCATGCAGTTTCAGCAAAACTGGGTGGTTCCCAGCTAATCAGAGGATCAGCCTCAAGAACTATGGACCTAAATATGTCCATCCTCCTAGGAGGATCACCTTCAAACAGCTGCTCAAAGTAGCCGGCCCAGCGGGTCACAACTGCAGTCTCATCCATAAGGACTGTTCCATCACCTGCCCTGCCTGAAACTTTCTAAGGAACAGATTTGGATGTGAGTGATGCTTCAATTCCTCTGTATGTAGGAAGTGAGTTGCTATGCCACAGATGGCGTGTCACTTGCTCACAGATTCCTCTAACAGACACCTCCTTATCTGCTCCCAGTACCCCTGTCCTTCTCAGTTCCCAGTAGGCTTGCCATCAAACCATGCACTATGACTCCTCTCGATAATACCCAGGGTGTCCTGCAAGATGAAGCACCTCCTTCTGGAAACACCAGCAACATCAATACAACCCTCAGCAACCTTCAGCATCTTATCATGAAAGGTCTCCCACATCACATTGGGATCAGCACTTGCATCCAAGTCTGCAAGTTCCTCCTACAAACAGCATGCAAACTTATTAGAAACAGCCTGATCTTGAAGTGCAGGCACATTCTCCTAGTAGGTGATAGCATGCAGGACTGAGTCTTCGGGGTAGTTGAATCTTTGGAGTAGCAACAACAAGCCTGTAGTCAGAATTCACAAACTGGGCACTTCTGTAGATCCTGCAGTTGTATAGGAGCCTCCAGCATTTGCCCACAAGAATGTGATCAATCTTCTTCGCCGTAGCACCAGTATTGGAGTAATAATGCAGTGACCTGCAGACCCTCAACTTTTACAGATCCAAGGAACATGGAATCACTTTCACCATGATTATCAGACCCATGGGGATTGACAAAGTCCTCATTGTCTGTCAGTGGCAGTGATGGCATTGAAGTCACCTACTGTATGACCAGAGAAGCATCACTTCATGGTCACCCATCAAGGCAATCCAAGCAAAGATGCGAATAAAATGTCTCCCTCACTGAGATATGGCTCACTGTGGTTGGAATATACAGAGAGACGACTGACAAGACACCCAAGGAGTGCCTTAGCCTGAGCCTCATAATACGCTGGTTTAAAGGAGTGACATCAGACACCATCGGGAGGAGCCGATTCACCACAGCAACAGCTACTTCCCGAGTATGGTGGCCATCAGAGTGACCAGACCAAGATTAGGTGTACCCACCCATTCCCTGGGCTGCGTACCTTAGAGAGTGCCGTCACTGAAATGCGGAGTTTACGAAGCTCCTCTGACAGCAGGGGAAGATGGCCATCATGCGGGAGAGACAAGACGTTCCACGTGCCTCCCCGGATTGGCCGCCCCAGGTTAGAACCCGAGTGCTGCCACACCCCAATTCCGAAAGCCTGACCCCACTGGCTCACTGGTGGTTTCCACTATTCCAGGGATAAGGTTCCTGTAGGCTGTGCAGCAATTCACAGTGAATGCAGCCTTCCGGAGGTTTTTTATAGAGGTTTTTTTGGTTCCCTTCCTCCACTGTCATCTGGCTTTCTGTCATTCATTCTTTCTGTCTTTTCTTTTCATATATTATTCTGTAACTGATATATATGCACACATCCATGTAAAGCATCTTGGGGTGACTGTGTCATGAAAGGTGCTATATAAAAATTAAATTAATTGAAATTGAATATGTATATATGCTCTTACTGTAAATTGTTTTGTATGACAGTTCTTATATGGTGTTTCCATTGCTGCTCTATATATAGATGGGAAATAACAAAGGTCATGATATCACTGGAGTGTCACGGAAGGGGACAAGGGTGATTACTTGTTTGTCAGGGCTTTACCACTAGATAAAAATAATGAAAGAAACCACCAGAGTTGTGCTGCACTCCAAATTCTCATCTGAAACTGTTAAAAACCAACGGTCTGCAGTTATAATGAGAGAATATGAGCTGAAATAAACCCGGCAGCCCTAATGTGAAACCACAGTAACTGTAACAGCTTAAAAAGCTTAAGTGATATTTATTACCCCATTACATTGATCATCTTATTTGTCTAATTTCTTCTGTATTATACTGGAAAATGCATGTTGTGCTGCATTAGTATAATATAAATTGTATAATTTAATGTCCAAGATACCCCTGGCTCTTTTTATAGCTATTTATTTGGGAAATTTAGAATGGCTGCCAGGTATGAAAAAGGAGGTAAATCACCTTTCTGGGTGAAAAACCCAGCTTCCTGTTGACTTATATAGTGTAGGCAGAGCTGCAAAGTTCAGGCCCAGAAAGTAAAAAATCCAGACTATGAATTTGTTTCAATGAACCAGTTGAGCTATAAAGAGTCACAGTCATACAGTAACAGTCATAGGGTCACAGTGTACTCAACTGGATGGTTGAAACAAAGTCTTGGTCTGGATTTTTACTTTCTAGACCTGATCTATCCACGTCTGAGTGTAGGTAACATTTCTTGTTTGTAGAACTGGCAATTTTTAGGATAGTGTGAGGAAGCCTGTGTGGTTCATGGAGTCATGTGATCAGAGGACTGTGAAATGTACACAACCTTTATGTATGGGGTGTGACATATGGTGAAGAGAAGATGAAAAGGACAATCTTGAGGGGTTCAACTTATCGTGAGATGGACAGATAACTTCTTCAATAGTACAATTAGTAGTTTCTACTCTTGTATTTGCTTATTCTGGTTTCTTCATTGATAGACAAGCTGCCATCCCATATTATATCTTTGGATGATACAAAGTGCACATCTTCTGCAGAGGCATATACCTCCCAGCTGATGATAACACTGGCCACTCAGTGCTATAACTGTTCCCATGAAGCACCTGTACATATTCCTACAATCATGGACAGATAAAATCCTTCACCTAATCCCCCTCTGGACCAGCATCCTGATCGACACTCAAATGTCAATAGATCAAGCAGCTTCAGTGCCCTGTGCTGTAATCTTCATCTTCTCATTTGCCATACTGTATATAGCCTCATTATTTCTTTGTCCCACTGAGCATTGTACTTGTCCACTTGCAATAACACATTGAACAGATCAGTTCTCTCTCTGAGAATGATGTACAGCCCACGTTGGTCATTCGCGTCCACTTCGGGGAAGAAGTTTCATGTCCAAACAAATTCATTTGACATGAGGATGATGAAATTCATCCTACAGAATATAAAACTGTTGCTACAATATGTCTTATAATCACTTGCCTTCTTATTAATTTTATCAAATTTGTTGGGTAATTACTGCAACCCTGAATAGGATAAGCAGTTACAGAAAACTGATGGATGGATGTTGAGTAATAAACAACATATTTGTACTGCCCCAGACAAAAGTATGACATTCATCTGTCAGATTAAATAATGAATGGACAACAGAAGAACTCTTAGCCCTTCAGTGTGCAAAACATCAGTCATTTTCCCATTATGCTAAAAGATTATACCTTTGTTTACTTTAGTGGATTATTTGTCTGGATATTTCAGACACGTATCGGCAGTTTTTAGACTTATCTAGCCCAATAAAATAGGCTGAACCATATGGGCACGGATGGCCAACCTATCCGTAGACAGACAAATGTCTCCATGGCAAGACTTATTTGCAAGACTCATCTGTGTCCTTGGCAAAATGTTTTGCTTGAGGAAAAAAAACGATATAGCTCTTTAAATATCATGTCCGTGGTAAAAATCTGTTTTTGATTAGAATGCCTTTCAGAATTTGCCTTTGTGTTGACCCCTGCTCATAAAACCCAGAGATCCCAGAATGCACCTGGTCCCCAACTGGTTCATTGCACTTCTGCACCATCCAATCAAAGCCTATGGATTCACAGACTTCTTCTCTGCCATTCTTAAAAATAGGTTTCACCCACGGTGTGGCGAACGGGATATTAATCTGCAGAGATGCCACTGGTTTTTGGGGCAATTCCTTCCTCTGCGGGACAGAATCTTTGCTGCCACGGCAAGACTTCGTCTCTTCAGCTGTTCACAGTATGAATAATGAATCGATACTAAAACCTTCGTAAGCCACGCTAAGTGTTTGCTTGGAAAAATCGAGGGGTTTCATAAACCAAGCAGCACGTCCAAAGTGATTTAGCACACCGCTGAGACAGTAAATAAGAATAGGGGGGAGTGTGAAATAAGTGTGAGAAATTTAGCGGCATCTCTGTAGTTTTACCACAGACACACTACAGTCTGATTGTAACTCCCCAGACATCAGGTCCACCCAGTTTGGTATAAACATCTCTATCAGTATGCCATCTATGGTACAGTCAGTCTGATACCAACTGCTATCATACAGATGTCTATGGTCCAGTCAGTTTGACGGCAGCTCATATCGTGTGTACAGGGGCAGTCAGTTTGATCTAAAGTGCTCACTGAGCCACCAGGTAGAGTCCAGTCAGTTTTATGTGAACTTCTATGATACTTTTTTTCCACAATCAGTGTATTTGAACTGCATTTCAGTTGCACAGATTTGCTTTTAAGTAATCTCTCTCATGACTCTGTCTGCAACTGATTTTACCTGAAGGCCTACCACACATTTATAGTCTGGGTTGGTTTAATAATTTCTTTAACCTTTTTCCACATAGATAATTAGGCAGCTTACTTACTGTAAAAATCCTTTTCAGTCCCAGAGCAAAGTATGAGTGTAAGATGAGGGATGACCATGGAGGTATCAGGCAGAGTTGGCTTCAGGTTGCCAGCTTTCATTGCTCATTATTATAAATCTTCTGTTTTCTCTGGATTTTTGCCACATTTCCCGCTGCTAAAGCTGAAAATCTTTTGTTCTCGTTTTCACCTTTTCATTGTCAAAGCCCGAAATCCTCTATAAAGTCCCTGTTCAACCCGTTACAGTCCTATGTCATGTACATCTGTTCACTGTCCTGAAGTGACCACTCTTGCCTTGCACTTTTCCTGGGAAATGGGCAATAGGTATGTTCTACAGATAATTTCCTGGAAATCAGATGTGCTTGTTCCTTTTCAGCTTCACTAGCACTTAGACAGTTCCACAATCTGCTCTAGGCCATGTCTTGGTTATTTGAATTCAGATCTTTCATGGCTTGGCACTGATGCAGTCCATTTGTGATCTCCAGATGTGAAGATTTTTACATTGTTTAAATCCTTAGCTGGGGCATCAGTTTATATAACCATCATATTGAAAAGGTGTGGATAAAATCAACTTGATATCAATTAGAGCACTGTGTTGACTTTTCAATGTTCTTCTACTATATAAGCAACACCATTTCTTCTCTATTGTGCATTTCCTGAACAGGACATGGCATGTTCACCATTTTCAGCTTATGTCATTACCATTGTAACCAACCTTGGATTTTCTTCATCAATGGAAATTCCCAAGAATCCTCAGTAACGCATCAAGAGTCCTCTCACCTGAAGCTCCCTTCTACCATGACGTTTTCTTTCCAAGATATGGAAGGGGGTTAGAATCGCTTTCTTCCACACAGTTTGAAATGTTCTCACCACTGTGATCATCTATTGCTGTCAAATCCCTACATTACTGCTCCATAGCATTAGTGGTGGGTTTCATCTAACACCTGCTGCCATTGGTTGATACTAACAAGAGTTAAAAACTCAAGGCAAGACAGCTTTTAGCGCCCCTTATGCATTTAATGCTCCTATTATCATTATTATTATTATTATTATTATTATTATTATTATTATTTTGTTGTTGTTCTTGTTGCTGTTTTGTTGCCTTCTAACTCTATTATTATTATTATTATTATTATTATTATTATTATTATTATTATTATACTTTACAAAGAAACCTTTCTTCTTCACTGCTGTACACAACTACAAGTCTCCACCACTGCATTTCAGGATAAGAGCCTTGGTCATGGGTACCACTGCAGAAACTGACCTTGGCCTTGGATCAGCCACCTTCAGTGCTTCGGGCAGCTACTGCCCCAGGAAATAATTAATATGATTTGCTTTTCCCCAGAGACTTAGCATGCAGTTACTCATTTTTTTTTAAATATCATTTAAGTTTAGCACACCAGCAGGTCGACGCCTGGGACTTAATCTATGGGATGCCTGGTTAGCTGTGTCTCCTGGGGGGCGCTGGGTGGCTCAGCAGGCCAAGTCTTTGTGCCTGTGATCAGAAGATCACAGAGCAGTTTGAGCCCCGACCTCAGCAGAACTGTCACATGTCCATGGGCCCTTGAGCAAGGCCCTTAGACCGCCAGCTGCAAGGGCTCTGCATGTTAGCTGACCCTACACTGCGGCCCTCAAGCTATGGAGAGCAAGATGGGGTCAGCAATGTACCTGTATTTGTGCAAATGGCAAATAAAGCATGCTTGCTTGTGTGAACACTCAGGTCCTCATGCTTCCATGAGAGTCATTATTTGCATAGAAAGTCCATTCATCCATTCCAAGTGCAATCGAACTATTGGTTAAAAGGTGACACAGAATGCTGCAGAGGAGCTGAGCCGTCCATCCCAGGCCTACATGCAGGCCACTGCCTGGTTCTCCCATACATTTATAACACTGATTTATAACTACCCTTTATCTGTTCACCATTAAACTACATCCACATATCATCATCTCTAAGGTAGACTGGACTACAAATGCAGCACCCCCATACGCCCCCATGAATCATCACTTTATTGTTCATTTGCTAATGCAAGCATTTTGGAAATCTAGAGTGACATAAACAGATGAAAAAGAAAGGAATGTGGAGCTGCTGAGGCTCACTTTGATATTAAAAAAATAAGTAATTAAAGGAAAAAAATGTCATATCTAAAGCTATATGTCAAGACTTTAAAAACCAAAGAAAAATCAATAATCTGCAAGGCAGAACACAGTGTGTAATTCAATTTTCTACAAGTCTATGAACAATGAGACCAGAGGCACAGCAACATTGATCAGCTTACTCATGTGCATTTAAAATGTTCGTCTTTCAGGATGAAAGGGGACACAGTAAATGCTGGAAAGCTCCAGCAACTGCAGAAGTTGAGAATTATTCAAAGTCTGAATGTCGAGCGTATCACTCCTTCAATTCTGCTGACTCTGTATGATGTTCTCAATCATTACTCACCAGTTCCCAGTTCCGCGAAAGAAAGAAATGATTGCAAATCTGCCGGACGAAAGGTGTTTCATTTTCTGTAAATCACTGGCCATGAGACAGAGTAGCCATTTTGCAGCCCCCAGTTTCTCGTGAGCTGCTGCCAGCCTCGTTCGGACACTCGTCTGACCTTAGCGTAACCGTGTAAATGAGAACATCTGCGTGTATCATTTCAGAATAAACTCCCATGAAAATTCAACTGCTTTTGTAAGTGTGATTGCCAACAGAAGGGTGACTGCAGGAGGCCTGTGTTTTAAATATTGTTAGACCATATTGTGCTTGTATGTGTGCTTCCTTATTTCCAAATGTGCTGACACCTGAATCTTTGCAGTTTGTTACTGGATATATATACACACACACACACAGACACACGGTGAAACATATTTAAAAACCAACCAACAGTGACAATGATGGTGAGAATACAGCACGACCCTAAACCGTTCACCGTCTCAGCAGTTCACCAGCTATTGGCACCCTGTGGAGCTGAGTGGAAAATAGTGTCCTCACTAAAGGCATCACTTTACCAAAACAATGACATCTTTTAGATCTACTATATTCATGAAGTAGTATCTCTCCTTTTAAGTATGGAATGGAAATGAGGATTATTCTATAGACAGTAATACTGGTAAACCATTTCATTACATCTACATATTCCAGTAGATAATTTAACACCTGAAGGTAACTTTAGCTGAAAAGGCAGAGGTGATACTAGGATGTCAAATTTGGGTTTGCATTTGGATTATTTGGGTGGACAACAAAATGTTGCTTTTCCTAAATGTGGTATGTAAACAAGGGCACAGTTTAATTTTGAGAAGGGATGGGTGGGGGATGCACAAGGAATATAATTACAGAATGCAATTTTTGTAGAGGGGTCCGAGGTCATCACTCCGTGAAAAAGAAAAAAAGTAATTAAACTCTGCAAGATTTAGATTTTACGATGAGGATTTGCATGATGAACTGGAGAAAAAAACCTTATGAGCAAATTTTGGTTTGGATCTTCAGAACGCAATAATAGTATAGAATACTCGGGGTTAGCCGGTAAAATGTGCGAACTCAACTGTAAAACTATACAAGACTACTAATATTTTATAAGAACTGGAGAAGAGAATGAACAAGAATCAAAGGTATTAACAGTTTTATTTGGAAAGCTGAGAGCAGCTAGCTACAAACAGGTTTCGCAGTTCATTTAACCACATCTGTACTGCATGTGTGAAGAAGTGTCATAGTCTGGCGACAATGTAAAGGAGGAGTGCTGACTAAGCACACTCACTCCTTCGAATTGGCCCATGGGAAAGCAGCACATTTTTTGGTGACCAGTGACAAAATTACAGAAAACTATGAACACTCATGATTGGTAACATTTTATTTGACAGGACGCAAATAATATAGCATTATGCTACTACTTATGTATTAATTGACCACAAACTCTTAGCTAGATAGATAATTCGTAATTTATCACGATGCAACTTCCATCCGAAGCAGTTGATATTTTTGTTACTATATCCATTAATCCTGTAAACCTTTTTTGAACTACTGAAGGAACAAATCGTGAATAATACAAGTGAAATACTGATCTTATGTTTGTTCATTGATGAATCGTGGCATAACTTTTAAGTCAAGTAGTGATTATATTTGTTCATGATTTGTATTTCAGTAGTAGCCTCAGTAGTAAAGAGTTATCACTTAGGTTTTCAAAGTTTTCATTGGATGGAAAGATGATTCCTCTGGGTGGACGACGCCCACACCCAGCCCACCCATACAGTAGGCAGGTCCCCATATAATCGGCCTTTGCTTTCTTTCCAGTGGCATAAAATTGTGAAATTTAATACAATGTGGTTAAATTATACTGCGTATAACCCCGCTGCAGAGCCTAGAGCTCCTCAGTGCTGTTGATGTACTGCTTAGCAGTGACAGAACGAGCTTAAATCCTATCAGCCCAAATCAGCCCAGCTTGCAAACTTAAGCTGAGTGTAAAAATTCCCCTTCTGGTGATGTGTAAAAAAAAAAAAAAAAAAAAAAATGTACCAAAATAAGGATCCTTTCGAGGATGAGAAAATGTCCCTTTCTAAATGCTTTCACAAAGGATACAAACTTTCAAAATACAATAGAAGGCTGTTGATGTAGGGCCATATATGTCACTCAGGAGAAAATTAACACTTTTGGGCAGATTCTCTTCTTAAACAGTCTAAAACCTCTTTTCCACATTAACTGAATGGTGAATGGTGATTTCATTTTGAATGCACTGCTCCATTCAGTAAAGGAATTTAATAGAAACAAGGTAATTACTCCCATCCTTTTCTACTTTCCCAGCTTGCTGGCTTTAAACAGCCACAGTTTCGTACAAACCGAAACTCCGCAGCCATTTAACTCTGACCTGCAATAATGGCTGTAGGAACATCAGTGACACCAACAGGGATGTAAAGTTGATTTATCTACAAGGAACAGAGGAGGTAACATTGTGTAGCCAGAGCCTTATGAATGCTTAACATGCACTAACATGGCTTTCAGTCTTCACTGTATCTCTATTACCGCCATACACAGCGGCACCATGCACATACTGGTATACGCTTGTAACATTTAACACACCAAAGTACAAGTACAGGATATACAGAAACATATAGTGGGCGGACAACTAACATACATCTTACATACATTACATACATGCATTCTGACCGTAGTACAAAAAATGAATCCACTTAAAACAATGAACTAATTAATACTGTAATGAAATTAAAAAAAAATATGCACATATTTTCCATTTATAAATTCATTGAACTGAAGTATGAATCACTAATTTATGGTTGAGCTCTTCAATAACTTTATTATAAATCATTGTGTTTGTTTTTATAATTCTTTTGTTTTGTTATTGTAGCCCACAATGAAAGTGTTGTTGACCAGTATACGCTATGTAAAAAAGGTAGGTGTAACAAGATAAAGCTTCTGTCCACACTTTTTCAGTCAACACCTTTTTGTAATTTTTTTGTATTTGTTTTTGTTATGAAGTTAGTTATTTATATGTGTATTTATTTTGGAAAATTATATAAAAGGACCTAAATAAAGCTGAACTAAACTGAAATAACCATTAATCATAACCTTACTTGTTCATTCAGCCCTTATCCCCCCTATTAATCCTACAAAAGAGACAAAGGCATATTAGCTGACTCCTGCTAGCCAAGGGCACAGCGGCTTGGTGGGTAACAGAGGCCTCGCACCAGCTGGGTCAAAGGGTCGAATCCTAAAAGCAGTCTGTGTGTGTGGAGGTTGCCAGATCTCCCCATGTTGCGTGGGTTTTCTCCTCCATTCTGAAGACATGCAGTTAGGCTATAAATGACCAATAATAAACATGGGTGTGTATATGCCCTGTAATGGACTGGCATCCCATCCTAGGTTTAACCCCAAGCTGTGCTTCCTGCTCCACAAACAACAAACCGGTGGCTGCAGCTTAATATGTACAGCATGCCAACAGGGTCAAGAGGTTGACTTACTGTTCGGCTATGAAATGGAATGGGTAAGCTGCCTGATTTCAATAATTTTGTATGTAATTTTGTAATTTCGATTGTCGGGGCCGTACAGTACAGTATGTGATGATTCCAGCATTTCAGAAACAATCTTCCTGAGATGTTCCTGCAATAACAGTGTTTATAGAGAGTAGCGGGACGGACAACTAACATCCAGTCAATGGCATTTCTGTAGCCAAAAACACAATGTTATAATGAGAGACGTCAGAGGAGAACGGCCAGGCTCATTACAACTAACAGAAAGGACACGCGTGCGAAAATAGCTCACTATAACAGTCATCAAAGCTTGAAATGGTTCTGGTGGGTCCTACCCAGTACTGTGTTTACCTAATAAAATGGCCCCTGTGTGCATTTAATATGTGTGTGACATTCCTAGTCATGTCCCAGTGGTTCTGTGTCTTAAAGGTACATGCATTTGTCATTAAGGTCCAATTTGCAGCACGGTGTTAGAAGCTGGCTTTAGAAAATTCCTAGCATGCACAGAATGGGCAAGACCTACATAATAGTTGGCAATTAAGTGATGCAATGTGGCAGGCAGTTTAAATAAATGTATTCTGGACATTAATCCATTCACCGTGGAAACAGCTGAGTGACAGGATTCATTAACATTTTTTACTAATAATTTTCCTGAATAAGAGGATGTGGAATTTATGCTCCGGCCACGTAACATATAAAACAGCAACAATGTTAATAGCAGAAAATGTATGAATAATATACAAGACATGGAAAAGCATAATTATTCATAAATTAAAATACATTGTATAATTATAATCAGTTTTCCTCCTTTTTGCCAAAGACATGCTGTCCAGACAAGACGGGGGCTCTAAGTCTTCCTTAGCAACTGCTCCACAGTTCTATGTTCTGTCTTTGTTCACCTCTGTCTATGTTCATGTTTATGGGCTCCAGGTCACCATAACGCTCACAGCATTACCAATGGCGGGACCAAGCAGGGAACACAGTGACCCTCTACATCATCCTTCTTAACATACCTAGGCCTCAAGCACCCATGCGGTGAAACTGCCACAACACCAGGGCCGCATTAAAGAACACAGGACTTTATAACCGAGGTCGTAAGGACAGAATACTGTCTCACTCCCCAAACTGCACAGACCCCTCTGGCCTCTTCCACAGATGATCCTCCAAGTCCTCAGTAGGCTGCTGACTGTGGCTGAGCAGGAATCAGGCACCAAATGGGGCAAGGAAAACAGACAGGATGGAATAACTAAGCTATGTCGGGAGATCAACTCACAGAAACCAAGATGCAAAGCAAGACCAGATGCCTCAGCATGAACCAACAGAGAGAAACTGGACAAATCAAACGAACCCAAATCGCAGAACCAAACAAAACGAGAGAGCTAAGAGATTAAATATACCCTAGACTGTCAGACTAAGAGAAGAACCTGCCATGGCAGAAAAAGAAGACATGGACAGGAAAAAGCTTAAATATGCCGACTGATTATACAGGATGATCTTGAGGTGAGCGTGGTTGTGGGAATCGCCCACGGCTGCAGCAGGTAACTAGCAGCCTGGATGCTGGACCAGATACGACATCAGGAGCAGCTGATAAATTGTTTTTTCAATGTGTAACTGAGCATCAGCACAACTTTAGGGCTGTGAGTACTTTGCTCTCCAAGATAAACTTTGCATCTCTGACTGGATCAAAGGTTACTTAAAACAAATGTCTGAATTTCCCCTGTACTAGATCTTGAAGAAGGCACAATTATTAATCACATCAATAATAGAAAATATATAATTACTAAATGAGAATAGAAGAAACATTGACTTTGTAAGACCATGTACACTGGCCATGATATTTCCCTCTATGACTTATGTAATATATAATAGCTCTGGATTAGCTCTCAAAGACGTACTTTGGGCCAAGGAGATGTGAAGAGGATGTGCAACAGTGAGTGTATATGTGTGTGACAGAGAAAGAGCAAGTTTAAATCAGTGCCTGTATCTCTTACGGTGAGAATGGTACAGCTGTGTCCCCCGCACTGGGTAATCTCATGTCTGCAGTAACGCAAGAGTGCCAGATTCAGGCCATCAGATCTCCCTGCTTTGGCGGTGGAGTTCTGGAAACGTTTCGGCAGGAGCTCTGCAGAGAGCCGAATCCTCCACAAACTGCTGTAATCCCAAGTTCAAATATTTTGGCTGGAAGTGAAACTCTCCAAGCCACTCTATGCAAAGCCCTGTGGTCGCTCTGCACTCAAACAGGGGGCTGGAAACAGAGACCTTCCCTGTGATAATTTAAACCTCGTGTGAAGCATTGAGGATTTTCACCTTCTGTACCTCTCCCGTTCGACTGGCGCCTGACGCCACGGCAGTACCAGAATATACAACTCAAACACACACACACACACACACACACACGCACGCACATACACACACACACAAACATGCAAGTACACACCTCGGTCACACAAAGGTTTCCATTTTCGTTTCTGGTCCCAAAGTCACTAGGAGACATTACTAAAGCACTTTGGAGCGATGGTCATGTCATAAAGGCTGATACAAGTTGACAAAAAAATAAAGAACATATCAATCAACGGACACCATTCCACCTTCCATGAATACAAAACGATGAGTCAGCTATTTTATTTTATAGCAAAGCCTACAGTTTTTCTTTTTAAGTCTGTATGAGAGATGTTCATCTTCCTTGTGCATCTGAACTTGGCTCAAAGATAAATCTTGTCCCTGGACTGAGAAAACAGCACAAGATCTATCTTCAGAAGCCCCCCGCAAACAGGACGGCCTATGGTCAAGGTCACCAATTCAACCTAACAAGGATTCGGTCCTGGTAGCTGGGTAGGCCCAGCAGTGTGTACCTTCAAACACAGTTGGACCAAGGATTATGTGCACAGGAGGGAAGAGAATATCAAAAGTTATTTATTCTGTTTGCCAAGAAAATCATCATATCCACAACGATATACACAGGTCATGATTTTAAACGTCACTGTTTTTTGCAGTTCCGACTGCAAGGTCCCTCCCAAGACATGAACTGCTGACCTTCAGATCATAAATTCTTAACCACCATCCAACCTTGTAGGGAAGGACGGCAGCCCTTCTGGTCTGTATCTCCTGGCGTCTGAGAAGAGCACAATCATTTGATAAATGAAAGTTTACATCACCTGCCAGGTATCAAGCTTGCTCGTCCGAGGGGAAAGTTAATCTACCTCGATGCATTTTGAATAATTGTCTTGACAGACTGATTGAAATTTAATATCAATCAATCAATCAATCAATACATTAAATAAGTAAGAGAGATTAATCTGACTTAATCTAACTTGTTATATGCATCAGAGATTCAGCTGGGAACAAACCGACAGGAGTCAGTCTCAGTGACATGTCATTTACAAATCATCATGTGGCATTTCACACTGTAAAGGCATGTTTTTGCAATCTGCAAGGCAGATTGTCTGGTTTATTTATATTTTTAAATTATTTTGCATTGTACCATATATTATGCCCTGTGAAAGATGGAAATCCCATCAACGGTGTCCCCTGCCCTCTGCTCTTGTGCTGCTTTGGATAGATTCCAGGATCTTCATGATCATGTACAGAACATGTACTTGAAAGAGGGATGGATGGACGCACCATATATTAAACATACGTCATGTTCAACATATTGCCACGGAGGCCATTCCTCTTCCCGCAGTTCGACATGATGGGCCAGGCAGTGCTGAGCCCCGGGGCGCGGCTGACAATGAGAGAATGGCCTGCCGACGGGAACAGAGCCTGCCTGCGGCCAAGAAAGACTCCACCTCTGCCTGATTTATCCAGCACACGTTGGAAACATCTGTGCTGGCCCCACATGAGTGTTTTAAACATTGTGAGCAGGAGGGACTTGCCCCCCCCCCCAAAACATCCACAATGTTTCTCATTCGTTTCACCGATCAGCAAGCTTATCATACCGGGTGAGAAAAACAAGAGACAGTAGGCGACGTTAAGGGGGGACCTGCAAAGAGGTTTGGAATGAGGGCCTGACTCACCGTCGACACTGATGAGCCAATGTCACAGTATAATCACAGTCAGAGGAAGGAGAGACGGCATGGGTGCGCTTCCGGAAAAAAAAAAAATACACAAACAAATACTATTGTCTTAAAAGCTTCACGGTAGAGATGCATTAGCGTTGAGCTGCACGGCACTGATCTTGCAATATGACCTCTTTAAGTCTAACATCCCACTAATTAGCTCAGTAAACTGAGAGGCCAGAAGAAATATGAAGGTTAATGGATTATGAGTGTTTACAAAACATACAGCATTTCAGACAAACTCATTATGGTTTCATCAGCATAAAAAGTAAGACAAAGAGAAAAAAAAAAAATGTTTGTGGGGTAAATTTAATCCTATATGCTGTAAAAGGACTGACACTGAAATGGTTTGAAAGTGTTGTTATAATAACGATAATTTGTTTTTTTATTGCTGTTGTGTAGTTCTGCTGCACTATACGCATAGAGAAGCACACCACGTAACTACATAAATTCTTGGCTGACAGTTGATAAGCACTTCCCAAACTGCTGTTGGGGGTTTCCCAAAATATACTGTGGCTACCTTAAACTCTGATACCCATCTATTAGTGATATACGAGCATAGTCCCCAGTTAACAAAAAATAAACAATGCATAATCCTCTATTATCTCAAAAAACTGGGCCTGTAAAGAGTTCTGGATTACTGTGCCCATTGAGTTGTGCATCACTCTTTGCATCTGTATCCAATGGACACTGCACAGTTATACACTGTGCAGTTACAGTATACATTGTGCTCCCAGTGGCCTCTGTCACTTCAAAAGGGGCTTGTCAACGGCCCCTGAGGGGGTTCTGGGACCAAGATTAATACAGCTTCACTTTTCAGCCCCATGGGAGCAACGCATAACCCAGCAAGTTCAGTAAACAAATACAGAGAGGACTTCTGTGTGGTACTGAGGGGAAGAAAATTACTTTTACAGGAATAATGATTAAATAAACATGCCAGAAATCCATTAGCTCTGAAGATGTTTTACCTCAGAAACAGGAAGACAATGCAAATGAGGTTTAGGAAACGAAGCAGAAGTGGCAAACATTGTATACTAATTAATACCCATATTTCAATAAGGAAGTGCACAAAATTTTATCTACAAATTTGGTAAGACTCAAAGCTGCTTGAATATCCTACTTTCCATACCTTCACACCTTGATCAAGGAATAGCCAGCTAGTGGAAGCTTTAATGCTGCAAAATATCTGCAGGAGTCTGGTGCCAATTCACAGAAACATGAAAGGAGACGGAAGCCATTTTCCTCACTATGAATCAGCTCCTGTGCTATTTCCCATCAACTAGTCTGAGTACCCATGACATCACAAAACCTTTATCTTCTCCATTAACAAGCAGACGGCGTATGAACATGCACATATGCAGAAAAGGCAGACAGATCCAGCCTTTCTCACCTCTCAGCCAGGTTCCATACATCTCACTCTTCCACTGTGCAGGAGTGCTGTGTTCCAGGGCACCCAACTCCCTCTCAGAAAGCAGTTGTATCTGCAAAAGATGCAGAGCACTTTCTCTTGGTGTGTGGAGATAAATAAGTATACCATGAATAATCTCTGGAGCACCTGGCAGGTCCAGCAGGGATTTGGACAGAAAATTATATCATTGTTCATCTGAATGGGTTTCAGCTCCTCTCAGTGCTTAGAAGTTTGCAGCACCCTGGTTGATATAAATAGGATTCTATAGAATCTTTAGAAATGGCTTGAGGATTCCTTGGGTTGACACTGCCATGGAGCTTAAAGAAACTCTTCACCCAAGGTATTCTGGCAGGAAAGGAATGAATGAATGGATGAGCGAACAAACAAACAAATAAATAAACAAAACAGCGAACAATTGAATAAACAAACGCACAAACAAAGAGTCTGAGAATTTTTAAAGAAAAACTAAAATATACAGATGGCTTGATGAAAGCCGTGTTGTGAGCAAAACCACGGCGTAATATTTACATCAGATTTTGTGTTCACAGCCACATGGGGTCGGGGACAAATGTGACCAGAACTGTGGGACGCTTTGGATGCTTTGGCAATCTCAGCAACTGACAATCAAGGGCAAAGCAGGGTTGAAGAGTCTTCCTCCTGGCCTCTACCTCCTAGCTGTTTACCTTCAAAAAGCCCAAGAAGTCCTGTTGAATACTGCACTAATTTACATATCTCACATTGATCTCTCACTGCTGCATGTCAGCTCAGATTAGATCAGGTGTAGATGAAGCATGAGAACCTAGAGCAACACAAGCTGATGTGAACTATGAAAGAATGCAATAACATATTCATTAATGCAGCACCAAAGCAGAGATATAGCTTGATAACCGTAAGGGGGGTTACGTAGAGCTGAAGAATATGGGCAGAACCTGGGACCCGCATTACCGTGTTATTCAGATGAATTAGTGCAGTCATGACATGTGACACCAAGCAATCTGAGGGAATTCTGTTCAATGTTCTTCGCATTTCTTTTCATAAAGTAATTTTCCTTCTCACAATAGTAACAAAAAGCCATCTGGTAATACATTATTCAGGTCCATGAACAAAAATGCTGCTTTTCTTCTTCAAAAGGAAAGTCAGGAGAATTGGTCCTTATAATAAAATGTGCTGTATTAATTCAAAAAGCACGCTTGTATCAAATGTCGATAAACAGAACGTTGCACAGTACAGTATGAAGAAGCTAACTAAAATACCTCAGGAGACTATAAACATGTTGATTTTCAAAGCACACCACCTTGGTTTAACAGGAACACTCAGCTCTCAGTCTGCATCTTCTGCGTAGCTGGGAAATTCACCATCCAGGTCCATAACACCTCTTCTGTGCATTTTATTCAAATTCCTCCCACATGGCAATGTTGACTTTGGGGGACTATTTTCCTTTTATATGTATTGTAATTCCGCTACATGATCCAGTTTAATGTAACCACTCACACACAAGCATGCATCGATGCATCAGAGTTTCGACCCATGACACCTTTCACTCACTAACACACATCCAGAAAGGTCATCCCTCGTCAGAATGATCTCCGAGTTTAATTGTACAAGAAATCTGCATATAGACCAACTGTGTAAATGAAGGTGAGGTGCTTGGCATACAACCTCATGCTCACCGTTGGGGTTTCCCACCAGATGAAACTGTGATCTTAATAGCACCTGAAAATGTGAAGAAATGCAGTTTTGGGGTTTTGTAGTATATTTCATTAAACTTTCTGAAGTGGTTGACTGTGCAACGGCAATCCAATATACTGCATTTGTGCTGTTAAGGGGAAATCCGTGCGGACACCAGATTATGTGGAGCGCAATAAATGAATTATGTTTCTGAACGGTGTTAAGAAGTGGACTGTCTGCCGTGGCCAACGCTCTCCGGGGTGTTTCCTAGCAGTATTTATCTGTCTTCATCTATAGCAACCAAGAATCATATATATATGATCAGAATTACTTCTTCATGCTATACCGCAGCCTTGAAAGGCTGAACTGCTCAACAGTTGAAAAGACGAATCAACTAAACCTTGCTTCATAAATATTCCTGATGTGAAATGATGAATGACAACAGGAGCAGGCTGGAGTGGTCCGTGGTCGTGTTTCATTTTGTGCAGAAGACCTTTCTCACTCTGAGTAGGATGACATGTTTAACAGCCAATAAGAACAGTGCAGTTCATCGACATGAGACAGAGATGGAAAATACAGCAGATATGCTGTGGCACCTTCTGAGGCACAAATGTGCCATGTGGCAGGACAGCAGGGTTTAACCAAAACCAAATGTCTTTCAAAATCCAACTTCAGTTCAAAAACGGGGTCATGGCCCCTTGAAATGAACAAAACAAAGAGAAGCAAAAATGCAAAATACAATCTGACAAATAAAGGAGGGAGAGAAGCCAGCACATGAAGACACGAGTCTCTTTCCACAACATAGCCAAAAGACCCTCATGTTTTTTCAGATCCACCAAGTTGACCCTTTAACCAGTAGTATCACGTTCGGTTGGTTACCAGTAAAGCACTTTTTCTGTGCAGGGCTAGTTATCACTTGGCATGCAGACGGCATAAAAATCACCCAGACCAAGCTCCTTGACATTTTTCGTCACCTGCTGAGTCACACTATTGGCAGATGCATAATTATTAAGGACTAAAACTGATTTGGGAGGTTGTGCACGTTTTTAAACACGGGAAGTGCATTAAGGGACAATCAATATTGCATGTAGAAGAATATGTGCATATGCTGTATATCTAGAGGAATAGATCATACAGTCACCTTCTTTTGTGTCTTCGGGGCACTGAATACAGCACGCATCAGCCAGTTACTGTGAACCAAGCTGCTGTTGATAGGGCCAGGGGTGAGGCCAGCAAGATACTGCTAGCAACCTCTGGCTATTAGCATGAAAAGAACTGAGTAGCAACAAGCTAACCGCTAATATAACTCATGCATAATGCCTTTCTCTTTTGGTATGTGATCACGGCTACACCTCATCTTGCTAACCATCAAGCACTTCATCCAACACTTCAATTCCGCCCACTCAGCACTGAGCACTCCCCCGTGGATTAGATATATAGCGTTACAGCTATATCATCCCAGCTGACACAAAACCAGAACAAATCTAGAAAGTGCAGGGGAGTCAAGGCGTAATGGGAAAGCAATGTAAACAAGCAGTGTGCAAACAAGAATTTTACAATAATTAAGGGTCCGTCTTTTAACTTGCAGAGAAAGACTTAGTGTGATCTGTCTGCCTAATTAATTTTTTGAGTCTAGTTTCTTTTTAATAATAAAGCCAAAGATGTACTTCATATGTTATTAATGCTTCCTTTTGGTTTCCATAAAGACTACGACATTTGGACCAGAGGTCTGCTAAATATACCTCACACCTGGAACAAACCTGCACCATTAAATATCAGTCATTCCTGTAAGCTGAGATCATGCTTAATCTCATCCGGGGATTTCACTAGGAAACCCAGAGTCTTCCTATACCCACAGATAACTTCACTTAAACCACAGCGTGAACAGATCTGTGAAGCGGAACTGAAATTCAACAGAGATACTTTTTCCTTTTACACTTCAAAAACAGAAATGAGTGTTTACATTATGTGCAGCATTGCCTCTCTTCTGACCTACTAAATCACTCACGGTTATTAATATTTCTGTGCAGCTGCTACATCTTCTGTGCATTCTGTGCAGCGAACTTGTCAAAAAAGATGCTCGTCGTAGGTTTCCTTGCCTCTGGTGACTCGCTGGTGTCCCAGTCATCACTGATTCCTTTCCAGACCTGCATTTCGAATTGGTTTAATTCTTGTTGCTTTTCCAAATTCTTCTTAACATACCACATACTTATTTATTTGCAGACAGGCTCTTGTAATCTATATTTCATCAGTTTCCCTCAGTAGCGAACTGGCCCCCCACCGCCTGCCGCTTCCATTATCTCCCTGTTTCCTCTCTGGTCATCAGCCCCTCCTCCGCCCTCTTCCATGCTGTCCTCTGCTAACCAGCCGCTCGTTCTCTCCTTCACTTCCTACAGGCTAAATGCTCTTTTCAACTTTCAGACCTGTTTATCATCCCATTAACTTTTCTGCTCCCCTTTATCTTAAATCTATTTTTCATTTGTAATCACCGTTCATTCAATAAGATGATTATCTAGAAGCAGATTAGGATCTCCCCAGTCACTTAGTCCTAATTATTCTAAATAAGTATTTTAGCTTTTCGGCGGTGGAAATAAACATGTAAGGTTATTCAGTTCTCTCTTCGTTACTGAGTCACTGCCTAGATTCATATACATATATCAGTGATATTATGATGGTGGGTAGCACTATGCTGGGGGCCTCCTTCCCATCCCTGGCTCTAAACGTGTGAAGTTTGCACAGTCAGTATGCTTGCACCAATTTCCACCTGTATCCCCAAAACACGCATTTGGGTGAATTGCCTATAATGTGTGAGCGTGTGCTTGGCCTCCCATTCAGGGCTTCCCCTGCCTTGTTTTCTCTGCTCCCATGGATACGCTGCAGCCTCAATGTGTCGCCGGTCTGGAAAAGAGGCTGTAGGAGATGGAGAGGTCGAGGAAAACTTCTAATCATCATAATCAGAATCATCCAAATAATCATCACTGTGTCTCCCACACCTCAGCCCATCTAACAAAACATGCTGCTACATTACACCATCATCTGCACTAAGAACATTTCATTTTCATTTACATAATTTATTTCCCATATTCTCTTGATTGTCCTTGATTGTTTTGCATGAAACCAATCAAACACAGTAAATTCCTTGTATGTAAAATCGTTTGGTGAGAAATAGATGATTCTGATTCTGAAGGCCTAGTGAGCGTGGAATTTAATCTCACATTGCTCACCTATACATACTGTAAGTCATGTTAGAAACAGTAATGGTCTGTTTGTGCATATAGTCTATAAGGAAAAAGCTGCACAACATCCGGGACATGACTACGAGATTTTATTATTTTTTTTGCTGTCAGGTCGTTGAACTGTGACTCTTCTCGTATAATGTACGTCAATTGACATAAGACCTCACTGTGACTATTACTGTGTACATTGTACATTGTATTTCATGCAGTTTACCTTTTGTTTTGCAGAATGACAACAAATTTTGTCTGATCTAAAATTCGGACTAGGTAATGCTGGAAAAGAAATTATGCATATTATAATACTAAGAATCTAACATTAAGATCTACTTTTCAATGTTGATGAATGTATCTGATTATCATTATCACTTATTATGAATTTATAAGTATCAATGTTATATATACATGTGCCCATTGTCGGTGCTTTCAGTGGTGGACGGGGGTCACCAAGGGGAATCTGACTGGTCTGTGGCTATCCAGCCCCATAGGCAGCAAGCTGTGATGCACTGTGTGATTTGACACCTTTCTATCATAGCCAGTATTAACTTTTTCAGCAATTTGTAGTACAATAGCTCTCCTGTGGGATCTGACCAGACACGCTGCCCTTCACTCCCCACGCACATCAGTGAGGCTTGGGCGCCCATGA
>JAODLC010000021.1:17971430-17983721 GCA_026781145.1 Hippopotamyrus pictus
GTACTCAACTGGTTGGTTGAAACAAAATCCTGGTTTGGATTTTTACTTTCTGGACCTGAAATGTCCACCTCTGGCCATAAGTTTGATTATATCTTCTATCACTAATTAGAGCTTTTTCCCAGTTTTGCAGTTTTCCAATTAGCTTATCAGGTGATATTTATGGGCCATCAAGCTTCATGGAAGCATCAGGGCCAAGAGCATATAGTCAGAGCAGAGCTAAACATCGTGCAGCTTAACGCAATTGAGTCCAGAAACATTGTCCTTACGTTACATTTTTTGGTGCAATGCAGTGTGCGGATTTCCTTCCTGTTTTCCTGAGTCTCCAAATTACACAAGATCTATTTTCCTCCCTACACATCTAGCATAGTTATTTCCATCCATTATCTCTTAGACATACATCTACAGTTTCCCCTTGGAGACTATTTAGAACAAATCGATGGAGCAACCTGGCTCAATAGATGTAACGGTTGACCCTTGACCTTAGGACTGTGGCTAATAAAATAGCATTTCATGGAGAAGAGCCAGCAGGATGTATCCATACGCCTGGAGAAAATATGCCATTCACAACAGGTGCTTGCTCCGCCTGTTTACTGAAGATCAAACTCCCAGCACAGACAGCAGCCGCTATCATCACAACTAGCATCAACATCTCGACTAGAAAGCATCAGAGGGGGAAAAAAAAATGTGAAAATGTATTCAGCCTTTCTTCCTTTCTGCTCAGCGTGAGGGAGAAAAGAAACTTGGCACTGTCAGGTTTTTTTTTTTCCTCAAATTGATCAAGACATCTCAGCTTCCCTTTCCCTAACGTGTGAAGACAGCTCCGTGCCACAACAGGTGACTGGACAGAAACACGCCAGAGGAAAGAGGACTTGCCCCTCAGAGCCTGACATGTTCCAGCCCTCACTACGTTTGCTAAGCCACTGACATCCCTGCTCCACCTGAGAAGGTCCCTCTGAGTCATAAGCCGTGAGGGTCTGCCAATAAGCATCAAATCTGTTACCCAAGCAGAATAACCACATAACTTTTTATAATGTGCTCATTGATTTGCTATGCTATCCTTGGCTTCGCTGGTTTAGCTGTAAAAGGCCAACCTATAGGCCGCGGGGCCCTGTTTTCAGCATCACAAAGTAGCTCCTAAGGGCGGCAGGACTGCCTGTGGTCATGAGCTGATCTGTCGTCTTATCTAGCCTTCTTTCCATTACCGCACTGGCTAAAGTGCTCGTCTGAAAGGGGAAAACAGCCCAGAGCTTTCATTAGACTAGCGGGGTTATGACTGTTCCCGGCTGGCTCAGGATCATATCTATCCATCTTTTTGGTATGTTCCTCTCATCAGCTCCCGCCACTGCTGCCTTCCATCTCTCCTGCACGCAGTGTCAGCAGATGGGCGGCCATTAGTCCGCCCGGTCTGCAGCCGGGGGCTTCGGATTGGCCGTCAGCATCCTGTAGCTGCCGTGTTTCTCGCGCGGATCTGGGGGAGTAGTCGTGCCTGGTGTGGTGGCTGTTTACCATGCAGCCATGCCGTGGCCCATTTCAGGATTTTATTTATATGACTTCTTTTAATTTTTTTTCTAAACTGTTCGGTGAAACTTTGGAAGCTGGGTGGGGGGTAGGGCGCTGTGCGATTCAAACATAAATAGATCCGAGTGGTGGGATGGAAATAAAAAAAAAAAACACAGATGAAAGGAAGCCTGTGACGGCTGCTGGGAGCGGTAAACAAACTAAAATAGAGTGCCCTCCATCCGGGGAGGAAGGGGCCAGTGCTTAAGGATCACAGAGCACCTCTAGGGATGCCGAGCAGACAGCATCTCCCAACCCCCCACGTCCCCTGTCAGCTGGCTGTAACGTAAATGCTGTGAAAAGGCCAGCTTCAGTTACACAGTTCGATGTGGAAATGCTATTCATTTTGTATACAATCATTGCTGGCACAACAGGAAGTGCAGTTTACTGGCAGATAAACACGCACAGAAATGACAAACCACCTGTATGAAACACTGACACAGAAGCACAAGAACAGCGAGCAAACGGAGTAAGAAAACAAAAACATTTCCCGTAAAACGGACCGCCTTCGTGCTGAGGGCGTTAATGGCGAAACCTCTTAGTTTCTTAGTGAAGAGCCACCTTTGGCACATGGTACGTGTTCAGAGTCAATGCTTCCACCAAGAGAAAGGTTCGTGATGCACTGGGAGGACTGGGAGAGATGGGGTGGATGGATGCTTCTGCCCCCACACACCCCGTACAGTCTTTCTAATCTGACGCCATTCCAAAAATGCTCCACTTGGTTTCCCAGTGGTCACGTTGTTCCGCAGTTTTCATCCACTCATGTCCCACAGCTGAAACCTCCATCCATCGATGGATAATGGTCACTGATGTGAAATCGTGTTGGATACAGGGGGGATATCTCACTCCCTCACTCCCTCCCCTGTTCACGCTCATTTATGAAGGCTGAACCCGGAATGGAGCAATGCAAGGGGGTCATTAAAAACAAAGAAATTCATAGCTCACTGCCATTCCTGTCTGCACACTTTGCTTTTGTAAATAGAAATACAGGCATGTGTATCTTAAATTTTCACGTTATTAAACCCTAGCAATAAAGTGACTCATTAGCTCGCACTCCAAGAAGGGTGTAAAGCCAAGTTGGATGATCACTCTTAAAAGTGAAAGAGGAATCTCTGTCAAAAGCAGCTCTTATCAGCCTACAACCCTGCCATTGTCGTATCTCTATCATGGATTTTAGTTGTTTGTTATACAGCATCGCTAACTCCCATATGTTCTCAGTAGATATTCTGGGTCCCAAACATACTTGCTCCAAATGCAGCTGAGATCAATTTTTCACAAATACAGGAAGAAGATGCTGAAAATAGAAACATTTTGAAATATGGGGCAGGTGTTAGATAATGAAAATGATTAAATATTGATAGTTATGTAATCATGATCTAACCGGCAGTGAGGATGCTCTCTTTCTCAAAATAGAAGAATAAAAATGCTTATATATAACTGTTTTCGGTCTCTGGCTTTTTCCCCAAAAAATTGACAGTTCACTGTGCTTGAAGTGGATATGAAGGTTTTTGATATCCTTTACCAATCCACTCAGAAAGCGCAATAATCCAATTTCTATTGTTTGTAGACTCAAAAACAGCACTGGCTGTTCCTTCAATAGCATCGGTCAGGCCGCTGACCAGGGGCGACACTGAGGAGACACCACCAGGACGCGCCTTTATTAATCTTGACCAGCGGTAATAAAGGCGGTGGGGTCTCTCAAAGGTTTCGGCTTAAAGGCGGTGAAGCAGCCCTTTGTCACCAGGGTGACCGGAGTGGGTGTCTTTGCCTGCAGTGCAGAGAGATGCAAGTCGTGTGGCCCCGACAGACGAAAAGGTGACGGCGTGCATGACAAGGCATCCATAAATGCGATCAAGCCCATCATCTGCCGCCTTTAAGCAAACCTCCTTTTCATATATATTATTTTTTTTTTTTTAAAATAATTTAGTTCAGAAAGATATCAAAGAAATCCTCACTGAGCATGTGCATGTAAGACAAATGTTTTCCCTCGAAGTCTCTTATGTAAAGGCATAAAATATATTCGTAAAGAGGTATTTTAAGATTTCAAAAGTTGTACTTGCCTGCCTCCCTTACAAAAGCTCAGGGAATAATTTCTCCCATAACAGTAATTGTTTTTTTCCCCTGTGAAACATACCTGTGAATCACCATGTGACATTTCTTTAATAATAATGTACCATCAGACTTTCTTTATTTTGATTATAAAATCAATGAGTACTCCAGCAGAGGAACCTATAATTTATATTTTCCTTCATCTTTGCCATCTGTTGGGCAGGAGAATAAAATTTACTAAAATTAGCACCACTTTGCATTTGCAAGGAGGCGTAATCCTTTCGGAAACTCCAATTACCCATAAAAGGGCCCTTGTGGCAATAAGAGCTGGCCGTGAGTGGCAGTAATGGAGAGCGACGGCTGACCCGATGGGGGAGATGTTCTGCGGACGGGCGTGTGGGGGCCATGGCCAGCTGAGGCCTACGCACACCAAACAAACTCGCCAGCGGCCCACTCATGTTCTGCTACACGGGGGTGCCGGGGGTCAGGTGAGGCGGCGAGCAAAGCCAGAGTGTGATGGGCATCTGGGCACCGTGCACCGCTGGGTCGAGAGAGCTTGCCTTGAAACGCTTGTGTGAGCCCATGGCGTGAAGACGTCTATGCTGTAACGGAACGTGTGCCGTTACACTGCAGGCGCTGAGATGTCCAGCCTGGACGCTTTGAGGCAACAATGGCAGGCCTAACGTTATCCTCATTCCAAGAAAATCCATCATCCTATACTGTAAACTGCAATCTCCTCCCTTCAATCAGAGAAACAAGACAGACAGAGAAATAATCTTTTGCTGGGACTTTAGATATGTAGCTGGTTTGACTGTCCTTATGGAATCCACCTGGGGATTAGAGATGATTCACTGGACCAAAACAACCCCAAAAACAGAAACATGATGGTTGAGGTCTTAATCAAAAAACAGGCGTTAACAGTTTTCCATAGTATCCTAAGCAACTTATCACTTCACGTATGTTATAAGGCACTGGGTTATTCAGGTGTCAGTCATGAGTCAAATGCTGGTACAGCAGTGTCACTCTTTTCATTTGCCTCATTTCCATATGTGCTACACCTATAATAATCCACCCTTTAGTGGAAAGCACAGCACAGCAACCTTCAGCCAAAGCGTTATGTATGTCAGGCTTAATGTTTACATTTTACTTGGGGACAAAGATAGAAACAATGTCATGCTGTTTTGTTATGATGTCACCAATGCTTCTAATGATATACATATATGCGGTATATATCTGTGTTAAAACCATGGATAGTGTTAGGAGAATAAAAGAGAACTCAGCAGTTACATTGTGTTTAAGCAGAGAACTCTTTATTATATCATTGCACTTAAAATAATTTGATTATATTATCAACAATTGTTTATGAAAGTATGCCAGAAGTGGCACTGTACAGTATTAACATTTTATTGGGAGTAAAACCCATTTAGCAGTCAATTCAAATCTTGAGATTAAGACTCTGATGCAAAACTGATGTGTGTAACTTCCTCTATAATGCGCTGCTTATCTGTGGCTAAATTCCTACAGCTCGATAGCAGATTAAAAATGGCAGATACATGAAGATGGGTTTAGCTTTCTAGAACATTTAAGTTATCTCCGTATTCTCTGGTCACAGGGTTTATCGGCTGCAGGAACCGTCTCTCCTTCTCCTACTTTGTTTTGGGTCCGTCTTGCGGACAACGGGGCATGAGCCTGTGAACCGGCGGCACCAACAGTGTCTTGGTTTCAGCGTGGGGAATTTCCAGGTGCTCTGAACTGAGACGAGGCATACGTCTGAAAAGCCACACGGCATGTTTAGACCCTGTGTGAAAAAGGTTAATTGTATTTCTGGACCAGCAGACAGGGCATTATTCTCGGATATCAGATTATTCCATTGAACACTTTTACTCTGGAAATAATGTATCCCTCCAAAAATCTATTATCCCCTAATGTCTTTTACACTCTAGATGGAATTTTCGGCTTGGATTTTCAATTTTCTTTGCAGATGAGGATTAAAAAGTCATACATTTATTACTAAGCCTAATTTCTTTTAGTATTACCAACTATTTTAAAATTGTTTTAAATCCTTCAATATCTGCATGATATGAAATGAGCTTCACAGGCAAGAAAATGAACACAAAGCACCCTAGCTTCTATAGGAGCCCAGCCTACTGATGAAGAAATATTTCCATTAAAAAGCCTTCTGCAAACCACGGGTTTACATTGTATAGCGCTTGGTGACAACTGCATCTATTATAGTCTTATTAAAAGTAATGCGATTGAATGCTATTGCAAAATGACAGAAAGTTCTATAAAAGCAAAAAATTCTTTTACAGAAAAAAATACCAAGTCTATTAGTCATCCTAAGTAACAGAAGACAAATGTCAGGGCCATGTCTATTAGTAAAGTCCGAGTGGACATGGATAGCA
This sequence comes from Hippopotamyrus pictus, assembly GCA_026781145.1. Lineage (NCBI taxonomy): Eukaryota > Metazoa > Chordata > Actinopteri > Osteoglossiformes > Mormyridae > Hippopotamyrus > Hippopotamyrus pictus. Next base: position 17,977,442 of record JAODLC010000021.1, read on the forward strand.
CCCGTGCCAACCACCGTTTACATGTGCCATGGATCAACCAGATGATCAACTGCAAAAAAAAAAATCTCATTTTGCAAGTCAGCCTTCCAAGCACAAGCACATACATTTGTGGCGGTCTCCTCGTTTGACTGCTCACTGTGAAACTCCTTGGTCGCTCTCACCCTCTCGCTTTTGGCTTCTGAGATGAAGTGACCACGCTGTTTTGCATTCTGGAAGGCCGTACTGGCATGATCGTTCTGGCCAGGACACTTTTGACCACAAGTAATGGAATGGAAAGGTCATGCTCTTAGCTTCAGGCTGTCTTCCACTCAGGTGCTGCTTGTTACCTGGATACTTTCATGCCTGACAAAATGGGGTTAATGTCTACCGGTGAGGCCTCTCTTGAGTGATTAGATATGGTGATTGTCGCTAGTTGTATGAATGGTGAAGCACACCCCGTCTGAATCTTCCATTTGCACACCATTCACTCTCACTCGCTACCCAACTGAAAACAGAGTTTCACCGCAGGCTTGAATCGCAGCAATTTATCATGAATGTATTTACGAAAAAATGCTCAACTTAAATGTTAAGTCACACCAGGGTGGGAAATCATCCCAGTGCACAGTTGGTTAACGCAGTGTTTTGGTACAAAATGACATGACTCAATTTTATCTGCAGAAGCCAAATGAAGGCTGTGATGTGTGAATTGCTGCGAAGACCTGGCTCTTTTTCAGCTAACCTATGGCATGACTGAGCTGTGCTGCCTCCCATTGTACTCTTCCTGCCTTCCTAAGATAGCCGGTCTTATTGAACCCTAAATATAGAAAAGTAACCGACGAAACATATATAGATAAGAAAGGAAGGGAATGAGCAGAACTGGTCCATCTGGCCGCAACATATAACTTATCAGGTGTTATTAGCCTGTTCAGTGTCAACTAATTTTCAATCCATATTTTGATGCCTCTGTTTTTGAGACTTCTTGGTAGGCAGGCATTTCAGGAACACAGACAGCTTAGCCAAATAAGTTGGCAGAGACAGAGACAAGTTCTGTGTATGTCTGGTATACAAGACTTCTTTTATTTTTATAGGCACTGCCCAAGGTTGTTTCCTACATTTGCAGTGTTATGCAATTATGGCCGGAAACAAAGCATGTTTGGGTAGCCGCAGTATCAGTGTTAACCTAGATCAGGAAAAAAAAATGTGGGATTCACTTTAAAATGTTATAAAATAACACCTTCATTGAAAGTAGAATGACAGTAACTGATCAGCCCAGTTGTATCACGAAAGCAAAAGGGTGAGCACTCCCCCCCATTCTGCAAACTGCACAGATACCTGGCATTACACACTGCTCAGCAAGGCATTTCTCCCCCGCTGAAGCTGAGAGGCAGAAGTAAATCAGCCTTTTCTTGAAAAATACCCACCCTGATCAGAAACAGCTTGCATGTCATCCTGCAGAAGCCACTTTCTCACCCAGCATCAGGGAGAACATGTCAGGAACTCGACGATGGCCCATGTTGACTCACTGGGAGCCGACCCACCATTGTGGTGAAAACCTTGCTTGGCATCCCTTTTGCCATGGCCCGGATTAACGGTCTTTGGCCACAATGGCCCCTATATCCATAAGCCCAAAGCATTAACGATGTATAACCTTGCCTGTCCCAACATCTGGACAACGTGTGTCTTCGCAATCCACAACTGACACACTGCACAAGCCACTAAATACACAGCGGACTGGCAGCAGAAATCTTCCTTAGTGCTGCCACCTCAGCTTCATTATGGTCACACGCTCAATGTCGTGGTCTCTCAAGCAATAGCTAGATGGAGCAATGAAGTGGTAATGTTTTGGGCTCCCCCAAACTCATTCATACATCCTGGACTTCTGTCACGATATCCCGGAAAAGGACAGAGGTCGCATTGTCCCTCCGGCAATAAGTCCTCCCCATCAGGTTCCAAGTCCTCTTGTACTGCCTTGAGGGAAGCTGTTGGCTTGAACAAATCTGAGTTGTCAGCCAGCACCGCCTGCCAAAGATGGCCGCCAACACCACCCCTCAATCCCCCACTGCCAATCCGTTTCCCAGGTGTCATCTACATAGACCCTGCTTCACTGCAACGGAATTATTACTTGCAGCTATGGACAGTTTATTTTTGCGCCTTTAACTTAAACAATGGCAAACTTCTGAACTCTTTTGGGCCCATTAAAAAAACACCATTTCAGATGTGCTAATGTCTTAATGGGCAATAGAAGGAGAATCCGTAAAATATTTCTGGAAGGGAGAATGCTTCGCTTTGGCTCACATCAGACGTAGGTGTAAGCTTTGGTGAGCATGGCAAACCAAACCCTGTGACATGCGGATGGGGGAGGGTGCAACAGGGGGTCTATTAGGGATTTGGGGGATAGGAAGGAATACAAAAGACATTTGTCATGACAGGACCCTGGGGTATGTGTGGTTTCATTGGTTTACTGTCATTAGTAACTGGTTTCTGGTGATGTTAGTAGGTCCTCACTAACTATGCCCACCCTGGATGCTTCCTCCCCATCTATCTGGAAGCTTTGTTCGCTGGTGATGGCTGTGTGGGAGAGCAGTGCACCCCTTATATACGGGGGTCCCAGTGCTCACAGTACTCTTCCGTACTCAGATTGCCGAGAAAAGGATTCAAGGATGTGACCTAATTATGCATCGGTTACACAACAACAGTCAGCTGCGGCCCATGCTGAGTAAACAGAGCTTAGAGCACATAGCGCAGGTTATACAGCACTTAAAGAGGCAGCACAGGACGGGGCAGCGCTAGGATGATGGGAATTAGCGTAAAACAAGGCCAGCCAGGTTTACGTTTAACGAGTTTACCTCTTAGGTAAGTTATGCAAATTGAGAACAGCAAGTAACAAGGCCGTGGAGAAATTGTGAATTGTTTACATAAAAGATACGGGGGATCTGCTTTTTAATTTGTTCTGTTTTTTTCTGCACAAACCAAACACAAAAAACTAATGGTGTAATGCACCCAAAGAACTCAAGGCATGTTTTGCTCCTTCGGATTTCAACACATTTAGCTGCGTTAAAGTCCTGTCTGACAGCAAGCTATCGTTAGTCAGTAGCTGAGCGTCCCTGCACAAACGGCAGCCTGTTTACACACAAGATAAACGTGCCCTGGGAATGCTACAGCTTTTCCTTGGGTTAGGCTACCCTCCAAACATAATAAAAGAAGGGAATTAAAATATGAAGCGGTATGATACGTCTCTGTGAAAGTGCAGTGTGAGCTGTATAATCACGTACCTGAATGGAGGGGGGGCAAAAAATGGCATTAAAAATGAAAGTGAAATGGAGCGGCTCACAAGAAGGTGAGACTGCATGCCAGTGGCCTTAATTGCAGTCCCTTATACAGGCAAAACCTGGGTAATTGTGCAAGAGAGTCTTTCTGGCACAAGGCCTTGTGCAAGAAGAGTCGCTGGCACTACTTTGAATTTCTGAGAGGTTTGCAAATGCACAGCTAGGCTGTTGGGCTTGTGAAGGCCCTCTGGTGAACAGTACCTCTTCTCTTCTCCCAATAGATGGTGGCTCATGGGATATGGAGTCCAGGATGTGTATGTGCACCACACAACCTCCACCCACTGGATGCTCCCTGCTGGGTTGCATCACCTTCTCTTTGTACTGCGCAGCAGAGTGTTGCCAGATCAGCTTGCTTCGGCTGCTTTGACTGGATGGGGCCCATTTTAAAACTAAAATATTCAGATTCTTAGCACCCATTTTTAGATCAAAGAAGGTCAGAGTAGATTAATAAGAAATTCTTTATGAAAAAGCTGTCTTTTTTCTTAAAATTCATTCTGTGACTTATGCAAGTATAAATGTGCAAGAGTGGCACATTCAAGTAGGACTCGATTAAATCTCTGCAGACATTAAGATCACCAAATTGAATTCAGACTGGCATTTAAATCCAGCATCCATTAAAATTTGACGTGTCACTCAAGAAATGGTGTTGCTGTCGGAGTTGCATGCTGACTGGATGATGGGATGACACGGAAATAAACATGGGAGCAACAAAAATAAACAAACTGCAGGACCGGGTCAGCAGTAAGTGTTATGTTATGTTATGTGTGGAATTTGGAGCATCACACCACATTTTTGAGATTACATTTATGACAATGTGTGTGTTTATGGGTTTGAGTGGTGGATGCGCTTTAAAAAGGAAAGAAAGCATAATGAAACGAGACTGAGTGTTTGCGAGATTATGGTTAGTGAATCGACTCTTAGGGTTGCTGGAGCTGATGGAGTTGTGATCCTGTAATTTTCATGAAAATGATCTGGGACGTTTCCCCTGGTGCCGCTGTAGGGCTTCCTGCACACCTTTCAGGCATGGAATTAAACAGCTCCCAATACGCTCATGGCAAACTAACCTGAATTTAAATTAAAGGAGGCAGGCTGGCTTGACGGCCATATACTGTACAGGGCACCACCCACCCTCAGCTATGTAAAAATGGGTGTCTGTCCCCTCGACATGCAGGATAAGGTGTGCCGATGCTCGCTATCAGGTACTTGAGTCATTAGCCTAATCGATGCTGTTATGCTTTCATTACTGTCAGCTTACATCTTATGTGCATGGACAGATTCTGCCATTCGGCTTAGCAGTGCTATGTATAAACCGAGGCTTTAAAGAGACACTTTGGGGGATGGTGGCGTGTGGGGGGGAGGGGGGGGGGGCTTCAGGCGATCCCAGTACAAACAACCATGCCAGGCTGAACCAGTTTTATCCAAAAAGCGTTCACAGCTCAGTAACCCTTTCAGTACCATGTGGTGTTCAATGCAGAACACCACCCCCATTTAATCTTCACCTTCGAGGTTGAGGGTGTTAGCTAAAAGTTGTACCAAATGACTCTTTCTGTAAACTTCGCCTGCTCCCTGGAAATTACCTATTCTTCTCACGTGCACAAATTTTCTTTGGGAACATGATGATCTTATTCCCATACTTACAAACCTGGTGTGAATTTCACATACATGGTTTGGTCACGTTTCTCCTAAACACATAACTACGTTCTAGTGATGTTATAGATAGCAGTACTATTTACCATTAATTTATTATCACCATTATTGTTTGAAGTCTTTTTATACACTTTCGTCCGACACACAGACATCTGTGTGCCAAGGTCTTCAGGAATATACACCAGTCTCCCATAGCAGAAAGCCTTAAAATCGCTGCGATGGGAGGATATGAGATAGCGATAGAAATCAAGCGGAGAAAAACCATGCTTCAGTAAACAAGGCAGTGTGAGACAGCGAGAGACAGTATGAGACAGCGAAGCCGGATTGAATATAAACAGATCGCCTTATCTTTTACCTTCACATCAGAGCCGGGGGCTTTGCACAGAAAATTAAATATCTGTTAAAGCAGAAACGGGGGAATTGTTACAAATAATCATACTGTCACAGTAACCCCTGTGCTTTATGCACAGTTAGAGAAGAATGGATTAAGGAGATCTTTATCACTGTACGCAGCTGAAGACTAACAACGTCCCGGTCTCCTGAAAGCTGCTACCACACGCTCCTGCCGACACAGCGTCCAACAGCACTCCTGACGGCCGCTCAGCCTCTGCTGAGCAACACATTCCTCAAATCTTTCCTTGGGAAGCAATAACGCATTTATCAACGGTGAGCGGGCTGCCACGCTGGAGCTCCACAAGGCCGCTCGGTCGCGGTGAGAGGGGACAAAGCGAAAACAAAGTAACATTCAGTTACCCGTTTGGGCCTTTAGCTGGATACAGAATCTCCTCGAGAGAATCTCCCGTGTTTCCGCTTGTGCATATGAGTAGCAGGCTGGAGGTGCCCGGGCGGCCCAAAGAGGCCGCGGCAAGAGACGTCCGTACTTCACGATTCATGCATACATGTCCCCATTCACGTGACCTGAGGGGGCGTGTTCCTGCCCTGTTGCGGACCCTGCCTATGGCCCGTGGCCTTTCCTGTGCAGGACGATCTGCTAAAGCACGGACTTGGCGTCTCTGCGTCGTTCCCGTCCATCAGCAGCACGCGAAGGCTGCATATCGCAGGTTGCAGTCATGTGGGTTCAGACCACAGCTGCGACCGTGGTACAAACGGACACTGCTCTGCCCCCCCCCCCCTCCACAGTCACACTGCATACACAGCCAGCCGGCGGGCAAACGAACAGCTGCTGCTGTTTCTGCCAGCCGCACTCTCAGATGTATTTAGAGATGAAACGTTGCGCATGCAGCCATGCAGGCTGTACGATCACTATGTGTCAAAGAATCAATTTGGAAAACAGAGGCAGCACCGGTTTCTTAAAAGATTTGGGGGGT
>JAODLC010000021.1:18006400-18019340 GCA_026781145.1 Hippopotamyrus pictus
CAGACTAAATACACTGGACTAATGACAACGATTAGAAACAGCTGTAAAACACGGGGAATCCACACAGGGTTAACGAGAGGGCGTGGCACACAGGAGGAGCGGACGATCGGGGCGTGACAAGCACCACCTTTCTCCATTCTTTTCAGTTTTCTATCCATTGCAAAATGCACTGCAGTAGGGGTGTGTGGACCTGTACTGAAACATCCATTCTTTTGATCTGAATGGTTTCATGGATTATAATGGAACAATCTGTCAATTTTTACCTGGTAATTTAAATGTTCATATTATTATAGGGTGCCAAATATGAACTACTAGCAAGCAGGGCCGTCCATAAGGGAAGAGTAAGGGGACGGAGCCAAGACACTCGGGGAATGATTCTGTGCCCCCCAGGTCGGCAAGAATTGTTATTGTTACTGTTACGTAATTGTTGGAGTTGGCCTGGTGCTGAATCTTGGTATCAGTGATACCTACATCAGACCAAAGGTACGGCTCATCACAACAGTTTCACACAAAGCAGGTTTGCACTATTTTAACTTTTTCGAGTTTATAAGGTGCTACCTTTTCTTTATGATGGATACATGCATGCAAAGTGGAGTCACACTCTTTGGGGAGAGGCTGTCTTTTCACTGAATTAATACATGCATGCACATTTGCTTAGGAGAATTTGAAAGGGTGTGCAATGCAGGTACACTACCCTCGAACCATCACCGGCTCCCAACAGCCACTCCACCCCTGGGTCAGTCCATGGCAATGGATACTAGTTTTGGGAACATAGAATGTTACATCTTTGGTGGGAAGGAGCCTGAGGGAGTGCAGTCAATTAGTATCTCTCCATATTGTGTGGAGTCTGGAACCAAATCTCTTGATTGTGAGTCACAGGAGTAGGGGATACCAAGGCTGCTACTGCATGCTATCCCGTCCTTGCGTAAACGTAGCAGTTGGGTTTGCGTACATGGCACAGAATCAAAGCTGTTTAGTGGAGGTAATAGGTTTCACCAAGGATGCATCTTGTCTCCATTATTGTTTGTGGTATACAGTATATTGGGGTGAAATCAAGGTGCAGCCATGAGTGGAATGGGATCCAGTTTGATGGGATAGAGCTGACATCCAACCCGGGCCTTCAGCACGCACCTGAGCAGATTGATGACGAGTGTGAAGTGGCAGGGATAAGACTTGTCAAACAAATCCTGCAGCTAACCAGTCAATCTTTGTTCTTATCCTCAACTTTGGTTATTAGCTGTGGTTAATGACCGAAAGAACAGGGTCACAAGTACAAGTAGGCGAAATGAGGGTTCTCTGCAGGGTATCCAGGCAAACTCTTCACAAGGAGGGGAGTATCAGAAATCTGGAGGGACTTCAAAATGGTCTCTTCTTCTTTGGATCGAGCGAAGCCAGCTTTTGTGGTTGGCAATCTCATAAGGATTCTCCAGGGAGCTCTTCTGGACACATTGCACTGGAGAGAGGCCCGGCGACAGACCCAGGACACGCTGGAGGACGAATATCTCTGAGGTGGCTTGGGAACATCTGGGGATCACCCAGAATGAGCTCAAGCCTGGTCTCATCTGCTTAGCATGCCTCCACTGTGACCCACACGAGGAAAAGCAGCATGAAGAACATGAAAAGGAGATGAACATGTTACCATCATTTGTGCCTTTTTTAAAAACAGAATGTTTCATTAATTGTGTACTGGATAAGTAGTATGGAAGATGGAGGTTAAGTCTGCCAGATCATTTTTTTTTTAAATAAGTGATGATGGTATATGGTACGGGATTGAGCATTTAAGTAGCAAAGCAGTTAAAGACATGCCCTTTAAGGTTACTGGTCCCAAGAGGAGTGCTGTTGCAGTACCCTTGAGCACAGTACTTAACTTCCCCATTAAAATATCCAGCAGGAGAAGCAGGTTAGATCTGTAGGCTTCCATGAATAGAAGTGTCAGACTAACAACAAAAACATAAATTACAACAGATTATTTTACCGTGGTGGTTGTCTATTTCTCGCTTGTTTGTAGTGTCAACAGCATTTTAATGGCAAATGTAAATTGGTATTAATTGTGATGAAGCTGATAAATTGGGAACAAAATGTAAACAGAAAGAAAGGGGACATACAATCACATAAAAAATAAAAACTGAAGAACTGCTTAAATAAACAGAAAAGGAAGAAAAATGTGATTGTGGGTAATGGATTCTATACGGACCACTGCTTCCTGTGTAGAATGGTGTACTGCCTTATCTTTTATTTTAATAACAATTTATCATCCAGTTTTTTGTTATTGTTATCCTAAATTATTGCTTTATTGTACTGTTCCTTTATTTATATCTATTTAAAATATATTTTACTATTGATATGTAGTCACTATTAATCTTAAAATATACTGGCACCATTGTATTTTTTATGAAATATATTTTCTACCTTTTTTACATTTATTCCAGCACAATCACGAAAGGCCATCACACTGTGGCAGTCCAGTCTGTACCACAGTGTTCAAGCCTTCATGTAAAGCATTCCTTTGTCATGCTTCTGATTCTTGCTTAGTTTTTTAATAAGTAATAATGGAATGGTTACCATGGTAATTTGGTTTCATTTATTGAAAAGGGAAACTTCACAGTCTAGCCAAGGAATCAACCTGTAGTTCCAGCATCATAGTATAATTACTGCATTCATTGTGCTCATGCTGCTGATTACTGTGTCTAAAAGTTAAATCTTCACCTCATTTGGTTATTTTCTTCTGTACTGTTGTTACCGCAATGTAGAAACCAAAGAGGTGACGATAATGGGTCAAACTCACGCCTAACTGAAATGGCCTCACACTTTTAGATATAGCACACAATGGAGAGGAGGAGAGAAAGAGGCAAGAGTGGAACAATGCTCTGAAGGTAAGACACACTGGTAGCTAGTTAAGAAGTCAAAGAAAGGAAAGGTGAGTCCAGAAATGTAGGACACATGGACAAATGTAGGACACATAGACATTTTTGACGTTGCCCACAGTCTTTAATTTGTGCTTAATCTGTTTTTGACTGTCTGCATTACGGCACCTATTTGCATGGATCCAACAGCTCTCTGGTTAAAATAAATAAAAAACAATAACATAACACTGAAATAAGCGTGCATTCTGATTTACAGACCAATTTTCAGGCAATGTCTCATCCTTTATTAGTTGAGATTTATTCTTAAAAATGTGTTTTGTACGCATTCTGGGACCTGCGGCCGCCTCATTACCCCTCCACTCTCAAATGCCCTTCGCATTCCAGCATCTTCTGATTTACAAATCAAGCACTCGTTGCACATTGCACGTTGAACATAATTCAAAACATTCTGAAAAACCTGAACTGTACCATACAGTGAACAACACAGCAAAAAAGGTTCTTTTAAACTTTCTTTTTTATTTTTTCAATTAGAATCAGCATGTGAATAACAGTAGAAACCCAGAGTGTTTTAGGGTATATGATTTACTGTAGGGCCAATCATGTGCCACCTAGCTGGCTGTTTTGCTTCACTTATTGCCACTGAAGTCGTAACCCAAGGCAGTGTTGTAAAGTTAACAAACCACAACTTTTCCCACCTGTTCTAAATAAAGCTGAATTTTCTGTGCATTTCAAAGCATGCTCCTCCAGCACAATCTTCACTCATCAGCACCACCTTTCTCCATTCTTTTCAGTTTTCTATCCATTGCAAAATGCACTGCAGTGCTGAAACATCCATTCTTTTGATCTGAATGGTTTCATGGATTATAATGGAACAATCTGTCAATTTTTACCTGGTAATTTAAATGTTCATATTATTATAGGGTGCCAAAGATGAGCTACTAGCAAGCAGGGCTGTCCATAAGGGGTGAAAAACCTAAACTGTACCTTACAGTGAACAACATGGCAAAAACGTATTACTAATATATTGACGTACAGGCCAAGTTAAAGAAAAAAGAGGACATTGTGGATTAACTGTTGATGCGTTGAAAACTACCTCAGCCCAAAACTCGTGGTTAAAGCTAAAATTCAGATTCCATGAGCAAAAGTAGAGAAAAAGTGGCACTATATCCAAATAGCTTGCAGAGCTGAGGAATTTACCTGAGCGGTGCCAATTCAGCGCTGGATTATCCATTGAGGGACTCATGCAGCACGCCTCCTGAGAGCAAATGAAAACGGTTACCCTCAGAAAGAGATTTAGAGTGTTACAATGTACCCTGAACATCGCAATATCCAAGGGAGCTACAGCAAAGGACGCATCAGATCCACAACAGAGGAGTTTGGGACAGCCTGCGACAAAGCCGTTTATTAAAGAAGCTAATAGAAAGCCGCCCCACCGTGGAGGCAGAGAGCCACTCGCTTCCGATGACTGCAAGTTCAAAGAAAAAGAGTGCAGAAAGTCCCACAAGAGATGTGGCCACTCTGAAAGAGTATGTTAAGTAAGTAAAATGAAAAAGTTTGCAATACCAAACCCAAACTGCATACAAATACCAGAAAAGGAGCCAGATTCTAGTGACACTAACACATTGACAGGAGTCCTGTCAAGACTGGAACTGCTCAGTGTCGCCAGATAGGGGAAGCCTGTGCACTTCTCCAGATGTGTCAGAAGAGAAAGTGAAAATGGAAGTAGACAGAGGATCAACTCTATCTGTAATTCCTTCTGAAGAAGACATGATGCTCCTTTCAGAGCTGCCATTAGAGAAGATGCGGCATAGTACAAGATGTACGCTGGTGAAAAGGCAAATGACATATGTGGCTTCCACTGGCATATGGCAGCACCTAGAACAACATGTACCGGATAGTGGATAAACAACAGTGTTTGGTCATGAATGGCTGACAGCATTCCACTGGAGGTGTCATCACAAGACAGGCTGCTGCTGAGAAATTAAAATGGGCACTGTGAGATTCATGGGTGGTTCCTGATAGGATGGTACTAAAGGCAAAGCTTGATTGACTCTGATAAAGATCACCCATCCAGTTCATTTTCCATTACCGTTTATCCTATTCAGGGTTGCAGGGAAGCAAACGAGCACAAGGCAGGGAACAACCCAGGATGGGGCGCCAACCCATCGCAGGACACACTCACACACCATTCACTCACACATGTGCACCTCCAGGCAATCTGGTTACTCCAATTCACCTTAGCATGTTGTTGCACTGTGGGGAGGGGGGGAGACCCAAAGGAAACAGCATGACTACATGGGAAGGACATGCAAACTCCACACACATGGAGCCATAGTGGAGACTCAACCCAGGTCCCCGAGATGTGGGGCAGGTAGTGTTAACCACTGTGTCACCATGCTGCCCCTGACAAAGACCATCTTCAATGAAACCACATTGCCTTCAGTGCAATTTCAGCCCCATCAGTTTTGCAGAGAACAAAGCAGAAACAGTCGGTGGACAAGGTGCTGCTGGAAGGACAAAGTACTAAGCACAGCCTGGATAATATCACTATGCCTTGCTAGGATGATGACAACCATCTGGACAACCAATACAAACTGTTCTCCAGTCTCAAGGATTGAAAAAGATGTTACTTCTTTGAAAATAAAACGGTGCACTGTGGCCATGATATTGACAAAAAAAAGCTTACACAACTTACAAAGGAAGACTGAGGTCATGACCGGTGCACCACAACCATTATATTACGGCTGGACCTGGATCTAGTTAAATAGTCCGGTAACACATTACTGGAAGGGATACAAATAACGTAAGTGAAGGTACACTTACTTATGGCATTAATTAACCAGTAACTGTTAATTGCATACTGATTCCATGTTCGTTCATCATTAATTAATCATGACAGTTGTATTTTATGCAGAAACTATGTTAGTTCATGATTTGTTCTTGAGTAGTAACTGAGTAAGTTATTTATGGCCTCTCAAGTAAAGTGTGACCAACAATTCTTGCCAAATTTTGCCACAGAGTACTGTATCTACTAAAACACTACTGTTGGTCCAAAATGAAAGTGGTTATGGAGAAGCAAACTAGACCTCTGAAAGACTATTACAGATAAAGTATATACTTCAATTCAGCATGGTCAATGAGTGATTTTTTTTCTGACATGGTGACAAACAGCAGACAGAGATAAATAAGTGCATGTACAGTATATGCAAAAGATATAAATTTACAATTACATTTTGCATTCTGAGTAAAAACAAACAGCATTACCTGCAGTTATGGTATGTGGCCAGGACTCAACAAGCTGATTCTGGATGTGTCCAGGAGATATCCTGAATGACAAGGCATCTAAAATGCACCTCTACCAGAAAAGTGTAAAACATTAATGTCTGTTCACTTCCTAGCAAAGGGCATACATTGACTTTGCAAGACAGGTGATGCCTAATTATGGTTGATGCTGACTGTAAATGGCCAGATGTTGTACAAATGAAGTGTATCACTTTTAATAAGTTTAGAACTGGCTTACCAGAACGGATTTCATGAAAAAAACTAATATCAGTTATGTCATCTGAGCAATTCAGGATGTTCATGAAGAACAATGGACACACTTCACATTAAAACCTCATTGTCCTCGCTCAAACAGCTTAGTGAAATGAATGGTACAATCTGTTAGAGGATCAATAAACACAATAATAAAGAAGATTTTATCGCAACATAAGACAGACAAATTTCTTCCCATGTACAATGATGCTATACAACAACCAATTGTTCCTAAACCTTATAATTGTTCCTAAGAGATTCACATAACTGGTTCCCAGAAGGGTATTCCTGTTGAGTTAGTGCCTAAACTAATCCTAACATGGTTTAATGACCTGAGAGAGAAATGCCAAAATTCTGTCTAAAAACATATAAAATATAAAATACTGTAAGAAAAAAGTAGCTAGAATAAAAAAAAAATGAAAAGAAAACAAAACTTGGCTAACACTTAAGGTCATGTTTGTAGTAATTTATAAACACATTCATAATGCATTATACTGCATTCATAAAGCATTATAAATATCACCATATATATTCATAAAAAGGCTTAACACATTATAGCCATGATTATAATGCATTATGATTCCCTTATGTAGCGCTCATGTATAATGCACCATAGATACCCTCATAATGCATTATAATGGTCAGTATAAGCATTAAGGATGTTTTGTATTGCATTACAAAGTTATCTATAATGCATTCTAGATGGGAGCTTCTTAAGGCATTTTTAATGCATAATATAAATGACTATACTGTAATGTATTATTGTAAATATTTATAGCTGTGTTTATAATGCTTTATAAATGTATTATTTGTTATGAATGTGTTTTTAAATTACTACAAACATGGCCTTAAGTAAAGTGTAAAGTGTGATTTCTGCCTTTGTACAGCAATGTGAACTGGTTTATGATAAAATATATCCTGGGATTGCATTTTCAATCATTTTGCTTTTTCAACCAAAAGGACAGTATCCTCTGCATCATAACGTAACTGACTTCTTTAATAATGTTAATACAGATACTTTTTTATGTTTTTAAGGTGTATTAATGTTTCTTGTATTAATACATTACTCTTAACAACAGTATTAACTGCATTTTGAGAAAAAGTGAAGTCTCAGAGTCATTATTGTGTGTTTGTAGGAGCATTACTATGGTGTGTGCACTCTCTCTCGGACAGAGTACAGAGGGTACATGATTAACCAATTAAGCTACACTAATCCCAGCCCTGCATTTTACTTTCTGTCTGACACCTGCTGAGTCCGGAATTGCTGAAGACAGCAGGTAGTCTAGCGGCTGAAAGAACTGGACTTGTAATTAAAAGGCTGAGTGTGCTGTTGGCTCCCTAAGGTCCTTAATCTGAACCAGGCTGCAACTTTCAGAGTAAAATTCTTAGCTATGAAAACTGATTTATATTAACTTATCTTGTAAGCAAATGCCTATTAAAAAATTATGAGTTTACAGCATCTATACGGGATAAAGACAGCTAATTATGAAGAAGACCATACAGTAGCCGATAAGTGTCAACATGCTACAAATTCAGAAGACACATAAATTCTTAAAAGACATTATTCAAATGACAACACATGTGCTGTACATTCACAAATGCATGGCAAATTAATTGATGTGCTGCAAATTCAGAAAACCTTTTTGAGGATACTATAATGCGACATTTCCCAAATGCTGTAAATTGACGGACACAATGCAGATTCTGAAACCACATGCAAAACAAAAAAAAACTCTGCAAATCCTCTGACAATACAAGTGAGTCACAACACAACAAGTGTCCAAGTCACAATAACAAATGCAAATGTTTGTGGTGTATCGAAAATACCATTCATATCAATATAGTTTCATCATACATTATAACTACGGCTCTATTAAAGATTTTATTTTAAATAGCATCCAATATTTCTTCTTGGTTGTACACAATGTGACAGCTTCGGTCATGACAGAATTTACAGCTAAAACCAAATCATTCAGTTACCATTAAGGATGGGCAAAATTACTCTTTTTTTGAGGCACAGTTTAGCTCCCCTAAAATATTTGTTTTGATTTGTTCATCAACTCAATCTGTGACACTTCCAATTTACATAAAATACACTTGTGTTCTGATATGTCAATAAATTACCCTAGCATTTAGGCTAAATAGTGATAAGGAGTAACCTAAATACCACCAGTAAGTCACGCAGGCAAATAATGTTTGTTATAAAACTATAGTCTAAGCCTTGGCAACATTGTACCTTAGATACTCATGTTTGTTAAAAACACAAATTTAACAGCTCATCACATAGTCAGTTAATAAGCACAAATGCTAATGAACCTTGGGTAAAATTGTGAAAAAAATCTCTATAATCCATCTGCAGCATATGAGAAGTCACAGCACAGTCATATAGACTGTATACTACCCCAAAAGATGGTGTATTTCAGTCGTCACCGAGGTTCAGGTCTCTCGGTCAGTCATGACCAAGAGGTGGCCTATCTCTCATTCACGCACTCACACACCAACTCATATATTCCTTTAAGTCCAGCCAATCATGTTCGCTTACAGCACGCCCTTACAGGTTTCACTGGTGCTCATTGGCCATAGTCGAGGAGGGAAGCAGCATTCAAATCAGATTTCTGTGGACAAGGCGATAGAACAAAAATAATGAATCTGGGCAGGGAAGTGAATGTGAGTGTATAGGTCCTGTAAGGGACTCATTCCCTGTGAATGAATCTGTGCAAGGACAGTGAATGTGAGCATATAGTTCCAGTAAAAGACTCATTCCCTGTGAATGAATCTGGGCAGGGAAGTGAATGTGAGTGCATAGTTCCAGTAAAAGATTCATTCCCTGTGAATGAATCTGGGCAGGGAAGTGAATGTGAGTGCACAGTTCTTGTAAGGGACTCGTTCCCCGCGAATGAATCTGTGTAGGAACAGCGAATGTGAGCGTACAGTTCCTGTAAGGGACTCGTTCCCCGCGAATGAATCTGTGTAGGAACAGCGAATGTGAGCGTATAGTTCCTGTAAGGGACTCGTTCCCTGCAAATGAATCTGTGCAGGGACAGCGAATGTGAGCATGTAGTTCCTGTAAGGGACTCGTTCCCTGAGAATGAATCTGGGCAGGGAATTGAATGTGAGTGTACTGTATAGTTCCTGTAAGGGACTCGTTCCCTGAGAATGAATCGTTCACGAACATCACACCGTTAGTTAGCATCTCACAGGGAATTTGATGGAGGGAAAAAGCAAAGAAACATTGTTACTTGGTTCTATTCATTTTAAAACATTGTCAAATGGCACATGTTAAGAATATCATAAGCTTAAGGCTAATACCTTAAATTGATATTAAGTGCACTTTCAGTGGTTGTCAGGTTTTTTTTTAAAAGTCATTTGCCAGATAGGTTTTAGATTTAGTTTATGGACAGAATAGAAACTTTCATCTTATGTTATGAGAGCAATGTTACAGTATAAAATGAGAAAAAAACTGTCTGTTGGTGAGCAGAGTAAAGTGAAACACTTTTATGTTATGACTGCTTTACTTTCCCATGCAATAGATAAAGGCATAATTTATTTTTGTATTTATTTTGAGACTAATGTCTGGGAAGTTGAAAGTTGTATAATTGTAAATCGGGAAGGAAAGGCTGTATATGCATTTTTAGAATATGCAGCACATTGCTACTAACCAGGCACCTTGGGACAATCATGGTAACATCTAATTAATGAATAAATAACTTTTCTGGAGAATATTGTTTGCCTCGTCCTTCAGAAGCCTTGTCAACATCAGCTGTTTCACAATGGTAGGTTCTCATCCTCTTCTCTTCGCGTAGAACCAAATAAGGCTTTCTGTGATTGCTACATAAGAAGAGTCTCCTCCATTTTAATAAACCATACCAATCAGTTTTTTTTTATTTTTAATAATATACTTTCAAGCTTGGATTGAAGCACTTGGCCATGAACGATACATGCGATCTTCCCTTTAGCCATATCAATGAAAAACACATTTGCATTTGATAAACCCACTGATCCTTCTCATTTTATTATGCATTTTTTACAGCTTTTGTTTTATCCTTCTCCTTTAAGTCAAACAACACGCCTTTCCCAAACAAATGCATGTATTTAAACATAGAAATTAGATCAAAGATGAGACAGGCAAGCAGGGGAACATGTATAATTGATACAAACATGCATACTTATCCGGTGTGCCACCATGACACCTACTGCATTTATACAGCACCTTGGGATCACCCGTATGCTTCCTGCAACAGAGCCACTGCATGCCAGAAAGGAGGGAGGCAGCAATCACCTGTAAGTGGTGTGTAGCATTGTAAAGATTTAGTATATTAAGACACTCAGACTCCCAGTCCCCTGGTGGCACAACAGCAAAAGATCTCAGAAGAGTACCTGACCTTAATGGAATTGGTTTCATGAGGGAACAAGCTAGCATCCTGACCCAGAATAACTTTCTTTGGTCTTCGCATTCAAACACTGTTTCCTCTAGACTCCTTCCCTCCCCCTCTGGACCCAGATCAGACTTTGAGGCAACCTCTGATCACACCGATGAACTTGGGCCAAAGAAAAGTGACCTCCAAGAACTTCTGCTGAACTACTTCGGAGTTCAAAGACGAAAGTTATAAGCAATGTGGATGTGCTGTGACTCGAAAAAGCTCATATTAACAAAACTTATGACATCTCTTTGGAGGTAAAGGAACTGACCATGGTGGTTAAGTAGGGTAGTGTCCATTCTAGAAGAACAACGGAAGTACCTAAATTTGAGTGGCATTTTGCACAGAAGATTTGTAAGACTTGCTGTGAAATCTTGTGAGGTGCTGGTGAGCTTTGGTCTGATTTCAGCATTTCGGTTTTCTCAACATGTGCTTTTGTTTCCTTCAGTGTGCTTTAGTATGTTCCCACACACTTTCACGTGCTTGTTGTGATTGCACGAGCACCACAAAGTTCTCTATCACCTACAGGCCATTGACACTGATTATGCGCTGTCAGCCGACCATTCCTTATGGTACTGTCAGATGCACATTTAGGGATATCCCTGTATCACCAATGAAGTGAAAAGTACCCATCTAAAATTTTTATTTTGTACACTTTACTGACACTATGCAAAACACTTTGACAATATGTGGGAAGACAATGTTAGCATAGCTCATATAATAATATTTAAAATTAAATGTTTTATCTTGCAAGATAAGGCAGATTTTATTCTTTATCCTCAGTGTACACTAGTTTTTAGTGCTGCTGAGCTTGTAATTAACTAACTTTATTGAGCTGAGGATTAAATTAATTGCATGATTAAAACCATGTTATACCGAGCTCAGTAGCGGCAAACCCACTTTAATTTTTCAGTCATTAAACCTAAACATTCTTATAAATAACTGGGAAAATGATAAGTAGAGGTTTCTAAAAGTCTTTTTGGTTTTCTGCCCTAACATGAATAATCTTGTGTTCATTAATTCAATTAATGATTACTTGCCCATACCTACAGAATGAACTCATTAAAGGAAAAAAGTTCATTAATATATTCTTTTAGGTTTTTACAAATTATCAAAGGAATTCAGCTTATTATAACAACTACATATGTAGTTTTATTATAACTATTTTTATTATTATTTTTTTTAAAATCATTATTGATATGTCCTAAATTTTGCATTAATGGAGAAGGTTTGGGAAACAGAGGGATAAAATGTGTGTATCTAATGCATGTAATCTGACATGTATGCAGCATTGTCCCTCCTTTACAGTATGCTGAACACTGGGCCCGTGGGATAAGGTAGAACTTGAAAAGGGGCCCCATGCAATGCAGTGGTAGCTGGACGAGCATTTCTGCGGTACAGACAACTCTGAAAGTTATGGATTCCTCTGGTCTGGATATGGAAACAGCAGAGTGGAGAGCAAAGGAAGTCTGAATGTACGTCTTTCCCAGTGATACACACCTAGACCTAGGTGAAGCCACATTCACCTATAATGACAGAACAATTCCCTGGATGCACTACTCTCTTTCTGTTCGGTTATGGTGTTCTCTGACTACCTGTGGCTAAAAAACCCCCTGGTCGGTCCCCTTGGATCGAACCCCTGTCAGGGCTTATCTCACCTGTCATCTCTCAAAGGTATCACAAGCTGGAAATTATATCGACACACGTCCAGAAGATAACCGCGTGCTCGTGTTGCTAAATGGCACGCCGTGGTCATGACTTGACAGCTTTAGTCCACAAAAGGAGAATAATTCTACTTTCTGTTTGCCAGTTTACAAATTGAACTGATTTATCACAGTGCCTTTAATTTCAGTGCTGATGAAGTGATTACGAATGCAGGCCTCAAGAGAAATGTAGGCATAGGGCGTCAACCAGCAAAGTCTTTTTTTGGTGGATGGTTTCCATGATGCTTTTATGATTATTGTTGATGTTACACTTCCCCCTCATTTGCAAATTCATATTTCATCATTGCTCCAGATTCCCTTTGACAAGCTGAGTTCATTACAACACAAACGTGCCGTTAAGAGTTTTGCTGCAATTACCGGCAGCAGCTGCATTGTCAGCCCCAAATACGTCTAATCTGAC
>JAODLC010000021.1:18019440-18036748 GCA_026781145.1 Hippopotamyrus pictus
ACAAACGTGCCGTTAAGAGTTTTGCTGCAATTACCGGCAGCAGCTGCATTGTCAGCCCCAAATACGTCTAATCTGACAATATGGTCTACTAATGAGTTTACAGTGAATGACTGCCTGACGAATGTGTCACCTGCAGCAAAAAAAAAAAAGAAAAAAAATCGAAGAGAATTAACTAATGTATTCTCAGGGAATAAGTTATGTTGGGGGGGGGTTCAGGTGACTTCTTAGGAAGGTGGATTTCCAAACGGGCTCTTAGCGTTTCGGGAGAAAGATTGTTTTGAACTCAAGACCCCCAGTTTAGAAAAGATACCGTTACTAAATGATATAAATCTTAACATGCATTTTCAATGGAAATGAACAAGAGAAGACAGGCTGTCTGCACATCGAGCTTCCAGAAGCAACCGCTCAGCTGACTGGGAGCCCAGTGCACAAGCCTTACATGGGGACAACAGCAAACAAGTGCAGCCTACACACTTTACATCAATTCATCATCACTACTGACCAATACCAACTAAATGTCTTTCTTCTGTTGCTGGAGAGACAGATACAGAGGAGATGCGAGGGAGCTCCCAGGAACCTGGACCAGGCTGTTGGAGATAAACATGCCAAATGCTGAAGATGCCTGATGCTCAAGTCGCAGCTGAGGTCCTTCTTCTGGGCGGTACAGGTGGCTGCTCTTGCGTGTTCATTCGCGGATTGAAAATCGCATGCTGATGCCTCATGTGTCCATGGAGATTGGTGTAATCAGTCAGCCATGAGGCGTGTGACTCATATGACTCACATAAGGAGTGAAGCCTCCCATTCTGTGACTCTGTTTCCTGTCTAAATCTGTTCCCATATCCAATCAAATCATTTTGCAAGTATGACATTGTAACATGATTCTTGAAATTAAATACACCAATATTTCATACGTCATGCAGAAATAAACAAACAGACACAATGTGCATTAGGATGTAGGAGTAAACATACAAAATATGTTAAATTCTTGGAGACAGAAAACCCAACTGAAGCTTTAAATATAATAATGAACCAAAGCACTGCTCTCCAATTTGGGGAAGTCAATGTAAAATCTGAGCAACCCTGTGAAGATCTGCAAACAGCCAGCCTGTGAAGGATGAAATAAAGCAGGTGAACTGAACACTCCTGGATGCATGAGACAAAGCTTGTGAGCTCCATGTCCAGAGAAGCATGAGACAAAGTTGGTTAGCTTCATGTCCAGGGAAGCATGACACGAAGCTGGTGAGCTTCAAGTCCAGGGAAACATGAAACGAAGCTGGTGAGTTCCATGTCCAGGGAAGCATGAGACGAAACTGGTGGACTCCATGTTCAGTGAAGCATGAGACGAAGCTGGTGAGCTCCATGTCCAGCAAAGCATGAGATGAAGCTGGTGAGCTCCATGTCCAGTGAAGTATGAGACGAAGCTGGTGAGCTCCATGTCCAGGGAAGTATGAGATAAAGTTGGTGAACTCCATGTCTAGTGAGGCATGAGACAAAGCTGGTGAGCTCTATGTACAGGGAAGCATGAGACGAAGCTGGTGAGCTCCATCTCCAGGGAAGCATGAGATGAAGCTAATGGGTACTGGCATGCTGCCGATAAAATTTAACAAGTTGGGGGCGGGGGGAGGTTGTCAGATGAATAATAAAAAGTTTCAATAATAATAAGTTTAACCGTTTAACCATTTCATTTTCCTGAGGTAGAATGGGCACCCACTTTTTTGCCCTGGCCCCAGGCTTTATGCTAGGATAGCCGATACATTAATCCACTGCTGTCAGCATGCAGAGAAAGATGGTTTAGTGCTTCACAAGCAGGAATGAACGGATCCCAAATGTAACACAAGAATCAGAGTCAAAACACAAGCCAAGACAGAATGAAAAAACAGAAGCTGATCCAAGAGTATACATATACCAGGTCCAAATCACGATCAGTATACGGGGTCCAAAAGACAGCCGGAAGTTCAGAAACTAGTAGATGCAAATCACTCACACGCAGGGCAAGTGAACATTTCAGCAATGGAGAGACTCACTGAGCTGTTACTTCAGATTAGGGCCAGGAAACCCCTTTTAAAATGGCATTCGGATTTTTACAGTATAACAACTGGTCCATCATTGCACAGTAGCCGAAGCCCATTTTGTGCTACCCACCGTGAAGGTGAAACCTCCAAAGTTAGCCTACTACTATCTTAAGTACAAAAAATAATAAGGATACAATGATATATAATAACACATTTTTATTTATTTAGCTACTCAAGGGACAGAAACACCAGCAGCAACAACAAAAGGAAATCAAAATTGTAGCAAGAAATCAAAATATCCAACAACTGACATTAGACAGCTAACAAAAGCTTACATTCAAAAAAATGGCTTAAACTTACCCAAACAACATCATGCATATTATACCACGGTACAGTATATACCATTTTGATGGGATTTTCATAGTGATGCTATTTTACCAAGTCTAATTAGGGGGTGTACTATACAGTAGGTGCGTGGGTGTGGTCAGGCTGGGTCTGTCTGTAGCAAGCAATAACAAGAGGGATTACAGGCCAAGAGGAACAAGCTCTGGTGACTTGTCATGATCCCCAGAATAGACAGCTGTAAGCCCATGGTCTACAGGTAAAAAAAAAAATTAAATTGACAGGACTCCTGCTTTTGAACAGCAAGGATTATTCAAAATAAATGCAAATTTGTTCATAGAGAAGAAGAATAATCCAAGGAAGGAGGAAAATGTGCAGGCTGTAATCGATATGAAAAGCAAAGGCCATAGAGGGGTGACTAATAGATGATTCATGTGTCCTTCAGTGAGATGCATTGATCTGTGATAGCTGCGAGTCACCAGGGCTCCTTGTTAAAAAGGCCAGCGTGATAAGAATTCTGTCATTCCCAGGGGCTCCTGCATCAATCCTCCTTTAATGCGGAATGATCTGTTACAAGGTAGCTACCTTGCCCCCCCCCCTCCCCCCACGCTCACCCCTTTTCATCCATATCTCCATTTTGCCGGTGAAGCAATTAGAATTAATTCTGAAGTGATTTCATATGCTTTTCCTGTGTATTGCTCTCTCCTTATTATAATTATATAGTGTTATATAAAATAGTTAAATTATATTTCTTGATTGCAAATGATATTTTCCCTGCTCATTTTCTCTGTTTTTTCCTAAAGAGGAAAAAAATTCCATCCCACCAAACTCCTTATTTTATTTTTACCTTTGGATTGAATTTAATTTTATTCTATTATTTTATTTTATTTTATTTAATATTCAGACAAGAGCCTAGTCTTGAGAGGGCTGTATGTGGTACTTATTTTAACAGGGTACACTTAGTAGATCCAGATTCACCTCACTCTTCTTTTGAAAATGAGCCCTTTTGTTATTCAGTGAGCAAAGACTCTCTTCTGTATGCTGCAAACAACAATTAAAGCTGCCTTTGGGGCACCATCCACTGCCGAACGAGCTTTCTCGCCCTCAGCCCATGGATCGGCTTCCTCTGATCGATACGGGATGGCTGCCAGCATCGGGGTCCAAAAAGAGGGCAGCCTTCACCACAACCCACAATCAATCACATGCTATTCATCGGTGATACTACATAATTCCCACTGGCCACAGCAGCAACCCTTTGTGGCCCCCAACACAGAGCTGGGCCCGTGGAGACAGTGGCCAGCTGTCCATGCAGTAATGGTGCAGAGGTGCACTTGAAGGCTAGCAGTTGTGTCATATTTCAGCTATGGACAGATCACAGCTCTGTCCAAGACTTTCAGAAGCACAGAGAGACACACAGGTGCGTGGATGGAGAGCTCTCCTGTGCGAGCTGGCTCCGTTCACCCGTCTCCTTTGACAATGCGGAGTTTGATTTACAGCTCACACAGAGCACAGGCAAACTGAAGATTAATGCCAAGGAAAGGCATTCAGCTCCACTGTGAGCATATTGGCGTCCAACAATGGGCAATCCCCAAGCTGCACAAGGAGCGAAAGCCTGGCCCAAAGCATGAAAACGATTTCAGACTGATTTTTGTGGGCATGCCATTCATCTGAATGTGTTTCCTGTGCATATACAATTATCACTTTCCTACACTGAATGTTCTTCTGGCTGTTCTCATATGCAGGCATCAGTGAGGCTTGACAAAATACCGACCATCCAGCTCTACACATTCAGTGACATCGCCCGTGGAGATGTGCTCCTCAGTGGATACATTTTACCGGGCTCATCTCACACAGAAGTGTGCTCTGGAGCCCTGACATCTTTCCAGGCTGCATCTGAAGCTGATCCACAGTCTATCAATATACGGAGGCGGTGCAGGCGTGGAGGGTCTCAGGAAAGATGGAATCTATAAACATCATGTCTGGGAGACACAGAGCCTCAAAAAACAAAGACCTTTGTTGCCCTGTGGTACAAAATAGTAAAACTCCTGTTATATCTCGGACTTCAAGTTACTTCGATGTTCTTCAATTATATACACACAAAAACATAAATCTTGCCTGGCCGAAAAACCATATAAAAAGCACTTTCCGCTTCCCTTTGAAATTCAATAGATAATAGCTAACCACCAAGATTTCACCAACTCTGCAATGGATACATTTACATTTAACACAGCAGATGCTTTCTGTCCATAGTGACACACAAGTCAGGAAAATGATATATATGCATGCTGTCAAGGAGACAACTAGGCATACATGCAGCTAGGTTGAGCTTCCAGTGAATGTACAGGTACAAGTGTAAGCAGAGTTTGAGAAGGAGCTACAGGACAACTTCTAACAAATCAAGGACCTAATAAGGCTATTCAAGGACCAGAGGTGCAACATAAGACCATTCAGGGAACGTAAAGAGGTATCAGGTTAGTAGAGAAACTCATGGAACAGCAGTTTGCCACGTCCAGCCCACTCCGCCTGTCTGATCCCCGTGTTTTCCCTTGGGTGTGGCTCCAAATCAGCCATTCCTATGACCCGTCAGTCTTACCTCGTGTTCCTGCCTTCCTACAGACCATTCACAGCTGCCTTGTGTTTTCTCCTCATTGGCCCTGTTTATAAGGGTCTTTCAGTCCAGTATCCCTTGTCCATTCATTGTTGCCTGTCCACATCTGCTGTCTGTTGTGTTAAGCAAATAAAATGTCCCTGCGTGGGATTATCTCTGCACAGCCTGCATTCTGGGCTGTTCCTTACATTAATGGGCATGACAAGTTTTGAACGAATTATGGATGGATGGATGAACTGATAGGAGGATGGATGGATGGATGGATAAAATGCACTTATATTATGCTAGTAGATTATCTTAACCTAATCTGTCCATCTTCCATATCGTTTATCTAGTCCAGGGTAACATTTTGCTCTTAAACACAGAAACTTAAAAACTTTAACTGAATAACCTATACATTTCTAAATATGAATAAACAATAGCAAGAGCCATGCCTCATAAACAGCCCCAAATAATTGATTCCGATGGACAGATGCATCCGACAAGGCTTTCCCAACCTGCTGCAGCGGGTCAGGCCAGGTTAATCAATCACAGCAGCGCCAAAGATGATGGCACTCTCCCAGACAGATGTCACGTCGGGCTGCGTTCAGCCCAGGCTTCAAACAGCAGGAGAATGCAGCATTATTGTCAAGATTTCACATTTTGGGTTTTCTGTTGCAGTACCATTGCAATGCCTTGCCGGCACTGTAATATGAAAAATATATTTTGAAGGCAAGACAGGTTTGATTAAAATTTTACCACAAAAATTCTGCAAGTGACCTGTGGTAACTCTGCGACACTGCAGAATGAAAACCCAGAAGCTCGGTTACATATGAGTAAGTCCATCCAACTTCAGAAAGAAGCTGAAGAATTACGTAATCAGATTTCTCATTTTTATGTTAGAAACAGAAATTCAAATTAAGTTCCTCTCTCAGGGAGACAACAGCAGGAATCTTTCAGGTACTTGAACATGCAGACTTTTGTTCAGATATTCCATCCCTCTAAGCACTACAGAAGCTACTCGCGTCAAATATCCCATTCCTGTCACACTTTCAAGGAAGCGGTCCAAGGGGCTTCAAATGCAAGACACGTAACCATGGGACGCTAGAGGAACAGTGTAATGTATTCTCCCTTGTTTGGCCCTCTAGCCTGTTATATTAAGTTTGTGTGTGGTGGTGTCACAAAGAGACAGAGAAGAGCCAGCAATTGGAAGAGCGGATCCTCCAGCGCCACGGATATCGAGCAGCACTGTGGCATGGTTTTCTACACAGGGTGATTCAAAAGTATTTGCATGCAACAAACATCGCAGACTTAGAATTATGCAGTTATAAAGGAACTTTAAATTGTTAATCTCTATTTGCGGATGTTAAAGCACAAAAAAAAATTTGAGCTCCTCACATTTACAGGGAACCTCTAATGTTTGAGACGTGAGGCCGCAGTGCCACCCCGGTTAGTTTTTATTTTCCATTAAAAGCACACACATCTTATATTTACGACATTCCCATCTGCCATAGCAACCTGGACTCATCGATAGAATTGCTGTTTGTGTTTTCTCACTATCAGCCTATTAATGTGTCTCATTAACGCAAACAGCCTGCTCCTCGAAAACATCAAAATATACGGCTGCAGCCGAATACACACAGACCACAGGCAGGGTCAACAGGTTCACTAAGTGGTCAACTTAGCATCAGAATGCCTGAGATGTCTGATCTAAATGATCTTATATGTGGTGGTATTGTTGGGGCCAGAAGTGATGGTTTCAGCATCGCAGAACCAGCCACTCTCCTTCCATATACCACCTTGTCTAGAGTTTACACAAAATGGTGCAATAAACAAAAAATATCCAGTCACTGGCAGGTCTGTTGCTGAAAACACCTTGCTAATGAGAGGTCAGAGGAGAATGGCCAGACTTGTTGAAGCTAACTGGAATGACACAAGTGCAAAAATAACAGCTCAGTACAACAGTGGTGTTCAAGAAGGCATCTGCAAACACATAGCTTGTCAATATGAGGTGGTTCTGGAGCCAAAAGTAGTACCTGGTACTATGTAGGAGTACCTAATAAGCAATTCTGTTTATAAACACCTCTGATGTGATGAAGACAATATAATGTGGATGAGTGTTCCTGCATATTTATGTGAATAAATCCCATGATCATATATCCAATTATTGTCTATTGATTACATTTTTGATTTATATATATATATATATATATATATATGTATGTGTGTGTGTGTATATACATATATACATATATATATTGTCTAGTAACTACTACAAAAAAGGAGCATTTCTTGCAAAACTGTTTGGAGTGGAGGTGGTTTAGAAATCACTTCATCTATCTTACCTATATATAAAAATAAAATAAAATAAAAAATAATAACAAGCAAGAAGGTTCTGCGCTGGAGATGGCCCTAGGCGAACCACGACTCTACTGTCACCTGAGGCAGCTCCAGTCTAGCGACCCCTTTACTGTGCACTAGAGGTGGCTATCAGCTAGCCACAAAATTTCTGTGCACTAGAGGCAGCCCAAGTCTAGCCACAACTTTACTGCGCACTGGAGGCAGCCCTAGGCCAGCCACAGCAGTACCTTGCTGTTTCTTCCTTTAATATCTGACAATTTACCTTGGCATGTAAATGGGAAAAAGTCTCTTCGGCAAATATTCCTACGTAAATCCTAAAAACCAACTGCACACCCTCTCTTCTTCTCCCAGACTGGAATGGCCCATTAGCTGCATTATGAATGTCTCTCCCATGGCTACCATGTTACCTCAGGGGGGGTAAAAATGAACAAACACCCCAGTGGTTGTGGGCACCCCAAGCCGGCCCCTTCTGTTGGCTGCAGGTCCCACCGCGTGACACGACACACTTGGATGGGAGAGCGGCCAGTAGGCACCCAGCTGCCACTGGGCGTTTCTACAGAGAGATGAGGGACAGGTATCCTGCTGTCTAACCAGTGAATGTAACACTGGAGGGGTTACAGAGAGGTTAGTTTTGAGCTTTGCAATACATAAGCTACTGTACCAAACTGCATTCTTTGAGTCGACATGCTACAGAATGCCAGTGTTACTCCTGGCGGGGACTTGACCTCAGGTCCGCAGTGTGGGCTATAGAGGGGTCAATATGAATGGGGCAGCAGTTTGTCACAGGGTACACACACCAAGGCTAATTTAAAGGCCCAAATTCACCAAAATACAAACTGGAAAACCAGAATACCTGAAGGAAACAAAGAGGGAGCTCATGCAAACTCGGATATGGAGCCTGAGGTGGGAAATTAACTCATAATTTCAATACTTTTAAGTCAAATGTCTATGAAGCATTTCTTGGAAATGGCAGCTGATGAAAGCTTGGCACCCAGCCTGTACTCCACTCTATACACAGGAAAGCGATCTCCCCAACAGAAAACTGGGACTGGTCAGGGGCACCTTCAGCCACAGTTGAGCCTTTCAGACTCACCTTTCTGCCCAGTGTCATTTTTTGGACAATGCTACTGGTCTCTATATCCTAAACCATACCCAACTCAGGGGAAACTAACTCAACTTTCTTAAAATCATCACTGTATTGTTTTGCATGCACTTGCAAATTTTCTACATTTGCATGATACTCACTTAACATTTACTAAAATACACTCAATATTCTTTGCTGAATAAATGTACAGTATATTCACCATTACAGTACCTCTATTAGCAAGAAAATGTCACATCATTGATGCATCAAAGTAAACTCCTCCAGCAGTTATAACAGAAGAAAATTTGAGGCATTCTTTTTACAAGGGATATTAAACACTGCTCTGTTTCATGGGATGAAACAGGTAACTAGTGCATTTAAAGTTAAAGGACAGCCTAGAATATGACTCTGCCATCACCACATAATCAGTTAACAGGATGCGAGAGAGACACTGTTACATACTTGTGCTTTGTCTGTCTGTCTCTCTCTCTCTCTCTCTCTCTCTCTCTCTCTCTCTCTCCCTCTCTCTCTCTTTCTCTCTCTTTGTTCCTGGACAAAAAAATTCTCCTTGGGGGACAATTGAGGTTCTCTTTCATTTACACTTCTTATCTTATCTTGAACCATATCATTTGACCCTTGTGGGTCAAAGTACAGTATGGGTGGAGAACATACATTTTACAGCAATCAATGCATCTGATGCAAATGGATCCCATAAGGTCACCGCACAAAAACACTGATTAAATTCCGAAAAGAAAACCTGCTTTGAAAAGATCCGTTTACAATTAATCCCTTTACAACTCTGCCTTAAAGGACGCTCTTTCTCTGCCCCAATCTACAGCCCCGGCACGTTGGAGGAGATGTGAGACTGTTTTTGTCCCAGCACTTGTTGTCAAGGAAGGCCAACCCTAACTTCGCCCTTTTCCTCGACACATGCACACACACCCAGCAGAGTCTTTGTATACATGAGTCTTCCCTCGTCACCGGCACATTACAGCAATTA
This sequence comes from Hippopotamyrus pictus, assembly GCA_026781145.1. Lineage (NCBI taxonomy): Eukaryota > Metazoa > Chordata > Actinopteri > Osteoglossiformes > Mormyridae > Hippopotamyrus > Hippopotamyrus pictus. The sequence goes on from JAODLC010000021.1 coordinate 18,028,827, forward strand.
TGCTGTCGGATCTGCTGCTGAAGATCCACATTGTGTAAAATCAATCAAGAACTAAAAAAGTAAGTGACAGCAAAGGCTGTTAGCAACACATTTCTACCACTCTGGTGTCTTAGTCCTTGTGACTGATATGGACTATCACCGGGTTAAATCGTTGTTCAATAATGAAAATCCCAAATGAACAAACAGTGCATTAGTGTGGAAACGCATCACAGGATGGAATTTACACATTTATTGTACTGTGCTGGCAGGTAAGCTGTGTTCCTGTTGCAAATCCTTGTGCCTTTTTAATCCCAGGATCGAGTTCCAGTGGGCGTATTCAAAAAGCATGATTAGCACTACTGGCGTCCTCTTCTCAGCCCAGGAAGCTCACAGCTACCGCCTGCACTCAGCACTGCGCTGCCCAGGTCCTTTATTAAGGACCAGCAGGATGCAGACATTTGCGTCTCTGTGACGTCTCATTCAGCAGTGCAGGCAGAGCTCTCGCAGTCCAGAGAGGAATTCCGCTGTGAGCTGGGACCTTTCTTCTGCTACTTAAACATCAAACAAAGTGTCGCCCCCCTAAAATATGGGTTCCCAATATGATCCGCTGATTGATCCCATCAAAAAACATCTATCTATCCATCAATCATCTCGACTTCCACTGCTTATCCATGGTCGGGTCGCAAGGAGCAGCAGTCTAAGCAGGGATGCCCAGGCTTCCCTCTCCTCTCCAGCCACCTCTACCAATCCCTCCAGGGCAATATCAAGGCAATGTCAGGCCAGCCAAGAGATACAATCTCTCCAGCATGTCCAGGATCTGCCCCGAGGCCTCCTCCAAGTTGGACATGCCCGAAACCCCAGAGAGGCGTCCAGGAGGCATACTAGACAGATACTTGAAACATCTCTGCTGGCTCCTTTCAATGCAGAAGAGCAGCGGCCCTACTTTGAGCTCATCCCGAATGTCCCTCCTGGTGAAGGAAACTCATTTCTGCTGCTTGTATCCATGATCTCATTCTTTCGATCGCTACCATAAGTGAAGGTAGGAATGTAGATCGACTGGTAAATCGATAGTTTTGCCTCCCGATTCACCTCTCTCTTCACCACAACAAAACAGTATAGCATCCGTATTACTGCCGATGCTGCACCGATCCGCCTGTCAATCTCCCGTTCCCTTCTTCCTTCACTCGAGAAACAAGACCCCGGGACACTTACACTCCTCTGCAGTAACTCACCCCCCAGCAGGACAGGGAATTCCAACCTTTTCTGGTCCATTACCTGGCCTCACACTTAGAGGTGTTGATCCTCATCTTGGCCACTTCACACTCCGCTGCAAACCGCCCCAGTGGATGCTGCAGGGCACAACCCAATGACGCAAACAGGACCACATCATCTGCAAAAAGCCAAGACCCCGAGGCCCCCACACCGGACCCTCTCCTCCCTTCACCAGAATCTCTAAAAAATGCAAACGCAAATCCAAATCAATCGCCGAGCTGCAGCCTAGGGTGTCAGAATAAAATAAAATAAAAAAAAGAAACCCATTTTAATGTTTAAATATGACTGGCATATCACACAGTCACATGACATGCACTGGGTGATTCTTAATCTAAAATAGCTGCTTGCAAACTGATTTGGCAGCAGCATGTGTGGCTTCTTTTTCCTTTTGCATAAAGCTTGTGGTGGAACACAGCACCTGTTGGCAGGCCTCTGGTTTAAAGGCATCAACCGAATGCAATCTCATCGTTCCACTTGAGGTCCAAATGTGCAGTCCGTAATATGATTAACAAATCACTGCAAATTATGATGGACTAGACTTTCTGCTGCAAACTTAAAAGTGCCTACATTTAATTATTAATTTTCTTTTAGTATCATCTTTGATCTGCATTCCATGAAGAGAATCAGACCATTTCCATCATCGATGTATAAGTGACACAGTCAGGACAGTGTGCCTTAAAACAGAGAATTTAAATAATTGGAGAGTAAGAGCATGTCTGTCGTGTGCTCAGGAGAGCAAGTCAGATTGGAAGTATGTGAAACGTGTCCCTTTTCTGTCAATGCCAGCATCTGCTCTGTGCTCCTGCATCCATCAGGGAGAATTTGGATGCTCCCTAAGCTCGGTGCTCCTTCCCTTCCACTAACAAACGTCTGTTATCTTCTTTAGGCTCCTGAACTTGTATGCTAGTGTTTCATATGCCTATGGCTTAAAATCCCATTACAGTTTTTGAGCATAAGGCCTGTGTGAAGGGAACTTGTGAATGCCACAGGTGGTATGCATGAGGATGGATATGGCTTCAAGCACAGGAAGTCCCGTTAGAGGATGAATGCCCAGTGTAGAAGCACAACCAAACACATTCAAAGTTGATTTTAATCGATAATCTGCAGGAAAAAAAAACTTGAAAAAAGTGTATATATAAAAGACACATACAGTATTAAAGTACCACAGAACTAAAAAATTTACATAATGTCATCCCTCATGGAGTTTTGTATAAAATTATTCTGCATTTGAAGCATTTTATATGAGAGAAGTAGCCTTGCAGACTGCCTACAGTGAAACAACCAAAAATGTTATAACTTTCCCACTCAGCCTTTAGCACAGAAAGGAAAAAAAATGTCCATAAGCAATCATCAGTGCTACAACAAACTGGGAATGAGCTCCTCTCCATTAGCCAGCCAGTATATGCCCAGCACCTGCCCTAGGACCAGGGCTCTGCTCATTCAGATAATATATGTACTTTTTAATGGTATATTTTTGTGTGTGTGTGTGTGTGTGTGTGTGTGTGTGTATATATATATATATATATATATATATATATATATATATACACATAAAATAATTCATATAAATAACTATCTCTCTATCTATCTATCTATCTGAACCGATAATGGATTGTAGCGCACAGTGCTTCACATACATACCTACGTAAGTCGACCAAATTTCGACATTGCCAATTCACACAAATGCTTAGAAACATTATTTGTTTATTTGAATAAATGACAATAAAATATATGGGGAAAATATAAAACAGGAGATAGAAAAAGGACTCAGTGTCATTCTCGGCAGTGGGAATTGGAGAATAACATTAATATACACTCAAATAAAACCCAAGGTTACTCATGCAAAAAGAAGAAAAAAAACTTGAAATATGAAAAGAAAGATCAGAAAAAATACTTCCCACATCTGAATAAAGTGGAAAACAGCAGCAATGCTCTGTTTAAAAGAATGTCCTTCTTCACAGAGCTTTCGATATAGATCAAGGAGGGAAAGGCAACTTGGGCCAAACCTGGACCCCCATGGCAGGTGCTGGAAGAGCATGGGGTTCCCGACTGGAAGTCCTGTTTGAGAGTGGCGTGCCGACGGCAGCCTGATGGGGTTCCATGACACTGAAGAGCCATGGCAATAAGGGAGCACGCTGCCCTCATTTTACATGCCGTCTCCTGCCTTAAATAAGGAAGAGGGAACTGCTTGGCAGCTGACCCAGAGCGAGGCGGCAAAATGGGCCGCAGGCAGAGCTGCTGGATGATCTGTGTCTGTGGGGGGGGGGGGACTCATGGGTAAACAAGGTGATGGTTTGGAAGGCCAAGCAGGAGCGCAGAATGGCTTAACTGCATTGCAGTTTAAGTGAATAACATGAATAGACAACAGATAACAAGTAACAAATATCAGCACTTCATATTCATGTAGGAATAGCATGTCCGTCTGGCCAAAGCTCTTTTTTGATTAACATAAATAATTTTCACACTATTACCCATTGTACAATTGTGGAATGTGCATATTATATAGCTGAAACCTAACCATCCTGACTACTGCTTTCAATTATTATTTTTTCAGTTATCATAAAATAATAATAATAACAATAATAATAATAACAATAATAATAATAATAATAATAATAATAATAATAATAATAATCTATTACAATGGCCAGGACATTGCGGGTACCTGCACCACCCAAAAAAAGGCCCTAAAATGTCCACATCCAGCCCGACTAAGGAAGGTAACCAAATGTCAAAGTCACATGTACCTTGTTAGAGCTACTGTTAAACAGAAAAGTAATAATCTATGCAAAGAGAAGTCCTGGCAGGTAATCTAATGGATTAGGAAGCGAGAAATGAAGAAGCATATAGTAAGGAAAAAGAAATTGGAGAGGACTCTGAAACCCCTACATAACATATATGAAAAGCATGCAGCCACGCCAGGCCCAGCCAGGTTTTGAAGTGGCCATGATTGTGACTGTCTGTTCTCCAGGAGTCCCAGTTGGTAGTGCACTTTACAAACAGCACTCGAAAGATTGATGTGAACCAGCAACGAAGACGATGACATACAGTATTATAGCAAGTGCAAAAAAGAGGAACTCTTCACTGATCAGGAGTGTTAGATCCTTCAAGCCTGGCCTCAGACTCCTGCTGGCAAAATGCCATGTGGAATACACACCGTCCTGGCTCTGCCAATACCAGTTCTCTTACGGGTCATGTTTTTTTTGTACACTTTTACGCCAGCAAAACTCGCCTAGTAACCAAGCACCAATAATGTTAGCGATTCGTTCTGCTTAACCTTTGACTGCTTTCCTACCACTTTTCCATGCATTGCTAGGCTGTCCCATAACGCATGCCGGCAGGTACAGCTGCTCCTCCAAATCAAGGTTAAATCAAAGCTGAAATGTAAATCACGGCCTTCTTCCCGGTGGAAAATTCCTCCTGACTGCCATGTGCTGCTGCCCTTCTTGAATGGTCCCTTGAATTTCAAATAGGGGTTCGGTTTGTTTACTTGCTGGCCTGCGAGTTCGACGACAGACTCCAAGACTAATGTGGCTTCGTTCAGAGGCCACCTCAAGGGTTCATGGGGCACGTCAATACAGGATGAGATAGCTGGGGTGAATGTACTGTACGGTGATAAATTAAAAGTAAATGTACCAGGAATGGTACAGACTGCCAATTAACCAGAGGCTGGAAGACAGTAACGAAAAGATAGGTGGAGGAGAAAAGATAAACATGAGGGCACAAACGACAGGAAAAAGGAAAGCATCACCCACGCGATGCTCTTCAGAGTAATTTTCTTGATCATGTTTAGTAGATGCGCTGGGCGTCACCACACCCTGCGGCTAATGAAACCCTATTTTACCCCCAACCCCCCCCAGGTTTGTCTGAGTCATCCCAACTGCAGTCCGTGGTGCTGACGATCCGAGGCTGGTATGTTCCTAGAAAGGAGACGTACTGCAGCCTTTGCTGGGGCCCAGAAAACTCCTCTGTGGATGCAGCACTTTTCTGAGATGTCAGCTCAGGTCCTTCCAGCTAAACTTCACTGGACAGCTATACATATTCTATAGAAACTTCCGTAACATCACATCATGTTCATTCCGATGCGAATGCAACTTTACATGCAATTAAACAAAATAAAGGCAAATGCGAGTGAAAAATTGTGCATCAACTGCTACAACAGCTATTCGCTAAGATGTTCTGGTTACAAAGCATTTTCATCTGGTTAAAAAGACATTGCAAAGTATGCATTTTAAATTATGCTCAAAGGATACTTTATTAAGTACTTCCTTTAGCTTTAATGAGTCTGGCCGTTCTCCTCTGATCCCTCTCATTATCAAGGTGTTTTCACCAACAGAACAGCTGCTGACAGCATGTCTTCTGTGTATCACACTATTCTCCATAAACTCTGAACAGTGTAGTCTGTAGTGTATGAAAATCCTTGGAGGGCAGCTGTTCTTAGATGCTGGAACCACCTTGTATTACACCAAGACCCACAGAATACTCAGAATTGCTTGGATCAGGTGTCTTAACTGTTCTAATGCTCACCAGCACAGCAAAATGTCACGTCCCTGTTTATACATTACATATACTGATTTGCAGCTATGTACACTGCCCAGCCAAAAAAAAAGTCGCAATTTGAATTTTTCATTGGACCACCTTTAGCTTTGATTATGGCGCACATTTGTCATGGCATTGTTTCCACAAGGTTATGCAATATCTCACCCTTTATTTTCATCCAGATTTGCATTCATTTCTCACCGAGATCTTTCGGTGAGAAGATCCTTTTGACAAGTGAGTTGAACCACTCCATAAAGCCTCCTTCAGCACATCCCAAAGACCTTCAATAGGGTTAAGGTCACAACTCTGTGGTGACCAAGTCATGCGTGAAAATGATTCCTTATGCTTCCTGAACCACTCTTTCACAATTCGAACCCAATGAATCTTGGCATTCCTGTCCTGGATTATGCACATGCCAACAGGGAAGAAAAAAATTCATTGATGATGGATGGAGGTGTAACCTGGCCATTCAGTAGTTTCAGGTACCCAGCTGACTTTACTTTATTGCTGCATAACGTTGCTGAGCTGTAATAATGATCCAGTCATTGGCTCTTGAGTATTTGCTGATATAAATTCAAATGGCGACTTTTTTTTTGGCTGGGCAGTGTAATTCTGCATTTGGAAGAGCAGGTTGCTTGAGTTCACAAGCAACAAATAAACTGGCCACTAAGAGTATAATATTCATAATTAATATTCAAGCATGTGTACAAATTTTTATCAAATTAGTTTGACGGTTTCATTTTCCATAAAAGTGATTTTGTGTGTAATTTCCTTTGCATTAATTATGCCCATTACTACAATGTATTAATAGCAGAAAAAAGACAATACCAACAACAATGTCAAAAACAAGAATAAAAGAAACTAAAACAAACAATAACAGCAACAGGTACAACCACAACTAAAACAAACAATAACAGCAACAGGTATAACCACAACTAAAACAAACACAGGAACAACACCCACAAGTGGCTATAAGAATAACATTTACATTTTGCATTGTTCCTTTGCTTAAAGCCATCTACATTTCTCATCTCAGTTTTTTCTGAATAAAATATTGTGACAAAAAAAAAACTGGCTACAGAATATCAGATTTGAAAATTACACAAACAACCCCATTCTTTTGTCTTTTGAGAGTTCTACCAGGTCTGCAGTGATACCTGGATATCGCCTACGCTTAGCATGCTCAGTGGGTTTGAATCCCACTTCTGTTTTATGTGTGGAGTTTTCATGCCCTCTCCAGTCCACTGGCTACTTTAATTTACTCCCACAGTCAAAGAACATACAGTTAGAGTGAGTGGTGTCTCAGAACTGGCTGTAGGCTTGTTGCCCTGTGCTAGCCCAATGACCCTCAACACGATGACTGGATGCAAGCACTCAACATTAAACATGCAGCACTTCCCAGTGCCATTTCACTACATGTTAAACACACTTGTAATGATTCTGAAACATACAGATTCACAAAGGCTGATCTAATACTGAAAAACCAAAACGTGGACTCGTCCCATCGTCTCAGCTCATCGTGTGTCTGATTCTCCAGAATGACGTGAAAACAAAGCAGACAATGTCAACACAGCGAGAGAGTCAAATATCAAAAGAACTCATTCATCAGCTGCTTATATAATTGTTCGTTTTTAAAATTCATTTGAGTACCGACATTCTTTCCTCTTATCTCCATGGCCATGCAAATTTTTTTTTTTTTTAAAACGAGAAAAAAAGCACAGAAGAAAAATAGTGCTTCTCTAGGTCAAGGACGTCCAGTAACAGCGACAAAGACTCTTTTGCTACTGTGCTTTAACACTGAGGATGACTGCATGCTGGTCAACACTGACCTGTAGCATGTAGGGGAGGAAGGAGGGCAACTGCATGGTGCCATAATAAATGACGGGAAAAGAGCTTTGACCTGATATTTAACCAAAGTGAATCTACATCTCAGAGGACCAAGACTGGAGGAGCACATTATATTATCTAGTGGAGCACTCCTTCCATAAGTAGTTAAGGCTAAGCCCCAAATGGCTGAGAAAAATGCAAAAATGAATGTGGAAGGTTTAAGCCAACAGTAAAAATATTTTGCAGAATTGATCCATAAAGTACTGTGAAAGCCAACCAATGTGGAATATTAAGTGGACAAAATA
>JAODLC010000021.1:18036781-18063313 GCA_026781145.1 Hippopotamyrus pictus
AGATGAATTTTGAATGAAACCGGCATAACCCTGATCACTTTGTGGGAAGCTCAGAAGGAAAAAAGGCTAATTAGCTGGGTTAAGATCTTTCAGCTTCCATTCAGTTCTTGCAAAGCACAGCAGGCAAAAAAAAGGAGAAAAAAAAGAAAACTTTTAAACCTGGCATTTATTTTATACCATCCAAGACATTTGATCTCAGCAGCTCCACAGACCACATCTGCCTGAAGCCTTAACTATTATGGGATAATGGCTATAGTCCAGTCCATTTCTAAGTCACAGCCACCGTTAATAGTTTATCAACGTTAATGAATTTGCAGCTATAATTGCAATCCAGGACTGGCTACAGTGCATTACGCTGAAAAGTCATGTTCCTCTAATGCTGCCCGGAAGAGGCCACATGCCCACAGTACGAGCAGAGAACCTGTGAGCCACAGCGGAAAATGCCAGCGTCAATCAAGAGTAGATCACATTCACGCTCATTGTCTTCCCCAGTCTCATCAGGGACTCTGCCAAGAAGGAGATGTTCAGCTGCACGAGGGGGGTCTTGGGTCAGGACAGCCTGGCGAGCCTTGCGGAAAAGGGGTCTTGGCAGACTTCAGCAGGTTTATTAAGAAAGTTACACCTTCACGGGGCCTGACAGGGACACTGGCACAAAAGTGAAAATGGAGGACACGGTTTGGTTAAAAAAAAAAAAAAGAACAAATGAATGGAGGACTGGTGCTTGAAGACAAAAATGGAACAGACGGACAAGCAGCGGACACTGGTCTGAACACAAAAACAGCCTGTTCCTGATTACTGGGAGCAAAGTGAGACAGAGAACACTGGTGTATACAAACCACAGAGAGCAAGGCATGGGAGGAACAAATCAATAGAGAGCCCAAGTCACCTGACTCGCTCCTGAGGAAACCGTGACACAGCCTCCCACCCCTGGGCACACAAATAAACAAGATGCGTGATGCCCCTTTAGGGTGCATATGCTGGTTCTCCATGGGAGTAATCCTACAAGGGAGCAACGTCACAGTTTCATGTGCATTGACCTTCAGCAGATGCCCATCCATACAGATTTACAGCGAAGGAGAGCCTATATGTACAGTACAACTCTCTTCCACTCACTGCAATGACAGCATTGCACACACATTCCTGACTCCGAATCATGGACACTGGTCAGGCATCTCCTTTTAAAGAGCCCGATAGCATCTGGCCCTTTTGTACCACCTAGGTTTTGTGATTCAGAGGTCTTTCCCTCCCCACTAGTTCATACATAAACAGAGTCTATCTGCTGCCCACACCTGCTTCCAAATCAGACACAACCTGACAGCTAGAATAAGCTCACAGCAAGTGGGTGTTGGCAAACAAACACACACTGAAGTACCAAATATATCCAGGTTTTTCCACATGTAAAGTATATGTCTGAGTATAAGTGAAGAGAGATTTCACTGCACAATGTGCACATATACATCAAGATAAATGCACGTATGAATTATATCTCATCTCACATCACTGCCACAACCTTCCAAGAGAGAAATATATAAATAAATCAAAGACCAAAGGCATATATTCCCACATTTATTGGCTGAATTATCCTGCGCGGATGTCGCTGTTTGTACCGTGAGTCATCCGGCAAGACGGACAGGAGCAATTAAGATTCAAATCCACAAGAGCTTCCATTCACCATCTGAAATGAACCCCCCTCCCCCCCCCAGCCCATGTGCTTCTCGAAGCGGAGCCCACACTAAAAGGCCAACATACACCTGTTAGATTCGATAAGCTCCCAAAACAAATAAGAGAGCAAACAGATAACGGCAGCGAGCTAAACCGCAGCGAGCATTACGTGATTTCTCCCAAATGGCTTATCGAGCTGTGGCGCGACTCCCACACCGCCGAGATCGTGCCATTATCGTGCCAGCACCTCGTCGTCCACAAAACATAAGAACAGAGCGGCGAGCAGCCCCAAAGCCACCCTGCAGATAAGGTCCTGCACAGCAGTGTTTAAAACCAATGGAAGAGCGACACAAATCATCTGCTTCACAGCTAACGACCTGAATAAGTAAACACGCCCGTCAACCCACAAAAGCAATTAAGGGCACATGGAAAGACAATATTGTTAGGTTTTGAATCTCAGGGATCAACATGGGATTGTTTTTCACTTTGAGGCTCAACATCCATGAGAGGAGTATCCTTTACAAGTAGAAGCTATTCTCTTGCTGTTCTCTACTGTGATCTAAAGCGAGCCTATCAAAGCTGCATAGAGGGTAGTGATTTCACCAGGATTTTATCTTTAAAGGAATTTTTCCTGTGTGGGAAAAAACATCTATATCAACCCTTTAAATCATCTTAGCAGCTAGATGCTAGCTAGCATCTTAGCAGCTGTTCAAACTGTCAGCCTGTATTCAAAAAGCATGTGAACGATCAGAAGACAAATAGGAAGACAACCAGCAGAAAACAGCAATAGTACACAGCAGATGGTGTACTGGTTAGAAGACCCACATTTTAAAGGTACTGTATATTAGGAAATCCTACTGGGGCTTTAGTGACAGATAAGGGGTGAGACTGTAGGCTACAACATCTGAGTCCCTCTGGATAAAAGAATTTCCCAAACATATGCATATTAGGCAGCCAGCCAAAGAATCAACGGTCCACTTTTCACAGGTGAAAAATAGCAGCGTGACAGTGATTACAAGCCTCGACCATGTGAGAGCTTCACGCACGACTCGTTCGTCTTCATGGACACTGTCTGAAGCTTGTGGGTGTCAGGGGTAACCTCACTGAAAAAGAAGAGTCTTCTGAGAAAGACCGTCAGAGCAATGGATCGGCGTGAGCCCGGCAAGGCCAGCACAGCCGCCGCAGCAGAACTGCTAATGCGGTCCATTACATAGTGAGTCATCAAGAAAAATAGGGAAGCAGCCATTCACGGACGCATGGCCTCATAAAATCCTTCCTTAGCCCTGTGAATTATTTCCATTCAAAAGCGCCAACTTCTTATATTTATGTCAGCACTAAGACTCTGGTCAGCGTCAATTTATTCATGACTTCAGTTTTTTTCTCCCCCCCAAAAAAAAATGGGTGTTATGAACTGAATTGTTAAAAATTGAGATATAACATTGTGCCATGACCAAGTCTTGCCCTCAAGGTAACCTGGTTCAGAGTATAGGTCCTCAAGCTCGACAGAATTTGAGTTCACTGTCAGATTTGGGCTCTCATGCATCGGTTGGGTTTAGGTTGGGCTCGGGTTCATTCTAGTGTCACAACATTATATTGAACTTGTTGTGCTAAACCGGACACCATGACAGGTGGATTGTTAATGCTACTGATAGTTAGCCAAATGTTCATCATGGAAATAAAGAAATAAAAATGAGAAAGGGAGTGTTTGTTTCAAACTATTCAAGGAAATCAGGGAAAGCAGAAAATGTTACTGTAAAAAGTTTTAAATTATTGTTCTGCAAAATTGTAGCCAGCTGGCAAAGATTTGGCCTTTGACTTTTCTGAAACCCACGAAGCTTGGAAAGCCAGACAATGTAGTGCACGGTATCCTCATGAATGACAAATGGGAGCTCAGAACCATTTCGCTTTCAATGTGTATGGGTCACACCTGCTAATATCGGTTTTCTCTTTATATCACTTGCTTTTAATTTACTTTCATATAACCTTTTTATAACGCTATTTTGTGTCCACATATGCATATGAAATACAGCCCTATTTGACTTAACTTGCTTTCATTAACGTGCTCAGAGTACTCCATTATCATGTCTGACAATGCACCAAGATGGTGTCACGTTGCAATTGCGCAATAAATTGCAACCCTCCTATAGACCTACAAGTTATGCAGAGAGACAAGAAAGACTGCCTGGTTATGCTTTCCAGTCATCGTATTTGTGTGTGTATGTTTGTAGGACAGTGTGCCCATGTGTTTATTACAGTAGGTGTGTTTTTGCAAGTTTGCGCCTACAAAACATTACATTGTAAAATCTGGCATTAGGTTTAAGTCGGGCATGGGAAGAGAAATTCCGTTTCTCTTGAGGCTCAGATTGGGATTGACCCGGATGCCATAGGCCCAGGCTAGGCTGGGCTTGGGCTGACATTTCAGGCCCATGCAGGGCTCCACTTCAGAGGAGGTTAGTCTATGATACATTAGCTGAAGCCAAATTTGTAAACAATTACTCTGACATGTAGAAGAATTCTACAACAAGTAGAATTAGACATTCTCCTCCAAACTTGTATCTCCAGTCACCAAAATGGTATCCTACTGGACCATTACATTAAAATACCAGACAACTTTGTCCAAAGTGATAATGAGAAAGAAGGACTAACCAGCATTCCTGGACCAATTGAGGTTAAGGGCCAAGCTGAAAAGTCTAACAGTGATGTTACACCACCAGTCAAGTGAATTGAACCAACAGTCTTCTGTTCACAAGAACGAGTCTGAACCCTTGGAGATACACGCCATCTCATGGTTACCAGACCATCCATGAAGCATGAAGCTCTGGGTCATGCTCATGACTCAAATATCCCTAAATACTTTTTCTAAATGAGTGAGGTTGAGTGCGAATGAGATCTCAGCAGCTTCATCAGACTGTCTGTTACTTTAATACCTGAATTGTTCTCCGTGTGTCATAGCTAGATCTATTAATAGGACTAAAAAGAAGTTTCTTCCAACATTGCAAGAAAAACGATCAGAAAAGACTTCAGGTGTGCTCCTCCATCAAGACAACGCTCCTGCTAATCTGGCAGCCCTTGTTCAGAGGTTTCTGCTCAATACCAACTTTGAAGTGGTTCCTCATGCTCCCTACTCACCTGATCTTGCACCTGGTGATGTTTGGGTTTTTCCAAATGCTGAGGGACATTCTCCGTGGTCGCATATTTTCCAGTTGTGCCACTCTTGCATCAGTTGACACCACAGACCCCTAAAGAATTGTTTGCAGAGGCCATGCAATCACGGTGTAAACGTTGTGAAAAATGTGTATGCCTAGAGGGTTGACTATCTTGAGAAGCAACAGCAGTTTGAACTTTCTGGGGTATGTACTTTGTCAGGAAAAAATTACGAGACCTTAGCATTTGAATGCACTTCATATATATATGTATGTGTGTGTCCATTACATATTGTGTGTGTGTATATATATATATATATATATATATATATACACACACACACACACACACACACACACACACACACACACACAAACATACATACATATTAAACCCTGCATACATTACTCGGCGCTCTCTGGCCAAAATATTAATGTCGTGACTGGATGATGCTGCATAGACTGGCCATGCCAGAGGGAAGGAGCTTTCCTGCTGTTTGCCTGAGACAGTCACACTGAGGATGACCTTGACGTGCAGCTCCTGGGTCTCCAATTTCGGCCGACTGTCGACTGAAATAGCAGCTTGGACCTAGAGATGACCTGTGATCAGCGAGAGTCACACCGCCACAGCAATCTTCAGAAAGACGCAACACAAGTCCTCAGACCTTTTGAATAATTCTGGTCAATCGCTGACTCTGGACCACGAGGTCTGGTGAAACGAGTATGCCAAGATATCACTGTGAATGAATGCCTGCTGAATTTTGAGGTAAGCGGATACTGTTGACATTTAGGGCACACAATACCCAAAGCATAGTACTCTGATTCAGCTATGCAAGGCAAACATTCCATCTGCATCTTTTCAATGCTGCACAGAAAAGCTGAAGCCCGTCACCATCCCTTATGGGGAGCATGCTGTCATGCTAATTCAGTCTCCTCTCACAACGCAGTAGGGCACAGTGAGAGCTACTAAAAATTAACAAACAGACAAAAAGCAACGCAGCGCAGAAGCCCTGAAACAGCAGCACGTCGCCATGGCCTGGAGCCCGCGGAAAGGAACGCAGGGAATTCACAGGGAAGACCGTTGGGTCCGAAGCGCAAAACCAGGGAGTCGCATTTTCCTCACCAGCTCAGAAATGAACTCTCTCGCTCTCTGCACTCCATAAATGCAAGCGCTCCATGCTTGCGGGGCGAGGGAGACAGAGCTGCTGGCAACAGGTTAGCTGCATATTGATAAAGATACGGTCAACGGGACAGTGTGCATGCTAAGGATGAGGTGCAGGTGTGTACAGGCACATGCACAAAGATGCAAAATACAGTTATCGTGTGCAAGCGTTGGGGTGGTGGGGGGTTTCTCACGCTCATCAGGGTGGAGAAAAGTAGGTCACCTTGACAGCGGGAAGCTCTTTCAGGTCGTTAAAAGCGAAACGGGCGCTGTTAGGAATATGCAGAACAGCGCTCCTCTCGATCCAACTCCTCTGCTCCACTTTTACTTCCTATCAACATGCCGGTGAAGCATCCGGTCAGTTCTGAGCATGCTGTGGAAATCGTGGCACCACCAGCCTTGCAAGTCCCTGGAATACCTTCCCCATCCCCCCCCCCCCTTCTTCCTGGAATTCCTTGGACAAAACAGCAGTCAAAGCACCATTACACAACCAGGTGACTCTTCCTATTATTCAATTCAATTCAATTCTTTTTTATATGATGAATTTGTCGCATCTTGTGAAATGTGTACAACTCCTTAGTGATTCAAGGCTTTCTCTCTATTAACACTGCAGAATAAATGCTCCTGATTAATTGCAATCCATCTCACATTAATTTGAATGACCTCCAAGCACAAATAACTATGGTCATATCTATAATTGAGGGTAGCTCACTAAATGATAAGAAAATTAATGACATGTAAAACAGGTTTTTTACTGTTTGTATGAAAAAGAAAAAAGAGGTAAATTATATAAGTAAATTATGAATGTGCCGTCCCAGCACATGTTCCTCTCTGCCGTGTTAGCAGGGATTATTTGAAAGTTATTTAAACAATTAGTGGCTATAATCGGGTTTAAGACTCCCTGCCTGCTTTCACATCCTCTTGTAGAAAACGGCTATTTAGAGAAGCATAAAATCTGACAGGCAGAGATCCCAGTGAGTATTTGGGATTTGCATGTCAAATGGGCGACACTATACAAGGTTTTACATCTGGGACAAAAAGCAGCTTCGTTGTCTTTTTTCCCCCACCCTTTCTTTCTTGTACAGCCCCCTCTTCTTTTTTTCCTGCTCTCTTCCTCCTTATTCACTTGCTCAGGGTCTCTTGTGGAGGATCTCTCACAAGGACATGAGGAGACAGGCAGGCACACAGGGATATTCTGGTGACAGTGATTGGGCCTTACATCTGAGGATCCTGCTTCCGAGCCCGCCCACTCCATATCCATTGACCAATCACTTCCTCTCTCGGGCAGCCTAGCCCTAGTGTTTCGAGAGGGGGTCGGTATAACTGCAGACACAGTCCCAGAAAAACAGGCATATTTTCAGACTGCGTTCTTATAATGGTACGACTTTTGACACCACCTGAGACACCCCTCACTCCTCTACCCACGCAGCACCATCCACCCCACAGCCAGGACAGTTCTGTCAGCAGTGAGATTCTGCTAAATGAATCTACGCAGGGATGGATGAGCAAATGCGGGGAATGCTTGCTCCACTCTGCGTGCCCACAGTGACAACGACGCCACCGAGGGCTCTCGTTAAACGAGCCCGCAGTCACAGCCCAGAGAAGCATGCGCCAAACAGCCCAGCCTTGTCAAAGTGCATAAAAATTTATGTCAATAGTGAATTGTCTTTCAGCACAAGGGCTAATACTGAAATGGCCAAGATTCAAAGAGGTGTATCAGAAGGGGTTGAACAAGTTACTGGGCTCTTTTAAGCACAAGTGTGCACTCTGTTTTGGGGGCCAGATCACCGCGCTCATCCCCTCTGCTGCATTTCTGGGATGATGGGAAGGCCGAGAATCGGGACGAGCAAAAAGCAGCTCTTTGAACGAGAAAGCAATTAGAGGAGATAATGAATGGCAAAGCACATTCAACAGAGGCAATTTTAGTCCTGTGGCCCCCATGGCAGCGCTCTGGCTCCATGGATACCGCGGTGTGTGCGCGTGTGTCTCTGTATGTGGAGGAGCTGTCGCGAGTCACTTCCTCTTGCCTGCTGCCCAATCACAAAGTCACAAAGCAACTGTTTGCTTTGCATGCGAACTGAAAAAGGGCTGCTGCGAAAGGAGATAAGACAAGCTCTTAAGGGATTCAGGGAGATCTGAGCTGCAAAAGGTCAGCACATCGCCTGATGAGTGCCCCCCCAAACAGAGTCCCCCCTTCCCACCCTGAGCCCCATGCCACCTCAGTTCCAGCCTGAGAAACAAGTGTAAATCAGCCTTTGTTGGCCACCTTTGCACGGTGTGTGAGAGAGAGGTCCGCAGCTCCAGGGAAATGTGGATCACGGCAACACACAGAGGCAGAGGCACGTCCCCCATGGCTCAGACTGAGACACTGCTCAGATTCACTCTTTTAATGTAACTTCTCTCCTCGACACATTTGCTTCCAAATTGAGTTCAGATACGGTCTCCACATTATAAGCATTGACAAAAGAACCTCTTCAGGCATTCACATGGAATTTATCGAAGGGCCTGTGCTTTTTTCAATTTAATTCAAGAATTGAACTCTTCATGGGCAATTTAACTTTTTGCATCCCTTCCACCCCCCCACCCCCCCAAAACTCCAGCTGTCCACAACCCACCCAACCCCTTCGCTGACAATCACCCTGCTTCTGCTTCGCATAGCTGCCTGCCTCCCCCGCCCCACTCTGGATGTTTCAGGAGGTCGGAGGGTGCACAGATTTGACTGCAATGGGCAGAGGCTCAGAGGCTAGCGTGAGATAACCAGAGGACAGTGAACAGCCTCGAGCCAGCGGTGGCTAGGCTGCAAGCGCCAGGATAACGTCTGACACATTTAATGGGGGTTGAGAGCCGTGCAGCATTGCCGCATCTTTGTTTTGATTTGCACATGATTTTTCAATTAAAAGAAGCAAATCCCTTGCAGTCTATTGTACTGTCCTGAGGGACAGGGAAGCGTTTTGCTCTTCTGTCTCCGTGTAATTAGCTCCCCAAAAGCACAATCAGAAGATGCCATCACTCAGCCAGAGATGAATGTCGAGTTTAAAAGCATGAAAAGCACCTGACTTCTGACGATATTTGCGTCCAAAACTGAGACACTGTCAAAGTATATAATTAGTTCACTGAGAAAAAACTGTAATCTAAGGTAATTATATCGGAAAAGGAAAAACTACTTGTTTAATACAAGAAGTACAGTTAACATAAACCAAGGCCATAAACAAAGGCCAACATCTGGTGTAGATAATGACTCTAAAAATAGTTCATTATAATGCCCTCAATTAGACTTAATACTCCATCAATCCATCTATCTATCTTCTAATCACTTATCCTGGTCAGGGTTGTGGGGATAGTTAATATTACTTTATTTAAAACTTTAATTAATATTGTTCGGAATGCACACTTTCTTGTTTTCTTCCTTGTATGAGTAATGAAGAACTGGTCTATGTCTGCATGTGTCATCCTCCCAAGGACACTGCAGAATCTTCTGCCCTAAACCCACAGTGGGCTGCCGCAGAAACACAACCTCCGGCAAGATCAGGGATGACTCCAAGGGCGGCTCCTGGGAGCCAAGATGGAGGGGCAGCTCGATCGACAGCCCTTGTCCAACCGCAATGGCCAGTGAGGATAGGAATTGCGCGTTGTTCTGCTTAGATGGCCAAGCGCACACAAGGACGAGACATGCGCCCTCTGCAGTTTGTTTAGATGAAACACACCTATCGCTCTGTGGTCCAGCCAGATGGAAGGTGGGGGATGTGATAGATGTCATCCATGAATCAGGGTAGCCAAACCCGGAGATTAACATGCAGGAATTGAAATCTCAAACAGCATTTAAGCTGTCTGGCTGCCTAGTACTTCATACTAGCTCCTCTAGAAAGTTCAGCCCTTGTCCAGGACCTGCATTAAACTTGCCCTAGAGACCTCCTCAGGAAAAGCTATGCCATTCACTCCATCATTTGATCACCGAGTTTCCATGCCTAGCTTGCAGCGGCCTCATGTTTAAAAATGATGTCAGACAGAAATCTTGCGCAGCCAGGAGGGGCCCAGATGTACAGGGAGGAAACGGACTTTGATGAGCGGAGGCGGGTGAGTGTTGGCCACCCGCCGATGACCGTGACGCCCGCTGTGCTCTGCTTCTGCGCTTTTCATATGTCATTTTGGTTTCCAAGGCCCTGATGGTGGGTGATGCGAGTCTCAATAAAGGTGTTCCTGTTTAATACTGACTTTCGGTGGCCTTCCAGTTGCCCCCTTGAGCTGCCTTGCCAGCCCGTCTTGTCTGTCACATTTCATTAAGTCTGTTCCAAGAGACCTGACCTTACCGGCCCCCTCTCTTGGGAAAGGAGAGGTGGAGAAATCAAGCATTACAACAAGAATGGCACTCCACTTATTCTCTCTCGACTTGTGGCAGTCCTTACTCTGCCATCCTTCTAAAGATTAGGCAGCGGCCATTTTCAGGAAAAATACATAAACAGTCTGAACTCTGAATCTTCCTTAACCTTGGAAAAACTATCCGAGGAGACGCCTCATTTGTTAAATGAGAAGTCAGGTGAAGCTTCGTGACTCTTGTTAAAGTTTGACCTTTAACCATCATCCCAAGTCTCTTGTGTGCCACTGGTTTAAGGAAGCGCCTGTCACGGACCAGCTCCTGATCTATAGCACAAATTGACAGACCCAGCTTCTGCTGTATCATGGTGTGAGTGAGCGGCTCTTCAGAAACACAACAGATGGGATGGGTGGTAGTTTGTTAGCTTAGCTTTGAATCAAAGACAAGGAAGCAAAAATGAAAACAGCAGAGACATATTTAAATCATTCTGTTTGTCAGATGTCAGGGTCAACTTTTTTCACCATATAACACACAGCCTGCATTTGGCAGACACCTGTTAATCATATAATTTTTTTTACGGTTTGCTACATAAACTTGTTGTCCAAATTGCTTTAAGACATCAACACCACACTGTTCCATTGCAGGCTAAAAAAATTACACCAGTGAGCCAGGTTGTTCCAGAACGAAAATGCAACGCAAATGACTGCCAGCACTTTGCAGCGTGCTTGGATCAGGACTCACTTAGAACAGTAAAGTACTGGGGACAGAGGTGTGATTCAGAAAGTGGGTTAAGAACTACTACACACTTGGAGGTGAAGAGAGCAAGCTGGTTACACTGAAATTAAAAATGGTGAAAGGAAGGAAAGACAAAGTCCTCCATTATCACAACCATGGGTAAATGGGCTAACTGCTAGGGGCTACTCCTAGAGGTCAGCAGGGAGCAAAGGAGAGAACCCGGTGCTTCTCCACAGAATGCTACACGATTCGTATCACAGAAATAAAGTCTTCACCACAAGTCCGATAAACTTGTCCTAGAGGCCTTGCCTTCCCAGCTTATCTTATGCTCTCCAGTCATCCTAATATTTGTACTAGCTAGTCTTTTTATAGCCTAACATCTTTTTTCCATGTAGTCGACATTAAATACTTAAACTATTACTACATTGTCTGTCCCTATGGGGACAAGTCTATTAGTGTAAATTCCTGGACAGAGCAGCCAGGACCATCCCTGATACAAAACTTCGCCTCATTAAGGAGTGAGTCTCTTCGGAAAGTTCTTACGAGACTCTCCTTTTAGAAGTGTCTGTGTGGGGACCCATTTAGTCAGGCCGGGAGTTCGTCTGATGGAGCAATACCAATGCAAGAGGGCACCGGGCGTGAGAGGCAGTAAGAGCCCTAATGACCGGCGATGGCTGGTTGCTGCTTATTTCTTCCCATGGTTGGCATTGGGAGCTTCTGAGTCGCTATTGCTTGGTGCTAAGAGACATAGAGCCTGTAGTTGGCAGCCATCAGCTGACAGACATGCATAATGGAGGAACAAGAATTCTTAGAGGATGTCATTTAAAAGGAAACTGGGGAAGAGTATCGTACAAATATGCAATAAAGGCCAACAGACTTGTGATGGGCAAACACTCATGGGTGGGCAGATATATGGGTGGGTGAAAGAAATCTGGGCTTCTGGAGTATAGTCACACTGTTCCCAGGCCGGTAGTGCAACACACTCCTTTTATAGATAACCAGAAGCACTGGACTCAAACACCTCGGGGATAATGGATGAATACAGTCTTACACGTGCACACACACACACACACAAAAAAAAAGAGCGATTTGTTTTCATGCGAATGTCTGCTTGAACGATCTGTCACATGCTCGTGGGAGTCACTTGATTTCCATGAGGAGGAGATTAGGATCGATTGTAGTTAAGTACATTACTACAAGAGAAAGGATGAAGACAGTTCAGCAAATGTACTGGAGCTTCCCTTAAGTCTCCCATGCCGGCCCAAGATAGCACGATCGATGAAAGGACCGGCAGAAAATGATGGCTGCATCGCAGTCAAAGGATTTATTATAGATATGATTGTACAGATATATGACAAAGATGACAATGAAAGATATGCCCATCATAATCATGCATGTTCACTTTTACATTCTCTGAAAATCAGGTAACTTGGTCCAATATGTCCCATCTATCCTTAGTATTTGATAATGCTTTACATTAACTGCACCTTCATAAAGCATTCATTATACATTCCTAGAAGATCCATTAGCAGCATGTAAGTATACCTTAACATCCTAACATACCTTAACAGCATTAATCTATCTATCTATCCATTTTCTATAACCATTTGTCCTATTCAGAGTTGCAGGGGGTCTGGAGCCTATGGGCACAAGACAGGGAACAACCCAGGATGAGGTGCCAACCCATCACTGGGCACACTCACATACCATTCACTTACATATGCACACCTATGGGCAATTTGGTAACTACAATTAACCTCAGTGTGTTTTTGGACTGTGAGGGGAAACCAGAGTACCTGGAGGAAATCCCACGACGACCCAGGGAGAACATGCAAACTCCACATACATGGAATCATGGTGGAGACTTGAATCCTGGTCCCACAGGTGTGAGGCAACAGTTCTAACCACTGCAACACCATATATTTCACAATGTTAGGGTATGCTCACATGCTGCTTATGAATGCATTACGAATATATTATTAATGTGCACTGAATGCCTTGCACTGAATGCATTACTGATTATTTCTTATAAACTATGAATTAAGAGATTAAATAACATAATTTGAAGATGATTTTAAGGTCAAATCTTTAGGAATCACCATCAGTTGACCAAAACCTGTTGCTTTATAATGAATGAATCTAGTCCGCCAACTTCTATAGTCGTAGTGAATAAATGGATATTTCTTATTAAATCATTACAATTCAGTATCTTAAGTGTTATTTCAAAGCCTCATATTTCTGTGTGATAATATTCTGTCATCCATCTTCTAATCTATGATTCTGGTGAGGGTCCCGGGGGCCTGGAGCCTTTCCCTGGCAGCACAGAGGCTGGGGTACACCTTGAATGGGATAACACTTCACAGAGTTCCAAAGAAACTAAATGGCCAGTGCCGAAATTGCTATATCATTGGTCACAAAATGAGTAGCTTTTTTTTTTTTTTGCTTTCATTTACTTTTAGTAGATGCTCTTAACCAAAGCAATGAAGAAATGATACAGCTGCGCCAGCCAGTTCTTGGGGCAATGAGGGTTTAGTGTCTAAATGTAAAATCTTCCTGCTCACCATTTGAACCAGTGACTTTCTGATCACGGACATTGAGTCCTAACCAGCAGATCCAGACACCAAGCTGTTCTGCCAGAAGTGTGCATGGACACAACTGCATCAGCAAAGAGCAACAGTGATCACATGTGAAGTCTGCAGACAGGAGTAGGCAGATTGTCGCAAAACATCAAAAAAGTACAGCCTCGAAAAGTGACATGGACCTCAGCACCCCTGTGACCCAATCTCAACACAACACTACATTGTCAGCTTCATGACACGAGACTTTATACCAGAGCTGCTGTTCACAAACTGCTTATATCCAAGGCCAAAGAACAAAACTGCACAACCAAGTACAAGCCATAAAAAAAAACCCCTGAGCAAAAATCAATATGGATAGATGAGTGATCTTTCACCCATTTTCCTACACCCAGGCAGGTTTACTTTTAAAGTAAGCTAAAGGATGCCTTCAAACATAATGCATTTTGGCATGGACAACCATCTCATGGGAGTCATTAGTTCCATTGGTTGAACAGCTGTGTAGATTACAAGGCCATTTCATCCTATGGTGTAAAAACTATTCCCTCATGATGTTCCCATATTCCAAAATGAAAATGCTCCCGTAGAAACTCCTAAACAAATTCAAGTGTTTCATGAACATCTTCCATGGCCTATTCAATCACCAGACCTACACATCATTGAACCTTTATGAGATGTTCTGGACCACAGAGTGTGAAGCACATTTTCATCTCCTCCCTCTTCTTGAATAATGGTCCAATATCCTACCACAAAGAGTTCAAGGATTGCATGATGGCATTTCAAAAAAGAACTTGTTCAGAAGGCAAAGGGAGGCCCTACTCTTTATAGGGTGCTTGATGTTGTTAGGTTTTTCCATTCTTTATTCCATACTCTTGTATATATGTAGTTCCATCCATCAACTTTGTATTGTATTTTTATTTTTAGAAAAATATTCTGGGTTTTTTTTATTATAAATTATTTCCATCCACTCAAAAAACAATAATGAAATAAGTACAAAACCAATTACAATTAATTCACAATTACAGTAATTAACCTCTCCATTGAGCAATAACTCTAACATCTGATAAAAACCTATTAAAATCAAGAATACAAACTGCTGGCTCCTAATTAAATTACTTTGCGAGCTGGGCTGCCACACAACAAAAGAGGATTGTTTAGATGTGACAGTGAGACAGTAGTTTTTTAGCAAATGTGTAACAACTCTATGGAATATCTCTTCACTGTGAGATAGACACCTTTTATAAAACTATCAGATAATGCACAGAAACAGATGGAAAAATAAGCTGAACCAATACTTCAATAAATCCTACAAGTTCTGCAATAGTTGTGCAACTGTTTTCCTATAGTGCGGTTAGGCAGCGTGTCAGTAAGTGAAATTTGAAATTGAGTTCTTGTGGTGTAAATTAAGCACAGGCAAAATATCAAAAAAACAATTAATTATATTACCAGTGGTATCAATTAAAAATGATTAGGCAGTAATTACTACAACCTCATATAAATATGGTGTGCAGCTCTTTGTGTGTGTGTCTGTCTGTGTGTTTGTGGGTGGATATATATATATGTTTTCCCTGCTATCTGGAAGTAGAGCATTCATAGGAAACCTTTCATAAAGCAAAATGTCTTACAGCAGAAGCAATTGCCATTAATTTGTAATAGAAAAACAGCTTACCAAATCATACTAACCAAGTAACACACAAAATCTAAAAACATATAGTGAAAATGATAAGATTAATATGCAGCCTATATAAAACACAAATAAAGTATGTACAGTACAGTGTTACAAAATGACAGGGATACAGTACATACTGAGAAATGCACTGTTAGGTGATCTCACCATTGGGATAACATCATAGACTGTACTTACACAAAAACAAAAGAGTAAAAATGCCAAAATTCTCGTATTTTGTTTGGTTATTTATGGTTAAGGTTAGGACTTGGTAGGGGTTACCTTCGTCATGCTGGGATGAGGGTCATGCCCATAGAAATAGATGGAGAGTCCCCACAAAGATATAATCACAAACCTGTGTGTGTGTGTGTGTGTGTGTGTGTGTGTGTGTGTGTGTATTTTTTTCACAACTGACTCCTACAATGTAATTTGATACATACAATAGAGGATCTCATTTAACCAAAAATACAAACAGCATTTTACATTACCATATCATTTGAGACAAATGGTTTTAACAGTCAAGGTCACTAATAAACGTATATAAACCTCGAAGATAAGGATATCTTGAAAAAAAGGTCAGGTGTTACAGTCAGGTGTTACATAATTGCAGGTGTGGTTTGACTTGCCCTGCTATATTAAAACCCAACCAACTCTAAATACAAAAACGATTACTGTCCTTTATATGTATCCATTGCCTAAACCCGTACTGGGTGACATTTATTCTGGAAACTACGCTCCAGGGTACTACGTAGGGGACAGCTTGGACAAGTCCTCACAATGCATGCATATGCTAAAGGCCATTTAGAGTTCACCTAATCGCATATTTTTGGACTGCAAGAGGAAACCTGAGCAACAAAGGGAGAAGATGCACACAGCATACTAACAGTGCAGGGACAGGACACACAGCCCCAACCAGGGAAGTGTAAGGCAATGACCTGGCATCCCCTCCAGCATAAGCCCCAGACGTATGCCCTACGCTGCCTGGGACAGGCTCCAGCACCCCCTGTAACACTGAGAAAGACAGTTTTGTCAGCATCAAAGTCCAATGATTATTAACCATAGATTATGTATATGTGTATTTACTACATTTAAAAAAGTAAAAAAAAAAAAAAAAAAACTCTATATTCCGGACATACTTCCTTCTGTGTGTGAATCATTTCCTTAAGTCTGGTCACTGAAAGTCAAAAAATGCCAGTGGTAAATGCCAGCAAAGGTGGGCCACACCTTGGCCAGGATGTCAGTCCATCACGTAGTGCATACACATACACACACAGAATCGTACCCCACGGCCATTTTAGAGACATCAATTACCAGCATGAATTTGGATTGCGGAGTATCTGGAGGAAACCTGTGCATTTCTGGGTCAGGCTTGACTCAAACCCTCAACTCTGGACATGTGAAGCTACATTGGGACCCACTGAGCTAATGCACCACTCTGTATTATTATTATTATTATTATTATTATTATTATTATTAGCATCATCATTATTACTACCACTGCGGCTGTTACTCAAAATGTGTTTAATTAACAGCCGTTAAGCTGGTTGAACTGTGCATGTCTTCATTGTTTTATATGAATCAATTTATCAATTTAACTACAGACAAAAGCATCAAGGAAGACATGATGTTGTGTACGTTTGCCATTGCCTTAAAATGGTCTTACGGACATGTGTCCTGCTGACAGCGTGGTTTGATATTATTGAAATCCTTGGAATGTGCTGGTAAATGGAGCTTGTGCTGGAACTGAGTAACCAGGTAGGTAACATAAACTAGCCAACATATAAAGTCGTAAGAGCCAGGCCATTTATTTCTAACACACAGAAAACGTTCTTATTCACAACATTAAGTTAAAGTAAATGCATTGGTGCCTTCTCCGTGCAAATGTACAGTTTAAGGTGAACAAACAGTCTTTACAGGACGCTTTTAGAACCTTTCACATTGCATTGTGCTATGATTTTTGGGAGAGCAGAAAAATCCAGATCTTAAAAGTGGGAATAGCTTGTTTCTTGTTTCTTCTGTATGCTCAAACAAGCAACTTGAATAGCAGTATTGCATTTTTAGGCAGTTTATTGATTTATTTTTTTTGTTGAAGTACTGCACTGCTGAATATATGCAGTTTGGAGGAAAAGCATGGCAATTCATCACACCAGTTCAGCATAGCATGAAGAACATAAATGCCCACCCCACCCTCTGCCCAGGGCTGGACTGGGATTACATATCTGCCCTGAGTGGGGAAAATGCCCAGTATTCCCGATGGCCAATCCAGCCCCCATCTCTATATTCATACTTTTAAGAGAGTAACATTACATTTCTGGGGAAGGGTGGTAATGCTTATGCTTTGACTAAAGGAGAATCCAGAATGGGCAAAATCCTGACTGACTCATCTACAGGCCCCTTAGGAAATACTTCCCACAGAGAACCACGCTAAACAGGCCAAGGGGAAATAAGGGATGCTTGGCCTGAAATTCCCTCCCCACTGAGGGAGGGGGAGAGTCATATTTTAGATGTATAAAAGGCAAAAGGCCTCCAGGAGAAAAGGTACTCCAAGAACTGAAGGGAAACAAGCATGTGGAATATTAGTCCTTATTTTGCATCTTTTCACTGAGCCTCTCTCCTGTCTCTTGTTACCGTGTCTTCAGGAACCGAGGTACCCAAAAAATATTGGTGCTATTTTTCCTGCCCATCATTACCGGTTAATGCCAAAGTCTGACTGCTGGAGACTGGGTTCCCTTTGCAGAGTCTCAGTGAAATCAGAAAAGGAAGCATAAATTCCCCCGATATGCCTGTAATTTATGTGGGAATATTAAACCCTAAGCAGCATTGATCTTCCTTCTCTTTATGTAATGTGGCCCCGCTGGGAAAAGTGGTGGAAGCCGTGTTGGGTGTAGGAGAAACCAGACAGAAATCTTGTCAAGAGTATATTTTAGAAGGAAGGAACACTTTCGTCCCCCTGTATCTGCAATGTCAGAACTAGTGCTCAAAGCAAAGCTCCTTTTCCTGCTTTCTATCTTTAGATGGTGAGCAGAACTGGTCTTTGGTGAAGCACACGAAGGGATATAAACAGCATCACTCTTACGAGGTGACAAAGGTCACTAAACCGCTGATGCTCCTCGTCTCCGAACAGCAAGCCCTGTGAGAAGCCCACCACCCTCTGCGGGGGTCCTGCTTTTTCAGAGTAACCGGTCCAGCATGCCTGGCAACCAAACCTGCGTCTGTAACAACCACAGACAGGGAAACCTCCCAGCAAGGAGGAATTATCTGTCAAAATTAAAGGCCAGAGTGCTACAGACGCTCCACAAGGTATCATTACCATCGTACCAGACTCACCCAGGCCCTATGAACCAAATGGTAGGTCATTATGACATAATAAACCATTATAAAATAAATCACGCCCGAAGAGCCTAAAGACATAACTGGAAAATAAAGCCAATTTAACTAATTTGAAACCCCTATGTTTATAATAAAACTCATGCGTTTGATTTTTACAAAACAGTTCCCTACATGCCTCTGCATAACATACGCATTTCAATATCATTTCACAAACCTTTATATGTACTACTGCAGTGTGGAGGGAGGGGGTGTCTCCTTTAGCCAGGTGCCCAGGGTTTTGCATATCAATAAATTTCACTTAATTTCACTTTTTTGCCGCTGGAACCCAGACTAAAGTGTGATGAACCAGGAGTTCTGTTTCACAGGGTCACATGTATAAATTTTAACAATGGCCAACGCCTTTATAAATAGGTATGGCTTCATATTAATATAAAGCCTCAAAAAACAAAGATTTGGATCATAATTGTTCCACCATATCTAAGTGAATATATATTTTATTCAATAACATCGGGTGGAGATCATTTATTCAGTCATTGATAAACTGGTAACGTCATTGACATAACTGGTAACAAAACCACTGTTGCATAAGAATAACCATGGAACATTCACCTGTACTGTAGGAATAAAGCTGAAATGCCCAAGCACTGCATGTACTGAGAAATGTCATGCCATTCGAATTGTCTTTCCTCCTTTGTTGGCCTCCCCATGCCGCAGCGGGTATAGGCTTACCTTGAAGCCCACTGGGGGACTCAAGACAAGTCCATCGCCGGTTGCCATTAGCAACAGAGCTCTACATGAGATGTGCCCTATTGAACACGGACGCGCTCGAAACAGATAACTCGGCTTAACGTGTGCTCTCCGACTGTGGACTGGGGAAGTGGCAGAAGATTACATGTCCTTGCAAGATACTTTCACGTTCACAATTATTTGATCAGAGTTAAATTCAGATATGTCTTCATGCCTTGTTGCCAGTCCAAGAAAACCTTGCAGTTTGCTTGCCCATTCAGACCTTGCCTAGATACACTTTTTTTTCCCCTAAAGTTATTGCACATTGTTGGGTCAGCCTTCCGATTTGGCTCCAGTCTGGCTTCCCTAGGAAATAAATGGGAAAAAACAAGTGGAAAAAAAGTGATCTGTTTGCATTTCATTTTATTCTCTGCCTTCTTCTGCGGCCAAATGAACTTCACCTGTCAGCTAATGGGCTTCCCGTGGCCATGGGCAGCACCGTCCCTCCCGCCAGGTTGGCGGCATTTGAACGGATGCTATTAAGGGTCCCTACACACACCCGGCAGTGCTGTCTTTGCGGAGATGTACCGCACAAGGCGGGGGACTCACATTTTATAACAGGGGCGCGCGCCCACTGCAAGGGGTGCTTGGGGTTCAGCAGGTGTTTGCGGAACTTGTTTGTCTGAGAGGTGGGATGCATAGGAAGCAGGATTCCCCTTTGGGGTTGGGGAGGGGGGATTCCGGTGAAAGACACTCAGTGTAAAATGGGCGCTGATTACCGTTTAATTAGTGCGGGAGAGGCAGGCTGACAGCGGCTGCGTACAACTCTCTCCCTCTGCATCTCAAAAACGCTGTTCACGTTCTGCCCAGTGTCCCCTTCAGTTTGTAATTAAAGCTACAACCTCCCACAGCCCACAGCAGTCCCGGCCCCTGCAAACAGCCACCACATAACCAACGGGAGCAGCCAAATAAAGAATTACACAGTTAAACATTTATACTCTCTCTGTTCTCCTCTCTCCCCCATCTTCTCCCTGCCACTGCCATCCAGAACCCCCAAGAAAGGATAAAAAAAAAATTGAAGACATGCTGCTTGTTAAGGTTCAAAAGTCTGATAAAAGATCAAAGCATTTGGATATGAAGTGAATTCTTTCAACAAGGAAAAAAATGTTCCTGATGCATTTTGAAGTTTGAAACTATAAGAAAAGTCTAGAGAAGGTTCTATAGAAGGCGGGATAGAGTACAAGTTGTACTGAAATAATTCAGTACTGTACATACTGTAGTATTTACTGATAAGTTGTCTGAAAGCTTAAACATCATGGAAGTTCACTGAGGCATACGAGCAGGTAAAATAATTTAAAACCAATTGTATAACTTCCATAATAAAATATTGTTGTTGTTGTTGTTGTTGTTATTGTTGTTGTTGTTGTTGTTGTTGCTGCTGTTGTTCTTGCTTTGACT
Organism: Hippopotamyrus pictus; assembly: GCA_026781145.1. Classification (NCBI taxonomy): domain Eukaryota; kingdom Metazoa; phylum Chordata; class Actinopteri; order Osteoglossiformes; family Mormyridae; genus Hippopotamyrus; species Hippopotamyrus pictus. The sequence continues at coordinate 18,057,552 of JAODLC010000021.1, forward strand.
CTGCTATCCAGTTCATCCCAAAATGAGTTTGCTGGGGTTGAGATTGGCCAGGCCAGGGGCCTGTTCATGAAGCAGGATTTCTTCCTTAGCCAGATAACTTACCAGATTTAAGATAGTGTTGGCTAAATAGACTTTTTCATCCACTTACATTTAACCCAGACGACCTTAAATCTCACAAGTTACCCAGCTAAGCAAGAAATCTTGTGGCCTGTACTACAAAGTAGGGTTACTGACTTATCGGGGTAACTTGTCGGATTTAAGGTAGTCTGAGAAGGAATATGAAGTCCATTTAAACTATGGCACCTTAAATCCTACAAGTTACCCTGATAAGCCAGTAAAACCGCTTCATAGTACAGGCCACTGCTTTGTGAAACAGGTCCCAGGTCATCAGCTTAAGATGTCCATCACTATCCCTCCTTGCCAGGTCACTAGTTTTAGCACTCCAGCACATAACGAACGACTGCACACAACCAATCAGACATAATCATTCTACGACAGCCATACTGCCTGAGATGTTGAAGATCAGTCACTAACAAAGCAACTTAATTGAGACTATGACTATTCCCTTCCATGTTTAACAGTAGAAAACACACATGCAGAACTTGTGATCTCACCTACACTATCTTCTACTGATAGTACATACCAGTTGGACCCAAATATTTCCAATTTTGACTCATCAATACATAGACTCAAAATCCCTTTGGCCATTGTGCAGGACTTGTACCTGTCCATGCCAAGATGAAATGATGCTGTATTGATCGCAAAGAGGCTCTACATCACACTCATGAATTATTGTTGTCTAAAACTAGGTGTTTCACTTCCACTGCCCAATCCTTTATGTTTATAGAGTTCAAAGGTCAGATAATTGTGTTTTCATGCAGGGGTACTCAAACTTTTGACATTTACTGTACCTCTATGGCTTTATTCTTTAGAAGAAACTGGGCATTGTTCTTATGTGGTGATTGTACAGTGATTGTATAGTACTTAGTGAATGGCAAGCCATTGAAAAAGATCAGTGCTCTACCATGTCTAGATCTACTAAGTTTTGCATTAAATACTGGGCAATGCTGGTTCTTGCGCAGACGGCCTAGTTTATCTGAGTGAAACGTTAAGCCAAAACAGGTCACGGTGGCCTGAGTAACTTGAATTAGACATGATGATAGAGATGTGGTTTGTAATTTTAAATCGTGGTCAGCGATCTGGAGAAAAACAGGAACTCTGCAGAAGGAAGACGCAAGTCAGAGTGTTACTTAAGGCCGTTTCCATCTTTCTGTTTGACAGGAGCAGAAGAAAATGTGTTCTAATGATTTATGTTTCGGAAGAACTTTGTGGCATCTCCCGAAAAATGCTCTACATTTCTTTTAAAAAATAAGCAAAAAAGGTATGGTTGTTTTTCTATTTATAAATTTAAATCATTTCCTGCCCAAAGCTAGAATAATTTAGGACTTGATTAGCAACAGTTTCACTTGACAAGCTGAGAGAGAGAGGCCATGCATAAAATTTTGCAGCATATGGTCTGTTCATACCCTAATTATTGGTGACTTTCATGAGACATGTTTGAGAAATGTTTTCCAAATGACATCGGATTGAGCTCTTAAAACATGCAAGACTCCCCCGCAGAATAAACGCTTTTCAGATCTCAGGAACATAAGACCATTTTGTGACAAGAATAGACAATTTAGCGTGCCATAGCACCCTGGTTTAAATGTCAAGACACATTTTTTGAAAGACCTTAACACATTAAACTTGCAAAAGAGGGGCACAGCAATTTATTCCTGACATTAATAATTCCCTGTGTAAAGAAGTGTTTTTCAGTATCAATGCAAATCTAGTTTTAACAAGATTGTTTTTACTGAAATTCTTTTAATTTCTCCTCTATTTTCCATTTCTTAACATTAACAAGTGATTTCACTATTAATAAGCTTCTAATAAATAAAGGTTATATTACAGCTTATATATACTGTTCTAATTAACATTTGTAAACTATGCATGAATTATCCTTCAATAGGTACCTACAGCTAAAACTGCTTATAAAAACTGCTTGTGTTTTAAAAACCATTTGTCTACTATGCAGTTTTAAGCACGTTTAATAAATGTATTTATCCTTACACTCTTTGGTTTGTGGTTTTATGCATTCATAATTAAAAGTGTATCAAATTCATTTATTGCAACATATGAAGGTGACTCCCTGCTCACCTTGCCTACTTCACATAGGTCCTTAACAATTAAAACATTCTAATAGAGATGAATCAGTTGTTCAAACTTCAGGAGCGATGGTCATTGGGTGCTTTCCAAAAGGACAGAGCAGTTGACTCTCTCCAGTACTGTATGTGTGGAAGAGGGAGCACCCCCTTTGCATGGGACACACTAGTGATACCTGCAAAAAGGATACTTGATTTATTCCAGCTGCCATAAAATCCAGCAGGTTTACATACATATACTGCCATGCTTACAAGCCGTTGCTTATGCTCCAGCGTGAAAACCACAAATGTCACAGGGTCAAAGTGGGCTGGAGCATGGACACTACCGGATCAGAAAAATTCAACAGTTGGCTTGCAGTGTCATTGAGGAACCATTGAGTCCAGCCAGTCAGGAATTAATTCAAGGCTGATGTTGCAGTAGATAATGCCTTTCTTCACAGTCTTCTAAAGCAATATGAATGATGAGAAGTTCGATTTGCACCATTTCAGGTTTCCAGACAAACCGGATGTGGATCTCTGAAGTTTCTACTGATTCCAGTTTAAGTGAAGTTGGCAACGCTAACTATGACAGTGTGTCAAATCATCACTTTCAAAGTCGGGAGTATGAGCCAAGACTAACAGGATTATAGATGAGAAAATAACTGGCGAATCATGATGATGTAACAAAATGCATAACTTTTTATATTTCACTGTGGGGAAAATGTGGAAAAATTTTCCTTTGGAGATGATGTTGTACTTAAGGCTTTAGTTCATTTAGCAATACGGTACATGCTGCTTTTAATTTTCACTTAAACAAGCATCTGTCTGAGTAAAGGCTATTTAAGAGTTTGAAAAAACATAGAGGCATGCTGACAGAAATCCCTCCCCCTGCGATCTGAATTACCAAAGAGACAGACCCAGCTGAGCACTGGCTGTCTTCCCAATCGACTGGTATCTAAGCTCGTCCTCATTCAGTGCCGTGGCCTCATCGGAGATGTGAGGATACTTAACACTGCACACAAAAACAGAGCAAACCCTGTGTGTCCCTGAGTGGTACATGCGCTCACTGTAATCTCTTTATCCCTCAGCGACTAATGAATTCTTCTCTTAGTATTCTTTAGGAGGCAGTTAATAATTAATGACAAACTACAAACACACTTGACTGCAAACAGCAGAGGACACTTGGGTCCTATAATGACTGCGGTAATCCCTGGATGCTCTGCTTCATGTTTTTAACTTTTAAGGGAAAGATCTCAGGTTGCTCAACCTTCCATGGGATTAGAGTACAAAGAAAACAAGGCAGAGGATTACCTAACATGTAGTAATCACCCTGCTACCACCAGGCCCTAAGCACAGGTCCATGCTGATATCCGTACTCCAGAATCGGGCCGGCATGGCCTCCTTAATCCACCACTATTTATAGATGGCACAATTAACCAAGGGAGGCTCTAATTAACCCGCTCATATTGAGCGGAACCCCAAGTCACCAAACAGGTGTTCCTTAATAATCATTGCGTAACTGCCAGTAACGCCAGTCCATGCTTTTCCTCTCCATATGCTTTCAAGCTGCTGGAAACCTACAAGGCTGTATGGTGGAAAAATGAATTGCCCCAACAGCGAGGCCAACAACTATCATGGATGGCTGAGTGCAGGTCTTTCTAATGCAGGAATGGGAATCAAATGGGGGGGGGGGGGCGTTGGCAGCATTCTGGAGTTTAAAAATTGCAATAGTAATATTCTTATCAATTTTGTTCTATTACGTATTGAGGGTGTTAGTATAAGAACTGCTGCTATGGTATGTATCATGATTGCCCACAATAGGGCAACCCACTAGAGGGAAAAGGACAACTAAAAACAATAATGCTCTCCATTTACTGTACATCTGGCATATGGTGGCATAAACATTAAGCTTTCTATTCTCAGGGCTGAACCACATTTCCCGCAATGCATAATTCTGCACTCAAAAAAGGACCACGTTAACAATTTCAAACTGATTGCTCCCCACGGTATTCGCGGTACAATTATATGCATTGTTGTTCTGGTAGCAGGGAACGGATAGAGTCTTAAGGGAGGAGATACCCACAACTTCACTGTGAATAAATCAGACGACCCATGGGACTGCAAAAGTTAAAAAAGGGAACAGAAAAATCCTTTAGTTACAAAACAGATAATCCTTTGACAGGTGTGCTCCTCCAATAAACGAGATAAACTAGCCATACTAAATGGGATAAACTAGCAGCGCTTTCTCTCAAATGAGTATTTATGGCCTCGACGCAGGTGCTGAAGAGTATGAAGCTTGGCAACGGCTGGCCGGTCCTGTGCCTGACCAGGCCTTCTGTCCGTTTGTTCACATCACCTCTGTCCCCCCCCCCACCACCACACTGTTCAAACAGCTTTCGATAATCACAATTACCGGTGATTAACAGTCCTCTCAGTTGTCCCTTGCTTCATGCTAGCCGGCCCTCCCATTAAAGCTCTTTGGAAACAGATATGTTATCTCGGTCCATGCTAATGGGATCACTTGCCCAACACTGGGCTAGCTGCAGGTGCTGCCATCGGCGTGTGCAGTGTCATGCTCCAGAAGACATGGCTGCCCCCCCTAGAAACTGCCTCTAATGTGTCTGGTTTTCATTCCTTGGGATGTGAACGGAAGAAAATGCTTGAGAACATGACTGGCTGTAAAGGAGTCCGTGGGGAAGTCAGTGTAGTTCAAAGAGAGAACTTTGTGAAATGAAGAAGTTCTGGAAGGACCTGGGCTCCATTTTAGTAATTTCCCTTTTCAGTTGGAACAGAAAAAGAGATAACTATCCACTTTTTCTTACTGGAACTGTCATTTGTTCCTAGGCCTTAAAAATGTAAATCAGTCGCATTAACTGTGAGTTAATACGGTCATTTAAACCTTGGTATGACAACATGCACTCAGCTCACATACACTGATCAGCCATAACATTAAATCCACCAGTCTAATATCATGTAGGTTGCCCTCATGCCGCTAAAACACTCTACAAGACTTCTGAAGGTGTCCTGTGGTATCTGGCACCGAGACGTTAGCAGCAGATCCTTTAAATCCTGTAAATTGTGAGGAGGGATCTCTATGGAACTTGTTCGTCCAGCACATCCCACAGGTGCTCTATCAGATTGGAGGCCAGATCAATACCATTAACTCTTTTCTATGTTGCTCAAACCATTCCTGAAAAATTTTTGCAGCGTGGTAGGGTGCATTATCCTGCTGAAAGAGGCTACTCCCATCTGGGAATACCATTGTCATGAAGGGGTGTACTTAGTCTGCAACAATGTTTAGGGAGGTGGTACATGTCAAAGTAACATTCACATGAATGCCAGGACCCAAGGTTTCCCAGCAGAACACTGCTCAGAGCATCACACTGCATCTGCCGACTTGCCTTCTTCCCATTGTGCATCCTGGTGCTATCTCTTCCCCAAGTAAACTACACACATGTACCTTTCTAACATAAACAGCATTATCTTTCACCAGTTTATGCTATAGTAGCTCTCCTGTGGGATCTGACCAGACACGCTGCCCTTCACTCCCCACGCACATCAGTGAGGCTTGGGCGCCCATGA
>JAODLC010000021.1:18069267-18102895 GCA_026781145.1 Hippopotamyrus pictus
TCCGCATACCGGAATCCGTTATATTTGAGCTGTGTGCATGCCCGGCCGCATGGTGCCCCTTCCGCATACCGTAATCCGTTGTATTTGTGCTGTGTGCATGCCTGGGTGCATGGTGCCCCTTCCGCATACCGTAATCCGTTGTATTTGTGCTGTGTGCATGCCCGACAGCATGGTGCCCCTTCCGCATACCGGAATCCGTTATATTTGAGCTGTGTGCATGCCCGGCCGCATGGTGCCCCTTCCGCATACCGTAATCCGTTGTATTTGTGCTGTGTGCATGCTCGGCCGCATGGTGGCTGTGGTTCACTACTCCCGCCAATACTCTCGCTAATAGACAAGTTAGAAAATTCGGCATGTTTGGTTGAAGCAGTTACTAGGCAATTCTAGTAACTGCTGATCCATAGGGTATGTTTATAACACAATTTATTAATGGATTATTATTAATTCTTATTTAAAATACATATAGTTACATTGTATGTATTTAATTACATTACAAATTTTATTCAATTCCCCTATATAAGGACTGGAAAGTATATCTTGAACAGGCATAGCCACAGAAGAACAAATGTTTCATGACAGATCCTCTCCACCTGCCACAGACTAGCTGCATCTCCTGCTCTGTGACAGAGCTTGTGAACCTCGGATCTCACAGCATCACAAGCCAGACTGTTGTGACGTGATAAGCAGTGGAAGAGGGTTAAGGAGCCCCTTCTGAGCCTGGTGTCTTGTTCACTCAGCCATGAGAAGGGCGTAAGGCCTATAGACAAGGGACCCCTTGCTGTACGGGAAACATTCAATATGCTTCCAGCCAGAAGTAGCCTTGCAAGCTGATTCCCCAGTCCTTAAACCCATGTCCTATTACATGTCGTAGAATGCTCAGAAACATGTACAGTATCACATGTTCCATAAGCTAAAAAAGAAGAGAGACAATCTAAGGAACATGCTGGCCAAATTACTGCATGCAGACGCTTTGAGGACTATGCATTAACGTGCACTGAACTACAAGTCTGCATGCTAAATACGACACCCTAATTATGTCACTGAAGGAGAGGCGAGACAAAAAGGGTATTCCAGTCGCTCTGACAGAAAGCAGCATTCATTTTCCCAGCATTGCTCAAAGCAGGGTCACAGTAAGCTTGGAGTCTATCCAGAGACACAACGTAGAGGACATCCTGGACGGGACAGCAACTGACCACAGGACCAACTTTGAGCAATTAGGAACACCAATTCTCATCTTTGGACGTTGGGAAAAAATCAGAGAGGACAGGGATAACATGCTCAACCCTTTTAGTGTGTGGCCAGAACACTATCCACAGATCCCTAAAAATGAGCAGCAAAAAGAAATGTAACATAGTTTTAAGATTATCATAAATTTCAACTGACGTGATGGCAGTATTGCTGTGAGTTTATATAAGTGAAGAAAGAATCCGGAACTTGCCTGAAGACAGTCTCAATCAGAAAAGAGTGGTGTGATGTTTACTGATCCAGAAGAGCTTAAAAACACAAACACAAGCCACAAGCCTCAAGTGAGAATAGCCTGAATTCTTGTGTTCCAGAGTTCTTTGTAACTATTGCCGTTTGTCTAGTTTCCTTGTGAAAAAAAGCTATATGCATGGCATACATGCAAATTTTTTTAGACTCGAGGTTACAAGGCTCATTTTTACTCATACGGCATGAAAAGGGATCTGTTCAGGTATAAGCCAGATAAGCAGCTTGAACTGCTATTGTCCTCCATGGGGAAGGGTGATCTGGGTTTTATCTGTGGGCTTATGTGCACCTAGTTGCAGCTCAGGTTGTTCGGCGTGGTGCAAACTATAACTGATATGCACACTGGGACGGTTTCAGACCGGTCAGCTATGTGCAGCCTAGATACTAGGCAGATGCTAATTACGAAACTGCGACTTTAAGGCAGCGTCTGAGAGCCATCGCTGCATTTGTATCCCCTTCAAAATGATGAGCAAACAAGTGCAGAATTCAAATGTGGGTGTTAAAGCTCAGACCATCCAGAAACTAAACCGGGAGACTCATAGAAGCACAATCCAGGACCTACACTTGTAATGTGGAAATACTGATGCACAGAACTCACTGGGAAAAAATACCAGATATCAACTGAAGTAGCACATGGCCACAGTGTGGTGGTGTGGTGCTGGCGAGCCATAAAACACCCCTGCTTCCTTCCTAAAAGCTTCCCTAATGAGAGCTGAACGGTGTGCAGTCTGGTTCCATTATTTATCCCCTGTTATCTAAATGTATTTAAGGAGCACTCTAAAATTATAATTAAGCAAGTAATTGATGTTGTTTGAAATGCACGTGCTCTATTGTCCATATATTTCTTTCCGCGTGTTACGAAGGACGAGGGTGAAATGGACTTTTAGCAACGCGGGCAGTCAGAGGCCATTTTCAGGCAGTTCTGGTGTACTGCCACCCCTCCCCCCAAAAAGGTGGGAGGGAATAAAATTCATAAACGATGGTGGCTGTTTTCACTCCATTATGCACGTGTTTCCTTGGACACGTTTTTCATTAACTTTTACTTTATTATACACTACTGCTGCATATTCAACTAAGAAGCCACGTTTAGACCTGACAGATGACATTAATTAATGGGTCCAGCATGGTCTACTGAAATGCATCTTGTTTACTGGCTAGAAAAGAGATGTCAAGGACTTATTTCATGCTGAAAGTTGTTATTTAACCTTGTTGACTATATAATAATCTTTTAAAACCAGACTGGAAAATTACACTATATAACTGGTAAAAATAAGATTTATTATACACTATATGCATGGATATGCATTGGATTTTTTAATTTCAGTACTGTATATTCAAGATGCGAGTGCCCTGCAACGGTGATAAGTTCTGGAAAAGAAATAGTTTAATACAGAGAATTGTGCTTTAGTGGTTATGAAAAGTGTGAAAACATAACGAATTCCGGTTTATAACGATAACAATAATTATTATAATAATGATAGGTCAATCACAAACTAATGAAGACCAATTTAGACCAAAAATATTGTCACAGTAGAGCATGTTAATTGAATTACGCAGAGATAAATAATATACAGATAAATATAAATATTTTTTTCTGTGATAATTCCCCATCCTGTGAACCAGATTCCATTTGAATTCCAGGGGAGTGGCGCCCAGAAAACAGGTATTCTGTGCTGACCACCTACAGTCACTTATTTATGTGGATAAAAAAAAAGTTAGACCAGGCCATCTCCTTCCAGCAGTGAGCTTGTGACAAATTATTTATATCACAATATACTGCAGACTCCACCCTTTGCTGGGGGTTCTAGGGAACATTCCTATAACAGAGGGGTGCAGTAAGACCACTGCAGTTGTATAAAAATGTTATATAAAGTAGACAGAGACATGAAACTTAAGTCAAAATACTGTTTTGTTTATTGGACAAAAAATATATAGAAATGAAAAGTGAAATGTGCAGAGACTTCCCGACACAGGGATTACATATAATGGCAAAATAAGCAACTCTGGGAAGGCTGGTAAATAATTTTAAAATTCATTACAAGAGCCTGCAATTAGCATGTAATGATGGTGCTCTTTATCATAACGACACATCAATATTGTGCTACAGAATACACATTCCACTGTATATATTTCAAATTTCACAACTGCGAACTGTCCCAGCAATCCACAACACCAGGGTACTTAGGTACACAACCTTTGGCAAACAAAGAGGTGAAAACTGCCGTGGTCAAGGGAAAACCTAAACAATCTATTTTTGCCAAAAAGCCATCGGCCAACAAAAAGCAGAAGCAAACGATGGACACAAGCATGAATGCGGAAAAGCCTTAATGCTGAGTACAGTTCCGCAGGAAGCAGTGTGAGATCCACGTGCCACGAATACACAGAAGAGCCATGAAGAGCAACTTCCCCATCTGCAAATGCAAATTCTCCACCAATGTTAAACATAAATGACCGGCTGGTGAGACAAGCGGCATGAGTCAGGTAAAGTGGATGAGGTTCCGTGGCAGGGGGGCAGGCATGCTCCACAGAGCACACTGTCACTCAAACAGAATGACATTACCCCCTGCCATACAAAGTGATGCAAGTGTGCAGCAGGCACGCCAGAACTGACCTGGGGGGGGGAGGCTGGTGGAGGGTGAGTCTTATTGGCGGCAGCGGGGGGGGCGGGGTCACTCATATTGGCGTACAGACTGAACTTGAAGCCCTGTCAGCACTTGTCACACCTTACTTCAATGAGGGAGACAGATTGCTAGGGAGTGAAACATCTGGGAGACTACCATGCCCAGGTTCCTGCCTTGGCCCACATCCAGTACATGAGCAGCGAGGCGGGTTTCAATCCACACACACACAGCTCTTATTTCCATACTTAACTCAGTCCACAGTGAACCACAACTTCTGAAAGACATTGAATACAAACCTCACACCTTGGCTAGATCTCTTCAGGCACGACTCATCGTAAGGTCTGCTCTCTTAAACAACGAGCAAGTACAGGACGCATGGACAAGCAGGATACTGAGAATATGTCTGTATTAGTCTGTATCAGCTGTGGAGCAACAAGATAACCTCCGAGCTGGTGGCTAGAAGATACAAAGCACTGAGAAAATTAAGCTCCAGAAAAGAAGCTCTTGTAATGCTGCAGCCTAACAACAGACCTTTTTGTAAAATACAGGAGCATTTTTCCAGCAGCAGGAATACTGTCATGCTCATTTCTTTCTCCTATTGATGAAATAATTGCCAATCAGGAAAGTGAACTTGTGTTTTGCACTGAGAAGGAAGAAGATTGCAGTCTGGTATACGTCTCTAACATTTAGAATACATTACTCATTTATCCCCTTACATAAAAGGTATTTTCCCCCCTGGTCAAACATCATACGTGCAGTTACATAGTTAATGAATTTCGTGATGGTCTACTTTTTCATCAAAGTGGAAGTTTGCTACGTATATCAAACAAAAATACATTTGCCAGATCTCAGAAAAGAAACTCATCCACGGCAACATTTCAGAAAGTAGGAAAGGGGAAAAAGACAAAAGAGTGAGATTAAAATTACTCACCAGTGTAGAGGAGGCCCCTTGTGGCAGTAAATGAGTGGCACAGTCACAAGATCTATCAATTAACATCGACACATTCAAAACTGCCAACAAATAACATATTTTTCTGTCTGATGTCCGTCCTCCAAAAGAATCCTTCACTGCAAAATAGTTTTTTAAAGTTAATTATCCCTTTTTTTGTCGCCAGTAACAATGATAGCAAAGACAATATTTGTATTATTATTTTTTAATGTATTTTTTTTTTTTCAAGCAGAGCACCAGTACACTTCAGGACTGGAGATACATCTTTCCCAAAACTCAGAGTGGAGCTGCTCTGGACCATGAGAAGCACCCTTCAGATAGCGCGACCGGTGGATGATTCCGCTCAGGTGGTGAGGCTCCAGAGACAGGCACCCCCCCCCCCCCCACGGCTTCAGCAGGACTGTCCGATGATGAGGGGCCGTGATATGCAGCTGGATGGGGGGGTGTTCCAGTCCTCCAGTAGCACTTCTTCTGCCCAGTGTATAGAGCCAGGGCTATTCTCATTCAAGCCACGCGTTTCAGTGCATATCCCTGATTAGGCTTGAGCTGAGAGAGGGGAGAGAGGTTGGGGGTGGGTGAGGGTTGAAGGGGGGGGGTGTGCTCTGAAAAGGAGGCTGGCAATAAGACGTGGTATTCCAGAAAGCTGCTGTGATTACTCTCCCTGTGGCTCCTGCGCCGCTGGGCCATTCAGGCTGAACTGGAGCAGCAGACGGACGGAGGCGCTGCACCGCTGTGTCCTGACCAGCGCGACGGTCTCCGCTCAAAGAAATGTCAGGTCTGCCACAGCATTCTGCTGCATCGTGTTGGGTTCAGCCACTCTCTCTCTCTCTCTCTCTCTCACTTGCTCACTCGCTCGCCCGCTCTCACTCAGTCACACGTGAGGAGACACAGAGGAAGCCTGGAATACAAATAAGGCATTTAGTCTGCCTTTCTTAAAGACACGATTGTGCTCTTCAGTCTCTTACTCAAGACACCAACCGTGTGCTCAGAGGCAAGGAGGACCTGTCCGCATATATACCCCATTACCAGCTACTCATCTCTCTTGTCATTCTCACCCCTTTAGGTTGGGGAGGGGGGTGTCACCAGACATTTAGGAGATCAGACATTATTGAAAAGAGACAAAAAAAAAATTTATAGTTGCTGACCCAGGCTCTCCTCTACTGGGAACTCTGGGTGCAGAGTAATATATAGCACTGGGATAAAGCTTATTTCCCAAAACCACGGATTCTCGGTAGCAAAGCGAAGCACAATCTACCGTTGGGCTGAAGCAGAGTTCTGTGAAACGTAATATTTAATCTGAGAAATACTCTAGAGTTCTTTTTTTCAGTTTCTGGTGATTAAATGGGGAGCACGGGGCATGCCTTGCATCAAATCACAAGCTTTTTCCTTCATCTTTGATTTTAAAGATCTTGCTAACACTCATCTGAGAAAATAAAGAGGTGAAGATCCTTTTTTTGGCCGAGTCATGCTGAAAAATAAGAAAAAATGTGACATATTTCACAAAGATATGGGGGGCTGCTTTTCTCACTTCCACACAGCAATACAAAACAAGCTCTTTCAAGCATGGCTGCATTTTCTCACATTGAGGGAAATCTTTAAAAAGTCATTCATCTCAGTGAAGAAAAAATGAAATCTCCAGACTTTTTTAAATGCAAAATTAGCATTTCGAAGGCTAGCTATCAGAACATGCATCAACTGAGCGAAGCTGCTACATTGACATTTTTATAATTAATTGTGGAAATGGTGCCTCATTAGGGGCCCATGGTCTGGGTCAAATGGGGACTGAAGGTGGGCTTCTGCTAGAATAAGCTGTGGTATCCATGCAAACTGAGATTTGGGGGTATTGTCCTGTATTGTGCTGGAATGACTCTGAATCAGACATTTCTTTGTTCTCCCATGTTTACATTTAATGTACAATGTGAAAGCATACAAGAACCTACTAAGCAGTTCCAGGCAGCTGTGATGAGTTCAGGACTTGCCATGACTAATGCTCATCTTCTGGCAAGGATCTCAGATAGGGTCATTGGATCATTCTCCTCTCACCCCCCTAACGCTAAGGCCTTGGCAGTAGTTAGATATTATTGATGTTGCCTCTATTGGTTTTCCAAAAATCTCTTGCCGATGTCAACACCATTTCACCATCACCTATCAGGTTCCTCATCAACATCAGTTCTACTCCAACATTATTCAAATCCTGGTCCCAACCACACTTCAATTTCCTGTTGGTCGGCTTCCCTCTGTTGACCACATTTCTCTCCCCCATGGAGTGTGCTACTCACGGTCTGCTTACTGTCCCTCTCCACTGCTGAACAAGCACCGCCCCTTCTTCGGTGCATCTTATATTGGCTTTCTGTCACGGACCAAATTTAGCCTGAAACCCCCTCCTGCATCCTTCACTTGTCAAACTCGTGGTGCCCCCTCTCCAAACTCCAGCTGCCTGCCTACACTCTTTTTCATCTGCAGCTCCCCAGTGGTGGAATGAGCTGGCAGCAGACTTCAGAACTGTAAGCGTCAAGTGTTTCAAGAGCAATGCTAAGACACGCCTCCTCAGACGACACCTCTAGGTTACCGGTAGCCTGATTTATCCAAGATCTGTTTATATTCCAAGTATGGACTAGCCTCTGCTGCCTGCTGTCCTCTCAAGGGTATTTTATTGTTCAGGTGAATCAGCTTATTAGGGTTTAATAGGTTTGTTACAGTATGTCATCTCTGACATATTCAGGGTTTTTTCTGTTTATGTTTATGTGAGTCATACTTTGTCATAGAGCCCTTGTACTGAGCTCAATGTGGTATTTGGCTCTTTCCCCCACCCATTAAAATACAAAAATGTAGTGTTCCCCTGGAAAAAAACACAAGCTAAAAAAATCAGCAGCAGCAACAACAATGACAACAACAACAGGTGGCAGAGGGTAGCGCTGTCGCCTCATACTTCCAGGGCTGGGGGTAAAGTCCTACCTCCGCACTGTGTGTGTAGAGTTTGCATTCACCCCATATCAGACAGGATTCGTTACTCAGTCACTGGGCCACCATTCCATAATGCATTTCCATAGTCTCCGTTTTAACTTCCCGTAGATAAAAAAAAAAATGTATATGCCACTGTATCATATGTCTCTATTTACAAACTAAAGCAACTCAAATTGTTTGCTGTGTTTGAAGCATTGAAGAGCCTACTAAGCAAAAAAGAGTTTTAATTTACACTATAGCACATTGGTCACAATAACGGGAATATGAAAATCCCATTACAGATGGATAAATGAGATTGCGTTCTGGTGTCAGCCTGTATAATAAAATCAACTGAAATGGAAAATAAGGGTCATGCGAGTCCTGGGCTCCTGGTTTATTTTCATTAATCGAAGCTACGTTAGGCTGCCAGTGAGGCCTGGACCCGATCCCTTTTATTCTGGTTTGCTGAAGCCAGCTTGAAAACGAGACAATAAGTGAGGTGGTGTCCTACGAGGTAGCGAGGGACACTCAAGAACCTGCAGTCAGGCCCTTGGGGAGGGACATACATCCCGACAAGCTATGGCAGCCCCAAGCGATGTGTGGGGCTTTCCGTGCCTCATTCACGCTGATAAACCAGGAACATGAAAGAATTAGCTGCTGCCCATCCACCAGATGCATTAACTACAGGGGACCTCATTCCTGCACCAGTAGGTCCAGCTGAGCTGGTATAGTCATACCACAAAAGCGTGTGGCATTCAAAATACAAGGTATGTAAGTATATGTGCATATTCTGCAGGAACAGATCAAAAGGCGTACACCTCTTCCTCGATGTTAAAGAAAAAATGCAACTAGTCAGGTTTCCTTCCAGCAATTTTCACATCCATCATTAAGAGCCCCCAAAGTCCACTCAAGGGTAGGGCTGTGCAATATGACCAAAATCTCATATCCCGATATAAGTCATCTCGTATACCGATAACGATATATATCAAGGCTGCACCTATATTTATGGATTTTTTTTTTCCACAAATTTTCTACGGTAGCAATTGGACAAAAATCCAAATAAAAAGGAGCAAGGTCAAAAATGTAAAGGGATCCAGAATCAGGCTGGAAGTGATCCACAAATGTGCAAAATCCATTTCGGGTATAGAAATCGCTCCGTATTTTTGTGGAAATGATTTTACGCAACACAAATAAAAGTACATATTTGTGGATAGTGATGTATTTGTGATTTTTTTCTGAAGATCAGCTGCAGTCCCCTAAATGGTCTGGGTGGGAAAATATTTTTTGAAATAATAAACTCTTCCATTACTAATAATAACTGTACTGTGTCCGTTTAAAGTGCAAAAGATAGAATTAATGGACCAATAAGTATAAACCTAAATGACACAGACATATCCAGTTAAGTCTGCTTTAAGCATTAAACTATGGGTGTCCTGCGAGCCAATGACTCTAAGCAAGTAGCACCGGCTATTGATGGTGAAGTGCATACACAAACATTGGAATATTAATTAAAATTCACTGATAAAGAAATCTGGGCAAGTGTTGCGGGATCGCAAAACTATGTCGAGTGAACACTATATAAAAAAAAATAATTTCCCCACCCAGACCTCTTAGAGGCTCCATAGTGGTATGAACTGGACAAAAATCAACAAATCCAAAGGGAAGTCACAAATAATAATGCGATCCACAAATGCGTTAGCTCCGCATTTTTGTGGGTATGAGGTTACACAACACAAATTTAAAAATACATATTTGTGGATAGTTAAATATTTGTGGATCTTGGTAGATATTTGGCGATTGTCTTCTGTGGGTTACAATTACAAAATAAATAAATCCCAATAAAAACTTCAATCCAAGTGCCACATCCCATGTGGTGGCGTGTATCCTTGCAAACTGTCATCCAAATGATGAAAAAATAATGTTGCCGTAAACAGCAGATTTTGTGAAACCACGAGATAAACGAGAGGGCATAATATGAAACGAAAGATGTTTTCATTCTGTCATCCGATATAAATCGTCATATTGCACAGCCCTACTCAAGGGTGCAGCCCAAGGGCCACTTTTAGAAAGTGAACATGCATACTTTACATATAAGTCTGCACACTACACACAGTGATGTGCACACTTATTCCTACATTTTACAGTTTGTGTAAAAAATCAGATGTTCTCACCATGGATATATTGAGCTGCACATAAATCATGCCGAGAATCAGTGCTTTATTTCCTGTGCTGCAAATGCATGGTCACGTCACAACATTCACCCTTAACAAGGAGCTTGTCGGAAGGAAGCAGGGTGCTACCATTTTACACGCAATCCCAATGGCCATACAACTGCCACTGCAATAACAGAAAAGTGCTGCGCTCACATCCCGTAGTGTAACCAATATGTCCACCAGGCCCATCCCCTCATCCTATGAGTTTAGATGGAGCACTTATAAGAAACTGACCCCCGCCCCAGCCCACCTTAGCCCCCATTCATTGCATGTACAAATCCACTTACTGAACTCACATAAGACCTCACTGTAGAAACAGTTTCTTAGCAACAGCGTGCCTCATCCCTGCACTGTAACCATGTAGCAAAAAGTGCATATACAAGTAGTGGAAAAGTTGCAATTCATACAAATTTACATATGCTTAAATGACCATAGGTCAACCAAAACCACCATTGGAAATCTGCAGTAAAACAAAACCCAAGTTACATGTCTTTTAAACGAAAACACACACCATTCATGTGTTTGTATGAAAATATGTCTTTTTGGAAACATAGCTGACTCGGAATTCTGTTTTTCTATTAATTTTAATGATTGAGCACTGCCCCACGTGCTTATTTGCATACCAGCATATTTGACCACTATGTTAATATATCCAAGATTAATTTCCCATCCTGTTTGAGTCACTTTTTTTTGTACACTGCTCGCTTCGCTGAAGCCGATTCCCTAAATAAATCACTTTAATATCACAGTAAAACCTGTTTGTCATCATCTTCTGGACTGTCTAAAAAAGGCATCTTACAGCAGTTTAGCGGTAGTGTTTTTACAGCAGAGCCAGACTTTTATGACACCGTGTCCACTTTAATTCCTCTCGTACTGCCCCCCCCCCCAAAAAAAAAACCATCTCTCATCCTCTGCTGAAAGGGAAATACAGACACCCTTTATACTGCCCTCAAATATGTCACAGCTTAAACAGAAATTAAATATATATTTTTTTCTTGTTACTGGGACACATATATTCCCCAGTAAGTGATTTATATATCATCTTCCTTTAAATTAATTACATCAGCAGCACAAGGAAATACGGGCCGTGCGAATTCGGCCCAAGTGCTGTGCGTATAAAATATGGAAATCGGGTCAGTGTGGAAGCAGCCTCTCGCTCGCTCATCCCTGCGACACGCAGCATAAGCGCCCATGTGCTAATGGTAAATGTCAAAGCGGATCATATATTTGTGTTGCTGGTGCTCATATTCATGGTTCTCCGGGTGGTTTTATCTCCTTTTCCCGGAGGTCTACGGTTAAATGCCCAGCCTTAACCGTACGATTACTCCCATCCAACCCCCTCAACAGCCCCAGAACTTCAGCAAGACAGTGGAAACCTGCATGTCGAATCACAGTGCATTACCTTAATGTCACTTGCGGTATAAATGAGCACAATTAAAATTTGCGATCGCTGAAAGTCCAAAACTGAACTGAAACCTCATATTTCAATAGGAGGTACACTGGTGTTACACTGGGTTCACTGGTACTTCAAGTATTCTGAATATGTGGGCACAAAATTGAAAAGACGGCGTAAAAGGGAGGTGAACATCTACGATCCACATAGATATAGGTTCTGGCCTGTCAATACAGGAGATGGATGACGCTTTATGGATCACACATCCCTTGACTTCCCACCGATCCCAGCATCAGTGCACACATGGCTTGTTAGGATGAAAAAGCCCAAGGGGGTATCCAGGCTATTTGCACAAGTCGCCTCCCAGGCCGACGGGGTTCACTTCAGGCTCATCTCCTCCGCTCGGCCTGGCGCCCCCGCATGGGTATCGCATAACTGCTCGGAGGGCCTGTCGAGTGAGAGGTTATCCCAACAGCAGATGGTCTCCATGCCCACTGAACCACTCCCCCCTGCTGTCAGCTTACAGCCTCGGATACAGAGGAAAACAGCCATGGGGGAGAAACAAACACACGTGTGGGCATGTCCTTACACAGTGGGGAAGGTCGCCGTCACACAATTAACTGCCAAAATGCTACTGCTTCAGTGATCATTCATCATTAATTGAATACCAGTTCAGCTAAGACAAAAATCAACCATACATTCATCCATCCATCCATCTTTTATATCTTCTGTCTTTTACAGTCATCCAGTACAGGGGTGCAATGGCCCTTTAGATGCAATTATAGAAAAAAACAATAATAATGAATAAAGAACATTTTTAAAATAAATTACAAGTGAGTATATTATAACACTGAGCCATAGTAGCTAGTATTCCAGAGTTGTATTACAGTGCACTGCATGAATGCAGATGTTAGAAAGGTAGGGTTTAATTGCATTTACTACTGATGCGTAGCCTGGCATTAGAGTCTTACAACCCAGTACCTGAACAGCCCATAGGCAGAACAGGGTGGAGTAAAAAGTGTTTCTGCAATGTACGAGGGGCCATGACATGACATTACAGAGGTTCTGGAGCAGTTCTTGCCTACACATATTACTACACAGGGAATACTACAGCCAGCAGCACATTTTGTGAATGGGAAGGTATTCAGAGTTTTGTACATAGTGTATATTATATATTATACCTCAGCAGTACAGCACTGACTGCTTTACAGGCAAAACAGATGTTTGTCCATTTATGTTGTATCCACTAGGAACCTGATTATTTAGTGTTTGAAATGCTGGCAGAATAATGTTAGATTCTTTCTCCTGCAGTGCTTAGTGAAGAAGAATAATGTAAATGATAAGGACCGGGAGAATACAGGGCATATGTCAATCATTCAAAAAGTATTTCATGTTGCAAACATAGGTCATGTCAACACAAGATGTGGTCCATGTTCATGACCGGATTTCCAGCCACCTGAACAGCTTGGACACTGATGCAACACAGGTGACCACCCACATTTAAACCCAATGACGCAACAACAGGAGACAATGTATTCTCTTTTGGAGCGGTGTAAGGTGTGCGGCAGAGAAAAACAGAGCGAGGAAAATTTCATGTAAACCAAGTTTTCATAGACATGCGTTTTCTCTCTGGCAGCATTCGCAAACGAAACAGAGATGAACTGAGAGAAAACCTCAAAGAAACAGTGTAAGATTCCAGGACAGGCTCCCGCAGGTGCTGGAGCGAGGAACAAGGCTTCCATCTTCTGCAATGGTCATAGAGGAGCTCGATCTTCCAGCAGCATCTGCACACTCATGGTGAGCGTCACCGAGTGCCCGCTGATCGCCGACACACTTGAAAACAGATGGATGCCAGAAATGCCGACACCCTCCCGTTTTTAAAGGACAGGCAGAAGTACAGCATTAAACGAAGTAAAACAAAGTAACAAAGGTTTAAGCCTCTGTACACCCTTTTAAATCACCACCACTATGCCTGAATTATTTCTTTCATTCACTTCTTTTCAGTGAAATGATTGTTAATGTTTGCAATTTAGTGCCTATCCTGTTATCAAACAACATACTTCACAAAATTGAAAAAGACAACCAACAGAGAATTATCTTGTCTAAAAAGAAATTCTTCTTTGCTTCGACCATGCAGTTTGCAAACATAAGAGCTATTTGAATCTGTGACATGATTATTCGGTTTCAATGTTTTGCGGCATCAGCGGTTGCTTAAATATATATGTATGTATAAAGCAGATAAAGAGCACTCAAAGGAGCTGTGCAAATTATTACCCTTACAACAGCTTCATATCAGGCTGAAGTGGACAGAATTTCTCTCATTGCACGTATTAAGAGACTGTACCAAAACAAGAGGGGTCAAACCGCTGAAGGAGCTTTCAGGAGCGTCACTGTGAATACGAATGCACAGGTATTTCCGCAGTAAACTCAGCTGTAATGTCGATCATGTACCAATCACCACAGCAACCGACAGATAACATAAATAACATATATATTCATATGGGAAAATACACTCCGACCTGCAATCCACTACTCTTCTACGTTCAGCCTTCCCACATTCGTCAGAATAGCCTACAATACATACTGTACTTTTTCAATTTAAATTTCATATCGTTTACAGTATTTATCTTTCATCCAGTCCATTACAAGCTCCAAATATAATTTCCAAATATAACTTTCCAAAATTAAAACTTACTATTGTCTCCCACAGAATGAAATTTAATAGGGTTTTGTTTGGTGGTTTTTATATGTTACTTACTTTTATATCATCCCATTTGGGTGGAATTAACGTGAAATTAAAGTGAATAACTGCAGCACATGCACTACAAACTCACTTGCTTCCTGTTGTTTGGTGCGTTCATCTGCAGCCTTTAATATAAAATTTATAGTACATTGTCAATTGACAAGATTGTTCATTGTGGGATGAGTGAAGTTTCCAGGTGAAATGAAATGTTGTCAGTGCGACAGTTTAAAAAAAATTTAAAATGCATTTCTTAAATACTGGTGACATGATAGCAAACGGCATGACTGCACTCCTAAAAGATTAATTTAGGCGTTGATCAAGTGACTCTTCAAAATCTCACACTCAAAAAATGTGTCTATAATGCATCTGAACTGCAGAACAGGCCCTTTACCTGCTTCTCGCTTGTGATTTCTCACATGGTTGAATAACGCTGCTGGCATTTCTTCACAGCAAGACCTATAGTCCAGTTTCCTGCTCACAGACACCACAGCCATGTGGTGAAAAGGATATGAATGTAACCAGCCCCCCCAAAGCCCAAGCCCACAGCAGCCCCCTGCCGTCTCCCTCGATGTACCATCCTTCATATGAATGCGGATGCTCAGAAACAAACCCCCCCTCCCCGTCCAGAAATGACCGCCGGTCTGGCGGTTTAGCGTTTATTCCTCCCCTGCCTGCTTCCTTTGGCTTCTTATGAAAAATAAGAATTGGACATGTCCCCTCATCCATCATAAGGGAGACGACGGGCAGGAGAGACTCCCGGGCTGGTGCTGCCGGCAGGTGATGGATGAGCTGAGGCCCGGGCTGCTCCAGGCGCAGAGTCGGGCCCCTTCTTTCCAGCCATCAGATCTAAATCAGGACCAAAACCCCCCACCCCCCATTCCCATCCCCACCAAGCTACCACTGCCTCCCACTGGGTCAAGAGCAGCCCGGCATCTTACTGTGTGGCCAGCATCCTGAGCTGAATATAACAACAGGCTGCTCTACTGAGCCAGCAACAGAAGCCAGATGAAAAACACTCTTCTGTTTGTTTACATGTTTTGCATATATCACTAAATGTGTAATTTTGGTTGACTGAGTACATCGTGAAACCAAACATATCTTCCTGTTATAATTGATATCTCCTGAAGCAGAGGAAATTTTGACTGACTATTAACTTTATTCTCTTTAAAGTCACCTGCGAGTCTTAGGTTTGTCGTGACCTTTTGTCGTTTCAGAATAAAAGAGCAGAGGCCAGATAAGGTCCACAGAACGTGAACAGTGGGTAATTATTGTCTCACACATCTAGCGGCAGACGGCCTGCTACACTTACTGATTGAGTGTCAAGTGCAGATGATGTGTGCTGTCAGACATCCACTTCTTGTCACTCTACAGGTTGCAGGAATCGCTGAGCAAATGAAACCACTATCCGTCCAATTCTGTCAGTGGCTCTTCAGGAGTCCAGAGGACATTAAATGTTGCTGTAGGGCAGTAGGAAGTAGAGACAGGAATCCACTGCTTAACTAAGCTGATTTTACATTCTCTGGGCCCCCTTCTCACTGCTGGATATTTCAGCACAGCAGGGATTAAGCCTGGTGCCCCTGTAGGCTGGCCTTTGACCAGTGTGCTAGTTTCTTAAGAGCGACTCTGAACAAATTCCAGAATAGCAGCTATTCCTGTTAAGTCAATTATAAGCCTCACGGTGACAGTGACATCTGTCCCTCTCAATCTTGTAATCTTGGTTCTTGAACAAATTATACCCTATTCTATTTGTTATTATCATTATTAAAAGACAGGAAGAGAGACCTTGGTCAGGTAAAGAATAATCTAATGCTTATTTGAAATGCATGACCAAAAATAAATCTCATTCAAAGGGATCCATCTGTGTGTGCTGAATTTCTTAAGGGGAGTCATAATTGTTAGAGTGAAAAAATGTTTACTCTGCACCTTATTCCTGGGTTTTCTTACAGACACTGCATGTTAATGGATGGGTGGAGGAAAACAGAGCGCTGACTCCACGTTGGGCTGCCACCTTTACTGCTGAGGTGCGACTCAACTTTGGTGAAGTTCTTAATTTACTGCCACCGAAGCAGTTTCCCTTCGTATGTCTGAATCACTAGGCCAGACGGTTGTTCCAGAAGACACAGAAAGGGAAGGAGGGAGGTATGGAGGTGAGTGGAGATTACAACTAATTACTTGTTGTTTCTTCTATCACTCTTGAGACTGAAGAGTGTCCTAAGATCTTAAGAAGAGTCTAGAAAAAAATTGCCTGAGGTTGGAAAGACTGATGTCCAGGACCCAAGGAACAACAACACTGTTGGAGGTAAAAGCAAACGGGTAAGGACAGCCTGAAGCGGCAGGCTGGGTAGGTCGCATAATGCAATAGTCTTGCAAAGCCACAGTTCAGGTCATAATCATCAACACTATTCATAACAACGGACTGGATGGCAGCTTCAGAGATGCCCCCCCAAAGCCCAAGCCCACAGCAAAACCTGCCTCTAGATTTTTGCATGTCCCTTCCATGTAGCTCACATTTCCTCCAGGTGCTCCACATTCCGCTCACAGTCTATAGCTGTGCGGCTTAGCTATCTCTACATGGCCTGGAGTGTATGACTGTGCTTCTGAGAGTGCGCCTTGCAATGGACTGCTATCTAATCCATAAGTCCTATGCTTCCTCCGACAGGCTCCAAGGTCAACATAATCCTGTGCTGATTATGCCAGATGTATAGACATCAATAATAATAATAATAATAATAATAATAATTATTATTATTATTATTATTGTTGTTGTTATTATTAATAATAATAATAATGATAATAGGTAGTTTTACTGATCCCCATTGGGAAATTTGTCTTTATACCGCCCTCAACTTGCTCTTTTTTTAGAGTAAGCTGTCTGTGAAGGGTAGTCATCTGTTTGGGTGCCCAGGGAGCTGGGGGTTAAGGGTCTTGCTCAAGGAACCGCAGACGAACTAAGGCTGGGTTTGAACCGGCGACCTTTTGATTACAGGCACACAGGTTTATCCCACTGAGCCACACGCTGCCCATTACGTTATCACAATATTCATTAATCGTTAAGTGACTGCACATTTATATCCTCTGAAAAACAGCAAAACCTAGTGGTGTAAACATCTTTCTCCAAAGGGTCCGGAAATGCACAAGCAGAACAGCCTTGGTTAGTTTGCCGGCTAATATATCACCAATTACAGTATGACAGGCGAAAACTGCTTTTAAAAGATGCTATAAATAGTAAAGCCAAAGTCACTTTAGTTTAAAGATCCCAAAACCCTTATATAGCTGTTCCAATGTGATTTAAACAGCTTGTAAATTACTAATGATCACTTGAAAAAGGAATAAAGTTTGATAAGACTGTTATGAAGATAGCGGATAATGTCACTTTAGTTTTAGTGCCTACAAATTTGAAATGGATCTGCCTAGAATGTGGATTATGGATTTATGACAAATTAATTAGGCAAGTAAATAAAGATTTACAAAAGTATTAAGAAGACCTGAAGCAGGTGTTGGCTTGCTTATGGAATGCTTTTGAGTGCCGTCTGATATTGCAAACGGGACGTCCGGTGAACAACCACCCCACCCCCCCACAAAGAAAAAATAAACAAACAAAATAACCCAAAAACAAATATCGCAAAGCTGTTACACTGCTTCAAGAGAGGAAGAAAAAAAATCACCTTGTGTCAATCAGAGCAAATGGTAATTCTGTCCTATCGGCTAGGGATTTGAAACAAATAGAAAGAGAAAGCATCCCAACATCTCACTGTCCTAAAACAAGCATTGCGTGTCTCATTAGTAGGCACCACACATCACTTTGAAAACCTTTCACCATTACTAACAAAGTGAATGCTGATGAGTAGGGACTTGTTGCCATGTATAGGTAGGTGTGAGTGAGTGTGCCCTGCGATGCACCGCCATCCCATCCATGATGTTTCCCTGCCTCATGCCCTGTGCTGCTTTGGCACTGCGCAATATTTTTACAAAACATTTTAACGAAAATATTTACATATTTTTATACAAAAAAACTGGCACAGACCAAAAGTGAAAATAATACCCCAAAATAAAGCTGCTTACATGGTGATGACAACAACCACACCACAATGCAGTGACTGCATCAACCACAAGGGGGAGATGGTGAGGAGAAGAGCTAGTTAGTAATCTTGGAGCGTCCACCAATGCAGGAGTGAAAAAGCTATCGGTGGAGGAGGGGAGATTCAAGTAAATGGCTCATGAATTTGCATCCCCTCATCCCTCTGTTGCTGCTTTAATCTCGTGTTTATAAGAATCTTTTATTACATGTGTCCATCTCACCGCAGAAGGACAACACAAAATGCAGCTATCTTCATTTAATCTCTCATTCTATGTGGACATAAACAGACTTATTATGGGCAATAGTACATTACTTATTTATTGATCTGTCTAGTTAGAAATGCAGTACATGCTCAGCCCTTGTGAGGATAATTGTGAGGATAAACATAGTCCGTTTGTCTCACAGAAGTCACATGTGAAGGTCACACTGCACGTCCCAACAAACCAGCAATGTCCAAATTACATCACGGCATCCTGAATAACCCCCTTATTTCACGCAATAAGGATGAAAAGCATATTCTTTATCCATCCAAACCATAATCTGGGCAAGCATCTACATCAATCTAAGATTATAAAATTAGACACACCAGGGTCTGAATCCTCAAATAGTGCTTCTAATTCAAACTGCTCTTAGGCAAATGCTTGAACAGTGCTTAACCTGAGCCAAAAGTGGCCTGTCCCCACTCAAGAGAATTCAGTAAACATTGAATTATGTATGCACAATTTGGTGCACCTGAACTAACAATTCATTATACATGGTTACCTAATAATTTCACTGAGTACTCTATAGACGCCAAGCCACATCTCCATAAAGTGTGAATAACAGACACCATGATCCAACAGAAAGCCAACATCCTCACACACTGAATCAACAGATCTGTGATAACGCTGAGAAAAGTGCCCAGGTATTGCAGGTTTTCAGAAAAAAAATCAGATGGTAAAGAGGTATTATGTACTTTATTTTAAGCTTTTTTTGCAAGAATCGTCAATTTAGTTTCTATAGTTCCTTAAAGCTAATTGTAGGGTACATTTTTTTAACTGATGATTGGACCTCTTTTTAATCCTGCTGTATATTTGAATACCAAATTAAATTAATCTCCTTGTTAGCTGTGCACCTACTTTGGTGTAAATTTGTTCCTTATTCTAAAAGTGCTTTATTGTTTTTGCCACCAGGTTTTTCATCCATCCATCCATCCATCGATTTTCTGAAACCACTTGTCCTATTCAGGGTCACAGGGGGTCCAGGGCACAGTCACACACCATTGCATATGCACACCTATGGACAATTTGATAACTCCAATTAACCTTAACATGTTTTTTTGACTGTAGGGGGGAAACCAAAGTACCCAAAAGAAACCACCTCAATGATACATGGAAAACATGCAAGTTCCACACACACAAAACCCTGGAGAAGACTCAAACCAAGGTCCCAGAAGTGTGAGGTGACAGTGCTAACGACTGCACCACCATTACCCCCCCCCCCGCATCCAAAGAGGATGTTTCAATTGGGCTTCAATAACAACTACACAAGCTTCCCCAAAAAGAGCCATATTTGCTAAATTGCTATAAACATTTGATTTGACTGACTAGACTGAGCCTCATCATCATCATCATCGCCAAAAGGGGAAATAAATCAAATCACATATAACTGGAATTATGCGTTATTATGCATGGCAAGTCTGGGAAATCTATCCTTCATTTTGCATCCAGACCAGCAACCTTTTCAGTTCCAGTGATCATAGAATATTACCTTCATGCTGAAATTATGAACATAAAGTCCTGAAAAACTGAAAAAGAATAAGTCATCTGCTCTAGCCTTGTTTTTCCCAGTTTCTCTGCAAATCAAATACCAGGATATAGAAATTATTCAATACTAAATTTTATTTAACTTTAAAAAATTGTATTTTAAGGTTGAGCTGTACATAATTAAACCAATCGATCCATTTTCTGTAACTATTTGTCCTATTCAGGGTCATGGGGGGCCTGGAGCCTATCCTGGAAGCTCTGGGCACAAGGCATCGAACAATACAAGATGGGGTACCAACCCATCACAGGGTACACTCACACAACATGCAGATTAGTATGGCCAATTCATCTCAGTATGTGCTTGGAATGTGGGGGGAAACTGGAGTACCCGTAGGAAACCCCACAATGGCAAGAGGTTCAGCGGGCTAAGTCTCTATACTCGTGCTTTGAACCAGGAATATTGGTTGCAAGATAGGTTTACATACCTTGACCGCAATTCTTTAAACCATCTGTTTAATAAATATATGGTAATAAGATCATTTATAATTCTTAATAAGAGATGAAGACCAGATAACATTCATGAAGACGTCCGAATTCCAAAAAGACTACAAACTTTTTTTCTCACAATTGTATATAGAATAATGTAGTATAACTGATATATTTATTTCATGTAAGAAACAAGACAATTCTTTCAACCATATATAGGTCAGACAGAAAAATCCTTCACTTCTCCTTGCATTACACATCCAGGTTCACTCAGCCCTTTCTGTCAAGGCCTCTGCAATTTCCTCAATTAATGAGAGAAAGAATCTCCAAAACTATGCACCAGATGACAGTCAGTACAGTGAAGGTACTCTTGGAATTTTGGAGTAAAGAAACTGTCTGTGCTTAAAGCAACCTACTGCCTCAACGTGCTACAAATGATTTATTTTCCCGACATTACTTTAATATCTCTCAATCAGAGTATCAAATTTTGAGTATGCAAGATGTGGGACAAATTTCATATATATATATATATATATATATATATATACACACACACACACACACACACACACACATATATATTAGGCAAGTTTTGAAGATATCACAATTGAACTTCATATCACAATTTGAACTGTATTTTAAATAAAACTCCTTATCTTCACCTTTTCACCTCAGGCCATTTAAAGATTTTCTAATTATTGGAAGCGCATGCTGGTACATCTCAGAAAGTCGATCTACTTACAGTAATGGATGACCACCTCCATTTATTGTTTTCTATTGTTATATGTGGGAAAATGAGACAGACAATGCAACGAGGCATGATTTACATAGAGTTCATTTGTGCTTTGGAATTCTATTCCAGCGGAGAATTTTACTTTTTAATGAGAAATAAAAGCCCCTATCAACAGTAAGATGCCACATGCCATTAACAACAAACAGTAAAATTAGGGATTGCTAACATTAATTCCTTTCACTGGCTTTTGAAAAACTTAAAAGGATAATTAGAGGTATTTTACTAATTCTTATTTGCAAATTATTGTCCAATTTCCAGTTATCATGATGGCAAGTTAAAAGATATGGATTATTCAGACAAACACCACATCAAATATAATGTGTTGCAATGACAAGCACCACATCATATAATGTGCTGCAATTAGTAATCATGAAGTCTTTTGATTCCTAAGGCCCACTGAGACACTGCTGCCATTGAGCATTGAAACATACTCAGTTGTCTTCTGTAAAAATATTTGTTTGACTGCTTCTTTGGTTGTAGATTGCATGAGGAAAGAGTAGCATGGTGCATAAGACTCAGTATAATCCCCTGTCATTGGATAAAGGGCAAAACACAAAAGGACATATGAAGTCTTGTGGACAACAGGGATTCAGCTCTTATCCTAAAGGGTGCCCTTGAAGATTTCTGAAGGCTTCTGCACAAATGTCATATTAGCTTTTTTTCCATTGCCACATACAGATGGTATATTGCAAATTTGATTCAACAGTTCTTATAGAAAATGCTCTTTTACCTTTGAGGACCTTGTCTTCCTGGCCTTGAGTGTTTGATCGCTGACTCCAGAGGGTTAAATTCTGATTTATATTGCGAGTTGTTGAGCAACCAGAATGTATATCTGGAACAAGACTTTGAAAATTGCATGGTGCATGTAAAGTCTTTGCAGAAACTACTGGAATAAAGAAGGAGGCTTGAATAAGGTTGAGATTACTTCCAAGACAACGTACAATCAATGGAATTAATTAATAATTCAAGGTTTTAGAGAAGATGCAATACATTAGTTGATTTGTAATACATTTTTGTTATTCTTAGAGATGGTGGAGCAGGGCTTCATATTTTCTTTCAGGTTGGTTACATTAAAAAGGAATCAATCACGTTTGTTCATAATTTATGTAACTTCAGTCATAATTTCCTCTGCAGGAGAAAGATGGATGTAGTCCATTAATCCATCATCATGGCAATGCTCGGTTATAGATTTTTCACCAGAAAGTTAAAAGAGAATTATTAAAAACATGGAGAGAACTGGCAAAATACTTGAATTTAGCTGAATGTTACATTGGCGTCACTGACAATATAGAGAAATTTCTTGTGCCAAAAACATAATCAAAACTAATCCAGTAGGTAAATATATGAATCAGTATCTTAATTTCGTTTAAATTAATGACTCTCCTAGATTAAATTAAAGCTGCACATTGCACTCTGTTGTTGGCTATTGCTAAAGTGCAATAATAAAATAATACGTTTTATTTTGATCTTTGTGTTTTTAATGAGTTTTTTTTTTTTTTTTTAAGATTGTTATTTGCACATTCATATTTCACTGGGCTCTGACAAACTTGTTTCACTTTGGCACTATTGGCAAACATACCGAAAACAGTACAGTGAACATTTAGTAAGAAAAACAATTACCAAATAAATCAACAGGTTCCATCACAGCATGAAGCTTTCACAATCATTCCCTGTATTTAATGCACCATCTTGTGCAATATTTTTTTCAATTCAAGAATGTTTCGCTACTTCATCCATTTGACAAAATATTATTACAGTTCAGCTGCAATCGGTATTATTCCTGATTGTCCAACTGACATTATTTTACCTTTTTAAGGAA
This sequence comes from Hippopotamyrus pictus, assembly GCA_026781145.1. Lineage (NCBI taxonomy): Eukaryota > Metazoa > Chordata > Actinopteri > Osteoglossiformes > Mormyridae > Hippopotamyrus > Hippopotamyrus pictus. Next base: position 18,092,539 of record JAODLC010000021.1, read on the forward strand.
TATTTTGCATAACTGTACAAGAACGACATGAAACTTTTCATGACACAGAGATTCAGTGAGTATCACTGTTATGTCACACATTCAGGGTTCTGGGTTAGTTTCTCGCCCTGGCTTTGTGTGTGTGAGTGTGTGTGTGTGGTCACATATATATTACATTGTGGGGAACAATTGTCCCCACAATGTGATAAAGACATGTTTTTCACCTTGCAAGGACCATTTTTTCAGTCCCCACAACGGGGAAACTCATAAAGTCTGTGAATGTAATCAAAAAAACTAAAAATTGGAATGATTGGAGAGTCCCCACAAAAAATATGAAAACAAAGTATGTGTATGTGTTCAGTTCACATGGGCAAGGGCAAGTTGTTTAGGTGGATTGATGTATTTTAATTGCCCATTGAATATAATTATGTGAGTGATTTGCCCTGTGATGGACTGGCATCCTGTCCAGGGTGTCCCTGCTTTGTGCTTCCTGGGAAAGGTTCCAGGTTCACTATGACCTTGAGCTGGAAAAAAACAGCCACAAACTTCATCTATGCATGCATTAATTAAACCACTGAAAAGTAAAGCTGAAGGCAATACTGTGCGTATGGTTGCTTGCTGATTTTACAGAGCAAAGTGGACCAGTATTAGTGTGGTAAACAGCACGTGGGATAAGTAAGCAGGGAGAACAACAAAGATGAGTAGGAGGAACACAAATTTAACAGGCCTCGTTCTATAAATACTAAGTGAAAGGGCTGAGGATTGAGGTAACCAATAAAAACCCAAAATTTAAAATTGAAAAGAAAAGACAATAGGCACAGTCCTAAGCCCTAGCAATCCCTCGAGTCAGCAAGTCAGGGACATCATCTTTCAAAATAGAACAGATAGGCAGGGGTTTAGTGAAGTGCTAGCACATGGAAAATTCACCTTACTTATTACATGGTTAGCCTGCATCATCTTCTCCTGATATATTTGACAGGATGCGAGGCACCTGGAGAGCTGCATCACCTGTCCACATCACATGATTGAGGTCTACATACAGATACTGAGCTGCTGCATGAAGGACAGCTGACCTTCTTATCAGACACTAGTTGCTAGTGGAGTCAGATCATGATGTTAGGAAATAGCATAACATAAATGACTTGAAAACACTTGTAAAATGAAAAAACTAGAGTCGTATGTATTCTCACAAGAATCTCCATAAAATGCAACATTTCTGGGTTAAGCCCCACCTATTTCGAATATGGACAATTTTGTTGATAGAACAGATACAGATAATCCTGTACTTGCTCACCTCTAGTGGTAACTCTGTTGAGCACATGATGCAAACTGCAGACCTTTCAATGACATAAACAAACACACAGAGACAGATACTGTACCACTCAAGACTGGTGAGCTTTGCTCTCTAGGTACACATCTTTGTTACATAATGTTGGCTGATATTTTTGGTTGAGAATTTAACATGCATTATCTGTGTGAATTTCACTATCAGTAGGTTAAGTTCCATAATAGTATTAACAACACTGCAGAGCTGATATATACCCTACACTGACATAGTAAATAAGCCCATGTAGGTTGCACCTCAGTCTTGTGTGCCCTGTGCTGTTTGGAATAGGCTCCAGCACACACCCCCCCCATCCCCCTCCGTGACCCTGGATATGACAAGCAGTTATGGATGGATGGATGGATAGATATACAGGTAGTAGAAATATATACTATATTGTACCCAGTACGCATGTGTATTATATATAGTAGAGCCTATGATTTTACTGAAAAATACTGACAGTTACTGACATGTATAAGTAAACAACAGCATACACAGGCTCTGAGTCATCAGAGGTATATATTAGGGTGCTGCTTCTTTGCCTTTCTAGTGCTCTGTCAGCGTCACTGCCCGTTGGCCAAGACAGAAGGAGCATTCAGCAGCTTTCAGGGCGAACGGCCAGGCACATGTTCGCTAGTTGCGTGCGGCGAGGATAAGACACCATGTATATGCCGTACTCTATAAGCCAAGCTCATTGCCGAAAACGATCTGGGAATGTGGCTATGCTAATGAACATATATAAGTTAGCTTCAAGAGACAGCTTTAGTCAGCTTGAGTCAGGCTTTATTTAACATTCAAGCAGCACTGCAGTGCTTACTGACAGTCTGTTGCATTATCATGTTAGTATTCAGTATGTTAGTCTCCAGTCCCATTACCCTTCTGCCACCATGCATTTATTAGATATTATAAACATTTAGTTCGTTTTCTCCTTGAGACTGATTTCAGTGTAACATTAACAACAGTCTATTTACAATGAGCAGTAACCTAATATGTGCCCTTTTGCATTTGCATTTAAACTGATTTAACGCATGAAAAACTGAGGTTTGCCACTCAGATCCAAATGCTGAACCGAACATCAGTTGTAAAATAATTACTTGTCTCCTCTCGTGAGCATGGATCTACCCGAGCAATCACAGCATCTGTCCCATATCACTCCCCTCAGCCTCTGCCCACCGCTGTGGGACACTTTAAATTCCTGCCTGCTACCAGTGCAGCTCCAGACACGAAAGGAGTGTGCAAGCTTCCGGGTTTGCCTGATGTCACGGTGCAAAATCCCAAGTTGCCATGTCAGATGTGAGATTGTGAGATTAAAATTCACCTCGGCCTCACATTTATGATTATCCTGTTTTGACAGTTGCCATTACCCAGAGTAATGGTCCACAAGGATTTTTCTAAAACCACCTCTCCATATATAATACCTCAATATTTTATTTCATGTCCGAGCCGAGCCACAACAAATGGCGTCTCACCTGTTCTCTAAGCACTGGCCAGTTCATCCTGCCCTCATAGTTTGGGTAACCTCAAATAATGCATTCCGACTACATTAACCACGATTACATCCTCGAGGTCTTGTGGGATCAGGGTAATTGAAGGAAGCCTTGAAAGCAGTTCCTGGTGCATAGGCCTCCTGCTCTTGCCTTGTAGTTACCATCCCCCCACCACAGGTCAAACTTCTGACCACAAGTCAAGAAGCCATCACCCCCCACCCCCCACACAATGAAAAACTGTTTAGATATGAGAATTGGGTGATTTCTACAGATACTAAGAGAGGTCATTCGTCTGTAGAACCAATCCAAAACCAACAGGGCCTTTTGATGCCATTTTATTTGTTTTTATTCGACCACCACCTTGAATGAGAACAAAAAAAACATTTTGCTCCAATACAGAATCCATACTGTGAGTTTTTAGATGACTAGCCCAATGCCAGCAAAACAGTGCAAAGTCATTTAACTTTCCTTTTTTGTCTTATTTTCATTTTTCAACTGGATAAATTTTTGATACACGCTGAATAATGCAGGCTCCCTAACAATATTAACAAAAGACTTGCAGAGCCAAGTATGGATAGAATCACTAGTTAGAGGAAGGAAAGTGAAAAATCGTAGGCAAATCCATTTCGGCTCCCTAGACAGACAGGGATCTGGCAGAAACCGTGGGAGTTCTGAAAGGAAATTCATTCCACCTCTCTTCAAGGTTATCGACGCAGTGCATAGGCTTGTGGCTCCGCAGGGCTCCGCTTGAAGCCGCCACGAAGCGGAAATGAAAGCGATGCCATCGTGGTCCGCTGTTATACACCGTCGTGCGCCTTGACGCCGCCGTCTTCCGCGTCTGGAGCGCGATTGTGAGGATTCGGTTTGTTTGTCATACCCATTCCCAGCATTTATCGTTTGACTGGCGCTGCATACGGAGGCACGAACTCCGTCTCTTACTGAACAGAAACCTCACACAAAATGGGAGCATATGAACAACACCTCCTTTATAAGACACGCATGTGGTGCTTGGCCCATTAATATTTTCTCACATTTCACAGATGTTTCGGGGGGGGGCGGCATTGCTTTCAACTGGAATGAATGAAAGCAAAACAGCATCAAAAGAACACTGTGTGTAACAGGGTGTCAAGTGATGAGAGTCACAAGGAGGTCGCACATGTCGCTCTGTACAAGAAGCTTTAATTTCCAGCCAGAGCCCCCACCTAGAGCCACTGTCCACCTGCAGCACCCTCCTCTGCCCATCCACCCATGAGTTGGCCCACACGGAGCAATTAGCGAAGAAGTGGATGGAGGCACAGGCTGATAGGGCAGTGCCTTTCCGGAGCCCTGCCTCTCTTAATTATTTCAAAATCAGGAGCATGAAGAGAGATTCCAAATTAATTTCAAGCCAGGATGATGATAAACACTATTAGGGAATCAAACTAGATGGCGGGCGTGGAGGGGTGGGGGAGCAGCTGGGGGAATTGAGGAGGGGAGGCCCACTGCATGTAGAATGACGTCGATTCACGTTAATGACTGGGTGAAATATGTGCCTGTCAGTATCTTTGTCGCAGTGAGTGGCTCCAAACATTGAGGAATACAGAATCCCGGAATTAGCACATGGTTTATAATGCGACCATGCACAACATGTCCAGCAGAAGGATCACCTCATCAGTCATAATCTGTGTCAAAACACAATGCTCCCGTGTCCCAAAGTGGAGTCAGCGGTAATCAGACAAGCAACGGATGGTTATATTAAACTTCAAAAAAAGCTTATCAGTGAAGTGATGTCACCAGGGGCTAAATGAGGACAGCAAGAGCATCAGGTGGTCAGCATGATTGTTGCACCCCCGCTCAGGTGGCAGAGGATGCAGGTCGGGTGGTCACGCCACATCAAGTTGGAGAGGCAGTCTCCGTGGTGCCCAGACTGGTGCCCCACATCCCTCCGCCACCAACATGTCAGTGCCCAAGATGTGCCGGCCCTTTGTATATTGCTGTGGACATCGTGATTCCAGTTCCCATGCTGGTTGCCAGCTTGATAATTGTTTAAAAAAATTTTAATAATGGGTCAAATTTGAAATAACAAATTCAAATGAAGGGATATTAATTTCAACAAAAAAAATCAAATAAGTGATTAAAAAAGAGGTTGACCAAGGAATACATATAATCCTTATATATTCCTTATATATAATATTACATACTAAATTTACAGCTTGCCATGCACTGTAATTTAGTGAAAAGTGCTGAAAAACCTAAATATATTGAGATATATTTGCATGTTGCGGGGGGGGGGGGTCATAGTTTTGCCTCATTTTCTATCTCCTGGTTGCGGTACAGTGGCTCACGCCATCAAGGTACCGGGTTCTAATGCTGGCTATTTTTTGTGCAGAACCATTCCAAGCAATGCTATTGCATTTTGGATCAAGATTCACCATCCTTTGGGTCCCATCTGAATATTGTCCATTGATAAAGCCAGATAAGGCATGAAGATGAAAGGGAATTCTATCTTCCCAGAGCCAGTGCATCTATCAGCCAGTTTAGCCATCGAATGTCCACATTCATTACACTGACTGATGCACGATTCATGATGGCAGCGTGGGTCACATGTTCATAACTAACATTTTGGAAAGGCAAAGGTCTCCCTGAGATAGCTTGTGTGCCGTAATTTCACCCTGCTCCTCTCCACCTCCTTTTTTGAAGGTTATAATTCAATCATTTGGCCTGGGAGGTACTTCGAGAAATCAGCAAACACACACATCACAACGTGACTCATGTGACCCTCCGTGGTTTGTAGAGTGTCCTTGATTCCACGATTTCTGTCAGCTACCATCAAAAGGATAATCACTAGTTAAGGTGTTGCCAGCCAGAAGCAAAGACAGAGCAGGGAAGAAGAAAGTTAAAATGGTGATCTACACACATATTCAACGGGGGGCTTTTTGACCGGCTCCTTGGGGGAGAAGGGGTGCTTTCCCAGATGAGTAAAGGACTTGCTTGTTTTGCTTTTTCTCTTATTCACACAGCGTGACTTTGGGAACACGAACACCTCCTTGTAGTAATTAGGCAGTGAATCATTAGGCGTTTCCTGAGCACCTGCCGAACCAAGTGTCAGGTCATGACCCTCTTAGCCAGGCGTACAGTCAGCTCCACGGAGGGGCAACATGCTTGGTGTTTACGTCTCCCACTGCTCCATGACCTTTGTGCTTTGCGAGGAATATGAGCTAAGGAAGACAAGGCAAGGGTAGTGGACGCAATAGCAAGTATGCCCCAAGCTTCTCATACACCCCCTGAGCACACAGAACTCCAGACTACACTGCATGGTGCGGTGTTATAGACAGATGCAGTATGAAGCTGCACTTTGTGACGTACAGAACATGGTTCACAACCTGATGGTGACAGTGACAGGAAAAATCCTTCAGGATTCAAGCCTGAAATTAACAAAATAAAATGAAAAAAATGAGAGGATACAATAATACAAGTATATAATTCCATAATAACCTAGATATATGCAGACACATATGACTGACAGAGCTGAAACCTGCATCTGCAATTGAAAATGCCACAACCCAAATTACACCAGAATAATCAAAATGAAAAGACGTATTTCCACAGCTGTGCAGAGCTGCAGACACAATGCAGAAAAAAACACCACATAATGGCTAGAGGTATCTGGGTACATGCAGTATAGAATAGTGCATAAATCAGGACATTTTGTATCCTTTTGCATTCGGTATCACACAATGGCCAAGTGCAGCGAGCCATGTTCTTACTGTCTAAAGGCTTGCAGCTGCTATCTGTAACCATGTCAGTGATTGTGAGGCACCACTCTGCGCTCACTGAACTTTCCTCAAATTAGGATTAGGTAATCTTTTTGGAGCAAGCTTTTATAGAAAAAATCATGCTTAGTGCTCCCAGATTTGATCGTTTTTAAATAAATTTGTTAATGACAGCAAAACAAAAGAAGCCAAAGGTCAGAAGAACAGACTTAGGGTAAAACAAGCCCATTTTGTGCAAGAAGTCAATGCCAAAGTGATGTAGTGAATCAGATTTTGAAAGAAGGCGCTTCAAAAGGCAAAATGTGCTGGTGAGAAGCCATCAGGGGATGTAGCACAATTAACTGGCTGCAAATAAGAATTCACAGAAAACATCTCTTTCAATGCCCTTAGCCCAGACATGGAGGTATGCCTTCAAGCCTGGCACTCTGCGTCAACGTTAAGTGCTGATTACCGCAGCAATCACCCAACAGCTCGATACAGTGGGTCGATAGATGAACCGCACACCGTCATTCTGCATGGGGGCCAACAGCCAACGAAAATGATACCTGCTTGATGGATTTTTGCAAAGGAGATTCATTAATCTGGAGTGATGGCCAGAGTGGGGTCGCTGGGGGGTGAGGAGGGCTCTAGGACGTTGGATCTACAGAAAAAGCCAGAGTCCCATATAACCGCACTTATGCAGTCTGATTAATGATCCCAGAGCCCACTGAGTCGATATTGTTTTTAAATTCACTGTACACAGATATTAGAGACTTACTGATGGATCCAGCGATGAGCCAAAAAACCTAAGGTGGTGAAGCAGCAGCAATTCACTGTGTGCATGTTCGGGGGGGGGGGGTCATAGTTTTGCCTCATTTTCTATCTCCTGGTTGCGGTACACAGCGGCTCACGCCATCAAGGTACCGGGTTCTAATGCTGGCCAGCTCTCAGCTTTCACATTCTCCTTTGGCTTCCTCCTGCTGACTAAATGGGATGCAGTGAAGCTAGATTGACAGACAAATAGTCTCCAGCCCCTGGTTTTCTAGCAGCCCAAAGGTGCCATTTACCTACCATATTTCCACTATATACCACGGCTCATGTCTTCCACATGCATTGCATCAACACCCACCTTTACCCATCATGAAAGACACACCTTCTCCAAAATTCTAAACACACGGCAGGGTGAAAAAATATTATTATGCCTCCTCACAGCTCTGGGTCCAGGCGGTGGACTCAGCTACAGAGACACGGAACCACAGTTGGGTAGATGATGCATGCCAGGAAAACCGATGCTTGAAAAACCACCAGTAATAAGTGTAGACACAAAGGCCAAGGTTGCATTTTTTACGTACAGCTGTGAGTACCAGCAGTGTGGAGAAAAGTGGGAGTCAAGCGAGCACGACTGCTGCCATCAGCGATGCTTTGAGGTTAACCTGAGAAGACAGGGCCTGACAGCACCTGAGGACCAAGCCTCAAATGTCTCTCTAGCAGCCCACTGTATGCCAAGCACCCCTCCAGCCATAACAGACAGGGTGAAATGGTATCTTGCACCCCTGATTCGGACTTTAATGACCGGTGATGGTCTGCTGCACTATCAGCAAATTAAATTTGAAAGAAAATGGGCCCTTACAGACAGACCATCCTGCTTGTTTGCAGACAATAGTGTTCAATTTAGGTTGACACCCTAGCACTAGTCCCTAGGGTAGGGGAACCATTCGATTCCACCTCGCCTGTTCAGCATCCCCTTAAACACAGCTCCTTAAACACGCACAAAGGCAACAAGCTGCTGATACGCTTAAAATTATATTCCACGCATACATATTTAAACAATTACAAAGATAACACTTGCTGCTTTCATTCTGAAAAGCATAGTAAAATTACACATTTAGCCACGCTTACTAAATACCAAGAGATGACGTAATCTTTCCTTTTTTTTCACAACACCAGAAAGATAAGGTGAAATGAGTTTTCAGCTGAATACTCCCTGTAATGAGGGATATTGAACCTGGTGTTTATGCTCGGCTTTCACTATACGTAAACGGCACCTAGAGTTATGCGATGCAAATCAGCGTGATTCCTAGTTTAAACATTGTCATTGAAAATCTCCACATCTGTTATTGCTGTGGACTGAACATAAAAACACGAAGAAGCAAAAGTGTTTAGTTTCTTGCTTAATAACTGCACAAGGATTTTAATACAGAATTAATGCATATAAATTAATGGGCAGCTACAGTGCTGTTTCTCCCTTATCCTTAGATAAAGCTTGGCTGTGACACTGTACTGATTTTCTCAGAAATACAATTCATCCTTAACTAGTTTTACATGGACATCCAGGATTAAGATCAGGAGTTCATATTTCATTCATTTACTGTACCTACTGAGTTATTGGCCAGAGTGACAATTTAATGGGCCGTCATTAGTGAGAATGATGGAGTGATTGTTAGCAAAGGGGGTCAGGCTATGAGCGCTAGACTCGGTTTGATGAGGTGTGGTAGATAAAGGCAGAAACTGCCACAGTAAGGTGTAATCGAGTTTGAAATGACAGGCAGACACCGGGGAAAAAAATATGAACCCATGTTTCTGAGTGGAAGAGTGCGGATATGCCAGAAAGCCCTTTTCCAAGCCACTTCTCTTTAGTGTTAATGACGTGCTCTGGACCCAGGTGTGACGACCTTGCTAATTTGCCAAATGTTTTAAAACAACCCAGGTGTTTCGCGAGCACCGTTTACGAGGTCCTTAAGGAACCTTAACGATGGCCCACGACAAAGCGCGTCCATCACCCTGAAGTGGAGGGAAGAGGGAAACTGCTCTGGCTGTACCTCTGAGGGCAATCAAGTCTGAAGACCCCTCTCAGTGACCTCATTTCACCCTCAAGGCCTACAGCCTTATGGCAACAGCACATAGCAGCTACTGCCTCTCAATCTTAGAAAATGAAAATCCAGCAACTGACAGCTAAAGTGGATTTATAAGCAGAGGGATCCATGGATGCAAAAGAACAGAATCATACCTGTTAGTGCAGTGCTGTTGAAGCAGAGGTGGAGCCATTAGTAGGTTTGTGAGGATCATGACGTCCTGATCTGAGTCCAGTCTTCTGGCCAAACAAGACACTTAGAGAAAAACAAGGCCAGTTGTTACCAAAATTATTTCTACAAAAAAAAGAAATCATGTTTAGTCTACAATTATATTTTTTTCCAAATTAAAATCTACATATCTGCAGTGCATTGCAAGTTATTAATTGCTAGTTGGTTTTTTTCATAGATTTATGATTAGTAGTAATATTTATTGTGACTGTACCATCTGACATTTGAGGCAATGTAGATTTGTGGACAAAATGTTTATGAATTAACTTAATTTTAAACCCACAGTGTTTTACAACTTTTCATGAGTATAAAGATTTCAATAACAGGATTATTCCTAACTAATTAAAATTTTTAATTACTTAGCTTGCAATTTTAATAGTTTTCGTACTCTGCTCATTTCTTCTAACAGTTGTGGCACCTGACATTTTTGGACTTACGAGAGATACAAAAATGTCAAAGATGTACATTAATTGAATGTATAGAGAATATATCCACATTAAAGAGGTTTCATATAATACTGTTTGGCATGATGTGCATTTATTAAAAGATGTTAAAAAAGGAATAAAATGACATGAAGCCAACTACACTCCAAACCAGTCCTAAGGGACCCACAGATGGTCCACAGTTTTGTTCTCTCCAAACTCCCAGGGAACTGGGAGAGAGTAAAAATGTGAACCGTGGGGGGTCCCTGAGGACTGGTTTGAGAAATACTGGTGTAGAGAGTGATTGTACGTGTGTGTGTGTGTGTGTGTGTGT
>JAODLC010000021.1:18105384-18116682 GCA_026781145.1 Hippopotamyrus pictus
GGGGTGTTGTGCTAAAGTCAGGGCTCTTTCAGGATGCCATGGCCACATTCCTGCTTGGTTTATGAACTCCCAACAGAATCGTCACATATTGAAAAATATAACGTGATGTGCTGTTTTAAATCAACACAGAACATGATTTTATCTGGGGGGGGGGAGGGTGACAACCCAACTACAGGCGGAAATATTTTAAAAAGTCTTGTATAAGTATACATTTGCTTACTTTAGCTTTTAGCGATTCACATACATCTGGGTAAGTGATACTTCTGCATTTCTTAGATTACTTGCTGCCATAAAATCCGGTGGATGAAAACCGGGAATCATCCTTAGCCCAGGAGAGACCACCCTGACTTACAACACTACGGTTTTCCGATCTAGGCCATAGCAAGGGTCCCAGAAGTCTTGGAGTTGCAGAGTCAACAAATAAGTAGGCAGCACATTCATCTGGCGTGGCACTAAACCCCCTTTGAGGCGGGCGAGTGCCGGAAGCAGTCCAGGGGTATCACTCAGCGTTCACTCGGTCCTGTGGTAGCGGCAGGGAGTCGGAGCACCAGCTGTGTGAGACGGCCTGCCCAGCCAGCTCCACTTCTGCCGATCCTCTGTTCTCAGCCCAATCCCCCTCTTATCCATCTCCTCTTTGCATGCAGGCTTCAGCTTTAGTCCAGGCATGAGTTTCAGAGAAGCACTGGGGATTACCCTGCTTCTCCATACCTACTGTTCTACCAATTCTTATGCTGTGGAAAAAGTTGATAGCTGAGGTCCAAATGGACCGATAGCAGTAGTTTATGTGCGTGCGTGTATATGTGTGTCAGTGTGGGTTGGGGGGGGGGGGGGGGGGCGGGCAGAAGCATAGCCTTCCTGGAAGGCAGGATGTAATTTATATTTCTGACAGAGGCCTAGACAAGAAAATATAACTGTTTCAAAACAATTTCCCCTCCTTTTTTTGTGCAGGAAGTAGACACAGATATGCGTCATGAAAAATATTACAGCTGTCTGAGAGAGCCTACAGGCCATCTCTTTGGTCAATCGGCGCCATTGCTGCAAAGGCCCAAGCACCTGCAGCTTCAACTCGGACCCAGCTGGATCTGGAAGAGTGAAGAGAGCTGCAGAAGTGGCAGAGAATGAAGATAAAGTTGTGAACGAAAGGGGTGAAGTGTCTCGTGGGACGTCGCCAGGCAACGCTGGACGTTAGGGCTCACTGGCTGAGTGTAGAGGCCCGCAAAAATCCGGACAAGTAACTTCAGCTTTAGGCAATGAGGCAGCACCCTTTCCTGGCAGCTTCCTCCGTTACGGAAGACCTCAACTGGATTTTTTAAGATCTGTCTAAGGCTACTGCCTGAACGAGACAGCTCTCTGCAGGAGTCCACTCCCCAACTCACTCACTTCCTTAGCCATGACAAAGGGTCAGGACTTGCTTTTAAAGGACAGTATCCCCCCGAAGGGCCATTTTGGCAGTCTTGGTTCTGTTTGTTTTGATCACTGGTACGTGCCACATACAGGCCGCGCTTGGCGTTTTTAGCATAGAACCCCGCAGAGCAGAATCCGTTGTTCAGCCATTTTTTAGGAGTCTGACACTGTCAACTTCGAGTCCCATGAAAGCGTAACAGTTTCATTGGCAATATGTATTTTTCCCTACCTCTGACAAGCTACATTGAACTGTACGACTAATGATCACTCTGTTCTCCTTCCTGTGGGGGGGCTTTGAGCCACTGTCGTTTTCCCTGTGTCCTCTGAAACAATAGAAGGGTAATGGCCTCCCCAAGGCCCCCCCATTCGGCCTGATTAGTCCGCTCGCATCGGGCCGCTCCAGCAATAACCGGCTTTCTCCATTCGTCACCCTCGTGCGGAGGAGCTCACGAGACGTGTTTGGGGGTGGGCGTGGGGATTGAGGAGGATGACATTGGGCTGTGGGGGTTCCTCGTTTGGCACAAGAGCTGGCATTATTTTGACCATGGGTACTGACTTATGCCAGTTCTGGTGAAGTGGGGGTAGACATAGAACACAATGCCCTCTCTTTGGAGTCTGCTACTAATATGTTTGTTCTAACCCACAGACTGTGCTAGCAGGAGAAACAAACACACATTTGTCTCAATTTTAGTATCATAAAAGCCAATGACACATGAGACAATGTCCATGCTGTTAATTAACCCTACGTCCTTTTTTACATATGGAGATGTCAGAATGCTTCAAATCCCTTAACTCCCTGCTCCGGTTGAAAAATGTCTACCCACGTTCATTAGAGCATCGTCGTTCATCTTTCCTGGTACTGTAATTCTCATTCAACTTATCTGCATTTTTATACAGAAGAGATGCAAAAGATTTTTGCAATTAAACTGAGACTGCATGTTTCACAAGGAGCTAATAACTGAATTTGGAGAATGTAATCAGGGTGGATCCTCTTTTCACCCCAAACATACTGCTGTAACACAATTCTCAGACATCTCTCAATGTTTGTGAGATTTACAGGTCCATTTAGCATCTTTGCTTGTTTTCTATATTAATGAGGAATGAGAACGCCTGTTTAAATCCATCCTCTATTTAAATCCATCCTCTGCTGATTCCACTTGTTAATACTTATGGAGCTTTTCATAAAATGAGCTGAAGTCGCTGCAATTTAACATGAGGCAACTTATGAATCTGAAACACTCGTCTGATCTGCACTGGAAGTTCTATCAAGGTAGAGAATGAATTATTACATGTGCCAGAAAAAAAAAAACATTCTGATCAACAAAAATAAGTAAAAAAAGTAGATGGACCAGTCCCTGATTCAGCTGACAAGCTTCTCACTGCTGCAGCTGCTTTGATTGACAGGCCTTTCAGAATCATGAATAATGAAGTGTAAAACAAAATGACAAAGAACAAAAAGAATAAAGAAGTTTATAAGCTATCCTGACAGTCTAACAGATTAATTTCTGCCCACCTCTTTATTTTTCTTAATTTCAATCACTCTCACCCAATTGTTAACCATTCAAACTTCAAGTCATTGTCTGCTATGAAAGTACACCATTGGGATGCACTCTTAACTCGCATTTTTGTCTTGCTGTTGGGCAATTCCTACAAAATGGCTTGCATTATTTTGACTTTATGTTCATCACAACAAAGAAAAATTCACATGCCCCCTTAATGCATCCTGTTATTCATTTAAAACCGAATTGCGTAAGCACCTTTACGACAATTAAAAATAAAAATGCAAACAACAAAAGATCTGTTGAACTCTAATCAAACCCTGAGGTTGTCATGGTGTCTGGGACTTACATCATAAGGTTATAAAAAGTGGCGAGGTGCAGAATTCTTTCTGAACCCAGATGTATGATTAATTTATAATAACTATATTTTATAATGAAATTTTAAATAAAATTTTATAATACTGACTTGAGAGGTGCCAAAATACATCTGTTGTGATCATAAAGAAACCCAAGGCAGTGCATACATGCTGATGAAAGGAAATCCTAGGATTGCATAATTTATTTGACCTACAAAAGAATAATATCATTAGTACCACAGTTCTTATGTATCTGGTTCCTAAACACTTGACAAGAAATCATGGTTTGGGAACATCAAAGCTTGAGGTTAGATCCTGAATCCAGTGCTATTAGGCTATGCTTGGGTGAAACAACTCAACACAAGGCCAAAGCCCTATATATATTCCCCATGCTGGCAAGTTGTGGACATCCTTTGCATAATCAATGTCTTTGGTCCTCGAACGAGAACACGAGAAGAACACAGCGATTTGCCAAGTGAAAGATGGCAATGGCACGACAACCTCAACAAGGGCATCAGGTGTGATGGAAGCCCAGGTTGCTCTGACTCGAGCCAGGGACCGTTGCTTTAGAGTTCCCAGAAGCACCTGCAACTATAAATAGTTTGAGAGGTTTGGCATGGTGGAAGCCATGTGTTTTGCTCAGCCAACTAAATAACAAGTGGAAGCAGAATCAACTCTATTTCCAGACAAATTATAATCATTCTGTACGTTTGCTTATTTAAGTCAAGGATCTTGAGAGAAAGGTACACCTTCTGTCTCAACCGGTTCTAACGGAAATACATAATGCTTTTCTCATAGATTCTCTATGGGGGTGGCAGGGACAGTGTGGCCATAAATCATTCCTGTCAGGTGTGCTAACTTGGTCTTCTTTTGTTAGGAGACATAAAGGTGTTGTCAACAGACAACCAGAAAGGGTGAGCAGGTGCCTACTCAAAGGGGACAGGAAAGGACTGGCAAAAACAAACAAGGTGAAACAATTGGGTAAGTGCAATCACAGGTAGCAGATTGTTTTGGGTTTTCATTTCCACTTCACGGGCTAGTGGTAGCGTTTCTTAATGTTTTTTTATGGTTGGCATAAAAAAGATGATTTCCAATCCTGTCTATAAAGGCATAAAAGGCAGCAAAATGAAAAGAGAGAAAGTGTCTGTCCTTTGTTGTCTTAAATCAGGGTGAATCTATGTGCTGCTCCATGGAGGATAAAGATTTGCAAGAAAGACCAAAGCAGCAAGAGGGACCCTAATGGTTAGCTTTAGCAGTCCCAGTTGGAGAAGTGTTGTAATGCACATGATCAAAGTGCTTAACCTGAATCACTCCAGCTGTACAAATGCGAAAATTGCCACTCCCCAACAAAAGCAACAGCTAAGCTAATTAAATATAAACGTAAATCCGGAGCACTGACCCACTTTACCATAGCTAGAGTGTGCAGATTCATCACGGGGTGGATGCACTTTGTGCTCCAGCACAGGGTGGAAGTATTAAGTCATAACACAAACCCCGAAGCGTGCTCACTGGATGACCCGTATGAAAAAAGCGAATGGGTCAACAAAGTTGGACTTTATGCCGAGATGTATTATTTAATCAGATAGATATTCACCTACTCCAAGACACCCATCACTGTTCTTCAGCTGATGGCCGGGCTGGTCTGCGATGGTGCACGAGACAGGCCACCCTCCTTAGAAAGCCATTGCGGTAAAAGGTCACCCGGTATTGCTGCCATTGCAGCGCCGCTGTTTATTCTGCGACAGCTTAAATTGAAGGACAGTGTGCGGCTAAACATCATGGTTCACAGCACAATATCATCAGTATAGCATGTAAACAGGACCGGTGTGTCATCTCCAGAAGGTCTCTATTTGTTAGTTAAGATGATAGCAGTTCAAGCTACAAACTGTATCACCATGTGGAAGTTTATTTTTATCCCTGTAACTCATTGATTATTTCATGTCTGCTTGTTTTTTAGTGCTGGTTTAAATATTTTTGATTGTAGTTCTTTAATATGCTAGGGGGGAAGGAGATCACCGGGGGGGGTTAATTCAATACTGTACTCATTACAATATGTTGTACCATATATCGCTGTATTCTTTTAGAAATGGACGAATAATGTCCATGTACCCAATCGATATTCACCCTCCAGCATGAGAAAATGCTATATTGCATATTGCTGAATACCAGAACTTACCAGCCTTACTTATACGTTTGTAAATCCGCATACAAATGACTACAGCAAGAACAGCCTTATTTGTAGGTAATCATGAGAATGACGAAGGACTCTGCAGTTGCCTCCTGGGAGGAATGTGATTTATCGCAGCGGTTTGGAGAGCATTTGTAGGTGTCTTCAGGAGGTCCGTCTGCCTTAATGCAAACCAAGGTTCCACTGTTCCCAGCATCCGCATCACAGCTGGTCACAGCACTCAGGCAACACACTCAGCAACCCTGCTGTCGATCTGCTGGAAGAAACATGCCCCACAACCTACTTGTGGCGGGGGGGGGAGGGGAGTGGGGAGACACTGCAGTTCTCATCTGTTGGGTGGCTTGAAGAAGGGTTGAGGCTCTGATCTTGAATCGCCTCAGAAAAGGGGTGGTGGTCAGTGGTCAATGCTGTTGCCTTCATGCCTCTGGGACCCGGGTTCGAGTCTCCGCCTGGGTCACGTGTGGAGTTTGCATGTTCTCCCTGTGTTGTTGTGGGGTTTCCTCCGGGTTCCCCCCACTGTCCAAAAACATGCTGATGTGAACTGGTGTTACCAAATGTTGGGCAGTATGTATAAGTGAGTGGCGTGTGAGTGTGCCCTGTGACTGGTTTGTTGGCGCCCCATCCTGGGTTGCTCCCTGCCTTGTGCCTGTAGCTTCTGGGATAGGCTCTGGACCACTTGTGGTCCCTGAAAAGGACAAGGCAGTATGGAAAATGGGTGGATGTTTCAGAAAAAGTATAGAGTTCTTAAAAGATGAAATATGTCGAAAACCAAAGACCATTCTCCACGCTGTTGCTTGTCAGTAGTGCAGGATCCATTTTCTGTAACCACATTTGAATCCTATTCAGGGTTATGGGAGTCCACTGCCAAAGCAAGGTCCAAGGCAAGGAATAATCCACGACGGGGTGCCAACCCAATGCAGGGCACATTCACTCATTCACACTCACCCCCTCTCAACAGTGGAGGGACAAGAGTACCTGGTGGAAATCCCATGATGACACAGGGAGAACATGCAGACCCCACACACATGGAGCCAGGGCAGAGACTCGGGTGTAAGATGTGTTAACCACTGCGCCACCACGACGGCCCATGTATTCTTGATATTTGGGGTGGGGCAAGACCAACATCCGGGGATTTTAACCTTCTTCTGTACTTGTGTTCTTAGTTTTGGGAACTGTTTTTCGGCAGTGGAACATGACGTAAATCTGGTTCATGAGAACACGAGTACGGTCAAGTACGCATAGTGAGAAACATCCCTTGTCTCTGAACCAGCATCTAGAATCTTTGCTACCTGGGGGGAAAAAAACTACGGAAAGCCAGAAAGGACAAAACTACCAAAAATTCAATCTCTCATCATTTAGGGGCAGCACACATACTTTTAATGCAGTTGACAGCCAGACCTCTACACCAGCATCCCCCATTTTACTGGCTTTCAGCATCTATCATGCTACTGACTACCAGCTCTCGCAAAGCCTCTCAGAAATGGCTCACAGAAATGACAATTCAAAGAAGGAAGCTTTTATATTGAAAATGTTTTTCCCAGCATATTTTTGTTATTTTAGAAGTAGTGGAAATTTGTACAGATCTGCTGAAAAAACAAGAGCAGATGAGAATAATTCAGTCTGCAGGCAGGTTTGGAAGCAACAGTGCAACTGTTAATGCGAGCGATAAACATAAATGGGCATTGTGGTAAACAACAGCGTAGCCAGAGAAATGTTATAATGTATGTTCATTAAATATTTAAATGGCTACATTTTGCAACAGAAAATGCGAAATCCAGCTGCCATTGCAGACCGCCGTCTTCATTGCTGGTGACACAGTTATTCTTATAAATCATGAATAATGATTTTAAAAGCTTTAGTGTGACATGGCAGTGCTACTACAGTATGTGCCAAGCAACAGGTACCAGGTAAAAGCCAAGGCGCCCCGCAATCAAATAGTGTGGGAAGGGAGCTGGCCGTGGCCCCCCCTTCGCCAGACAAAGAAACTGGCACATAAAACAGAACATGTATTAAAAGTTGGCGGTGTGGGTATTTATTGAAAAACAGAACAGAACAAAAGACCAAACAAAGGGAGCCCCAGAAGCTTCTGAATAACAGTGTAACACCTGCATTCAAACAGTGTTTACAACAGGTGCGGGCGTTAATCAGCCTCTGTAAATGACTAAACTATTTAACAGCTGATCAGTAAGAATCGTGGCACTGTAATTCATAGTAACATTCTAAAGCTGTAACTGAATTAATTACAGGGCCTAGGCAAAGTAAAATCCCAATAAACCCAAAAACCAGAAAAAATGGGGTCAAAAATCATATTGATATTGTATCAATTGTGCTTGTCCCTGTGCATGTGAGGAGAGATTCTTCACATGCTGTGTTGCTGTTACACTATTTCTCTAAGTGTGAAAACCGAATACCATCTTCTTTTTACCAAATAATTACAGCATTAGAACTATTATTGAGAAACGATTGTTTTATACTGCAAAGGGGCTCCTTTAATGTCCTAAATGATTCTCATTAAATTCTCATGCTAAAAGGAACAACTGCAATGCTTCTAAAAGAGAGTGAAACCAGCAACCTTCTGGTTTCAGTTCTACATTCTTCATCCTATCGGATCCGTCTGACATTTTTTAGCAGTACACGCATCCTTCACTGAGACCACAATAGAGACCTTCCTTCACTGAGATTGAATTTACTTGATCTTAAGGTTTGTCTTGTTGCTAAAGAGCAACGATATTAAACTTTGTTTCATCGCTCTCATTCCAAGCACTTCCTGTTGATGCTGTCAGTTCTGTCAGGGTGCATGAGCTGAATTGACACTATGGGAGAACTTCAGATGAAGGGCTATATAAGGTTAATAATTCAGGCTGGGATGAGGGTTTCCCCCTTTCTTGCTCTTACTTTTTTAATGCATCCATTTCACATTTACTGTAGGCTTCTTGTCTGAAGTAGAATGAAATGGAGCCCTTACTTCAAAGCACGGATGTAAAGAGCTCTGTCAAAAAATGAAAACACAGGCAAGGCCCAAAGGAGTTTAACAGGGCTATTTAAATGGCCTTATCACCTAGCTGTCCAAAGCCTGCCTGTCCCACGTGCCCCAAGCTACTGAAAGGCTGGAGGGGTTCCTTCAAGCACTACACAATTAAAGCCAGACCTCTTTTTTCATCAATATTACTGAGCCGCCATCAAAGTAACCTTCATGGCATTTGCACTCGCACTGCCAATCATTCTGCTATTTCGCCACTGTCTGAAAAACCCGGAACCTTGGGAGTGGAACACCTCGCTCAGTCAGCATCTAGTACATTTTGTTTTTGCACAGAGCGCGGCGACGAACGACGAACCAAGGACGCCGAGAACATCTCAGATCACATGAATGAATTTGTAACTGAGTAGCATTAAAGATTACAGTGGCAGATGACGTGTGATTGATACAGCGCTCCCCAAGTCTCCGCTGTGGAAAGCTTGCTGGTTGGAGGCACAAGTCATGGCTCATGGTGACGCTCGCAGTCCGAAATTGTCCTTCCATTGGCATTGTTTTCACTCTCGATTTCACTCTGGGAGCGACTGTGATCACTCGGAGAAGTCCGATCACGCACTCTTGTGAAAATACTTCTGATTCATGCAATCTACAAAAAAAAAGAGAAAAGAAACATGGTAAAGTTACAAGGTTTCAAGATGGATTCAGGAGACACAAAACTGTTTTTCCATACTGGGGTACAAGTGATGGATTGTTTGGACAACATGGTTCCTGGCCTTCAGGATAACAGGAACTAATGACTTTCTCTTATAAATGAAGTGTCCACCAAAGCAGAAGTGACAGAACTGGCACTGAATAGCTTCCCAGAGCTGTTCTGATGTTATTCATGTTTCTTGACCAGTGGACCTGGGAGTGAAAACTAAAATCCAAGCACTGCAATGTTTCTTTCTAAGCAATATTTCCTAGAAATTGTTTAGTAAATCTATGTGTAGATGGTTATCAAGGTAAGGTTACAATCAGGGTCTGAATAACACCCCATTCTGGATTGTTTGACCTGAGCATCTCCAGCTTGAATTCCTAATTTTTTGATAAGGCAGCACAGGAATATAGAAGCCACATACATAATTGTTTTAAGGAGGCACTCGGAGAGTACACCCTGTACTTTCTCCATAAAACAATTGCTTACCTCGTAGATTTAATGAAATGGGGCAATTCATTTTCGCAGTAACGAAGCTTGGCAGTAATTACAGCCATTAGTCCCCGACACCAGCCCAGGCCAACGTGCTACGCAGTGTAAGTGTTCCCCGATGTCCCTCAGCCAGCTACATAAATGCCTTCTTCTCATCTCCAGTGAGCTCAATGTCACGGACAGTGTAAACCCGCGAAACGAGGCCGCGGCTCTGAAAGCGGGGGCCGGTGTGGACTGATAACATGTCGCAATGCGGAGCCCCATGCAGGAGGCTGATAGGGCGTCGCATTTTATTTATTGACGTGGAATACGCCTGTCGTCATTCACTCAGCTCGCATCTCCTGCGGACACTTACTGGGGCTACGTGGAGGCCGAGAGGAAATGCCATAAATCGGCGCGGGCCTTTCTGTCGCGTTAATCCAAAAATCCCTCCGGAGGCGCACTCTTACATGTTCCGCTGACATATACGCAGCCGCGGGATTGCGTGTAAAACACAAACAGCTCAGATGGAGACAAGCCCGTGTTGCATGTCTCAGAAAGTGAGTGCTCTAGTTTAGAAATTAGGCTCTTGTTCAAAGCAATTCATTTGTAAACTGGAAATGAAACATTAAAGGAAGAAAGGGGACTCCAATTCCATTACAAGATTTAATTGCTGCCACATTCATGTACACAAGACCCCTTGACAAATGTCGGATCAAATAGCGCATCCCAACAGCGACGTGTTTTTCTAATGCTTACGGGGAACATTCTTCAATGGCTGATGAGCTTGCATGAGTAAAGGGAACATGTCAACAGGGAAATAAGTGTGGAAAAACACCATAAACATAACCCCATGAGAAGCAATTTGGTAATTTAAAGACAGAAGCAATAATTAAATGAAGTAGCTATATGATGAAATGCGAGCTGTTACATAAAGGGCACACAATTTAATCTCATTTCTCACTCGCACTCAGAATTAGTAAAAATAATGAATACGTAATCATGCTACACAGAGATTTTAAAGGTACATTGGAAACTGATGAAAGATTTCAATTTGACTGTGAATTAGAAAGTGCAGCTACTGAAAGAAATTCATTTAGGCATGCATTTAATTTAGATAAAATATTATTAATAAAGTTTTATTGGCCTTGTCCGTGGAGCTATTATATTCATACATGTAAATATCGAGAAAGTGAATACAAAGTAATGCTGCATAATAAACAAGCCTTACTGGATTTCATGAAACACAATGCTGATAAATTCTGCTTATTAGAATAAGAGAGTTGGCCTTCCTCCATGCAGAGGAAGGGTAAAACAACTGTAAGCTTACATTTGACCTAACATGTTTTACGGAGAACATAAATGAGATCTAGGAACAATCCATAAAGATGGCCTTGTAACTCTCAGAACATTTCAGATGTTTTACTCCGACCCAAAATTTAGATAAACGACCTTCTATTTGACAGGAAGTAAAACCCTTCCCTAAAAGTTGAAATATTTTTCAGTTAAAAATAAATCAGTTTCTTGGGTGTGCTTTTTTTTCTCCCTCAGACGCTTTACAGGTCTGGCCTGGATTTGTATCGTAACAAACACAATCTACACAACCTTCTGGAAGAGGGAATGGCACTAAGCCAAAGACACAGTTACTTCCTACACAAACAAATAAACTTTTGATCTGACTTCTGGGGGGGGGGGGGGGGGGGGGGGGGCAC
>JAODLC010000021.1:18116782-18154165 GCA_026781145.1 Hippopotamyrus pictus
ATGTCACCAGCAAGCCTGACTAATATGGGCCTACTAAGTTCCATTAATCTTACATAAAGGTGACCCAGCCCCTTTCTTTTCCATCATGCAATGCCATGCGAGTTTGTTACCTCAATTATTTGTTCCTCCAAAATTCCCTCCTTCCTGTATATGAGAACACAGCCTGTGTTAAGTGGGACCCCTTCTTCACAGCCTTGATTCATATTCTACTCAAGCTTTTTGTAGATGCTCTTCTGGGGAACAAAAGTATGGATGTACGAAGGAATCAAAAACAATTTAAAGCGCTGAGACCAAACACGATCCCTCAAGGACAAAACAGAGCTAAATCTGCAATACCAGATTGACTCTGGAGGTAAATCAGGACTGTTTCCAACAGAATTATTCATGCTTCTCAACGCTGTCTCATTCTCAGGTGGGCTGGGCCACTTTTGTTGCTCCCAGTGAGGCCTCGAGATTTGGAGCTGGCGGTTCACATCTCATTTCTACAGTATGACGGAGGGATGTACTCAACTCAGAATGAAAATTCTGGGACATCGATTAGTCAGTGGTAAATTTTGTCAGCTTTTAGTAGATATGACTTGGTAGCCGTCCTTCATCAGATTATAAATTCATCCATCCATCCATCCATCCACTTTCTGCAACCACTTGACCTAATCAGGGTCTCAGGGGGTCTAGAGCCAATCCAGGAGGCTATGGACGCAATGCAGAGAACAACCAAGGATGGGACACCAACCCATCGCAGCATACACTCACACACCATTCACTCACTCACACGAAAAAGCAAAAATATATCTCCCCATTGTGAAGATTCATGTGAAAAGTGTGAACTAGTTGAACCCATCCATATTTTGCGTAATGAGACACTTCTGTCCAACAGAATGTTAACCCAGTGATGAGAAGACAAATATGCACCAAGCAGATATGTTCGCTTCATAACAAAGTTTTTTCTTGTCTTTGTTGAGATCTTGAACGCCAGCAACTTCAGAAGATTAGCTTCTACCCCCTTACCGCTCCGCCAAGCCTCGCAACATTTACAGTCTGCTGACATATCGCCCGGGGGACATCTATGTCTGTCCAAACAGTTTGATGGATTTCTGGTTATTTATTTATTAATTTATAAAGGCTCCTCATCCACGCCACCTGAAGTCCCTTAAGTACAGCATGACGTGACGTGTAGAGGCACCCAGCACTAGCCTAATGATGCTAGGTATGTTGCAGTGCTCTTTTTTGCCAACTTCACAGCACAGACGGGCAAGCTTTGCACAAGCGATAAGCAAATTTGCGTTGGACACAGCAGCAGATGTTGTCCAGCGCTGTTGTAGATGTGATTGCAGCTACTAGGTCCCACACCTGCCATCTTCAAGGAATAACGAGCTTCATCCTGTAGCTGTATTTCAAAAAGTAAAAATTTGTCCCATTGCACAATAGCATGCTGTTACACTAGTGCATGCCATTAGTTGTATGTTCTTGCTTGAAATCCTGTAATTATTGATTTATTTATTCAACCACACATGTTTAAATAAGTATTAATATGACGTGAAAAATTGGGGAGTGCAAGAAATTCGCAGGACCAGTACCAGAATGGCTCCATGTCAGATGTTCTCAGCATTCCTGAGACACATTCCTCCACATCCAATTTTCTTCCTTTAATGGCATCACTGGCAGCGTCTGAAGGCTCCGCAACCCGTGGCAATGCCCAGGTGCCATCCCTCCAAAAATAGGCATCCAACAAGTACACCCTGGTAAAGCAAACTTCGCTGAGTCCGGATGCTGCTATATATAAAAGAAAGATAATTATTTTTGTATTTTGTTTGACAGCTTATTGCAGAATAATCTCAGCTTTACGACTGTTCCACTGCCTCATCACCTGTGAGGCAACCCTCATGTCCTCCACCACGCATGCTCGCCATCCTCGCGAAGGTCTTCGCCACCTCCGTTGTGTAACAGCCTTTTTCTAATTTCACAGCTGAGCAAGGATGGCCGGAGTTCGAAGAGGACGAGGACAGCGCCGACGTCCACGTGAGGGACAGAGGGAGACTCTTGCACATTTCTGTGCATCTGAGAGAAAACGTGCTTTGGGTGTTTGGGTGAGACTTATGTGGGGGTCCAGCTTTTTGTTTTTTTTTTTTTTTTAATTGAGATTTGAATTGGTCAAGCAAGAAACAATATGTGCCGTGACCTGGAGGCAGATGCCACACCTGGGGACACCTGGAGAGACTGGCCCAGGACCAAAAAGCCTGGGGAGCTTTTGACAGGAGCATATGCCTCAGGGTGGGTGCGAGGCATAAGTAGAGTGGGTGTGGGTGAATATGCATGGGATTTGGTGGAGAAATGTGGACCACATAGAGGCAGACATGGGCAAGGGCGTAGTAACTGGGTGGGCAGGAGGGGCAGTGCCTCCCCCCCAAAGAAAATAGACCCTTACATTTAAATTATTAATTTATGTCCCCCCCCTTATCAAACTGTCTCCTATGTCCTTGCATATGGGAATCAAAGATTGGCCTCACGGAGCGTGAATGTGCCACTTTCCTGGTGACTTTTTCGTTTCACTGCTGTTATGAGCTTGGTGATTGATGGACGATTGACCCAGAGCACTGGAAGCAGTGTGCTGACAGCCCACAATCAGACACAGACCGTGGGATCGTTCAGGGTCCCTCCTCCATTTTCATCACTGCAGGGGGGACTCTGACATTCACGCAGTGCTGAACCAAACATGTCCTCCCCAGAACGGAATGTCCTTTACATCTCACACCCAAGTTTTTCATAGACCCGTTTGGCAGTCCTGAGCTGGTGTTGTTTCATGCATTACTGGCTTTTCGGGCTCAGTTGACTTTCCAGAATAATCATACACTGGTCTGCTTCAAGTACATGACTACAACAGTGATAACATATTTTTGTACTGCCAGCCTTCAGGAATTTAAATTGAAAAGTGAATTGTTGGACATCTAATATGTGGTTTTACCCTTAAAATGATGAAATTCTAATAAGACTAAATGGATTTCATTTTGTCCTCTGTGCTTTTTCTCGGTGGCGTGGTTTCATTTTATTGTTCTTTTGCTCTTTTCTACTCTTTTATTGCATAGTTTTTTCCAAGCCTGTCAACTGCTCTCAGGCATCCCAGCGTTTGATGTGCTGGACAGGAAGCTTCCCAGGAGGATACAGAGGGGAGGTTTCCCCTCCCCAGGAAAGGGGCAGCGCGGAGCCAGGCACTGGCAGAAACTCAATCCAATCCCGTAGAAAGGTGAGGCAGAGTGGGGGTTATTGGCATGTTCAGACTGCTTGGAGAGGGTATTGCTGGGAACGGCGGACGGCCTTTTTAGAGAGATGAAAGTCATTTCACAAGAGAGGTGTTGTGAAGGCATGTTTCAGCAGTGGGGGCTTCCGTTTCTCTCTGTGGCCAGACCCTGGTGCAGGCAGGTCTTCAAGGCTGGACCCCTGCATGTAATATAATACCAATCGCTCTAATCTTTTGTTGTGTCTCTGTTCATATCTGCCCTTATACATCAAAGCAGGAGCACGTCATGTGATCGCAGCTACCACCAAGCTTACTAATCGAATCTGAAGCCGATCACCATCCCATAATTCGAGGTGTGAGGATGCAGCTGCATTTCAACGCAGCAGTTACGCACAGGCTTGGGGGATGAAGGCACGCTCGTGAATTTCCTGGATGCCACAGAAGTATATTGGCCTGGATAGAATTCAACTCTAGATTTGCACATTAGTGAGTTCCCCCTCATTTGATTAAAACATGATTTCCCATTTATGTGGCCTCTGCGTGCTTCAACCGTATCGCTCATAATGCATTTAATGGCAGCAAAGGGCCTTTATCCGCATTATCAGAGGGAGAAGCTGCATTCCCGTGCAGTCTGGAGCACACTGTCTGGTGTCGAGCATTAAAAGCATTTTCGACGCAACGACAAACAAGCTTGTGAAATCGATCAGTCTGACGCTGATCCAGACCTTGACCTGCAACTCTCAGCGCTGACCCCATGCTGACCTGTCTCCTGATAATTCCAAAAATAAGCATAAATTTTTTTTTGTTTTTTTGGAGTCTCTAGGATAGGAAGAAAGTGAAGCACTCCCAGGGGACCTTGGTAAGATGCTGTACAGAAGGAGAAGGGCTGCTATAGACGAAAAAAGCAGGTACTTTTGCTTTGGAAACGGGAAGCCCGATTTAAAAGATAAAGCGCCTGAAAGGAATAATGGTCTTCAACTTATCCACTGCTGACTTATCCAGTGTTTACATCTGCTGTTGGGACTGAGTTGAAAGCAGTCAAACACCAGCCCTCACCCTCTGGCTCATGGTTTGCCTTTGACTTCAAAGGTGAGACGAGACCACAATGCATCAGGACCGCAGGCCAAGGCCCACTTGCCGAGTTTAAGAGTATCAAGCTGACTTTCCTTCAGTGCCTGCCCCTCATATCTCCACCCACAAGCTCCACCTCTCTCCATCCCCAGCCACCACCAAGAGTACACATGGGTTAAACCCCAATTTTGTTTCCCTGTATGTATAATTAATATAGCCCTTGTATAATTAGGCAGCTTGAGAATGGCAAATTAAAACTGATAAAAAAAAAAAAATGCAGCCATCCCACTGGGAATGTGTGTTTTGTCGTTTCACGTGTTTTTTTGTGACAGAAAGGGAGCGAAGCCTTACTGTATGGTGGCTGATTTACAATTAGTCTTTAATTAACGAGATCTTCCCCAGAGACATATTACTCATTTCCTTCATTGAGCCATATATTGGTTAAAGCCCCACACCACTCCGCAGGATTCCCACACGCCTGCCAGCCTTTTGCCGTTAGGGTCATTCCCAGTCCATTTGTTGTGGCTCTTGATCGTTGTTTTCCGGCGGTGCCGGCACACATTGGAGCCATTAGCACTATTAATGCGTTTGTCCTGATGCCTCTGTTGGTACCTTAAAGGTAAGCTAAATTAAATTGGAAAAGAGATCATTTAAGAATATTTTACAAATAAGCCAAGACTCATTATACAATCTCAGGCGTTTAACTGTAATTGACTCTGTACCTCTGCATGATAAATCATCCGTCTGGGATCAGGTGAAGGCATCCACGAGGTTCTCTCACCTACCCTAATGAGCAGCCGTTTGTGACATAAATAGTCTACATTAATATGCGTGTGCGGACAGGAGACTTCCTGAGTTTTCAATCATGAATCCCATAGCTGACCTTAACGGCTATATCCTCGCTGGATATTAAGCACTATGATCCAGTCTTCTCTAAAGGTGTCTGTAATTGCAGTCATCATGGCCACAAAATCAGGGGTTTAATGAAGCTTCGGTGGGCTAATGCCTTCATGGTGATGCAGAGGAGGGTGGGGGGGGGTGTGACCCGCGCAATTCCGGCTTTCAGATGAACATGGGGGACCACCGGAGCCACTTAACGAGTCTGTTTGCACCTGCCAACCTGCTTGTTCATCTCCTGTTTTCGGCCAGATGTCACCCACGCAAACACAGGGGTTGACGGCCTGCAGGATCTGGGTGCATTGCTGGTACACGCCGGGCCATTGTAATGGGCTCCAGCATGTGCCTGATATCCAGGGTTATGTAACACTGGCTGCCCATTGGTTGGGTTTCTGCACTGGGCTAATGGGGCTGAGAGATCAGGGAACTTCCACCACTAATGAGCTCCAGGACGGTCATCATGGAAAGAACTGGTAGAGAGGACTCAACCACTCTTATGGAGATTTTTTTTTATTTATTTAATGAAATCATTAATCATTGCATGTGTTATCAGAGTTTAGGAAACAGAAGAAGTATGTTATACATACAATTGAATTCCAGCAACCTTGACTACAACTAAATACATGTGAGTTTTACTTACTGAAAAACATTCTGAGGGCGGAATAAAAAATGATTAGTTCAGAGACTTAACCAATCACATTGTAGAGGAGGTGTGTCCAAGCAACTTGGGGAGGCGGGATCAAGACATCTGATTAGTTCGTCTGACATCTTACCAAGATCTGACTGGTTATCTCTCTGAACCAATAATTTTTCGTTCTGCCATTTTAGTGTAAGTAAAACTCCAATGAGCTAAATAATTCCATTTGGCGTCACAGTGCAGCCTTCAGCTTGAGGAGCCGCTGCAGACTCGATTAGATCTGAAGTTATTCATAACTGTAGGCCTCACGCTAATGAGGGATCATTACACAACTTTGTCGTTGATAAATATGGATTGATTATTTAATGAGTGCATGCGAACATGCTTATTAAGATATTAATTAACAGCACATACTGTAGTGTGCACATCTACAACAGTTAAGCAATCCTGTGCAGAACTTTGGAATTAGTTTAGGAGTTACAGACTTACTTACAGACACGGGGCTGCACTGAGTTGTAGCAAGAGATTAAGAGACTGAAAGATTGTTAGCTTATGTACCCAGAATGTTTTTTTTTTTCATTCAACATATGTTGATAGGAACTGGATTGGAGCACTAAAAACATGCAGATGCAGATGTAAGATCATACTGTGTAAGACCCTTTGAAGAAGACAGTCATATGAGCATCTAGAATACTTAATATAATTTTCTGCAGCACTGGAGATGGTGAGCATATTAATTGTTTTCTGTTTTTTTTTTTTTTAACGAGAAAAATAACCTATATAATGATTAGCCTTGTTGGGCAAGATACCATAAAAATAGATTTCCTGCCTGTTGTAAATCCCCAGTAGAAGAAAATTTGACTGGGAAAAGTAAATATTTTGACCTGCTACATTTTTTTGGCTTACAGCTTCCTGCTATGCAACTTGAGCTGAAAGTGCAGTAAATGCTTGATCTATGCTGAGACAGTCCAAATTGTTGAGGCTTTTAACATTTTTGCTTCAGTATTAGGTATATAGACACGACATATCGAGGCACCATATTGGTTTCTAACTCTTCTGTTTAGAAAGACTCTTCTACATATGTTCTGGATCTGAACGCAGAACATGTTATGTTAATTGTATGCAGTAACCTTTAATTAAACTCTAATAAATGCTGGAGTTCAGGTCACATAGTTTTAGACCCTGGTTATAAATGAAACATCAGATAAAAGTAAAATGTCAGATAAAAAAACAAGATTATGCTTGCTGCTTGCAACAAAAATAAGTTTAGCAGTAATATGCAGAAAGTCCCAGGTAGGACACAAAATATATTTGATTGATAATTCCTTGATAATTTGCATATTGATTTAAATTCGTAGTTTAAAACTAACATTTCATATTTTTCTGGAGTTAGAATTATTTTTTACAGTATTTACATATTTAGTATTTTCACAGTGAATATTTACAGTAATTTGTCAATTAAAATGAAGTTCAGTATTTTCTACCTTTAAGAACATCATGTAAACATTGTGAGAGAAGTGGTCATTTATGTGATTAGATGCAGTTATTTAGTGGAGATTGAAGCCAAAAGATCGTTTGAGCTGACTCTCTCTCATGCTGTATACAGACTCCCCTCTACTTACGAATGAGGTAAGTCATTATTCAACATCATTTTACGGGTATACGCAAGTGCAAAGAACTACGATGCTGGGAGTACGCACGCTACGCTGCTGCGCGCGGCGGGAGTAGCAGCCAGAAGTCGTACTAGGCGGAATTGGTGCGCAGAAAAAAAATAATATTGCGGACAGGAAACTGAGTCCTCTTCGTTCGTATGTCTGAAAGTTCGTAAGTATAGGAGCGTCTGTATTTTATTTTACCTGCCTCAAAAGACATTGATACACTGAGAACTGCGTACATATATTCGAAGAACCCCTTTTTGTATTGTTGCATAATTTAACTTAAGTAAATAGTTTAAGTTCAAAGAATGGGCTTATGGAGTTCCTTTGTTGATCAGATGAGAGCGCCAAGGCTTTATTTGAAATTGGAACTCCAGAACAAGAAAACCACAGCACAGTAAAGGATGTGGTACAAATAGTGCCGGTAGAGCTGAATATGAATAATTAATGTAGGCTGTTTCGTAGCGCTAATGACACTTGCAGTTTTTGATGTCTTCGGTTTGTTTTATTTCATTTTTCCCTTTAAATGGTGTAGTGTATACAGGGTCAAGCTGAAACAAACCTTCTTGCATGGTTCATGGACAGCTTCTATTGGCTGTAGTTATATGACAGTTGAAAGCCAATCAGGAGCGTGCCCTCACTGACAGCCAATCAGAGTATGTCAGTGTGTTGAGTCCCTCACACTTGGCTTGGACAATCTGTGTTTGTGTGACAATATACTGTTTCTCCCTGAGTTTCTGCAAATCAGATGTTTCTTAGATTTTTTTGGTCTGTCATGTTCTCCTGCAGTAAAGGAACTTAATATGAAAAACAAAACCACTTAATAATGTGTAGTGTGTTTCTGTATGGTTTTTGCGGTGTGAAATGACGCAATTTGGTGATGAAAGAACATGCTATTAAAAAACACAAAAAACTACATCTTTTAATTAGGTATTTTAACAGTAAACTGCTGGACATAGTCCTGACCTCTTTTATAAAACATTTCGTATTCTCCCCTGCATTGCATTGAAGCGGTCATGCATTTCTTATAGCAGTCTAATTACATATAATTCCCTTTTTTAAAACTGATGAATTTGAAAGATTTATCTCTTTTCTCTGTTTTTATATGAAAGGTTATTTCTGAAAATGCCATTTCTCATTGTGGTTTAAAGTGCCATAAGGAGACATAATACATCGTCTATGGAAGGAGGCTTTTGTATTCGCATAATTTGAAATGAATGCCTCTTGCAAGTATGAATACCTTTGTGGCATTTTTATGAATCCGCTAGAGAAAATAGCAGTACAAATCAGTCAAATAACACTGAGTACTCATATTAATGCAGTACATTAGCTAAGATGTAGACTTACAGCTGCTGCAGTTGTCAGTTACTTCTCGATTTGATTTTGGGTTATAAAGTCTGTCCAAAGATGTGTGTGGAGTGACAAGACAGGGGATGAAGTTCCTGTACGTTTTTCACTCTTCGTTCTCCACAGACACTCCTTCTACACAGGCACTGGATCCTGAAATGGAGGTATGCTGGACCTCTGTCAAGGTAAGAGCCTTTGGGGTTTATATTATTCAGCTAATTGTTGGGTTACAGGTTTATTACATATTAACTTTCACAAAGCATACCCAAAACTCTCTGGGCTGTACATTCTACCTCAGGTCTTTACGCTCATTGTGACGCCACATAAACTTTCCTGGATAAATGTTATTTGGAGGCAAAAGGTGTTTAGCTGAAAGGAATGCACATACATTAAGCCTTAATGTAAATATAAAATAATAAAATAATGTATGAATCCCCCCCCCCCCCCCCCACACACACACACACACACACACACACACACAGTGGTCTGTCCACACTTGACACCTATAATCCCAGAGCAGATTGGCTCCTCATTTGTGTCACATGTCCAGTTGTAATTGTGTGTCATATGGGTCAGCCAGACGCCGAGGCCCTGATTGAGATGAATGCGAAGCAAAGACCTGCCAGACGACAGCAGGAACCTTGTGACATTCATTGTGACATCAGCAAGTCTAGACCCATGCAGGAAATGGAGTTAGAAGGACCTGCCTATTGAAGACCTTCATTCAAAACATAGCTTTGTAGGATAATTCAAACAATCGAAAAGTCATTATTCATTAACGTTTTTTTAGTAACATCTTTTAAAAGTTTATTAAGCCTTATTGTCACTATGGCACTGCTTTGGGAACATGGACATAATGTTTAAAATGTATTTTTTGTTTAATACATTTCCATTTATTGCAGCCAGCAATATTAACAGATCATTTCCTTATATAAACTGATCAGGGAATATATAAAAAAAACTAGCATAATGATTATTAAAAGGTACATTTATCCTGTGATATAAAACATAAGCAGATCCTCCATCCACAATTCACATTGTCTCTGTGACTTATGCTTTCATGAGGAATAGGGTTTATAAAAATATCCCCCCGCGTTCACTTTCTTATTAAAAATGTACATGATGGATTTCACACCTCACTTTAGATGACAGAAGATTAACTACAGGCGTGAGATCCAGCAGGTTGCCGTTTCGTTTACTCTGGTCCAGATCTTGTTCGGCCGGTACTTACGGTCAAATATATGGCACCAGTCCGTGTGGTCATATTATAATGTATTGAAGACATTTAAAATACTTACAGCTTAATATCGCATTTTATAGACCTATTCAGACGTATCAGCAGTAATGGGCCACAACAAAAAGAAAAAAGAGATTAAAGAAATTTCTAAAACAGTTTTAAAAGTTTCATATTGGTCATATATTTTTGTCGAAATGAACACAGGAATAAGAAATTCCAGTCAAATCTGTTTAAAGCAATAAATATGGAAGGCATTGGTGCCCAATAGAGTTCATAAAAATTGGCTTAGGGGCGGTTTATGCACCATTATTATAGGCAGGTTTATACATCATTGTACAGTGAAAAAAAAGAGGTGTTCTCCGCTGATCTGACTTTATCCCAGTTTGATTGCTCCCCCAATATTTCAGTATTATATTACATGTTTATTTTGGTGTACAGACAAATTCTGAAGTTTTAGCAGATTGTCTTGAGTTTCTCCGCTCATGTAGGGGAGAGCAGTGGTGCCAGAGAACCGGGCATAAGTGCAAACAGGCAAATGGAAGAACGGCAGCCCACCACAGGCTAACACTTAACACTGGGTCACAGACCAAGAACAGAAGAACACAGGGAACCGGGGCAGCACTACGGGGACCAAAGAACCGCACCTGTGATCAAGTGAAGGTCCGACGGTTTGCAGGTTTCTGCGGTACCCTAAGGAGAAGCAATTGACTTAAATGACTTAAGTACCATACTTGTGTAATAAATTAGCGCTGCACATGACAGAATTCTGGATAAAAGGTGTTCACCAGCTGAATAATGCGGAATAAAATTGCTCAGGAGATGGCCTGGTTCTTGCATAAGCTTGTTCGCTTTTGCAAATCCCTCCAGCTGGGCCTGCCGCCTCAGAAACACCACCGCTAGCACCTTGTGCTTTGCGGCTCCCAGCCCATCCCCTTCCCAGGGCCCCGTCGCCCTCCGCGCAAGTCAGCCAGGGCTCCTCTCTGTCTCCCAGGGCGGGTGGGAATGAATCCCACCAGGTTGCTCATCACCCTAAATCAATGCCTTGGAGCTGACAAGGAAATTAAAACATGTGCTGTCTTTATTAATAAACACATCTAGGGAAGCCACGCTCCGCTTGATTAGCATGCTAATCCAACACTGCCAGCCACCACCCCCCACCACCACTACACACACTCTCTGTTGCCAAAACAGCTTATCCTGCTTCCATATTTCCACCCCCTGCTCCTGGTGTGGGGCAAGCAAACATAATGATGTTCCACAGCAATGTCACCAGCAACCACACCGTCTGGGGACAATTACGGGCCTCTTATTGACACAGTGACAAGTTCCTCCACGGTCCTCACACCCCCCAGACATCAAAAAACGCGTTCGAGCATCAGTCTCAATTACTCTTTTGATTAACACCTACAAAAGACAAATGTACAATTTCAGCGACTATTCAATATTTGGCTGCCGCCTTGCGGCCATTTAATTTTGTTAGCGTGAATGTTCTTTTGTGGGGGAAAATGAATTGTTCCTTGTAGCTGAAAAAAGCTAAACAATCAAAAGAATGTATGTATCTTTATTAACGTGGCATTTTACCTTTAAAATGAAATTAAAACCATGGTGTACTAAAACTATTGAAAGCATGAGCGCCATGAGCATCAGTATGTCATTCTGAAGATATATTTGTAGCCCTTTCTCATAAAAATGTACTCTAAGGAATATCTGTTTAATAGTTACGCTTTTGAACAGTAGAAAATAGTAGTCATGTTTAAAGATCAATGGATTTTTGGGTTCAGATGCTATTCAGTGATGGACCTTCATTTGTCCTTCTATAGTAAGGAGATCATTTGAATCTACCCTGGGGATTATAATGAAACAGGGCCTGACTTAGTGAAATCCACTTTTTTTTACAGCATCAGCAAAAAAAAAATGTGTGTATATATATATATATATATATATATATATATATACACACACACACACACACACACATATATATATATATTTCAGGATGGTCATCAATCAGGGCGAGTCAAAGAGGATGTTTCCCCGTTGGCCTTTTCTCCAGGAGTTTCTGTGCTTTCTCTGGGAGTTTCAGCTTAAAGTGCTCCATTGACATAATAGAGCGATAATGAAGTTCTGTGAAAATGTATCTGTGAAAGAAAGTGACAGATCGCTAACATGCTAAACGGTCAGTTTTTCGCTTATAATTATCAGGTCAGAATATGACGGAATAAACAAGAGACACAGAGGTGTTCCCCGATGGGAGCCAGCGTCCCGTATCACTTTGCATCCACGAACGTTCACTCACCAATTAGACCACAGCGGTAAAAAAAATATGGTGTTGGCAACCAGCCATGGAGGGGCGTAACACATTTGGAGTCGTGCATAGAAGGTTCTGCATTGTGTCTGGACCTGGCCCAATCCATCAGGGATGCTTTGTCCACGAGACATTTGGTAGGGGACTGACATTTATTGCTCTTTGTTTTTCTCTGATCTGTAGCGGACCAGCAGCTCCCTGGATGCGGTGGCTGAGTTCCACTCCAGAATGGATCGATCCGAATTTCCTGTTCAGAGAGACAAACCACATGCACCAAAAATATATCTTGTTTAATATTAGAAGCAAAATCAGAGGTGTAGTGGTGGCTATACCTAAGTATATAACCTATTCCCACCTCAGAAAAATTTATTTGCGGTATAATCACCTAAAAATACATTTATTCTGCAGTTTAACAGGATGCCCACCGCCCCAAAACACCACCACACCATTTAGCAAAACTGTTGCTAAATCTATAAATATGTAGGAGGTGATACTCTGAGACGTGAGAGAAAAGACGGGGAAGGGATTGTGCTTTTTTGTTAACCTTCATATTTTCCTGGGGTGTCAGCATCTCAGAATCTAGCTGCCTTAACCATTTTAACTATCGCGGGACATCGCTCCCTGAAAACTAAACCACTTAAGTCAAAGCTTTAATTAACATGCAATACTTTACAGAAATCTTAAGAAAATTGTGTTATGCAAAAAAATCTATTCTTTAAAAAAGCACTTTAACATTAGAGGTACACAAATAAGCAGCATTATAATGAAAAGTTACAAGAATTTCTTCTGTTCTCCAAACAGATACTACCATCTCATTGGCTGGCAACGGAGCCCATTTCTGGTGCGCCATCTTCTCCTCTGGTTCCCAGTCTTTCCACGCTTTTTTCCTATTTCCCCACCAGCTTAGTTTAAGCTTAACATCTTAATGAGTTTATTCATTTCATGAGGTATTGAATAACCAGGTAAGGTGTGCAAGTGCCAAGTTCAACCAATACATGGGTATTTTGGATGGTTACTGTAAGTATTGGGTGAGACTTAATGAAACAATGTGAGATGAAAAAACACAGTTTGACAGACATCAAGTAATAGTTTAACAACAACATAATTCAAAGTTTTGGTCTATGAATTTTTGCACAGTACCGTGTTACTTTAAAGGTTTACTTTATTATGCAAATTACATAATGATTTACCTAAGAAAACTTGAAAGAACAAATTTAGTAATTCCCTGTTTCTTTTCCTTAATGCCCTTTGTATTTTACAAAAATATTATATATCTGAGCATGTGACAGCAGCAAATCCTGTATATGCATATTAGGATTAAATGGTAATAACTGATATAAAAATGCAAATGAATTAAGAATTGTGCCTCTGAATCTTGTTCTGCCCTCGCTGGAGTGACTCTTGGAGACGCTTGGGCCCTCATTGCAAAAGCTGCATGAAATTCTTGATAGTCATAAGTGTCAAGTTGTCATACAAGATAGACAGTACAAAATCAATTTTTTTCATTGAAATTATATAAGGTAAAATTAAACAGCAACTTTTTCTTTTTTGTTTTTGTCATAAAACGAATAAAAGGAGAATATAATTGTATTCCAGCTTGACAGTTTAAAGAGCTGAATGGAATTCTTTTATACATCCACATCTCTATAGCCTTCAGTCGGGTTGATTTTATTCTTTATTTAAGGTATCACCAACACAATACTGACTAAAAAATTTTATAGCTAAATTAAATTACTGAAAAGGTCAATGACAATGAGGTTCAAAGGTTTTGCAACCAGTTGATTCATTACTAGTTTAGTAGTTTAGGAGAACAACATGACACATGTTTCATAGAAACCTGCTTGAAATTACATTGTGTAGCTGTTTTTCTTTGCGTTTTAGTTTTATTTTCAGTGTGGCAGGTAACAAAGCAATATGATCAGTTTGACATGTTGTGCCCATTTTTTATTTTTATTTTTTTTGGATGAGCTGACATCTTCCTTTTTCTATTGTGAAATCCTCAGATGATATTTTGAGCTTCCAGTCCATCATCTGGCTGGCCTTTCTCTTAAAAGCAAACAAAACAAACCGACAGAGCAATCCGGTCTATTCTGGTACAGAATATATCGCTCGGCATGGCATTGTAAATATCTCTGTGTTTTAATGACCGTTGGCCCATGATAGACCTTACTGTGAGTGTGTCACTGAAACATCTGTGCCCCAAAGAAATGTCCCTCTTTGGGCCAGCTGTTCCAGGCACAGGTCCATCCCCCACAAAAAAAAGTCACCAAAGCTGATCTGGGATGGACTATATCCCAGCAAAGGCAAGTCCCTGTCCAGCTGGCAAATTTACCAACCAAGCCCCCTTTTGGTGTCTCCTACGGT
This sequence comes from Hippopotamyrus pictus, assembly GCA_026781145.1. Taxonomy (NCBI): domain Eukaryota; kingdom Metazoa; phylum Chordata; class Actinopteri; order Osteoglossiformes; family Mormyridae; genus Hippopotamyrus; species Hippopotamyrus pictus. The sequence continues at coordinate 18,131,531 of JAODLC010000021.1, forward strand.
CCTTTCCTGTGCCACATTTCCCTCACAGCACGTCACTAAACACTGATCATTTTCAGCGACTCCCCAGCTTCTAGTGCTCGGGGCATGGCCGGCTTTGTGCTGGAGGACCTTCAGGCAGACGTGCTGTCTTTAGAAGCCGGGAAAGGTGGAGGATCCCCATGGTCCATGTTACAGGACTTTGTATGTCTGTGACTCTGAAGCCAGGGTACAGTTGAGAGAAAGATGAACCTTCTTTCAATATTTGGCTGTGTGGCCCTCAAACCAATGTCGAGTCTCCTGGGAGTTGAAGGTTCGAGTTGAGCATGATCTTCGAAACCCCAGTGACTCACCTCCACTCCACGCTCAGTGCTCCATGCTTGCCTGCCACTCTGTTTGTGTCACTTAGCTTTTCACCTCCTCTTGTATATTTATTTTGCATTTGTTCTAAGCGCCGTTTTCCCCAGTGTTAAATCCCAGCCTCAGATGAGCTGCCTTGGCAGATTTTTGAGAGCTGAGCTCCTGCCGCCCACGCACAGCGCCCTTCCCCCCCCCCCCATCAAACCCCTCCGCATTGTCCGCCTGATCCGAAGCTGTCTTTCTCCTTTAGGAGGACTACAATTTCTCAGACCGAGTCAGAAGCCCCATTTCTCCACGCCCCTACAAAGGACTTATCGCTGTATTAAAATGGCGACTCTAATTGCCTTATTGTGAAACTGCCACCACTTACATTTAGAGTTAAATTCTCTTTTAATCCTCATGGCTGTTGAGATCCAACAATAAATTTGATGCAACAATCAAAATGCACAGTGCTGCTGCCAGTGTTTGCTATCAGTGCAGTCATTGTCCTTATTATGACCGCTATTAAAACTTTATTTGTCTAGGATTTTACTCTTTTCAGATGCTTGTCACATCATGTTCTCTCATATAGCTTTCAGTCATGTAGCGTTTTCTACATGCATTTTCTAGCGAAAAGGCAACACTGCCCCCCTAGGTTGAAGCTGGACCTGCATGCTGGCTCTGTTTCCCACTCTGCTGCTTCTCTCGGCAAACGCTACAAAAACATCGCATTGGTTTCGAGGGGAGGCAAGGACACAGGCTGGTCACAGGTGCAGCGTGTCCTCGAGGAAGGAGCAGGGAACGCCCACGCACGTAAGGATGGCATGATGAGAACGAAGGAAGGCTGAAAAGACAACAGAGACTATCGTCTCCCCGTCAGTCTGGGAGCTTCTTCCTCTGCAGGAAAGCGGGTCGGGGAACTACAAAGAAAGACATCAAAGAGGGGAAAAAAACAAATGTGGGAAGAATGTCACCTGGCAATCCAGGAACTATAGTTTATGGTGAGCAGTGGTGTCTGGGGGAGGGGGGCCAGCAGCCGATGTGACAAACTCAGCAGCACACTTAGCTGCCAGAGAAACCGGGCAATACACTCATCAAGCCACGTCCTGCTATTGTTCATACCCCATATGTTTTTCCCTTTCTCTCTACCTCTGTTCCTATACCTCTCCCTTTCATTCTCTCTCTCTTTCCTGGCATTCAGCCCCCTGTCAGAGGACACTGCCACCTGCTGGCTGCTGCAGTGAACAACTTTGGTGTAGTCTTCCAGATTGATGCGCCACATGGACCTGGACAATCCATTTGACATTTGCACTTTGAAAGCAACTCCAAGTCACCAGGTCTGGCTCCCACCCCCCAGTATCTCCATATGCTTTGTGTAACTTCTGTAATTAAAGTCGGAAATCAGAATTGGCCAAGGGGTCAAAGGTCAAGTTCACAAACACATTAATCTGTCCAGCTCAATGCCACCTAACCACTAGATTATGTATGACATAAACCTGAACTTTGCACGTTGCTTACAAGCAGAAATTCATAAATGGAAATGAGTCACATTGTATGAAAAATTGTAGCAAAACAGTGCATCTGTATTACAATTTAGGATAATGTGCCTTATTACCTTATTCTGTAGTGGAAAAACAGTCCCCTGTTAGAGGTGCAGTTTCAGTGTTTTAGGCTATAGCTAGATAATATTTCAAGACTTCCGGATCTAAAGCTTATAGCTTGTGATGCAAAGCAATCAGATATCAGTGATAATCAGACAACAGGAAAGACTGATAATATTGTTCAAAAATGGCTGTTTAAAACATGACACATCACTACATCAATACCTTCTGGTATTCTCCATAAGCTTTTTCAAAACCAGCATTTGAATAAGACTTATTTGTTGGCTGAAAGAGATCAAACGCAGTACCTTTCAAGGCAATAACAGCCTGTCTTTCATGCATCGGACATCGCAAGCAGGACTCTGCTCAGAGATCTGGAGAAAATGGAATATTTAACTGCAAGTGATCATAATTACATTGACTATTTCAATTAATTATTTTGTCACTTGTCACAAGGAACCAACAAAAGAACAATGAAAAGCAAAAGCTGGAGAGCAGAGTGTGAGCGTACAATGACCTTTTCGTAAAACTTGCTGGTGAGAAGCGTCTCAGCTGGCAAAATGAGAATCGTGACATGGGAACTGTAGGTTTTTAGGTTTTTTTTGTGAAAAAATTGGAACCTTGTGGGGGGGGGGGCAGATTCCACCCAGGTGAAACATGAAAATTACAATAAAAAGAAAACAATCTAAAGGACAAAGAAATGAAACAGCATGCCATGCCTGACTCCAGGCCAAAGTGTTCCAGTTGCTGTCCCTATTACTGTGATAAAACCAATGAAATTCACTAATTTAGAGATAATGCAGGACTGACAGATGACAGCCATCAACAGAGAAAGACCTGGTCACCTGACTCTCCTTTCTGTGAGCGCCCCTCCCCCCCCACAAAAAAATAAATCATCCATTTTCACTGAATGAGAATATAGATTGCATGTCTGTATGAAATGCAATTGAACTGAAGCATTACAATGAAGAAGACGATCCCCACCCTCACAGCGATGCCAAGAGTGTCTCCCTGGCCTCCCCAGCATGACGCAAACGGCCGACACCAGTAACGGACCCTGCATTATTTATGCCCCGGGGTCAGTGCAGTGGGCTCATGTTCTTGTGACATTTAGAGAACGGCGGAGAGAAAAAGAGGGGAAAAAACATGCGATGTGCAAGAAGACCTTCAGACTGCGCGATGGCACAGAGATGCATGACGGATGAGAGAAACGCCCCGATTACCCCCCCATTCTCTGATCACAGGCCCCATCATGCTATCGGAAACTGGCCCTGCGCAGAGGTAAATTATACAAAGTGTAGCTGAAGAAGAGCAGATATCATCACTCAGCCATGGTACCACAGTCCGTGTGCATCCAACACCTTTGTTGGATGCCCTCCCTCCAGTTTTCTCACCTCCCTCCTCCCCATCTCTCCCTCCCCCGTCTCTTTTTCTCTCTCATATATGTGCTCTCTCTCTCTCTCTCTCTTTCCCTTTCATCTGTCAAAGCAAATGAACAGATGTTGTGCTGTGCTGGTGCTCAACCCAAGATGATGGAGCAGGGTTCTGGCGGGCTGAGGCATCTGGCACCGTGACGGAAGACTCAGTCATGCCAGGAAGCCTCAGCCCTGATTTCACCCCCCCAGACCCACTTGCCCCCACAACCCCCCGCGTCCACTGGTGTTTACTGCCCCCTGAGCTGTCAGTTTTATCTCAGCTCGAAAACTGACCTTGCCGGTGTCCAGATAAAAAGTACAGAGAAGGGCAAAACAGACCAATTATGAGTTCAATGAAAGGCACTGAGAGAGGTCGGGGTGGGGGGGGCTCTGCCGAGAGGAGAGGAAAAACAATACAGGTATGTTTGCCCTAATTTCCTGCCCTGTTTCTCATTTAAAGCATCAAAAACAAGGATGTTGCAGGGACTTGATTAAATGCAGGTGCATAATTGTTTTGGGGAGTATGCAATTGTATTATCCGCTTTAGATTACTAAGGCAGCTGGGTTTTAACCACCTTTACACAGATACTGATGTGTAGGATCGCTTACTTAAACACGGTATCCGTATTGTGTCACTAAGTCATAAAAATAGCAATTAAGTCATAAAAAGCCAGGCGCCTTGTCCCTCCTGACACCTCCGGAGTTGGTGCCACACTTGCGTCATGGAGTTTTCTGCGGGAGATTGAAACGGCCGGGCTGGTCAGCGAGGATTGGGCCGCCGCAGCCGGGACCTCGTCCAAAGAGACGTGTCCATTCGGTTCCAGAACCAGCGCCGCACATAGGTCAGCTGGCTGGGGGGGTGTTTAAATTCTGACAACCAGAGGAAAAAAGATAAGGTGGGTCATGGCGGAGAGTGAACAGATAGCACAGAGGTATGAGGTCCGGTTCACCTGGCAGCTAGCAGAGTCCAGGGAGGGGTGGGGGGCAGCGGGGGCAGGTTTTCTGCCTGCGCCGGGCATGTGGGGAACGCTGTTTTCTCATCCAGCTGACAGAAAACACTTTTTTAGTCTCTCTCTCTCTGTCAATTTGACAAATATATTGAGTGTCAGTATCAGAGTTGAGTGGCCAAGTGAGATCATCCGTGGAAAAGCCGTCTGATCCTTCTCTCACCCGGGTGCGGAAGGGGGGGGGCGTGCGGGGATCCCTTGGTGTCAGCAGGAGGGAGGGGTGTGTTTTTGTAATTATTACATTGTGGGGACGCAATGTCCCCGCAGTATGATATACACCTGTTATTTTGACCTTGTGGGAACATTTTTTCAGTCCCCACAAGGGGAAACTCAATTTAAAAAAAAAAAAAAATCTGTGAATGCAAATCAATAAACTAAAAAGTGTCACATTTGGTTTGGTTACTTATAGTTAAGGTTAGGGCTGGGTAGGGGTTTCGGTTGTCATTGTTAGGAAAGGAATGGAGAGTCCCTGTAAAGATACAAATACCTAATCTGTGTGTGTGTGTGTGTGTGTGTGTGTGTGTGTGTGTGTGTGTGTGTCTGTTTGCTTGCGACAGGGGGGGTTGGGGGGCTGTTCCTTAATCCCTATTCAATATGAAACGCAATTGCTCTGTTTCCTGTTCTGGTCCCAAAGTGCTTTGGCCCCCACACCACTCACCTGATTTCACCGTCAATCACTCCCGCTGGTACCAGGCATGAGGGGCCAGGATGTGGGTGGGCTGGGATGGACAGACAGGGACCCGACCCTGAACCTTAAATTTAGTAACCCCCCCTCCACCCCCTGGTCACAGCCCTTACAAAGTGGTGCCCCCTCCAGGCAGGACGAGGCCCGCGTGGAATTTCCCCCAGAGACGCGGCAGTCAGCAATGACGACAACGATCGAGTGTGAGCAAACGGCAGTCACAAACGGCACTGGCAGCTCTGAGAAGCAAACACACCCAGCACAGTCACACGCTCACACACACACCCTGAAATCTATCTGAACACCTGTTCTTCTGAGAAAAAAAAATCACTCAAATCAATTTTAGAACTCTTGAGAAACCTCAAATGAAAAAGTAATTAGAACAAAATATTACAAACTCTCCAAATAAAATTAAAAGTACAAGCAACAAATATATATGGGATACAGTACCCTGTGATTGGTTGGCACCCCATCCTGGATTGTTCCCTGCCTTGTGCCAGTAGTTTCCAGACTCAGTGAATAGGACAAGCATTTACAGAAAATGGATGGATGTATGGATGGATATGGGATATGCAGTATGTAGGTTTGTAAGTTGCATTTATTATCTGACAGCTTAAGTCTTGCCATTGGGGCAGCCTGTCTCAGGGGTGTACGCTGACTGTAACGACCAGAGTAAGACCATCTATGTCACCCGGCTACATGTGCCCAAGATACACGTGAGTGTGCACTCGCCTGTGCGTGCCTGTTCACTCAGAGTATGGAGAAGGTCACGGCGCCCCTTTCCCCTCATCCGACCGTATGTCTCACATGACTGACGGACCCACGGAGAGATGGCAGGCAATGGGGAGATTTCTTGGCATAGCAACAGATCCCACGCGCTCCGCAGCACCGGTAATTACCGCTTGGCCGTGTTTGACGGGCTGACGAAGACTACCTTGAAGAAGATCAATGTTATGTAGGCTACGTGCATCACTGATTAACCACGTGCGTCACATTTAACCTTGTGCGAGGCTGATGGAGTGATCCACGCGGCAAAGGGAGAGTGGCAACGGAGCCGGGATTCATTTGGCGGGATTCATTTGGTGAGCTTCTCCTTCTCGGAGCTTACAGGGTAGAGGGGACCCGCACGACAAAACACTGCGAAGCAAATAAATGAAGCCTTCCTGACAGAGAGCAAGAAATCAAAAACCAGCGCACAGCATCCTCAGAGATGTCTTCTAGCTTATATTTTGGCTGCGGTGCTCAAGATCGAAGCTCGGGTCTAGAAAAAAAAGCACAAAACATATTCTCATATGCGCAGAAAACAAGAGGCGGAGCAGGGGTGGTCTGCTGACTCATCCGTTCAGGGAAGGATGTTCCCCTCCAAAACATGTAGGAATATAACGATATTCATCAGCTTTGTTGATTCAAATATAAACGCACTTGAACGTGTTTCTCCAGTTATGTAGTGAATGCGAGAAGTTTAAGGGCCAACGTGACTGCTCAGTAAAATCCATTTTAATAAGCCGCGATGAATATGTAATATATTTTCGAGCATGAAACCGATTAAGCATGAAGATTAAGGACGTTGTTTTCCAATAAAAATCAGTTTGTTAACAAAACCGATGTCCCCACAGTCGTAATGTGCAGTGTAACACCATCCCATCACCATGGAGATTGGGAATCACTTTTATTCACCTCAAGCTGCTCTAATCGCAAGGAGTTATTAAATCCCCTGCACCGCTCAGTTAAAATATGCAATAACATCACTTTGTCGCTTTTAATGGATTTTGGAAAGTTCCCCCCCCCCCCCCCCCACAATACCCCAGCCTGCTATCCAGTTTTGGAGGAGAACAGAACAGGCCCATTGCGGGCAGCTTTTAGAGTGGCTCTCTCACACAAAGCCACGCCCACTGGCGCTGACCAATCCCCAGGAGTCTGAACTTCCGCTAACTTTCACGTGACGCACACACCTCCGTCACACTGACACCATCCCACTGCCCTCGCCCACAGCGCCCTCTGTTGGCCCGCAAAAAGGCCACAGCCCTGATAGCGGATTCGCTGATGCTAATTTCGGCTGACGTCACAATGGATGTTTTTCCAAAAACCCGATTATCATCTGAGCTGCCCATGCAAATGACAGGAAGACCTTAAGGGGTATCACATCCTATTAAGATATGCAAGAGTCTAATTACAGATAAATGCTGCTAAGAAGTAAAGACCTTGAGTGATTTGCACTCTCTGGGTGAAGACTTAAATTTCACATCTGAAAGGCAACACTCAATCCGTTGTTTTGGTCCCTCTTCCCAAAAAGCTCCACAAAGGGTGAAGGGGTGAAATCTAAGATAAGGAGTCTTTGGTGTAGTGCTTCTCATATAGTAAATCAAAGCACATCTCAGACTTTAAAGCACAAATTGTCATATAGTAACCACACGTACATTGGTAAGTTAAATGAGCTCTCCCTCTGCAAGGCTGTTTATTGCCTGTACGCCAGTGCGATCCCTCTGATAATTATATGATAAATACTGCATGATCTTACGATATAATGCTCCAGGTGATGTAACTGAGCAATACAAATATATGCTGCATATTGAGCATAGAAATATATTGTAGGAGCTGGGTTAAGCAGCAAAGTATCTTTGGATTTATTGGTTATCTAATATACACTGCCAAAATGTAAAGTGGAATGGCATCCCATAGGAGATAGTTAAAAGGTTAATGAATAAGCTCATTAAAACAGTGTCTCTTTCCAGAAATATCCCAATGGCTTCCATGCACCAGATAGACACTCTTCAATTACACAGCACACCAAAGGCATCACAGGTTTTGTGGATGTCTCTCAGACGGTGCCATTAAGACTGATGCTCTTCCAGTCTGGCATACGGCTGAACCATGGCATTTAAATGATACTCTACGGCGTGGAATTGATACATTATTTTTTCTTTCTTCTGCACCCATGGCTACTTCCAGCCAACAGGACTCTGAAAATAACTGTCATTCTCCCTATTGCTGTTTCGGCCTTCAGCCATGTAATTATGAAAGTAACACGGTATAAACATACTTCAGTGGTACTGCTGTAACTACTGTCGTAAGCCTTAAATGTGAATATCTCAAGCTGATCTATCAACAGAGAAGAAACCACATCCAGAGATCATAAAACTGAATTATGCAGCGCTTTCTGTGTCTGCACCTTGAGCTGTACCTTGTTCACACGTTTCTAATCTGATTAAAAGCATCCTTTTAGCACGTCTACCTCGACAGCCACACTTATCCAGTGGGGAGTCATGCAGAGACAGGCGTGAAATACATTAAAAGCACTGCCATGACCCCCTGTGTTGCTTTTATCCTGCCCTCCTCCCACCTTCTTACACTTGGGGGTGGGGGTTAGCTAAGCGAGGGATCTGCAAAAATCTCACAGCAGCCCCTAGTGGCAGGAGGACTAGAAGGTCAGGTCACTCAATGGAACATAAGGGGAAATAGAGCTGCAATAAACAGAAAGATGAATAATCCAGGATCCAGGGACCAAAACTGCAATCAGGCCATGCTGGTAACAGCTGGGGAGACCCTGTCATTTGGAAGGGTAGCATGGGTCGAGATTCAGACTTCAAGGGCTCAAGCTGTCACTGTCCCCAAGACCTGGTTCTTTTTTCTATAGGATGCCTCCCCTGAATGCCCCAAGCGATCTACTTTTTAACCTATTTCTTGAATCTCATCCTTCACTAATTGTAGACATCACGGCGCCACACTGACCTTGTGCGTGCACGCGCCTGTGCTTCTCCGAACTCGCGGCATGAGGTCGTCGCTCTCGAACCAGCGTAAGAATTGTGCCAGCTATCAGGAGAGCGAGAGTCCCGAAAAGCAGAGCTCTGTGACATGGCATCAGAATGAAACTGCGGAATTGGGCAAATGGAAGCGCTGTGGCAGACGGCGTGAGAGAAAACAGAGCCTCGAAGTAAGATGATACCAAACGGAAGTAAAATAAAAGTGTTGCAGAAAGGGAGGGATTGTGGAGAGGAATAAGCAGATGGGACACTTATGCTAAGGTTGGGCGAGGTTCTGACTGCTGATATTTTTTCCCCAGATATTTGAATATAATTATTTTTTTCTTTGTTTCCAGTCGTGAAAGGTCGATTCTCAAATGTGAATTTGGCTAATTACTTTATCTTTAAAGAAAATATTTGGAAGCCATTCAAACTGAACTGAAAAAAAGGAAGGATGTGGGGAAAAAATGAAAGGTATTTCTAAAACGTAGAGAGACAAAAAAAATAAGAAAAAAAAATCCTAAGGCAAGAATCGTCGATGTCACACTGGGTTTGAATGTTAAAGGTGAGAGAACAGTGTAGCATTCTGTTTCAGACGCAGCCTTTTGCTTAGGTGTGGAAAAGGCACTCGGAGAGGTAACACAATGTTTTAGATTCATAAGGGAACATAATATACTGACGTTTTGGATTTTTTGCTGTTTCCATTGGGCAAGAACACAATAAATAATCTTGACTCTGCACAACATAGCTAGAGGCCTTTTCAAAGTGTTTTATTTAATCACATGTAGTCTGGTACGATCAGCAGGACATGACCTAGCAGAAAAAGTGTACTAGCGAAAGTAACTGTAGCGATGCTATCGTGAGCTGCACTCCGCAAAGAGCGAAAGGTGTTCTGCTAAGAGAAGCAATGGGATCTCAGAGGAGATGAGGATGGAGAGCTATGTAGAAATGCAGCAATGTGGGGGACAGCATTATAAGCTGGGTAACAAAAAAGGGGGGTAATTTTTTACTGAATAGTGAATAACAATTTGCACAACAAATAGAAACCTATATTTTTTAAATGACTTGCATGTACTGTTGTCAGCGAATGTGAATGTGTGAATGTGTTGTCAGCTGGTTTTACTGTCATGTGTTGATTAGTTAGAGCCTCGTCTCCCTGCTCACTAAATTCCTAAAACTTGGCAGGTTAACTAGTCTGAATATGGACATAATCAGTGCTCTATCATACTGGCCATTTACCATCGCAAAGAGCTCTTCTAATGAGACAGATAGCTGACTTCGTAAAACATCTTTTCATTGGCCAACTTGATGTGAAACACTAACGGTAGACAGCAGGGGCAGACTAACTTCCCTGGGGGCCTTAGGATGACGTGGCTAGGGGGGCCCTTAATGAGCCATTTCAGCTATTTTTTTTAGAGCTGAAAGGGAATTAAAAATGATGGAACGCCAATAATATGCTAATCAAAGTGTGAGGTGTCAGCGGTAATACTTACCGATCAGGGCGGGGGCGGGAGTGCTGTTGGAAAAATTCACCGACCGAGGGAGGGGGGGTATCGCACTGGCAGATTGATCAGCAAAATTAAAGATACATTATTGTAGATTTGAAGATTTAGACCAAAATTGTTATATAAATGGTTTGTAGCGGACATTTGATTGATGTCTTTTGTTATCAAAAAAGAAATCTCAAGATCAGCAGGGGGCCCCCTAGAGCAGGGGTGTCGAGCTCCAGTCTTGCAGGGCTGGAGCCCTGTGTTCTTTCCCTGTTGTACCACAAATGATTCACCTCAAGCGATGTGTGATAATTAGCATAAAGAGGGGCAAGGAGTTGAATCAGGTGTGTTAAATGAGGGGAAACCCAAAAATGTACAGACTCCAGAGTTTGCCCTAGAGTACTGTATGAGGTCCTGGGTTTTTACCTCCCCTCCCTAAAATCCACGCCTGGTAGACAGAGTAGAATAGGCATATTCCATCTATAGTAAAAAAAAAATCACAATCGTCAAATGTGGACATATGTGGTCGTCATTGGACTGCAACGATACTCTGATTTGTTTATGTGAGTCTGTTTCTCTATTATAGGTGTGTTGTCCCTGCATCATGTCATGTTTTTCTTGCTTTGATGGCATATACTGTAAGGGCCAAAGAGCAGGTTTAATGGGGGGGAAAACAGAACCACCCATTTATGTGCATTGCACTTATTTTCACGTAAGAGAGAGAGGGCTCTGAAATAAAGGTATTATTATAGTAATAGTAATTTATTTTGTAGTAATGAGCTCACTTTTGTAATCAGCTTGTTTTTTGGTTGATTGGCTGTGTTGTTTTGTAGCTCTTGCAAGCGCCTAGACTCCTAACTCTCTAAGCACCAATAAAGGCAATTATAACAGGGCTCTCACTGGATGGGTTTAATTAATGAAAAGTGCTCAGGTGAGACCCATTTTCCTACAGAAGGAGCCGCTGTGGGGCATTCCTCTGTGGTCCCTCACAAATCAGAATGCAACCACACACCCTTCCACCCTCCCAACGAGCCACCCCAACCAACCCCTCCTGGCACCATGGCCCTGCCTTTGACTGAAGATAGTCATCTTTCAGATGTTTCCAGAAAAAAAAAATCAGTTATAATGGGCAATAATTTACTGTAACGACCATAATTGAAAAAGAAGACAGCAGGTGTAACACCTGCATCCCTCATACATGAATGGTAATAATAACGGTTTACAGAGAACACGATAAGACGGCACTGAGGGTAATAGCTTCGCAGCGAGCGTCTCGTCTCTCAACAGGATATCCGCAGTGAGACACTGCCTCACTGTCTGCTCTAACTGGTCCTCCACTGCAGGATGGACTGCAGCCCCAGAACTGTGGCAGGATTCTGCGGGGCTCCCTCAGCTCAGCACTTGAGTCTTAAGCTCTGCCAGCTCATTATATGTCTTGCTGGGAGGGTATAAGTACTTAAAGAGATGACTTTGGGCCCCAGTTGCATCGTGCTTGTTACTCTGGATTTCTTGAGGATCTTGTCTCTCCTTTTGTTATACAGTACCTTCTCCTCTTTCTCCCCATTTTCAGTTCTACTCATTCTCCATTTATCCTCGTCTATTTATTACAAATTCTTTCTCCCCTTCAATCTGTCCTCCCCTTGCTCCCTTTGATTATTTACTCTCTTCTTTCTCCTCTTTCTTTAGGAGTTCTCCTTTCTTATTTCTCCTCTAGGTAAAGGGGAGAAAAATAGGAACTATTTATGACCTCTCCTTTCTCCTTCTGTTATATGATAATTTTGTTATATGTTTTCCTCTTTCTTCCCTTAATTTTGGATCTATCCTTTTGTTATATGCTCTCTTCCCCTTTATCTAGAATCTCTCCTTTCTCATTTTGTTATATGCTCTCTTCTTTCTCCCCTTTATTCAGGATCTCTCCTTTCTCCTTTTGTTATATGTGCTCCTATTTCTCCCCTTTATTTAGAATCTCTCCTTTCTCCTTTTGTTACTGTATATGCTTTCATTTCCCCCCCCCCCTTTACCCAGGATCTCTCATTTCTCCTTTTGTTATATGTGCTCCTATTTCTCCCCTTTATGTAGAATCTCTCCTTTCTCCTTTTGTTATATGCTCTCATTTCCCCCCCCCCACCCTTTACCGAGGATCTCTTCTTTCTCCTTTTGATATATGTGCTCCTATTTCCCCCCTTTATTTAGGATCTCACCTTTCTCCTTTTGTTATATTTGCTTCTCCTTCTCCCCTTTATTTAGGATATCTCCTTTCTCCTTTTGTTATATGTGCTCCTATTTCTCCCCTTTATTTAGGATCTCACTTTTCTCCTTTTGTTATATGTGCTTCTCCTTCTCCCCTTTATTTAAGAACTCTTCTTTCTCCTTTTCTTGTATTCCCTCATCTTTCACCGCTTTATTTAGGATCTCCCTTTCTCCGTTTCTTATATGCACTCCTTGTTCTCCCCTTTATTTAGGATCTCTCATTGCTTTTCCTGTATATATATATCCTTTTTTCCCTCCATTCTTTCCCCTTGCTCCCTTTTGATAAACTCTCCATTTCTCCCCCTTTCTTTAGGTTCTCTCCTTGTTCCTTTTAAGTTCTAAATTCCCGACTTCTTGCTCCCTGCAGAACAAAACCCCCCGGCCACATTCATTCATTCATTCTTGCTGATGTTTACTGATCTGTGGTCCCCTGAACTTGGATGAGAAAGACATCTCTGAGTGAGCGCAATGGCAGTCGATCTGGCCATCTGAATCGATGCTGGGGGTACAGACCGTGCTGGGGTGGCCGTCACACTGAATAAAGCCCTGTGCATTGTTGACATGGCCCCACACTGTGGTGATCATCTTAATCTCTGACAAGAAGGAGACCCATATTGGTGTCTTTACATGAACAGACTAAGGGGTATTGACCAAGTAACCCTGCTGTAAGGTATGGAACTAAGTATTTCAGTCTATTCTGGTAAGGTAAGGTGGCTGGCCACTATTATGATTCAGATTAATTATCTTATGTGTCTCAATAAAAAAGTTTCTGCACAGTTATATAAAAATGACGCATGGCAATAACAACTGCATAAAAAATTAGCTTCATTTTTTTTTTAAAGAGGGTATCTGTGCATTTTAAATCTTAAAATTTAGAATCTGTGTTTAGAATGTCTTTGTTTTCTCTGGAAACTCGAAGCTAACTTGATGTTCCCGAAGCAAAAAGCTCAGATATATAGCTGTATTGTGTATCTTTCACTTCAGAGTTAATGGAGGTACCCGCCAGGGAAAACAGACACACAAAAGTATCAATACAAATACCTAGAGAAAGAAGTCTGAAGATATATAGGACTATGAAAAGCACATCCTATTTGAATAACTTAGCATTAAAAATGTTTCTCCGATGCATTTAAGTTTTGAATTCCTGAAAAATAAATGTATGCATATATTATCAGTCTTATAAACATGAAAAGATACTTATGAATGGTGTTATCTTGCATTAACTAAGCACTGGTAAACACTAATATAATCGCTTAACCCACAACATTAGTGGAAAGTTCCTTGCAAATTTATGCACATATTTCCTGGCTGTTATGATGACTGAGTCGTTTTATTTGATTTGTTCCTTCCCTGAAGAGGAATCTTTGAAGGAACAATGTCAGTAACTGGGTCAGACGGAAGCTAACACTGGGAGAAAAGGGTAAAAAAAATCCTTGTATTGCAACTTTATTTTCGCTACAATTTACTACATAAAAAATATTTGTTTACCCAAGAGAAACGTATGGTACATTTCAAAATATTATTAATAACTGCCTTGGAAGGACAGAACGGTTGTATAAAGAACTTACGAGCTTCGAGGTGATTCACGGTTTTGACATTTTTCTTTAATACAAGATTTTTTTTTTTTATCTGCAACCTTGTAATTCTTGTTGATTCACATTTATGTCATGGAAAAAAAAGCCCGATATGCTCTAGCAGATTTTTTGGCACCTGGTGTTATAAGAGGCCCGTTGTCCTTCTCAGACGTCCTGACTTGTTTAAATGTTTGAAGAGAAGCCATTGGGTATGACCGTAACAGAGAGTATATTAAGTCTGAAGTCACCAGTGACCCAAGGGGTTGACCAGTGTGAAGGAAAAAGCAAGTACTAAGGGCTGTCAGAAGGTATTGGATCAGCTGCTCTCCAGTCGTCCCCATGGGGCGTGGCAAGCAGGACAGAGGTGCCCCGCTAACTCGCTAATATGCCTACATCAGCGCTATGTGACAGTCCGCGGTAGGCGCGCCTCTCCGCCCCGGCGCCCCCAGAGGCGCGACTTTGCCGTCCCCTTGAGCCACCCCCCTCCGACAGCTGTGCCACCTTCGCAGTGGCTCTGCATCAGACCAGGGGTGCAGATGTTCTTGAAAGCAAAAAAAAAAAAAATAAAATAAAATAAAAGTAAAAGCAAGGTCACCCGGGCCTGGCGGGTGGCGGCGCGTGACGCGACAGCGGCTGATAGCTCCGCTGCGGGCCCCCTACAGCCAAGCCGGCACGTCGTTAAAACCCGCGGTAATGGGGCTTTGGCGCTGTATAGGGTTATTTACAACCCAGAGTATTAAAAAACTGGAGGTGTCAGAGGAGCCCCGGCAAGGTGTCCTAAGAGAGCGAAAATAAATGAATCCATTATTTATTCATGCGAGTGGCCCTTCATAATCTCTATAGGATGTGCGCTCTCATCCGAAGACTAGCATGTGGCACATTCAAATGGGGGCGGGGGCAGCGAGCGAACCTGCCTGATATTAGAGCGAGAGAAACCAGTATCCCTGGGTGTTATGGGTAAATATTATGTCAAGCGCAGGCAGACTTTAAAGAGCTTTACAACGCCGAATCGCTGGAAGTCTGGGCGCATATCCAGAAGTCGCATTTCCCGGCCTGATCCTTGTCAGCAGAGCACTGAACCCGAGCGGCGGTGAGGGACATCGCTCTGAACGTGCATTCACGCCTTGCGGCAAAGGGGAGAACAGGCGTCGTGATCAGCCAGTGCTGGTGAATTAGCCTATGACCGGAAGCCGGACCCCAGCACAGGGGAAAGACTGCTATTCCTACCCCTAAGGGACGGTGTTGACATCAATTAAAAGCTCTCCGGGTTATATTTCAGGGCACCCTCTGATTGATCTCCAGAAGCTTACAAATCGCCTAAGATTCAGGAATTGAGGGGGGGGGGTAACGATTTTTTATTTTTTGCCGCAAGGAGCTGTACGGTATATATGCTTCCTTACAGAACCTTCAGGACAAAAGTCTAATGTGAGTTCACCACTGCTGGCCTGCAGAAACACATCCCTGTACTGCAGTCAGCTGAATGCATACGTCTATTTAGGTTTTACAATATATTTATTTAGTTAGCAGATGCTGATGTGCAATATAATTAGACATTTGGATACTGTATCAGTTCAGGCTAATGTTCCTTTTTCTGTGTGTTTGGCAAAAAGATGGAAAGTCCAAGGCCACCCTGGAATTTTCTTGGTATTCCAGAAATCCCCCAAGCATCTATCTGCTTTTATTGTTTAATTCAATGCCACCCCCCTACATCACAGACTCCTTCCTATTGGTTGCAATCTTCCAGCTTTCTGCTGACTCAGCAGCCTGGCCACATCACAGGGACACACCTGTGACAGGTGTGAGTGATGACGTCCACATTAACTCAGAGTTTGTCACTGTCTCCCTTCTGACTGCCACTCGGATTTTTAATTAACACATATTTATCATTCACCCAGGTCCAGCAAGCTATTTTAAACGCTTCCTTTCTCTTGCATTTATTTTAAAATTGGAAACCCTCTTATTTTCTTCTTCACTAATATCTCGATTTGCCTTAAATATGAATGCAGCCAATCAATGGATCAAAGGTTCATATCTTTACGTTACATTAAACAATGAGAGGCTAATAAAAATCTCCCACAATGCTAATTGTCTCTTTTTTCTGTTAGCGAGAAAAAGGCATTAAGTTGAATTGCATATATTTAACGGAGTGCTGATTCGCGGAGAGTTTTGTCTGTAGCTTTGCCAAAGGTCTCACAGTCCAGCGCGTCCTTACGGGAAGCCCAACTGCATTCACATATAACGAGAAGAAGTCCTTAGACATCGCGTTTAACTCAAGTGCATTTTGTGGCGCATTTTTGAGGTGCAGTTAGGGAGAGAAAGTTACTGGAATAGAGTGAGTAAAGCAAATTTATGGCCACTTATTTGACAAGGAAAGTAATGAAAAATTCAGGACGTAACAGACTGAATTATGTATGGACTTCTGTCTGGCCTGGGGCAAGAGACGCTATCAACAATGATGATCACGCATGTAAATAAATCTTTTTGACGAGTTTATCTTTTGTGGCTTTGATTAATTTCACGAGTTTGCTTGTTCCTTCTGGGTAGGACACTTCAACACGAGGGCAAGCGGTTAAGGTACCAAGACAATCGACGCAGCATCGGCCATTGAAACTGATCCACAACCGGATACTGTAATTGCGAAACACTCCGTTAACATATTGGCTGAACTGCAGCTGCCAATCTGTAACATATTTTCACAACGCTCTCTAAACTCTACTGTAACTTTACTGTAGCTGCATTGCTGTGGAAGAGGGTGCAGATGGACAGAAAAAAAAACTATTTGGGATTTTAAAAATGCGTTTTGATGCATGTAAATGTGTGTGTATGATGGTACAATCTTTGGATTGCCGTTTCTGGAAGGATCGTGTCAGTCATGCCAGATGGAATGATGAGCATGGGTTTCTCCGTGGTACTGTGCGTCATTAATGGGCGGAATTTTACCAATAACACTTTCATAAAGGGTGAAGCTGAGCGAACATGGAGAAAGTGTGAACAGCCAGAGGTTAAAATGAGGTTTAAACACCTACCTACGAATTATGATGAGCTTCACGCAGGGTTGACATTTAAACCCTACAAGAAAAGCATGTCCCCTGTGAAATCTTTACTCTACACTAAAAAGTCTTGCGGGGTATTTGTGTACGGGATGGGGACAGAACTGTGAACACTTCTTAGGAGCCTATACTGATGGATGTAGTGCAATTACACAGCAAGATAAAGCGGCCCAGGCACATGGAGAGCTAGGGAGCCGGCACACTTAGTACTCATGTGCGTGGTTTTGTATATTTACACCTGGAGTGATGCAGTCAGTGAGTCTGCAGGGTTCGCATTGCAAATCTGTTCCAGTGCCCTGCCATTTACACTGTTTGTAGAATTGTTAGGCAAGTACTATCCCTGGAGGTAATTTTTTAGCAAAAAACGTTTACTTTTTTTTTTTTTTCTTTTACTCCTAGTGTTATGGTGCAGCATGGCACAAGCAGGAAAAGGTGGGGATCCACTTACAGATCACAGGACAACAATGGGGTTTATTGAAAAGGGCCAAGCATGTGTAAGGGTACAGAGCTTCCGACACACGGTAACATGAACAATGACTGACTAGGGAACAAAGCGGGTATGGGCATTTAAATAAACACTGGCAAGCAGGACAAACAAGGGGCAGCTGTAACAGTCAATTAACCAATCAGAGGAGACAACAGGTAGAACAATTAACAAGTGCTGGGACAGGAAACCTGGCAACAGGTGGAACTAATAACAAAGACGATCACTGAACTAAGAAGCTTAAGGAAAACTAGGACATAATATGACACTAGGAAACGAAAGCACAGGTAAAATAATTACAAAATCATGAAGGCACTAAGTACAAACCAAAACACAAGGAGGGCAAACCACGAGAAGGAACTGAGGGCTGGGAACAGAAGACTAATACTACAAACATTAGAAAAAAAACCAAAAAAATCAACAAAACAAAACAGGAAACACTGCTTTCAAGGCAGCCTCAAACCTGCAACCCCACAAGTTCAGTCTTTAAGCCTCATGCTCAGCCCACTGAGCTACATGGCAGTTCAGGGAGCAGGGAAGACACACTGGGGACTGAAGGGAAGGAAGGGAATGGCCAGCGACACCTGCTGGTTAAACGGGGACTGTGCATACTGGACAGAGAGGGGGAAAGGCAGGATGACCAGAGGTGCCTGCTGGCCAAAGGGGGACGGACATCGGAGGAGGGATCAGGGTACTGACACGTAGTCAATTTATTTAAAGAAAAAATGTTACATTTGTGTGTCACAAACAATAAAAGAAAACACTTATTAATTTGCACAATTATTAGTCAATCTGAGAATAAGCAAATTTTCTTCTCAACAGAAATAATAAATAAATAGTTGTAGTTATCCAGTCTATATAGAGAATAACAAACAATAGGCCCTTGTGTACAGTCCACTTTTAATGTCCCGTATAGCCTTCTTTCTTCCCAGTGACCATCGTGAGCCTGTTGTCCGTTGAATCATTCAGGTTTTTGATTTGCTCACATATTATATTAGCTGAGGCAGCTAGAAAGGCTTCCCAGATGCTCTGAGAAGTGTACTGCCTGGCCCCTTGGTAAACCTCACAACTTTAATAAGGCCCAGTAGTTGATGAATGTGGATGAGTGATGAATGAGGCCAGGTCATAATTCGATGAACTTTCAAGCCTATCTTGGGCAATCGATGAATGGTTTGATGCATGGGAAGGGGGCTTTGTCCTGCACGAATATCATAGCCTTTTTGAAAACTACCGACTTGGTATCAGTGTTTGAAGAACGTATCTTCTAGAGATTGGCGGTAGATCTTGTAGTTCATTTTTACACCATTTGCAAGTTCGAAATGTCCAACAAGTTCATCACTGATAACTGCAGCCCAAACTGTCACTCCTCTTTATTGGTGTTTGAAGAATGTGTCCATCCACTGACCCCTACATCTGCTCTATCAAGAGTCACTCACATCTCATCTGTCCACAAAACCTTTGAAAAATCAGTCTTGAGATGTATCCGTGCCCATTCTTGATGTCTTATTTTGTACCGAGTTGAGGTTGTGTTTCAGCCTTTGTGACCTTAGCAATGTCACCTAGCACACTGCACCTAATACTTCCAGAGATTCCATTCAGATTGTAGTTTTTAAAAGTTGTGGCATTTGATCCTACAGCGTTTCTGGGAGTCTCTCATTTAATTTCGCATATCTTTGGCAGTTAATTTGTGTCTTCTCTCTACATGCTTCTTCCATCTTCTTTGCCTGTTGGCCACAAAACCCTCAATTGTATGATGATCATTTTAAAAGCTTGGCAGTTTTGATTGTTTTACATCCGTCTGACTGGTCCTTTACTATTTAGTTTTTTTCCATTATCTGCAAAATACCTTTTTGGCGCATTTAATAGTAATAATAATTTGTTTAATAATTCTGCACAGGCATTTTACTCCAAACAGAAAGTACTCAGACCAAATACTGAATATGACCTTTTTTTGAACAGTCCATTCTTTAATGGCCTTGATTAATCTGTACTGAAACTGTTGGACATAAGAGAAGATACAGGAAAAATACACACTTGCATAATAATTCTGCAAAGGGTGTAGCTATGTACAATTCTATATATGATTTGTCTTTGAACTATGTACAGTACTGTGCAAACGTCTTAGGCAGTCAATAAAAAACTAAAAGCATTTTCTTCTTTTCCCTAAAAAGTTACTGGTATCTTGCTGGACGGCTAGATGAACACCGCTTCAGTTCCCAAACCCCTCCTCAGGGGCACCTCAGCCATTCCGTGATTCTGATGCATTTTATCACAAGCTCACTTAATTAATAAATTTAAATAGTTTAAAAAGTCAGTGAGGTATTAATTAGCCATATGGATCGTTAACAGTCAAGTCAAAAATACATGGGTGTACTGGACAGTTACTGCAAGTACCGGAGTAAACCTTTTTGATAGGTTTTGAAAGCTAACACATTTTGACAGATATTACAGGAAAGTTTTACACCAACATGAAGATCATTTAAACAAAGAAGCAGACTTGTATAAATCGCGTGGGCTGTGAATTTCTTCTTGTGGACGTAGTGGCATAGCTTTTGCTTGAGCAACATGGTCATTATATTTCCTTATTCTTAGCAAACTCAATGTTTGCCATGCTAATTGAAATGTATTGATACAAACATCTCATTTAATTCTTAGTAGCTGATAAAGGGGGGGAAATTTTGGATTGGTATCGATATTGGCAGGTGCTAAGAATAATATTGTGCCACCTCTACCATGAATAGTCTGAAAAATGTTCCAGGCACACTAGAGGAATGGGCTGACCTTGCAGTCGGACCCAAGCTCTGCTTATTAGATATGTGAGAAGAAGCATTGCAATGTATGGATACTTGTATAAATGTCAGATAAAAGCATTATTATTATTATTATTATTATTATTATTATTATTATTATTATTATTATTATTATTATTATTACAGCAGTACCCATACTTGCTTTATGGACAGTATTCCACCGATACTACAGCCACATACACCAGAGATTGAAATTTTATTACATAATAAATATAATTGTTTAGCTTATGCTTGACCCAAGATTTTGAATGCCACCAGAGATTTGGAAAATGCAAGCCAAACATTTAGAATAAAAGTCAATAATTAAAAACAGCATTTTTCTTTAGAGTCGATGCTTCGGATTCCCTTACCAAATATAAACACCAGGCCGCAAATGGGCATTTTGGGAAGTTTGCCTTCATATTTATAAATTAATGTGGACTGATGTGAAAATGCCCGCAGTGAAATCTTTCCAAACATATGCAAGATTGTGTTTAATGTCTCATTCTCAGGACCTGGCAGGCAGCCTGGTCTCTATGGTAACATGGCTCTTGAAGTTCCTCTGTATTCCATTCTATTACATGTTCAGCATAGATAAAAGCTAATGAAAGATAATGAAATGCCAACAAATTAACCTTACTGACTAAGTAAGACCGGTGTCACACCGGTAAATATGTAAAAGCAAATTTGATATTCTACCTGAGGCTACACACACACCTTTCTGCTTCAAGAACAGGTATCCATCTCAGCAGTGTGTGACCCTAACAATTTAATAGAATATTACAGATACTGTAGCTCTATTTTGTTTGTGATATTGCAATTCCCCTTTTTACATATGAATTTGTATATGCAAAATTTCATTGGGTTGTTCATTGTTAATCTGGTCTTGAGTCTACAGTTACTATCTGTTACAGTACGTTGAATAGTCTTGTGAAGTCAAATTGTCACTTCTCTGTACTTTGTACATAATTTCCTTGCCAATTAAGAGGTCTAACTTGAAAGGCTTTTTCTGCTGACATCTTGACTTGTGCATGGTGCAAAATATAATCAATTTGTCTTTGATAAATATATTTCATCTAACCGACCATCCATCTTCTGTAACTGCTTGCCCTATTCAGGGTCGTTGGCAGAACCTATACCAGCACCTATGGGGCACCAAACTTTCACAGTGGGTGCACATACACCATTCATTTACGGATGCACACCTATGGGCAATTTGGAAACTCCAGTTAACCTCAGCATGCCTTTGGACTGTAGGGGGGAAACCAGAGTATCCAGAGGAAACCCCACAGGGAGAACATGCACACTGCACACACATGGAGCCACGGTGGGACCTGAACCTTGGTCCCTAGGGGTGGGAATCAAAACCCGGTTCTAATTTAGAACCAGTTTTAATTGTCGCGATGCAACGGAATTGCGCACCTCCGACGTTATTGATTCCTATAATGATTCTTCCGGACTTTCAAATGACGTCACACACCGCAACTTGAATTCTACATCATGGAGCGGAAGAAGCGGTCCAAGGTGTGGTTGCATTTTAGTAGGAAAGATGACCATTGTGCAGTTTGTATCCAGTGCAAGGCTGTTTTAACTTGCAAGGGTGGTAACACTAGCAACACGCTTAAACATTTAAGCCCTCAACATGGCATTCAATTCCTAGAATGCCATGCGCTTGACTCTCAGCGCTCTGTGGTCTCCATAGACACAGGTAACTTTAACTACGGTGCCTTAACCTACTAGTTACGGTGCCTTAACCTAGCTGTTACGGTGCCTTAACCTACCAGTTATGGTGCCTTAACCTACCAGTTACGGTACCTGTGTGCTTGATTCCATATAGTCAGTCAATGTTATCATAAAATGCAGTGTTATATATAATAATATTTTCACATTTTGCACCATGTTATTTATAAACGTTATTTTTAAAACAACTGCTTTTGGTGCTGCGTAGGACAGCCGTTTTTATTTTATAAATATGTAGCTAACCAGATATAATTACTTGTCCACAAAATTATAGTCAGTGATAAATTAATATTTAGTTATTTTACTCTGATCAGGAATTGATAAGCGAATCAACAAAGAATCGGATTGATAAGAAGAATCGATAATGGCATTGATATCAATAATTTCTTATCGATTCCCATCCTTACTGGTCCCAGAGGTGTGAGCAGAGGTGGAAATTTCAGGTCCAGAAAGTACAAATCCAGACCGTGATTTAGTTTCAACCAACCAGTTGAGCAT